>OY735199.1:30210621-30488121 GCA_963457665.1 Thysanoteuthis rhombus | reverse complement strand
TGGACATAAAACGCATATATCTATCAGTTTAAATTATGTGTCAGAATCAATTTATCTAGTATTGATTTCGATCTTTTAGTCATCAAGTGCAGAGCCACGGCGTTAAGACCACTTGCCTGAAAACGTTTGGTCATCTATAGGCCTTCAAAACAGCTTCCACCAAATCAGGCATAAACTCTAAAAATTTCTAAAGTTTTCTTTTGGGATTTGTTGCTAGGATATGAGTAGCAGGCTCTCTTTACAGCTGCTAATCATGCAGTGAATTTTCCGTAGATCGAACAAGTTTGTCCAACATATCCCATAAGTAATCAATGGTAATACACTCCGAAGGATTTGGTGATCATGGCACTGTAAAGTATTTTTTCTGTTCCTGAGGCCAGTCCTGTAAAATTTATACAGTGTAGCAAAGGACAGTGTCCTACTGAAAAGTGCAACCACCATCGTAGATGACTGTTACCATTGTAACTGGTACTTGCATTTCAATGATATTGATGTTAGTAAATTACTCAACTCTATTCACCCTCCTCTCATTTACTCCTCTTATTACACATCCTAACTTCCCTATCTTCTTTCTTCATCTTCAGAAAACTACCGTACTTTCTTCCCTTTCTCGCCCTACCCCATCATTATGCTTGTATAGGAACTTTCGAATATAATAAGGTGAGAACAAAATGAATAATGCCATTATTTTCACATTTGTATAATATATCTCCTAAATACACTTTCGATTAGACTTCATCAAATTATTAACATTTCGAATGTTTTTTTTTTTTATTATTCTATGGGAATTTGAAAATGTTATAGTTTTTTTAGGAACATTTTTTTATGATAGTTACAGGAGGAATATGATACCAGTTATGGTTATATGAGGAATATGATACCAGTTTTGGTTGTATGAGGGATATAATAATCATCAAAACAATTCAATACACCATTATGGTTATTGTTTATATAATCATCATTAATTTGATGAATCTATCGCCTTATCTGCTACTGTTTATCGAGGTACAGTCTATATCTAATATGTCGTTATTGTTTCATCATTCAGGATGTATTACATTACAATGATGATTAATAATGTTTTGCCGTTCTTGCTATTCTGTCATCTAAAGACTCCCTGTTCAAAATGAAGTTTCAAGGAAAATATCCAATCACTGGTTTATCTGTTTCAGTTATATTATTATCGAAATATCCTATTCAGAACCTCAATGGAAATGATGGCATTGTTACTTTCGATAACCACCATTGTAATAATGAGATCTTTATGGTCAATACGATGTAAGAAAGATGAGTGAATTGTACGGACGAGGATATGTAGAGATGAAGATAATTTGCAGATAACATTACTGTTTTTTTTTTCTAAATTATCTATCAATATGATTATTAGTACTAGTTGGACCAATAAAATTCCACGGTTGTCGGAAACTAAGATTTTTTTTATTATCTCACACCACTACATTTTCTCACCATTTCGTCATCATCAATACATTCCGTATTCCCTCCAGTTGATGATATTCTCTGAAATGAATGGCATGTACAACCATGGATTATTTTCATGTTTTAATGTCTTTCCCCTGCATCCTCAGTGGACTATATCATGTTTTTTCCTGTTGTCCACCTTCTATCTAATCAAACTATCAATTATATTCTTCGATTGCTTATCTCTTTACCCTGCAATAACCCTTCAACTTTCTCGTTTCTACTGTTTCTCTTTCTTGAATAACCTAATTTTTCTCCGACTTTTCTCTTCTAATCCTCTTTTTAAGCAGCATAATATTTCCCTTATCTTACAAGGAGAAGCGTAACAGTTGATTGCAGGTGGAAATAAGCTGAAAAGTGTTACCTATGTTTTCATTCATCGTATTTTCACTCAAATTAGACTTATATGTTCCAATTAGCGGTCATGAGACAACAAGTCCCCCTCAATTTTTATAATGGTTTTTCATTCTTTTCGGCAACTACCCACGTGAGAGCATTTATCAAGATCTGGGACTCACTGACATACAGGCATTAGGCTTGAAAGAAAAAAAAATCATTTTTTTTCTCATTTTTCTATCGGTTTATAGACCCCGTCAAATAAGCCAGGGCCCCAGTGGGCGACACGTGGCCCCGATTGAGGGTAGTCGGTATATATAATTGTATGTTAAGTGTGAAATTCCAACAAAATAACTTCTTGTTATTCCCACGACTGCAGAAAATCACGTTGATCCTTTTGAACCTTTCAATTTTGTCCAATCAGTCATTTAGCGTTGCAGATTCAAAATTAATTGAATATTTATCGATTGACAAGAATCTGAAATTATCTTCTCGTCCATAGTGTAATGTTTGTAAGTTACAAGGAGACAAACATAATTAACATTCGAGTGCAGTAAACAGAACACTTACCCCACCTTCAACACCACTTTTTGGGCTGGCAAAACGTGATTAGTGTGTCTAATTTGACCATGCGCAGTCAGCCGTTTGCAGATCTGTTTTAGTTGCCATTTTTACGATGTGAAACTTGTCCCTTCTTGCAAAACTTAATGATATAAATTATGTTTAAATGTGTTTACTGAAGCGAAAATTAAATTGATATATTCTATCGAATGTAATAAAAAACTGTGCAGCACACCCGCATCTGGTGCAGAGATTGTTGTTTATGTGGTACAAAAAGTATCATAAAACACAACATGTTGAAAATTGAATGTGTCAAAAAAATATATACTGGATAAGAGGGACGTATTTATTCTAAAAGAAAGAAATCTAAGACAAGATCATGCATCGTATTGATCTCTCGATGACCCTTGATGCATACTGCAAATAATAATTTTTAAAAAACTGAAAGTTAATAAAAGAGACTTCCAAATGTTTTTCTTTTCTGCTTCTCGACATTTTTCAGTACCGATGAATCATTTTTTTAAAATAAAATTCTCATCAATAGTATTTTTCACACGATCTTGATATGTATAGGGATGTTTGCTCTTGTTACATCCATATATCAAAAGGTTCCAACTGAAATTAGGAAATTGTAGAAAAATAATTTTCTGAAATAAATATGGTAAAAAAAAAGTGAGCATGCATACAATTTGATGATGAAGTTTACGAAATGAAAGCGTAACTTCTCTTAATAATTCAACAAGAAACAATTTGTATGGGATGCTTAGACTTCTTTTAGCAAAGTTAATGTACAACGATGCCCACCAGACATAACGCATTTCCTGTGCAGATCTTGTTTTATATTTTCTATCCATCTCCCAGTTGTTCCATAAATCGACTGCTGAACTTAGACTTTGAACCTTGACCTTGTCCCTAGATAACTTCCATATGTTCTAGATGAGATTTAAGTCAGGATTTGGTGCAAGCCATCTTACGACCTCAATGTTTTCTACTTCGGAAAATCTTCAACTCACTTCCACAGTGACAGGGGACGTTGTTTTGAATATAATGGGTGTCTTTTCAAGAGATGATTGTAGAAAAGGAATGGCATATTTTTTCCCCAAGTATGAATATGCATCATCATTTACCGACCATTAATTGTCAAAATAATTTCAACACTTCCAGAAAATAACAACCTCCATACAATGATACGCCCTACCCCAAACCTAGAAGACTTTTGCAACATTAAGACTGTTGCCTCTATGACGTTGGACAAACAGTAAGTCGTCATATCCAACTAAATTGAATTTACTTTCATTGATTAAATGAACTTCAGGCGAATTAAAATGTTTCTAGGCAACAAGCACTTCTGAATATCCGAGTCTAGCTTACTTTTTCTTTCTAAATTATTGAAGGTTTAACTGTTCGAGACCAAGATCTCCATCTGAATTGATCCAATCATTGGGTCACTGTGCAACGTTCGAGCTCCTGACGAGCAGTTTTTTGTTTGTTTGTTTGTTTTTGTTATTGTTGCTTCTTCCTCTTGAAATTCTTGCTGCAGTGTTGATCAAGTCCATGTGTTATCAATCAGAGATGAAAAAAATCCAGGAAAGAAAGTGATTGGGGACATTATCCATTGATAAATTAGTTGACAAGTTATATATATATATATATATATATATGTGTGTGTGTGTGTGTGTGTGTGTGTGTGTGTGTGTGTGTGTGTACATATATATATATATATATATATATATATATATATATATATATATATATATATATCATGAGCAGGTCTCTATACATTGTGAATATAACACCCTTTGTCCCGAAAAGATTCCTCAAAACTGAATTGCCGCCCAGATGTTTGAACTTGAGAATTTAGCTATCTCCATTTCCCGGTTATTGGAATTTAGCAACATTCAGTTACTGGTCTTTGGAATTTTGTATGTATCTATGGCTGGATGCTGGAAATTGATACGTTTTATGGCCAATGCAGGTTAGCATAACAACAGGAAAGGCCTGCATACACTTGAGGTAGGCCTGGGCATTTTCAGTCAGCGTTTATTGTAACTGAATAATATCCAAATCCAATATAACAGGTTAAGGGTAACGTTTATAAGAGGGTTTAGTGGATATCTCTTACGTAAATTATCCCCACATATTCTACTTGACATGGCAAGAAATATCCAACCGAAGCGGAGGTGATTTGCACAGCGAGACCTTAATCGTGATACATAGAATCCACATTACCGAAACCGCGAGTTAATCCTGAATGAATAAATGAATGTTAACTTGAAATAACAAATTCTGAGTTACTTCAACTTATAAAGAATGGGTAAGTAAAGGTGAGTTTACATTGGGGAACTGAAAGGAATTATTCTCGATTTTCCTATTCAAAATTACCAAAGAAATATTGTCTTGAACACTAATTTAACCGAAGCGAAAGATTAAAATTTGGAAAATAAAACATCGTCAAGTATTTGAAATAAAGAAATTCTATTTTTTGAAAACACAAATTGAAAAAAAATAATTGTTTTTTTTTTTTCATTGAAAATTACTGAAGAAATGTTAGCTGAAATGAAAAACCAATCAAAACAAAAGTGTACTTAAATTTGAAATATGTATGCCAATCAAAACTCAGAGATTTCATGATTTCACACCATGAAGTATTGTTTGTTGCGAGTCGGATATTTCTAGACTGTTTTTCAAATTATAATCAGCCAGTTAGATATTCATCTAAAAGAGAAAACCCAGTTTTTCATTATTTCAGTGCAATATTCAGATGTACGGATACAATTTTGAAATGACTCATTAAAAACTGATGATCATGATCATAACCAGCCGCAAGAGCGTTTCGACGTTAACCTTCCCAAAGATTCACAGTCCCAGTTATTGCAGGCGTGGCAGTGCCAATATCCCTTGAACATTTCTAAATCGTCATGCCTTCTTATTTTCTGTTAACCACAGTTTGGCATATGATTCCTGGATACCAATGCTGCCGGACGGTTGTCTGATATCCTTGCAACACAGCCTGCCCATAGTCATTTGTGGTGTCCATTTGATTTTATGATATTTTGGACTTATTCTGTGCGGTCTTGTGATATCCCTACGTGACGCCAAACATGGTATTCTTCTTTGCATGCTGTATGGTCTTTAACTCGAGAACCGCATATTTGACTATCGAGAGAATGCATTAGTTACCGACACTTCCCTCGGGGAATATTGAGATTTCATTTTTTGAATGTTGAGCATGTTCTACTAAGGTTTACCAGCCAGGGGTGATTTCACTTTTTCTCTTCTTGATAATTCCTTGGAAACTTCATGGGCAATTAATTCTGATTCTTTTCTTTGCCCGGTCCAAAATTTGGAAAATCATATCGATATGAAATATGAAGAGTTCGGATATTCTGTGCTCCGAGTCTTCATGTAGCCTGAGATTGATTGCTTACTGTGTAGATATGCTAATCTTGGGGTCGTTGTAAGATTGCATTGATAAATATGATAATTTACAATGATTGATACTTTGCATCCTCCTACTTTTTCCATTCGTAGATCCATTGAATGGAGATACGGAATCGTTGTGTTGCTCCTTTTGAAGTTAGCCTGTTCCTGCAATCGCTTTCCGACTGACGTGTGTGAAATTCAGTTTGTGAACTTCGTTTGGTGAAGCTTTTTCATGCATATTTATTGGCTGATTGTCTGTAGTTGTTTTTATGTTTTGGACAGCGATGTTTAAGAAGTGCAATAATGATTGCAATGTTCCATTCATATGAAATTTTACTCTGTGTTGGACACTGTTGAATAATTTTGCTAGTTTCATTATGATAGCTATACTAGTTCTTGGCGTTTATGTTGATGTTCCCATGATCGAAGTGCTTTTCTCCTCTCCACCTGGTTTCACCTGTTACGGGAAATATTCGAACGGAAAGCTCGAGACTTGAACATGCTGGTATTTATTTTTAAGACTTATCAAAGATGAATAGTGGCTTTTTCAGAATTCTTCAGCTCATTTCCAGCAACTGCTATTGTTTCAAGACTCCAAGGACAATATTGTTGGATTCAAAGTCTCTGCAGATCGCATTGCGAGTGTCACCGTGCAGCCCCAGAGCTCCCACTTAATACACAATCAAGGACGAGATAGACACAGTCTACGACAAATTGAACTACACATTCCAAAATATCAAATCTATTTCACCATCATTGTGGGAAACCTAGATGCACACGTTGGGCAAAGTAATTATGGTCGCATTGGCAAGTTCGGACACAAAATACAAAATGAAAATTGAGTCTATGCAGCAAACTACCACGGAATGGTAAAATTCAACTTGTTGGTTTCGAAAATTTGCAATCGCAGAGGATATAATTAAATATATAACATACTGCTTTCAGAGAGTATTCAGTTGGTTTGCTATCGATTAATAGAACAAATAGTGTTTTATAAAATATTTTCCCCGTCTATGCACTCACAAGCCAAATTCAGAATCAAGTAGCTATCTAAATCAAAATGAAAGAAGATACCTGTGTACGCATGTATTCACATATATATGTACGTCTATATAGAAAGAGAAACAGAAACACACACACACACATATATATACATATATATATATATATATATATATATATATATATATATATATATATATATATATATATATATATATATACATATATTGATTCTGTATAAACTTGAGACTGACGTTGTTATCGAGTATAAACGTATCATTGCCAATACCTTTGTAAGAAAGAAATATATATGTCTATTCCCAACTGTCGAAAATATACGTTCTTTTAATTTTTGGGTTATACTTACTTTGTAATCGGCATATGTACTGTCTGGGAGTATTTATATTTTATATTGAGGGAAAAAACTTCTTTAAACATGTGTTGATTCAGGTACAAATTCATTTTTTTATTTTGCTTTTCTGTTCCCAACTGATGTTGTCGTCCTTCTTTTATTCATCGACTACGTAAAATAAAAACACAGACAACGACAATGATTTCCAAAAATAAGATTTATTTCACATCTCATATGACTTTGGAAGAAAATCATCCCCATCATCATCATGATAATACTAATGATAGTAATGATAATAATGATAATAATGATAATGATGATGATAATAATAATAATAATAATAATAATAATAATAATAATAATAATAATAATAATAATAATAATAATAATAATAATAATAATAATAAAAACATGCATTACGAAAAAAATTATGAATGATTCGAAATCTCTGGCAAAAAATACTAAAACATAATGAACACTTACAAGCTTTTGTTCCAACGATTTTTTTCACGATTGGGCTAGGGAAGAAGCTTAATTTTTTGTCCAAAGAAACAGAAAATGAATTTTCATCAATTATAAAGTAAATGACCGTTTCAAAGTCAATGTTTACGTCTATTACCAATAAATTCATCTGATCATCCGAAAGACAGCATGCTGACAGATGATGTTGGACACCTGATTTTTTTCTATTTATTGACTAACTTTACTTGTTTTCCCGATACGTA
This sequence comes from Thysanoteuthis rhombus, assembly GCA_963457665.1. Lineage (NCBI taxonomy): Eukaryota > Metazoa > Mollusca > Cephalopoda > Oegopsida > Thysanoteuthidae > Thysanoteuthis > Thysanoteuthis major. The sequence continues at coordinate 30,480,243 of OY735199.1, read as the reverse complement.
TTGATCTTTATTTGGTTGTTTTTGTTTTCCATCAGATATATAGGACTATACTAGTTAGTACCGGAACTATCTGAATATCTTTGTGATGAGTTTTTAGAAAAAAATTAAATAACTAGATACATTTCAGTTGGAGACTCCTCTGTTTCAATAGAGTATACGATATATTGTTATCAAAACGATTGTTACATTCAAGTTAAAAATTCCAGTGGTACTGAGAATGAGGAAAAAGCACATTGATCATTATAAAAGTCGTTATATTAAAAAAAACAAAAAAAAACTTATCTTATATCTTTTATTTAGCACATGTTTTGCACAGCTCTTTTGCGAGATCTTATTTATTTGAAAAAGTTGTGTGGAATTGAAAATTATTTCAATGACTTTTTAAAAAAAATCTTTAATATTGATACTCATACTTTATTGCTAAAACAATATTGTCAAAACAGCTTCCTTCATACACATTTAAATATTAATGACATTCCGGACAGCATTTTAATTTCATTTGATTATATTCCTACTCCATTAAAAACATTTCTGATGTGTTCCTAATTGGGCAAATGGAATTTTGCGATTCCCATACACACTCGCTTCAAGTTTCACAACATTAAATGGAAAAATGCAAATGTACCGCTTCTCGAAATCTGCATTTGAGACGTGCTTCAGCCATGAATGCCAGCTTCATTGACCTTTTTTTCTGGGCTGATTAAAATTATGCGATATTCTCGACTCGACAATGCTGGAACATTCTAGACGCTTTTTTTACAATATTTGAAAATATGCTCATTTTGGGAGTTTGGAGGGGTTGAGAGGAACTTTCTCGGTGAATGTTGAAGTGATTCAAAATAATTCATCCTACAAGAACTTTGCAAAGGGGATTTAGAATAATGAAATATCCAAAGGAATCGAAACCATCCAGACTACAGCATAACTAAAAACAACGATAATTGTACTGTAGTATTGCATAAATTAACCGTCATTTAATTTGCAGAAAAAAGTATCGATCTCCTTCCATTGTGAAACGGAACAAATAGGATTAAAACTATCTGTTATATAAATAGGGGGTGTAGAAGAATAGCTTACTTGTGAAATGAGATCCAATCGTATGAATACAAAAGACAGGAATATGACCAAAAAGACCAACGTAATAAAATCACAAACTATAGGCTGTCGTAAAAAACAGAAAAGATGAATTTCTATGGGACTTTGAATTTCATATTGTTCACTCAACCCACGCCTTGAGTCCTGATCTAGTGTTCGTAAATAAGTCGAATATACGGTATACTCTGGGATTGCTGAGCAAGCTCAACTTTCGAAACTAGATGATCCCGATAATCCTGAAATGAAGAGCGTACAACCAATGCATTCTCCCGATAGTCACTTATGGAGCTGAAACATGGAACCTAACCAAGAGACAGACCTACAAACTGAGAAGCATGCAGCATGTACAAGAGAGAATCATGCTCAACTTTACAATGAGGGATCTCAAGACAGCACAGTACATAAGGAAAAAAAACAAGTCCAAAACATCATAGAAACTATTTAAAAAAATGAAATGGCAGTGTACAGGCCGTGTTGCAAGAATGAAAGATAACTGATGGACATCACGACTCACAACATGGATCCCCGGGGAGATCACATGCGAAACCTTGGCCGACAAAACACAAGATGGGGAGATGAACTAAACAAATTCAGGAAATACTGGCTCCGTGACGCGCATGATTGAGAATTGGGGCAAATCCTGGGAGAGGTCTATGTCCAACAACGGACGTTAAAAGACTGATGATGATGATGATGATGATGATGATGATGATGATGTATCTCTGTTCCAGCAGAACACTTATTAAAATTTGATCTGAAAACTCGAAGATAAATGTTTTTTCTGAAACGTTTCTCTTGCTAATTTTATCATTTAAGTTCATTATTCTAAATTCAGTTCAAATTTTCTTCAATATCACCTTTCAACCATTTTTTTAAGTCGACCTGACTTACCTTGTATAAACTTTAAGACATGAATTAAACTTGGCTTTCATTATCTGTGCAGAGTGCCATTTGCAGTTTCTACTTACGATGTTGCTTTACATATTTTGGCTTGAATTTTTCTGCAGACGTTTGCCTCATGGATCAAACTCAAAATATATTGAACTGAAAGAAGTGTTAATACGCTGACTACAGTTTCAGTTGTTCTTTCATGGAAAACGCCCACCATCATTTTAAAAGTAGAAGTCTAAAACAGTCTAAACTGGTTCTGGGTATTTTGAAATATTTGGACGCAGAAATAAGTAAAAATATACCCTTTAAAAGTTATTTCCATTGTTTGATAGTAAATGTATGCAAATCAGTTCATTCTGCTTCTTTGATATTAATCGAACTGTAACTATATAATGAAGTGTCTGGTTAATTTTGCGGCTGACCGATCTCCATTTCATCGAAGGCTATGTCCTCTTTACTGATTACGCAAGCTGCAACACATCCACAAGAAAGCTGGACCGAATTTTTCTTTTTCTTCTTCTTCTTCTTCTTCTTCTTCTTCTTCTTCTTCTTCTTCTTCTTCTTCTTCTTCTTCTTCTTCTTCTTCTTCTTCTTCTTCTTCTTCTTCTTCTTCTTCTTCTTCTTCTTCTTCTTCTTCTTCTTCTTCTTCTTCTTCTTCTTCTTCTTCTTCTTCTTCTTCTTCTTCTTCTTCTTCTTCTTCTTCTTCTTCTTCTTCTTTCATTATTATTATTATTATTATTATTATTATTATTATTATTATTATTATTATTATTATTATTATTATTATTATTTTTTCTCTATTTCTCGATTGGTCAATGATTAGTTGATTTCACTGAAGATCAAATGACAGCAAGTCTCTTCAACGCCCTTGGGCTCTCAACAATACTTTAGACGATTAAAGGAGTATTAATGTCTGCATGGCCAGGGATCCTCTCAAGAAACTCTACTCCCCTCTTTTCGAGGCTCTTTGGAACTATTCAACGGTTTCAACTACGATAGAAATTTCGTTGACATACATTTTCCTCAATAATTTTTCGTTGTCCACCAAGATTAAAAGAGTCTTCTGGCTTTTCATCCGGGTCAGTCTCATTTTCTCTTGTCCCAGAAACAGTTTTTTTTTTCACAACAACTAGAACGAGACTTTTTGTCTAGATTCAGTGATCCATCTGAATGTCAAAGATGATTTAATTCTGATTTCCAATGTGTTTGTATGGCTGAAAGGTAGTTGTATGTCCACATTCTCTACAGTTTTTGCAATCAAGTGTTTTAAAGTTTGAATATTTTTGCTCGTGGTATTACTCTCGGCAGCTTCAAAGGCGACTCAGTTTCTGTCTTTCTTCATCCCATTGTCTCCGTGTGTGTGTTACATAATATAGCCGATTAGTTGTTTTTCTTTTCATAATTTCTGGTCATCGTTATTGTTTTTCCTGGCTATATATCTGACCCCTGTTGATTCAATTGCAACTTTTTTGGCGGGGGGGGGGGTTTGTATTCTGTCGCCTGAAAATTAAAAAAGCGGATGAGATACAGTTATTTGAAAAACTTACAATAATTTTGAATCATAATAACGGGTACATGATACATGTGGTCTTAGGCAATTAAATTACTTAAGTAACTGTCATGGACAAATGGCGATGGTGCAGTTAGTGTCTTGTTAAACATATCTACGATGAAGAGGTCTGGCTAATCTTAGTGAAGGTTCATGTCCAACTATGGACACAAAGAGGCAGCTGCTGCTGCTGCTGATGATGATGATAATGATGGTAAATAGAGAGATAATTTTCATTTATATTACGTATGTACAAATTTGATTAATCATTTTCGATATCATATTAACAGATGCGTTATTTCATGTATGACTGTATGAAATTTAAATTTGTACAAATGAGTTGTAGCTGTAAAATGACCCCCCCCACAAAGAGACACGTAAGGGTGTTTCTCAAGTGTTTTTCAGCCCAACGCTCCCATATGGCACTAAAAGATCGTTCAAATGGGAAACGTACTCAACAAAGATTCTTGAAGATAAGTCGTACTTTGCCATTATGAAGAAAACATCACAATTGATTTCGAAGGTTTTATGGAAAATCACCAAGAAAGTATATCAATGTATTTCTCATGGACACTCATCATCAAATTGATTGTGGTTGTAAGCCAATTTTTTTTCTTTAAGTAATTTACTTGAAACATACATACAACATATTTTTTGATGCGAGTGTGAACTTCGAGGTTGATGATTTTTGAAAAATATGGCAATATCTGGCTCAAGATTTCAGCTAATGCAAGGAATTGAAAAATGTTTTGCCAATATTCTATATATGAAAGTGGATCCAGCAGTTTTGGCCTTTTCCAAATCGAAATTGTCACCTGGAAGCTGCAAGTTTATTCTATCACGAACAACAACGAGATACGTCGCAACACCATGCAGATAGAGGATTTTCTGATATGATTTATTATCAATAGATTCATTCGCAGACGTAATGTCTGGGATATTGCCAGTGTCTTCAGTAGCACTCCATTGCAAGTACGTATGTATATCTTGAAGTAAGATGATTATACATACATAGTAACACAGAGCATACAAGCACACAAAAAGATGTGTAATAATTGCACTTTTTGTCTAGGAATAACTGCACATGAACATGCTTCATAACCAAGATCCACGGATAATGATATTGAAGATACTTAGCAAAATATATCACCTGAAAAGGCATCAAGATGGGTAATTGAGGGCGAGATCTACCAGGCTCTTTAATATAATTTTTGAAGCTAGAAAATTAATGTCTCATACTAAGAATCCACTTCTTGAAAGTTACCTACTTCCAGAAAAAGGTTTGGCAACATAAACAATCATCAATTGAACTATTTGTAAACTAGAATCATCGATATTAATAGAATTTCTACAACGCACACGTCTAGAAAGTCAGAAATCCCCGAGGGTTCATAATCACCCCAAGAACGCCTCTTGGAATATATGAACGTTCCAAAACTGGGTGCCTGCATGACGGATAATTCAACATAAAGATGATTTTAACATTACCTCAATCAACCACCTTGGATTTAATTTTCTTGTCCGGGTCATTTTTTTCTTTCTTAATGTATGCTTAATTGAAGACATCTGCCTCTTCTTTACACTGGTCTTTGTCTCATGTGATCTTCTACGTGATAAACCAGGGCCTTCACGGTATTTCTGTACTCTTTTTTGATATTGTGATGATAGAATACTTTTCAACTTGCTATAAATCATCTTTACAACTCATATTTTAATAAATCTTTTGTAGTGGTTGCCTAATCATCGGGCACTCTTGAAAGGTCGGTATTGCCAGTATTGGTGTCAAATTAGGATTCATTATCTAACGTGGAACTAAATTTACAATATTATAACCGTTCTGAATAATAATTTGGAAAACACTATAAATCATATTTTTACACAATATCTGGAATGCAAGCTCTTTGGTCCGCTTAAAATTCTCAAGAAGTGTTATTACAACTTCGCCTACACTTACTACGACTATGACTACAACTATTTCTACAACTACTCTCATAGCCACTATTCCTCGTAATACTAATAAATACAAATTGGAGTCTGCAGAGAAATAAGACAACCACATAACTCACACTGTTCGAGGCAACACCGATGATTGGATCCTAGATTTATGACTGCAAACCTTATAAAACTACATATGAAAGCTCAGCGACTGGAACTGGACAATGGTTTGACCCACAGCGTTTGGCTCAAGCACTTTGCCCGTAAAAGTCAATTACCTAACATTATTCACCGAACCTGATTTGATATATTAGTAACGGACATCAGTTTTTCATATATCGGACCCTCGCTGCGCTATTGTCCAGAAATCTTAGCAGGCAATTTTCTCGTGTTATTTCAATTACTTCGTGTGTTTTTTTCTCTCCAGGAGATTACTTTTCGTATAGATGTTCAAATTTCAGATATTGACGAATCATACTTTATTCGATGTTCAAAAAATTAGAGTTTGTGAATATTCCTATCTTTGGATTGCAAAAAAGCAAAATGAAAATATGACTATCATGTACGGAGAAAAAAATTGTTTTGTATTCAGAATATGTTGGGAAATATTTACATGGATAATGAAAGCAAATATCTTTCCTATCAGTTTATCTATCTTCCTGATTTAATACATACATACATATATGTATATATACATATACATACATACATACATACATATGTATATGTATGTATGTATATATATATATATATATATATATATATATATATATATATATATATATATATGTGTGTGTGTGTGTATATAAATACATATATATATATATATACAAACATTATAGATATATATATATATTTATACACATACTATATATATATACATACACACATATTTTTAAAATAACTTACGAGCGTATATTTTTCTATTATCAAATTGGAAATATCACACAAATTCAAATAATTTCATCATTACTATTTGTGTAAAATGTACTTCTTGATAATTCCTATAATGGCCTGGTAAGTTCCTCAACGACTACCACAAGGGTTTATTTTGATTTTAATGCCCAGAAATAATCTTAATGATATTCATTAACAAATAAAATAACCGAAAGAACGTAGGACCGGCTATACCAGCGTACCATGCGGCAGGATACAAAAACAGAGCTTTGAAATGGCGAACATTTTGTAACACAAGAATAAAGATTACAGCCACAATATCTGGTTCAGTGGAAATCCTGATCAGAACACTACAATCAGAAAATGACACTGATATCATAACAATATGCTTGGGACATTGAAAACAATTATACCATTGCAATGGAGCGTTAGATATTTAGGCAATAGTTATAACTAGTCAAACCTATTTTTTTAGGCCAGGAAATTGACTGTTGTAAGTGCAGCTGATTTAGTAAGAGTTCTTCTCACTCCTTTCTCTGTTATCTTTGCTATATTCTAGTGCTGTAAATATACAATGGGAGGAAGGGAACAACAAATTAGTTATCCGTTGTTACCTAAAAAGTGAGCAATATATTAAAGGTAACAGACAACTCATTTTGATAAAATAGAGGCGATAGAACTACGGTAATATCTGCATCGGGCAGTTCAAGCAGAATATTTTCTGAAAAGAAAGTTGCTGTCAGAGGAAGAATTGCTTGACACTCAAAAGAATACGGAAAAATACACTTCCCTTTTTAATTTAAAAAAATTGACACAGTAGACACAGATTTGAACAAAAACCCTGGCCAGAATACGAGAAAAGCATTAGAAGGAGACGTCGAGTCCACGATGGAAGAAGGACATGGCCTACAACGTATCTTGAAAGAATCAATGGAAAAAAAAAAAAAAAGAAGCTGTAACTGCCATCCCTCATGGGTAGGGATCGGAGGAAAAGTGAAAAATTAAACCGAACAAGTCAATTGGCTTTTACAGCATAACAAAACAAACAACATAACTGAGCTCAGAAACTTCGTTTACGCAGCTGGAATAATTGTTACAAAAATAGGAAAAAAATCAAAAATTGGAACGAAAAACCTGCATGAAAAATGATATTAAAAATCTATATCTGTCAAATGCAGAATGACGAAGGGTACTGTGAAACACGTTGCAAATGAATACTCCACGAGTAAGACTATGGGGCACATAAATTTTCGACAAAAAAAAAAGAGATACCCCAAAAAGATAAGCCACAGAAGTCTGAAGCCGTTGGCACGGTACTCAAAAAAGCTTTCCTAAATAATGGATCATTGGAAAACCACTCAATTTCAAGAGATGGCCAATCAAAAAGTGTACATGCAGTAGTAGTAGTAGTGAAAGCAACAATAACAACATCAAGTACTACTTTTAGCAGCCACAACTTCGGCTCCATATTATTACTGTAGTATCGTAGCTAGCGTAATCAGTAAGCAAGTCATGATCTTCAATGGAAGTCAGAATTTATTCCCTGCAATATGATGTAAATTGATATGTTTATTGCTTGCGTAATCTGTAAGAAAGGGATAAACTTCTATGAAAATTAAAGGTTTTCTTCAGACAACACAATTACGCAAATTAGAATATTTATCATCATTGAAGTAGTGACTCGGTACGAAACTGCCCAGTGTCTAATTTCAGTTCAATCCAACAAACCATAAAATACGGTGCAGTTTTTTTTCAAGCAGCAGCAGATGAGGCAGTAGCCAGTGTAAGGGTGTCTTGTAGAATTCTATGTTCCAAATTTCAACTCAATAAATTTATAAATCAATTTCATTGGAGGAGAGTGAGAACGGTGCAGACTCATTTGCCAAGTGAGTTCAGTAAGTAGATCACTCGCCCAAATACACGGACATGGCAGAAAGTAAACACAGGGTAGAGCAGATCAGGTATTCATCATCATTATCATCATCATCATCATCAGTCTTTTAGCGTCCGTCGTTGGACATAGACCTTCCCCAGGATTTGCCACACTTCTCTATCATGGGCGTCACGGAGCCAGTACTTCCTGAACTTATCTAGTTCATCTCTCCATCTAATATTTTGCCGGCCTCTGTTGCGCATATGGTCTCGGGGAATCCATGTTGTGAGTCGTGATGTCCATCGATTGTCAGCCATTCTTGCAACATGGCCAGCCCACCGCCATTTGAGATTTTTTATGGATTCTATGATGTCTCTAACTCTTGTCTTTTCCCGGATGTGTTGTGCTGTTTTGTGGTCTCTCCATGTGAGGCCCAGCATTATTCTTTCATGTGCACGTTGCATGGTTCTCAGCTTACGGGTCTGTTTCTTGGTTAAGTTCCATGTTTCAGCTCCATAAGTGACTATTGGGAGGATGCATTGGTTATACACCCTTCTCTTTAGGATTAATGGGATCTTATTATTTTTGAAGGTTGAGCTAGCTCTGCCAAAGGCTTGCCATCCTAGTGTGATTCTTCGCTTGATTTCTTCTTCTTTTGAGGGTCTGATGGAGATTCGTTGCCCTAGGTAGATGTAGTGGTCTACTTTCTCGAGTTCTGTGTCCTCGATTTCGATCTTAGTGTTCTTATCTCCAATGTGGTTGTTGCACATGATCTTCGTCTTGCTGAAGTTCATGTGTAGGCCGACTTTCTTGCTCTCCTCATTTAGTTCATCTATCATTAGTTGGAGGTCATGTAGGTTCTCTGCGAAAAGGGCTATGTCGTCTGCGAATCTGAGGTTGCTCAGATACTCGCCGTCTATTTTAATTCCTTTACTCTCCCAGTCTAGCCTTCTGAAGATCATCTCGAGGCAGGCTGTGAAGAGTTTAGGTGAGCTGGTATCACCTTGTCTTACTCCTTTCTGGAGCTGGAAGGGGTCCGAGTCTTTATGTAGCCTGATAAATGAGCTGCCGTGATTGTATATATGTTTCAACACTTCAACATATACTGGATCTACACCTTGCCGACTGATGGCCTCCATGACCTTAGGGATTTCTACTGAGTCGAACGCCTTTTTGAAGTCGATAAATGCTACGGCAAGTGGTAGTCTATACTCTGCTGCTTTTTCTTTCAGTTGATTTATCGAGTGCAGGTGGTCCATGGTCGAGTAGCTTCTTCTAAAGCCAGCCTGTTCACGTGGCTGGTTTTCATCGAGTGTTTTTGTGATTCGGTTGGTGATGATCTTTGTGAAAAGTTTATATACACAGTTGAGTAGGCTTATAGGCCTATTGTTGTTGAGGTCTTTCGGGTTTCCTTTTTTTTTATAAAAGCATTATGATAGCAGTATTCCAATCGTCTGGGACTTTACTGTGTTTTAGACACAGGTTGAAGAGGACGGCCAGTTTCCTATTGATGGTTTTACCTGCTTTTCGGAGTAGGTCGATGGTGATGTTGTCTGGTCCAGGGGCAGTTCCTTTCTTTGTCTGTTTAATGGCTTCCTTCACCTCCCACGAGGTTACTTTTGGGAAGTCCTCTAGTTGTTTGCCCGTGTCTTGCGTATCTTGCTCATTGTTTTGCAGTCCTTGTTTGGACGAATAAAGTTTTTGGTAGAATTCTTTGGCGCGTTCGACAATCCTGTCTCTGTCTGTTGTTAGGTTTCCATTTTCCTCGAGTATGCTAGTTATTTGCCTTCGTCCCGAGTTGAGGAGTTTGTTTATAGCTTTGAAGCCCCGACCTTTTTCAAGAGAAGACAGAAGGAGATACACAACGGCAGTCATTGAATCAACTCTTGAAAAAGGTCGGGGCTTCAAAGCTATAATCAGGTATTCACATGGGTATTAAAAAGGAACCTGGACTAGGAAAACCGATTAGTTGTCGATAGCCATCCCAGAGCAACGGAATAAGAACTATTTGAAGACATCCGGAGAAAAGTAAGTGTATATTATACTGAGATAAAGGTGATACGCATAGTAAGCGAGTGTAAAAATTAGCCTACAAGGGGTCCAAAAATAGGAATGCTTGGTGGGGAGGGAAGTGTGCAAAAGATTACATTCCAGTCACATACACACACACACACACACACACAAATGCACACATACACACACAAATCCACACACACACACACATACACATGCACACACGGACTAATGGTGCATGCAGAAACCAGATTCTGCCCTGAATAATAGAAAGCACAAAATATTCTGGGACTTGGGAATTCAGATACATAACCCAATCAAGGTCAGAGTACTAGATATTGAAGTACTGATCAAGGGAAAAGTAACGTCATAAATGCAAATTTGCTTCCCCGTTGGACCACAGGGATGAAGCTAAAAGTGAGTAGAAAATTAGATGAATACCTAAACCGTGTAACAGAACTGAATATATTGTGGAACTGGAGGATTACAGAGTTCCAATAATGGCTGTTGACCCGTGGGCAGTCCCCCAAAACCAAGCTGAATGTTTAATGAACTGATAATTCGAAAAGGAATAAAAGAGCAAAGAGGATATCACTACAAAAGTCGGCTGGAATATCGTGGAGAGCTTTAAATTATTGATAATTTGTCATTCGATCCAAAATGAATAACATCAATCGATTGCTGTGAAAGCTCAAATAACAATGATAATGATAATTAACAAGATATGAATAAAGAAAGAAGACGGAACTTAAAACCGGACGCCATTGAGCCAAAACATTTCTAGCACAATGTAAGGGGATACCCAAAAAGAAACAATTATTCACCAGAATGGTTAGATAATATATAAAATAACTCTACAAGGTAGATGAAAAAAAACTTTCAGAAATACGGCCAAGTAAAGTACCATAGCGGATCCGCTTGCATCCACAGATATTCATCTGAGAAATTACGTCTCATCCATCAACCCTAATGTTCCTTAGATGAAGGCTAGGAGCCATACTGACAAACTGAACCTATCGAAGAATAGAACTTGGCAAACAATTATAGACCATTCATTTGTCTACTGCTTATGTGGGGAATTCTGACCAACCATATTGCTGAAAGAACATCTATGTCCATTGAAAGTGAATAATAACAAAAATATTCAGGATAAGAACCGAAGCAGCAAATGACTTGCTGTACATTGAGTATATGATTCAAAAATAATTGAGAAAAAAAGAGAAATTGTAAAATGAAATTGATTAACTATAAGAAAAACATACAACATAACCCAACATAGCTCGATACTCGATTCATCAGGTTATCAATGATCAGCAAACGATGGTGAAATTCATAGCAGACAATAGATGAATACTATAGAGGAAAATTTTTCCTCGGCCTTATTAATATTTGTATTAAGCATGATAACAGGAAATATTTGGAGAGCAACAAAGTATACCAAATCTCCAAAACAACCAACTCATGTACACGGACCATGGAAATCTATTTGCAAAAGATAGGAAAGAGCTCAGAAATTTGTTCAAAATTGAAAGTATACATCGATGAGATTGGGACGGAGCAGAAGAATGCGCTTATAGTAATGCACACGGGAAGCCTCACTGCGGGAGAAGGAACCGAGACAGAGCATTAACCATACAGAACTGGTATGATTACAGAGGAGTATTCAAATTTAATGCAATAAAATGGGGATAAATGAAAGAGGAAATGAATAAAAAAAATACGTCAAGAAAAATCAATCAATAGAATTCCAATATGATGAATGAATACATAGGCAGTATACATGATACACAAGTCGTGTCTCTCTTGGACGAAAGAAATGCCCCATTGAAAGGATCAGCAAACAGGGGAGCTTATGGCAATGCACAAGGCTTGACACCTCAGACATGACACAATTATACAGCATAAGGAGAGGGAAGAAGATGTCAGATGGTTCATCAAGAAGCATTTAAGAATGTGGCTACTATGCTAGAACAAGCTCTGAAATGTATGCACAAACAGGTAGTGGAGACCTTATAGAATGTACCCGGAGCAGAAAGACAAGCAACAAAAAAGTAGCAAACGAGAGAGCCGCAAACTTAACAACGGAGGGAAAAAGGAACAGAAAAGTATACGGGGAAGTCAAAAGACAGAACATGTTGCAGACGAGACCATCAACATGGCTACGCAGAGGACACCTTGAGACAGGAACTGAACTGCTCGTCATGACTGCCAAAAAACAATAAAGCACAAATAAGTAGCAAATACAGCTGATGTGGGACGGTATTCTTGAAGCCATAACCAGTTAATGTAGTGACTGAGTCACTGAGGCCCTGAATATAAATGAAATTTGACATCCAGTCGTCTACAGCCAAAAGAGATGGCATGGTCAGAGCTGTGGAAACCACTGCGCCCCTGTTATATGTGAGAACAACTGGGAGAGCTGGAGATCTCTGATTACCTTTTTCCACTCAGTCTTCAGCAACAACCAACGGGCAACAAGCGTGGAGATGCAAAAAGTAATAATAATAATAATAATAATAATAATAATAATAATAATAATAATAATAATAATAATAATAATAATAATGATATAACTTATTAATATGAAAAACTTGAAACGTAACTAGACCTTTGACATGAACGTGTATGGTATATGTGTATATATGTTTTCCTCTTCAGCATCAGCTCTTAGCGTCCATAAACTTTCCCCAACTTTTGCAAAACCTCTCCTTTCATAAGCGTCGCGGAGCCAGTACTTTCTGAACTTGTATAGTTTGTCACGCCATCTTATCTTCTGCTGGCCACAATAGAGCATATGAGCTACGAGTATCCACGTTTGGTCGTGATGACCAACAGTTGTCTGAAATCCTCGCAACATGACCAACCGATGCCATTCGAGCTTTCTAATGGATTCTGTAATATCTCTGAATGCAATTATCTTCGTCCAGTATAGTGTACTCTCTTGAGATCTCTCCATGTGGGCATGAATCTTTTTGTGCAAGTTGCGTGGTTCTTGGTTTCACAATCAATCGTTTGGTCATGTTTTATCTTCCAGCCCCATAAATGACTATAAGATGATGCATTGATTGTCTACTTTTCCTTTCAGCTGTAATGGAACTTTGTTGAAAGTCGAGCTTGCTTTACCTAAAACATGCCAATCTATACTAATTCTTTACTTGATTTCAATGGATTCTTTGGATATTTGTGGCTGTACGTAGATACAGTAGTCTACCTGTTTCAGGTTTGCGTAGATAATTTTGATTTTAGTGTCCTTGTTCTCAAAATGTTTGTCGTGCAATTTTTTTTCTTATTTTTTTATACTGAGTCTCATGTGGACATCAACTTTTTTGCAATGAAGTGTTGATTTCAAAATGAATATAGTGATGAGAATATTCGAACAAAAGTTTTATGGATACCTGTATGTAAAGGTATGAGTTGGTCGATCCATTCGCAAATGTCTAGTCAAATGAAAACTTACGATCAGAAAGATTGCAATCTCTAAAAAAAAGTACAGACACAAAGTATCATCAAGAAAAATAAATTCATGGTAATGCTTACTCTTATCGGTTGCAGATGTTATAAGGTCTTTCCTGACATTTAACGTTAAAGAGCGAAATGATAACGGTTCTTAAAAGAAGGAACACGTGTTCTGTTATTAGGAAACTTTAATTTCGTTTTTATGTCTGTTAACATGAAAAGGCTAATGTGAGATGATATTTGTCTCGTCTAGCTTCAGCTTCATGCATTCATAATTTGATGTTGGGTACCAGGCTCGAACATGCACCTACGATAGGTGTGATAGGGAAATATGCAAATCATGCTCCTTTCAAACACGCACTTATATCTATCTATCCATCCATCTTTCTATCTATCTATCTATCTATCCATCTATCTATCTATATATATATATATATAAGTGTGTCTGCAAGTACGATTGAATACCCTGCACTCGATTTTTCATATGAATATGAGTTTGTACGTTTACATATCTTTCTATTTCTGTGCCACATGAACACACATACAAACACATAAACACACATGCGCACGCCTATTACAGAGGGCAGTAGTAAAAGCAATGTCAGGAATAACTCTCAGAGATCAACATGGACCTGAAAGACGACAAAGGTGGAGGATACTGTCCCAAAGATTGAGCAATAAATTTTGGGTTAGGACAGGGCACAGAGAGAGAAGAAAGGAAATAGTTGGTGCCAAAGGCCAACTGAAAGTTACTCGTAAAGGCGGTAGGAGTAAGATCAAAGACAAAGAGGCGTGTTCTGAAGTTTGGCGAAAAGACTATACAGATTTTACCGTAATTCTGTTTGTCATGGGAGGAAATTGGAATGGCTAGCGATAGGTCTCCAGCATATGATGATGATAATAATTTTTAAAATGTACTGCTTTCGAAATATGTATATTATTTATTAGATACGAAAGAAATACATCCATTTTCAGTTATAGATATCTCTACACAAATATATATGAATGTACATGTGTGTGTATATGTATATGTATATATGATTATGAGCATGTGTGTTAATAGCAAAGGAAATGTATGAACAATTTCATTTAGACATTCCCATACGCACACGTGCACAAACTCGAACACTTATACACATTTGTATCATTGAATATACGATATACAATGTATGAATCATGTAATGTTTTCGAACGTCAAAATTAGTTCCGAAAAAATAACCAACTTACACCTCATATAACATTTGATTTAATACAAGGCAGTTCTCAAAAATATTGTAATATCCAGAAATATACAGGTTTTATAATAAAAAGTAAAAACATTCGGTGGAAATGTTATTTTCTATCCAACATTATTGTGCTATCGATACATACTGTCAATACAATATTTCCCACTTCACTACGATCCTGGTTGTGCGATAGGCACAACTAAATCAGTTCAGATAATGAAATAGGTAAACGAGGCTCAAGGTACGGTAAAAGCTATTTATGTTCATTCTGCTTGATACCCTTAGGAAATACATAATTCCACATCTCTGTTCTCTGGTTATTCTTAGAATATCAAGGCAGATAGCGCTTTCTGGCATTAGAAAGCAACCGGCTAAGGGTATTCAGCGCTTTTGAGGCAGTTTGATACCTTATTTCACATCCTTGGTACCCCCTGCAGTCAAGCACTGAATACATCTGACGAATTGCAATGTATTCCAGAAACTCCATATGCTCCACTAAGGAATGCAGTCCACATTGTTCGTTCTATAGACTTTAAGTATGAAACAAAGGTCAGTTTACCCTTGCATTACAATCACGACATGTATGAAATATGTAGACATACATTGTATTTGATATATGTAGACAATAGAGACCTGCAATGCAGTGTTTTGGAGAATATCGTTCTGATAGCAACAACTTTTTTAATCTTTTATTACTCCTTTCATTTATTTCGTCTCGCACCTACAACTGGGGTTGACTTTTCCAATCTAACAACAACGTCATTCCATTTGCTTTCACATCGTTATTTTTCTATCAATAACGTAACAAAATTAGATCAAGAAATGAAAAGATCTGGGACGGGTTAACTACCCTAACCATTCGTAGTTTAAACTTAAAACGTTGTGCACACATTCAATGAGTTGGAAGGACTTTTTTTTGTTTCAAAATCGTCTTATCGGCTGATATAATTATGTTTTCTCTATCAACTGAGCTGAGCCGTTATTCTTCAAATCATTCTTACTACGCCATCGAAACATACAATTCTGCCAGCACGTTATCATAGATGACTTGCGTGACGGATTACAAACACAGATTGCAAATTATATATATATATATATATATATATATATATATATATACACTACTTATGATATGTGAGGATATTACCTTATATATGTGGATTTTTCACCTATCATAAGAGTGGATATTTACCTTGAGAAACATGCCAACGCGTGAACTTTCAAACACACACACACAAGTGCACACATATGCAGGCAAGTTCCAGTACATAATTATGCAATTATATATACTCAATGTTGCATATACAAATTCTTGGAGCAAATGATTATGCATTCATCTATTATTTTTCTCGTAAGATGGAAGCAAGCCAAATTTTCGGATTCATTTTCAGTCACGTTCATATGGAACACTGTTGACAAATTAAAGTATAGATGTGTACATAACTCTACGTGTGCAAATGTATGTAAGTAGATCAAGCTAAGAAATATCCAATATATTTATGGGAAAGCATACGTAATTGTAAGCATATAACATGATATTCACTAACTAACCATATATATATATATATTTTTTATTGTGTCCTCAACAGACAGCTCTTTCATTATATCACAACTCTTCAGTGTGGCTATTGACTATCCATTTTCATATATATATATATATATATATATATATATATATATATATATACTTTACATTATTACCGTATATATCTATTTTGTAAAGAATGTATATATATATATATATATATATATATATATATATATATATATATATATATATATGCCTCAGTGTGTGTGTGTGTGTGCGCGCGCGTGTGTGTGTGTATGGTTATTTGTCAGCCCTTTCTGCGTGCAGTCCAACTTTGGATACATGTATATTGGTAACATAAGGCTTACATTAGACATGATGGAGCTTGCTAGTCACAAAATAAATACCAAGTTTGAGACTGAACAGGCAAAAATAACATCCATAGAGAAATACTTAATAGAATTGAAAATAATAATTATTTTAATTCGATTCACAGCGGGAGTGAATGAAACAGAAATTGGCTCACTCACAGTCACACAATATATATATATATATATATATATATATATATATATATATATATATATATATATATATATATATATATATATATATATATATGCGAGGTGTTTACGAAATAAAACGTAAGTTCAAGTTATATCAAGTAAGTAATTGCCTGATATCGTTCAGGCAGAGGGAAAAATAACCTCCCAATAATTTATTATTTTGTAAGTGCATTTTGCGTGCTATTCGAGAAAGCTTAAACCTAAACTTTCATGATGCATAAAATTACGAGATACACACACATCGACAGCATGCGCATGTGAGTTGCAATAGATATGCTCGTCAAATCAAGAAACAGACATGTTGGTTTGGAAATGCTGTTTTGGAGGGGGTTTGCACACAACTGTGGAAATATCAAAATATAGTAGCAGTGACATTTTCAGGCAACAGGGATGAGGGGTATGGAAAACAGAAAGAGGGGGAGAGGGGGGAGAGAATGGTTAAGAGTTATATATTATGGTAATCAGTCACAATAAGGTCAATCGACAGATGGAGGAAGAGGAGCGGCAAAGGTTTCAATTTTGTGCCATTTCGACCACAAATCCCATCGGGGCATGGAAAGTGAGCTGACCTTATTCATAATCACCATCATCATCAATATAATCGTCTGTCAATGGACATTGACTTTCACAAAGTTTTGCTACACCTCTCAATCATTGACGTCACGGAGCCAATATTTTTTTAACCTGCAAGCTTGTTTTGCCCTCTCGTTCTCCGCTGGCTTCATTTCCTCTTTTGAAATGTGGGATCGATCAGGCTAGTTGTGATATCAATCGGTTGTCTGCCTATCTTGCAACATGACCCTCCCATTGCTATTTTAGTTTCCAGATGGCCCGATTTTTACCTAATATTCTGTACTATCTAATGGTCTCTCCATGAGATGTTGAACATGATTTTTACAAGTGCGCCGTTCATCGTAATCAGTTTGTTGGTTAATCTCTTGGTCATATCCCATGTTCGAGTTCCGTAGCTTTCTATCGGGAGGATGCATTGGTAATAAACCCTTCTTTTGAAAACTAATGGGATTTTAATGTTATTAAAGGTTGAGCTTGCTCCCCTGATGGCTTGACCCCACTCCGAAGAGATTATTGGCTTGATTTCCTCTTCTTTTGGGGATACCAAGGAGATTTCTTGTCCAAGATATACGTAGTGGCTTTGCATTTTCAATACTTATCGCTGCACATTTATCTAAAATATATTTGTTGTACCTGACTTTTTGTTTTGCATTTATGTGGAGGCAGTACTTGTTGCTTTCTTTGCTCAGTTCGTATAGCATTAGTTGGAGTTCCTGGAGGTTTTCTGCAGAAAGTACAGTATTGTCTGCACATCTAAAGTTACTTACGTACTCGTCGTGTTTTCTGATTCCTTCGTTTTCCAATTCAACATTTTGAAGATCATCTCGATCCAGGAGGTGAAGAGTTTTGGTGAGCTGGTATCATCTCGTGTTACCCGTTTTTTCGTGCAGAAACGGTTCTGTCTTTATTTAGCCTGATGAAGGAGCTGCTATGACAGCATATATGCTGCGATACTCTGACATATATGGGGTCTGCAACTTGCAGAGTGATAGTATCGATGGCCTTAGAAAGGAGTTGCAGGCCTTTTTGAAAAGTATAAACGTTACTTAGAGTAGCATTTCATATTCTGCCAATTACTCTCTTAGATTTATCGAATGGAGATTATCCATGGTTGCGTGACTTCTTCCAAAGCCAGTTTGTTTGATGACCTGTTTTACCTTTCATGTCATCTAATTGATTACTCACGTTTGCTCATCTTAGTAATTTTGTGCTGCATATTTGAAGGAATAGAATTTTTGTGTAGATTTCTCGAGCAAGTTCATCAATACAGTCCCTGACCATTGTTGGGTCACCATTCTTTCCCAGTAGTCTAGTTATTTGCAAATATTCTGTATTGAGTTTTGTTGATAGCTTCAAATCCCTGATTCTGTTGATAGCTTCAAATCCCTGATTCTGTTGATAGCTTTAAAGCCCTGGCTATTCCAGAGAGTGTCTTTCAGACAGTTTTATTTTGTTACATTGCTTCAATTCTATTTCTTGTTGCTGTCGTCAGTGGCTTGAGATGTATGCATTCATCCATGAGATTCTTGGTTTTCTCCGAGTTTTTACTCATGATTCGTATTTTTTTTCATCAAACGCAGTGGCGACTATGATTCAGAGGGCTGTTTTTTTGTTGTTTTTTTTGTTTTTGAAATCGTTTATGTTTGTGTAGTTTTCTTCTGCTTCGGTTCGAAGTTCTCGTATCTCATCATGCTTAAAGGATCTAATGACTCAGAATCAAACACACAACTGATTTTTATAGTTTTTTTTTAAATTATACCACGCTTCTATTGGTCAACTAGGGTCACGTGATTTATCCTCCAGGCACATATAAAATTTCTACCATTCTCATGCAAGAAAATCCATTTTCCATTGAAACCCTTGGAAATGTCACCTCAACGGATGTATACTTGAACTCAATGATGATAACAAATATGAATTCCTCAAAAGGTTAACTGGGGTCAAGCGCCTCGCTTCTGGCTGATATCTTAAGGTGGAAATTCATTTATTTCTGTGCAGCAATAATAAGACAAGGCAAAAAATAATAATCTATTAATTCTATGCCTGGTCCCAAGTAGAAAGACAATAATATACAGGTGAACCTTGACTGCTACGCAAAAGAACAGATAACGAGAGAAAGTGAGCATGTACATGGAAATATCACTGTTCCAGAATATTCTAAAATACATTGCTAGGTATTTGTACGTATTTTCCACCTCAGACAAACTCGACTGGTTCAAATCTTGCAATGTAATTTGTGTAGAAGCGTTGGGTGAGAGTTTTTATAAAATAGAATGATATTTCCGTAGTAATATTCCCTTTTAAAATTAATTTCTTCCCGTTAGGACACAGATTTATTGTTCCCCCAACATAAATATGTTTCAGATGAATATGTATCAATATGAGAGTGTTTATATATATATATATATATATATATATATATATATATATATATATATATATATATATATATATATATATATATATATTTGTGTGTGTGTGTGCGCGTGTGTGTGTGTGTGTGTGTGTGCGTGTGGTGTCATCTCATTTAATTTCTGTGCATCTGTTTCGATAAGTCAGTTTTCATGTCATGCTATGGAAAAAAAAGACTTATACATGGGTGCTGCCGAACGGAATATGGGATGTGTACTTGATGGACCCGGGAGAATGTTTCAAACTTTAAAAAAAGAAATCAGAGAAAAGTTTTTTGAGGTTTCAGAGGGTAATTTTATACATAATGGAATTACGGTGCAAACCTGTCCCATACTTTGCATATTCCATCTATTCATATATAACAATACGTATTTTTGTTTTACGTATTTCTTTTCATTTTAAAGATTGAAGTAAACCTTTTCCGTTTACAGGACATTGGTCCAGGGAAACATCATCTCCATCCTAAAGGATCAAAAGTATAAGGAAACTCATTTTAATGGGTCAAACAAAAACTATTTTTCCCTCAAGTTACCAGAAGTGGATAAGTGTTCCCTCCCCCAAAATTACTGGATCAAAATTGGAGGTACACTTTCTTCCACCCCAAGAGTTGAACTCTTGAACGTGAAACAAACTTCAACTTCAAGAGATCAACGATAGTGGTAGACTTTTTCTCACAGGTTTGCAAGATTTCATTCTTTTTTCTACATCTTGAATATTCAACCTAGCGTAAACGATTTGAGTACTTCAGCTATTTCTATATAATACTGAAAAAAAATTTAAAATATTCGACAAAATCTATTATACGTATCAAAATAACATCAGGGTAGGTATTGAAGTAAATGTTTTTAGATCTATAAACGGAAACATTTCATCAACGTTTGTGTGCATCAAGATAATAATGTTCATAACAATAACAATAACAATGACAATAATAATAATAATGATAATAATAATAATAATAATAATAATAATAAAAATAAAAATAAAAATGATGATGATGATGATGATAATAATGATAGTGACAATAATAATGATACGATTTCCATCTATTTTATAGAATATGATAAAAGTTTTTTAGCCCCATACTGAATACTTTGATTTTAAAGATAGAGAAGGTTTTAAATTAAATACCTTCCGGCATTTTGAAACAAAATTTTGTGCAGACTCCGGAAATGAGGATTTGATTTCCAATTATTTTGATATATGATGCTAAAAGTTTGATTTTCCCGACCAAACATTGCATGCATGTTCAATGAACTGAAGTATAAGTCAAGTTCCTCAGCAACTCTACCCATTATCCTAAAGATTAGAGAAGTCCAGCGTAAGAGAACTCAAGTGAACTTCCTCATAAGTTCGACACGCTACTTATTCCAGGCTGAATATCAAGTCAAAAATGAAAATTTGGAGTTGAAGGACTTAATTGGTTCTTTCCATTGGCGCTGACAGTTTGGCTCAATAGTTAGTGCAACGCCATGTTTAAGCTGCTGCGTCATCAGTTGCAAGTTTGATTGCAGTAAGAATCCAATTTTCTTAAATTGTTTTTTTTTTTATTTACGTTGTTTACACCAGATCATATAATCACCGTGTAATAACTTGAGAAAGTTTCAAAGTAAAACAATGCATATATATATATGTATATATATATATATATATATATATATATATATATATATATATATATATATATATATATATATATATATATATATATATAATTGTGTGTGTAGTTGTATTGAGTAATGTCTAGCCTAGCAGAGTTGACAGAAAGCCTTTTATTCCAATAGATGATGTAAATATTCCACTTTCGAATATGACCGTACATATAACTGGGATAGTTGTGAGTCATGATGTTCATCGGTTATAATTCTTTTGACTTTTCTAATGGATTCTCTGATATCCGTTGCTCCTGTAATTTTTTTTTTTGTTTTTGTTCATTTTTCTCTGATAAACCAATCTGCTCCAAGATCTTTCCATAAGTTGTTGTTCAGGGAGTTTACTATCCCTATGTTTATTTATCTTTTTACATTGTTTAAACAAAAATAGATGGGGACTCCGTAGACACCTAGTTACTCGTATGATGCTATTGATCAATTTATGTAACACCATTAATCATAATTTTGATGCAGATGCCTTAATACAGGTAAACCATTTATATACGTGATCTCTCCTGACTATTTAATCGGCTTGAACAGGTTGTCTTCTTGATATGCGTGTGCCTATTCATGGTGGAATAGATTTTTTAAAAAGTATTCTCCCAAATATAACTTAGTTCATGTACAGTCGCACAGGTGCTCATATATGTAATTGTTTGGTCAAAAAGCGATATGAGTAGGAATCGAGTTCATGTAGTACAGATGAGATGCTAGCCAAAAGAAACAGAGCGTCTTGGGTTTCTTGGAATTAAGTCTCACTTCGATGAAAGGCGTTTATCTCATGCCAAATCAAAAAATATACCTTCCTATTTATTGGATCATTTGCATTACTGCCTAACTTAATGACTTACTAATTAAGTCGTCAAAGCTTTTGCCTGGCAAGATTTGAGATTTTGATATCCATAAGTTGAATGTTATCTCAACTAGATTGATTTTCATTCCATTTTAGTCCAAGTAGTGCTATATAACTAATTCATAATGTGGCTATTGGCCAATACTGGATTGATTATGGCGACCAAGTGACAACAATTCCTGTCTTATAGCCAGCACAAGACACTGTCATATAATAAACAATTATTATGCCACCATTTGACCGCAGCGAGGTACCATGTCACAAAGAATCTGCCAACGAACCTCGGAAACGACATCACTTGGTGATATCTTTGTAAAATAATGATATCCATTTCCTCTGATATTGATATCAAACTCATTAAATGGGAAATACTGTCAGTTTCCAAAATGGTCTCTGGCTTATAGTTGTTTATTCACTTGTCATGATTAACAACCCATACTGTCAATCTGGTTTACATGAATATTGTCAAAGTCAAACCCGTTCACCGCAAAATGAAAAATGGAAACCAAGATTCTAGATTGTTCCAGTCATCATCATTTTAGCATCCATTTTTGGACATAGATCTTTTCTGAGATTCACCAGTTCTCTCCATAATAGGCATCCCAGAGCCAGTACTAGCTTGTCACGCCATATCACTTTCTGTTAGCCATACTTTTGCATAAGATATCTTGATCTACGTTGTGAGTTATAATGTCCAGCCGTTGTCTTACATTTTTGCAACATGTCAAGCCCATTGTCCTACTTTATTCCAAAGGTGACAATTACTATAGGGCTACACTAGATTTAATTTTAGTTGTCTCTAAATTATTATGAACACAGCTCTGGTCTTCATGCCCCACAGCTCTGTAGTTCACAAACGAAGTCCCTGTATTTCTATCCATCTATTTTGGGTTTCGTGGATGCGCTAACTGATGAAGAATTCAATTCATTGCCTCACAATAACAAAATCTGGTCTTTTGGGATGGATGCTATTTGAAGATATTATTTTGGAACATGCATATAGTTTTTCTTTTAAAGTCATTTTATTGAGAATAGCCTCTTCTTTATGAGCACCAAATCGTTATTGATATCACTTTGATATTTGCTTCCATGGTGTTACAAAATATTTAAAGTAAGGAAAATGAAG
The DNA here is from genome assembly GCA_963457665.1 of Thysanoteuthis rhombus. Classification (NCBI taxonomy): domain Eukaryota; kingdom Metazoa; phylum Mollusca; class Cephalopoda; order Oegopsida; family Thysanoteuthidae; genus Thysanoteuthis; species Thysanoteuthis major. The sequence continues at coordinate 30,456,598 of OY735199.1, read as the reverse complement.
TAGATGTTTTGAGAAGATGAAATTCAGACAGAAATATTAAAAAGCTTGAAAAGAATATGTACGAATAAGATATGTGTTGTATTATTACAGTTTTGTCTTCTCTCACATCTGTATCAGTATCACATCTCCTGGGAATAGCAAGCAAAATGATTGTGAGGAGAAATCGCTTTTCTGTTGTTCCACTAATTTCTGGGTCATTTTTTTTTTTTTTTTGGTAATCCACCTCATTTTTCGTTATTGTCATTTTCTCCCTTCATATCGTAATTTCCATTACGTCGGCTTCTTCCTTCATTTCTTTACATAAAATTTAAATTCATCGCAACATAATTTTATTTTTACTCGCTCTCCCCTTTTTATGTCCACTTGTTCTTTTCATGCATGATAATTAGTCCTGCCTTCATTATTATTTCCTGCATTCATTTATTTATTTCCAGTATTTTGTCATTCTTTTCCGCTTTCTATATTTCATTTATAAAATGCATGTTTTCATCATCTTTGTTTTCCTTTGATTTTGATTTCGTTTCATCAATTCTTTCATTTTAGTATTTCATGTCATTTACGTTCTCTTGAATTGTATAATTACTCAGCCAGATTTTCAATCATTTTCTCGATATTCCCACCTTATCCTGGTTTTGATTTGACTTTTGCTTTTTCCTTTCTCTCACTGTCATTCCTCGTTTTGCATTCACACAATCAAAGCCTGAATCACAATCGCTTTTCACTGGACATGTTTCAACCTGCTGTTTTATGTGCTTCAGACGATATTTTTTGGTTTCTTTCACACAGGAAATGACCTGTTTGCCCTTAAATTACAATTGCCATGTCATGAAACTAGCTGAGAACTGCCGTATCAAACGGGTCAAGCTAGTATACATACATACATACATACATACATACATATATGTATATATATATATATATATATATATATATATATATATATAGATAGATAGATAGATAGATAGATAGATAGAGAAATAGATAGACGGACGGATAGACGGACACAAACAGGGCAGTAAGTTTCAAATAGATACAGATATTTTACAATCGGATGTATACATGTATTTCAACCGGAGTGTAAGGGTTCAGTAACTATATATATATATATATATATATATATATATATATATATATATATATATATATATATGTGTGTGTGTGTGTGTGTGTGTGTGTGTGTGTGTGTGTGTGTATGTGTGTAGATAGATAGATAGATAGATAGATAGATATAGAGAGAGAGTGAGAGAGGGGGGAGAGACACAAAGATACATATATATATATATATATATATATATATATATATATATATATATATATATATATATATATGTACATATATATATATATATATATATATATATATATATATATATATATATATATATATATATATTTATATATATATAACCCATTTTAAGACCTTTGGATTTTTTTTCTGATACGCTTTGGGATATTTCCCTACTACAGTCGATTTTGCATGATTAATGCCGAATTTAATTCGTATCCACCAATGATCAAAGGGTCAATGGCATACTGACTCATAGAGCCAAAGTTTTTTCTTATAATTGATAATAGAAAATCGCATGTTTTATCATGAACGAGCAAGTAATCCAATCCTTTGCCCAATGAAAAATTGACCCCCTATACATCCAAACAGTTACAACATTCGTTTTTTGTTTTGCTTTTTTTTTAGATTTCTACCCAGGATGAACTTTTTTTCAGCGTTGAAACCAACTGGAAGCGGTTCGAGTATACTCATCCGCAGGTTGTACGATCAAATCATTGCATGGGCCTTGTACATTCTTGAGACAAAATCTATGGCGGACATATAGGCACGCACTCACCTTGTGGCTGCTCACCGTTGTCTGTGCAGTTCTTAGTCTCACTTTTATGGAAATTTCGAAAGCATAAGTTTTATTTACGATATTATGAACTTTCTTTTAAAAATTATCAAATCAAACGATATCTTTTAACAAATTAGGAAGTAACAAAAATGAATTAAGACAAGTAGCCAATTCACTTGAAACTGTACCCCTTTACAACGGTCGCTTCAGTTGAGTGTGACTTTTATAATGAAAATAAAACCTTACACCAGGCAAAGCATTCATCTGCCATGAAACAATTGAAAATACTATTAGTAAGAATGCATGATCTCAATAATTTGAAATGGTGGCCATGTGATGCGCACATTTTGTGCGATAATCAGATATTGAGCAAAAAATACCTTCCCTCATTAGAAAATTTGAATAAGCAATATCGATTTAAATAGCAATGAGAGAATCGATTGAAAGAACGTTTATCTAAGGCACCAAACAAATGATACTCGTGAGAATTAGTAATTGAAGTCTAGAGACAGTGTAACAAATCACAAGAGGGTTACAATCGAGAAAATAGTACAGAAAATAACACTGAAAGAAAAATGGAATAAGGAAAGCTATACTTGGGATTCAAAAGACGGATAGAAATGAAGATCACTATACTATATATATATATATATATATATGTATATATATATTTATATTCTGTGTGTATAAACAAAGAATAGTGAAGTTAATTAATGCCACAATTGTATAAAGATATATTTAGTTTTTGATCTTCTCAAGTCGCATTTATTTATAAATAGAAAATTGTATAAATCAAATGACAACGACGGACTAATAATTTTGATACACAACAACATTACTAGTGATGATGATGATGATGATGATGATGATGATGATGATGATGATGATGATGATGATGATGATGATGATGATGATTTCACTTGAGTCTAGATAATTGTATTAAAAAAAGTCAGTGAGCCTATTATAAAATGGTGGAAAAATCCAGGTGGACTAATTGACGTGTACTTATAAGAATATAAAACTTCAAGAGAGATTGGTAAGAATAAACCAATACCATCCAGCAAACTACGAGTGGAATTATATATAAAGGAAGATTCATGGACTGATTGAAACAGAAGGAAAAAGATGAACGATTTTTCTTGTTGGGAACCCGGAGGAAGCACAAACTTTTGACACAAATGATTAAGCAATAATGATAGCAATCACTTCCTGCTTAAAAATATCGTTTTATTTCGTAGATAACTGTTCAATATTCGAACTCAAATCAAAGGGAAACATTAGGCCAAATAGACTCAAAACACAAAAGAGAAAGGGATTAAAAATTAAAATTACCTTTGATTGAAAGTTTTCAACCTTGTTCCAGCACATCCTGTTTTCGTTTGCAACAAAATTTTCATCGTCTTGTGACAAAGTATATAAACACCCAAATCCCTGGGCAGGAAAACACAACTCTCAGCAAACCCTTCCATTTAAGTGGGCTGACCCTGCATAAACTTTATTTCCATATTTTCTTGATCTGTTTTATTCTATCTTGACTTTTTAGCAAATACATGTGCCAGCAAAAAAAAGTGGGTGACAGCGCCTGGAAAGAGACGAAGGGTCATCTGCAAGGTAACCATACGAGAAAAGAATTGTACCTGGTCAGAATCCAAACTTGATCGTGTATGAATATTTTTTTCCGTTTTCTGTTTTTATTTGCGTTTAATGTTTAACTGTTGTTTCAATGCTTCAATTCATACATGTATTGATTGGAAAAGAAACATAGTTATACATTAAATATTTAGTGATGTAGGCCTGTGGGTAATATATGGAATTCACTTTCCCTCCTCTGTTTCTTTGCAACGCCATCCACACCCAGGTTTAACCCTGTCAGAAAATTGTGGGGGCTCTGAGTGTTATCTCTCTGGGTTTTTTTCTTTTATGAATCACGATGGCTATGTGCGATCTTACAGCACCACAAATCGAATAAATATGATTATGCGCTATAATGAATTCCCTACAATAAATGGACAAAAAAACTTTATTTGTGTGTCATAACCGTCGGATGTTCTGTGAACTCCTGGAAAGAACTGTTCATCCTGCGAATGATGGTCACAATTCCGGCAAGTGATGGCCAAAATGACAAGAAAAAATGGAAGAAGGAGGAAATCAAAAATGTTCGTTACTTAAATCGTAAAACATATGTAAAGGTTATAAACAATGCATGTTCACAATATAGAGGGGGTAGTAGATGTATCAAGCGCCTGGCAAATGAAGCTGAACGAATTCAGAAGGAAAACTGGTTATCAGAGATCAGAAATCCCCAGAGATATAGAAAAAGAAGTGATGTACTAACCTCAAAAGAACAACCCCGGTACAACTAACATGATAAACATAGGGTAGAATCAAATGGAAACAAAGACCGTTACCATGATAGAACTAACGTAAGAAACAATGAGGAGAATTAGATTTAAACAAAAATTGTTGCCACGATACAAGTCAAGGACAAAATGAAGATGTCGATATGCAGCAGAAGAAGAGAAAGCGTGATACAAACCGTAGAAAGATCAATGAAAGACGGGAGAGAGCTAATGCTATTCTTTGAAGGGGGAGAAAAAATCAACTGAACATGTAAACAGCCTTTGAAAGCAAGGACCTGATTGGTAAAATGAAGAAGACGTGTGTAAATGAATTAGGGCTAGGTTGGTCCGGTACAAACTACATATGTACTGTATATGTGAGGGTAGCAGAGAGGATGGCTGGGTACGCGGGTACACTTGAGTCTGACCAGCGACAACAACCGGATATCTAATGTGGATATGAAGTTGTTAATAATCAAAATAAAAATAATAATAATAATAATAATAATAATAATAATAATAATAATAATAATAATAATAATAATAATAATAATGATAATAATAATCCTCGCCAATGGGTATGTATGTACATTACCGAGTATCCATGTCCATTTAAAAGTATGTTTTTTTTAAAATATTGTATCGTCTGTTCATGCAAAAACATGCCTCCCACTCCCTCCCAGCCCCCTCTCTCTCCATCTCTCTATCTCTCTCTATCTTACTTTAACGCTCAGGTTGTCATAATGTACAAAGTCGCCTGGCATCAGTCTCAGGATGAAACCCTGCTGAGGGCTTACATAAACTGAAAAAAACGCCAACATTGACTATGGAAACGATTACAACAAGAACAACAGCAACAGCAAATACAACAACAACAACAACAACAACAACAACAACAACAACAACAACAACAACAACAACAATAATGATAATAAAAAAAATGATAATAATAATAATTGGAAACATGAACTTGCAAAAGAGAAAGACCTACCTCCAACTCGAATAATCAAACAGAAGTGGAAATTCAAATCCCAAACGGTAAGACAGTTTTTAGGAAAGTATAGAATTTTGCCGCCAAAAGGTTCCGTTTGATACAGACACCGAGAGATTCAACAGGGAGTTGGATAGACGGTCAATGAAAATGGAAGAACCACCTTCATTACTTGATGTATAGAAATTCTGGGCAAACATTGGAAGCAAGGGTAAAACGTTCAATGCAAATGCAGAGTAGCTCAGGAGAGATGATGAAAGAATGGAAGGTGAAACCTCACAGAGATGGACTGATATAACCGTAAGTTCACAAATGGACATCACCAGGAATGGACAAAATCCCAAATTTATTGATGAACACACTCATCGGCCACGTAAACTTCACACGATCTATATCAAATGTCATAAATGCCCCACATGAAGTGCCAGCTTTGTTAAACGACGGCACCTTTTACGTCTTAGCCAAAAGTTTTGAAATAAAAGACTCAAAAACTATAAGCCCAGCACTAGCCTCCTAACCATATGCAAAATAATCATGGTTTAACGATCGAAACGTATGTACACCAATCATGAAAACAATGAAATACATTTTTCCCAAAACGAGGAGGCTGCAGAACAAGTTCTTATGAGTGCAAAGGACAGTTAATAAGAGGATACTTGAGAATTGCCGACCCAAAAGACATAATCTGCATACAGTCATGATAGATTACTGAAAGGCGTTAGATACTGTACTGTATACTTGAATACTAAAATCTTTAGAAGTATTTGAAATCATAGAAGCTCTAATTGATTTCTTCAAACGTAGCATCACACTACGGAACAAACCCTTCTACAACCACAATAAAATCACCTCAGAATCCAGGATCATAGCCATTAACTATGAAATCTTCCAAAGAGATTCTCTTCAACCCTCTTCTTTCTGTGTATCTCTCATTTCTCATTCAAGAAGCACAACACTAATGGATATGAAACTGGTAACAACAGGATAAACCATGCATTCTTCATGGATGATTTTTGACTCTGTGAAAAAGAAGACAAGGAGCTAAGATTTGTGATTTGGCCTCAGTAAGTTCACAGAAGTAATTTTAAGCCGAGGAGAAATGTACAACGAAGATTATCTATCAAAAAAAAAATTGGAATTATTGAAAGCGAAAGAATCTAACATGAATTCAGGAAAGAAAGAATTAAAAGGAGTATTATAAAAGGATTCAAGCTGTCCTTAAACCTTGGATTAACTGTAAGAACCATATCCAAGCAATCACCACCGAGGGAAAACCTGTAATACAAAACATCATCATTAACTCGAAGATAACTGGCATAAGCGATGGGTGCAAAAACAAAAAAAAGTTCCTCACCATCGATACCTACTTAGCACCCAAGATGCTGATGTAGATGATACCAAAACACATCACTTGCTACATCGTTCAAGATGAGGAGCCAAAGCGCATTGCGTGTAACAACTTGTGCAAAAAAATATAATAGTTAAAAATCTTTTAGATTCGATTATCAAGTTACAAGTAATGAAGCCATTAAGCCCACTTTGGAGTGCCTATTATTGAATCGTCATTCATTCATATCCCTTGTAAGAACACTCACCTTCTCGCATTGACACAAATATTTACAAAAAGTTGCCTATCAAAATCATTCTGTGAAATGAAACATCATACTGTCAGGATATCCGAAGCACGTATCTGACTATCATACTTTACATATAGTATCTATTAAAAATAAAATTGACGAAGATGCATTTAAATTGAAATTTTAGCATTTGATTATTTCGAATATTTGCTTTTAGTATATTCTGTGTCACTCTATATGATTTCATTCCAGGATATAAAAGCTTTGACATATTCTTTTATCCAAACTGACCTTTGATATTAGGAGTTCGATAAATAACTTGACTCAAAATTAAGTATAGATATTTAAAAAAAGCGATTCCCTGGAAACTCAATCAGGCAGCAGGAATGCTGACATTAATACGTTATGAAAACAAACAAGTAGCTGCCATCTAGTATAAGGAGGTAAAATACGTTGGTGATTTAAGATTCAGATGAAACACAATATCCACACAATGATTAAAGGGGCAGCTCTTGTAAGCAAATAAAACAAAAGGTAAACTATAACAAAGAGTGAACGAATCGGTAATACTGAAGAACTTTTGAAAAAATCGTGTCGTATCAAGTTTACGAGAATTGGTTAGATTTCTGTTTATGAAAATGGAAAGGAGTCCTGATTGTAGTTCAGGTGTGCCTTTCAGATTGCCCGTTTGTTATGTTTGAGAAAAAAAAGTAGAAATACAAATGTAAATTGCTCTGCCGCTGTAGGAGAAGCGGGTATCTCCTAGAAAAGAGAATATGGAGTCTAAAGTATTGCAGTACGCACCTAATTTTATGAACAAATCACCAATAATTCAATTTATCCATCTAATTGAAGTTGATTTAATCAAATTAGGTAATTTTTGCTTTTCGACATCTGGGTTTTCTGATCACATGTACACACACACGCGCGTAAAAACATTTCCACGCCTACATAGGAAAATCTATTGAAATCTTTCACACAAATATATATGTATATTTTGGAATAATATATTCATGATTGAACACAAACGCACACGCACACACACAAACACACACATATATATGTATATATATATATATATATATATATATATATATATACACACACACACACACACACACACACATATATATATATATATATATATATATTTGCAAACGTGAGTATGTATGTACATTTGTGTATATACAGCTTTCTCACTTATCTTCCATTTCCCCCTCCATTGTTTCAATTACTCCTGATCACTCCCTGAAATAAACAACTCACTCAATTCACTCAATAAAGGTGATCTTTTTTCTTTGCTGTGCGTAATCTATTAATGAGCCTTCGTCAAAGGCATACATATATAAGAAAAGAAAATATAGACAGGTGCCGGTACTATCAGAAGTTCGAGGCACCGATTTCCGTATATATAATATGTCTAACCATTTGTTCTATGTTTGTCCTTATGTGGCATTATTAAGAAGCAGTTTGTTTTAACAAGCTACATCTCAAAAATGTGTCTATAGAAGAGGTAAAACCGGAATATTCATTCAAACAATAACTCTCTTATTTAGTCTAGATAAAGACATGTGATGGAAAACTTTCAAGATTAATACAGAAAAAAGTGTTTAATATACTAGAAGGCAATATATTTTTCGTGACCAGGCATAGATAGTAACCATGTAGCTGGAGGGTTTTCACCCACTTTCAACCTTTACGTGATATTGCACCTTAGTATTACCATTCAAGTTTTACAGAGTTCTCTCGATGGATAATTTAATTCCTTTGATGACTGCAGAACGCACTTCAAGCAGTTCTATGCTAAGTGAAACGAATGGTTATTTGGGAATAGAACTATACAATTGGTCCCGAAGATAGCAGATGATATTGGAGAGAAACAGTACTTATAATGATCGATAACAAAAAAATTGGGTGGAATGTTTTAATTTTTTCTCAATAACCCAAATAGACTTCTGGGAAGAAATTGGCTCTATGGGAGAGTCAATATTTGTATGAATTCGTGCAGTTTTCTTTGGACATTTCTTCTCCCATACTTGGTTTATACAGCAGAACCACAAGATTTTCAATGAAAAGTATTGTCTAAGTACCGTGGAGTAAATCAACAGTTTTAATGTACAATGCAATGTAGCTAATTGAATTAGTTTTGTTTATTACTCATTTTATTTTATTAGTATTACGTGTAACTTAACCCGACAACGTTAACTATTTCAACAAATTTGGATTATTTAGTCATGAAAAGAACTCGATAGTTAGTAGCCGTAGCTGTAGTAACTGGAGTAGATTCTATGGCAGGAGTATTAGTCATTTTCTTGCAGAATGTTTCGATCGCTGATTTAGTAAAAAAAGAAAATGTTTCACTTTGTACTTTCTTTCACTATGTATTTCTGTAGTCGTAAGGGGGATAGCCTTGCATGCAATAACCGAATGGATAAACAAATAATTCTAGTTGCATGCAGAGTTAAAAGCTCATATATAATTTATCTTAATGATATGTATATATTCTAAAGTTAACAATATCAGATAAATACAATACAATGCAGTAGAAATATTGATAAAATTCTCATGAGTTTTCTCATCTAATGATTTGCATGAATGGGGGAGGAAAAGTGTTCTTACCATGATTTGTTCGCAAGCATAAATATTCATTCTTCTGGCTAAATCGGTGCATAGTCGTATGGCAAGAAAAAAACTCTATTACCAGCCTTGTGCCAGTATTTTGGTAATTGATGAAAGGATCATCTTGTGTATCACTTCTATTGAAAGCAGTATCTGATTTGGATGTTTTTCAAAATGATTAGTTTGCCAGATTTGTTTTTCTCCAGGAATTAAATTTCACTGTGGTTATATTAAACTGATCAGCACCAGACTATTTGGTCGTGTTTAGGCTTGGCTTCACACATTATACACACACGCACATACGCACACGCACATAGTCCTGGAATGATAGCTAATATAAGCGTTTTTTTTTTTCGTGTTTAATGAAGGACAAAAAATCTCTTTTGACCAAATATGCCATTGGCTTCGCCTCAGAAAAAAAACAAAGGAAGGTCAATGTTGATATTTCTCAGGGAAATTCAAAAAAATAATGTCCATCAGAAATGTTGATAAAATTTCAAATTATAAAAAAAGTAACTGTGCTCCGAGAAAGTTGTTTGTGAACGAACAACATGGAACATGAAATCAAAGTGAAATCAACTATTAAGTAATGATAGATTTTTCTTTGTTCACATATGCACTATACTTTCGACCTGATGACTTACTGGATGAGTGTCAATTATTTGCAGATAGGAGCAGATACTTAAAAAAAGTGTACACAACAACTAAACTAAAGGTACATTTGTTTAGATATTGCTTATAACAAACCTCCATTAGTCCTACTTGATTCTCAATGTAAAACGGCCTGTAGTTGTTATAGCGTTTTTTCTTAAATACATCTGGATTCAATTTAAACTAATGTTGATCATCGAAATATATAATCTGTGCAAACGAGTTGCTTCATTTTAGGTAAGTAAAGACGGTCAGAATATCAAACAAAATCATTATTTAGCTTTTATTTTCAATTAAATGCTGATTTCCCCGTTTGACAGTCACTCATTATCATTGTTATCATCAGTAGCAGCAGCAGGAGCAGCAGCATGTCATCTGACATGCTCAAACATTCAATTTTAGAGTTAGGTATACCAAATTTAAGGGGAAATCATTTTATGTGAATTTTTTTTTCCAAAATTTACACTTGGAAAATTGAACACAAACATATCTAGTGAAAATGATATAAGTTAATGGTAGAAAAGTCGATTTCTGCGATTCGGAAATGAAAATATTTGAAAAGACCTCCTGCAAATAGTTTCTCTATTCATTTTCAAATCGCTCGCGCATCTATCATTCTTTCTAAAAAATAGCAATGTGTGTATATATATATATATATATATATGTGTGTGTGTGTGTGTGTGTGTGTGTGTGTGTAGTAGTAGTAGTAGTTGTACTAGTAGTAGTAGCAGGAATCAAAACTGCCACCGGTAGGGTAGCCGCTTTAACATTAGTGATGCTCTCACCATTGAGCTAAATAGACACCGGTAATAAAAGGGCTAAAATAACTGTTGAAAATATATATATATATATATATATATATATATATATATATATATATATATATATATATATATATATATATATATATATATATGATCCCCCGTCATTACACTATGAATGTATCATTTGGCCCAGCCAACCGGAATAGAATAAAAACTTAAAATCATTGGACTGCAGCAGGAATTGGTCCGATAGGGTTGCCTCTTCAACACAGCTTTGCTCTTACCAATGAACAAGACAGCTATCGGTAATGCGTGGGCCCAAATAACTTGATTTAATCGAATGGAGCAGACATAGACCTTACATAGGTGAAATGAAAATTTGGAGTGGAAACAGCTTTGCCTTTGCTTTACAAGTAGCTGTCTTACTGAATGGTAAGAGCAAGGCCACGTTGAAGTAGCTACCCTTTCGGACACTGTTTTGATTCCTGTAACATCCCCATTTCCTATGATTGTTAATTATAATTACTTTGTCAAGGCCCACTGACATTACTTGCTTTTGAGTAGCCCTCCCATCTTTCTTTTTTTTTTTTTTTTTTGTTTGATGGCTAGATTCACCTCCTTGGCAACTTTAGGAAATTTTCATACTAATAGCACGTGACATGTATATCCAGTTCATTGCTCTGCGTCTTTTATAGACAAAAACGGGGGGATAGACTTTTAGTACGTAGCAATTCTATAGCGATCAGCGAAGCCGTTTGAATTAACCACCACAGAATCGAATATTACCTAAAATTATTTTTCCACGCAGTGTTGTGATCGATCATTCCGAATTTAGATTGAATACTTTAGTATCAAGACAATGCAGTGTTGAGACTCTCTGAATACCACCCTTCACATTCGTATTTATAAGTGATTTTCCTCAAACGTTCTCGATCTTATCTACATAGAAGGTCAAACGATTAGGTGAAGCAAACTAATATCCTGCATTACATTTGACCAGGCTCTTTATTACAAACCAATGGAGATCATTACAGCCAAATCGATGAATATTGCTAGCAGACTTATCGATTTCGTATTCTGATGAATGTTGCTGGGGAGCATTAGTAACTTGATGGCAGATTCCAAACTTCTAGGATCACAGCAAAAACGATATGGTAAGATGTAAAACCAAAAAAATGTATAAACGGGCAGCCGCTGCCACAGAGATAAAGAATATATCAAGATAGGTTGGCTCAACATGATCTTTTCAATTAAGATGAAACAGAACCTTGATTTACTCGATTTAACTGTAAAACTTCGTGACAAAATCCATGGATCTCCAAAGCATGCAAATGCTTCGTGAACAGTTTGAAATTTGTAACAACTCGGTGGATATGCAGAGGTTCCAACTGTTGTGATACAGAAATGATAAAGTGAAACGGAATTGATGATATATATTCAAGCAGTTGTTTAATGTTTAGTTTGAGCAAACTACATTAATGGAAAAGAAAGTATTGTTTTCATCTCGCAATTTGAATTTAGTTTTCTTAAAGTGAGCGTGTAGATTATTTCAAAGATACACCGGGTCTGTAAAGCTGGTTTATGTGTTGACAAACAGGTTAATAAAAAATAACAAACCCTGGCGCTGCAGGATCAAACACCGCACTCACTTCGATTCTCTCTGAGGATTATCATTGTAACTTTTTTATTGTACGTATGATAGATAAAACAGTATTTGAAAAAATATTGCTCAGCACGAATGAGTTTTTATTAGAATGAATTATGCTTTTGAATACCAGTGAGATACATTACTGCGTGACTTATCTGTTTGGCCTAATCAAAATGCGTTGGTGCCAATTACCAACATACTTTTTCGTAGATATGTGATATATTTCGCCTAGTCGGTACGAAAGCCACCTACCTATCCATTGGTTTTGATTTTAAATTACGTGAGAGGAACGTTCAGTTTACATAGTGGTTTGGTTTAACCCGACCTGACAGACTAACAGTGTTGAGTTTACAACCTTAAATTCATAGATAATTGATTCTGTTCTCATTGTGGTAAAGAAAAACAAAGTCAACTCGAGATTTTGACCCGAGTTCGTCAAAACCCTCAAAAGTGCTATTGATGAAGATAGAGTATTACAGTGACAATATTCGTATCAATATAGAAGATTATGTATTTTTAACCGTGTAGCCAAAACTAACTAAAAATCTTTCAACTTTGAATTTGCTTTTAAAATATTTTCCTGAATCATTCAAGTCATATTCCAGCATAATACCTTTGACTGATGACCGAATTGTACCCATATAATTCCACATTTTGTGAGACATAGTCGAATAAAGAAAAATTGCAAATATGAAGTATCAGCCCCCATACTAAACTTCATCTCCCCCGAACAGCCAGAACATAGGTGACTTTTTTTCGACTTACATACTCTCAAATACACTCACCATCATCCATCTTTAATTAACTCACACACATGTACACACTCAAACGCTCACGCTCGCGCGAACACACACACATATTAATACGGCATACATAACCTCTATAATCATCACTATTTCTCCCAGCAGACAAAGCCCACAAATACATTTTTAACGTCCTCCAAGTATCACATGGAAATTGACACTTCCCTCTAAAGACAGTAAAACAAATACCCATCGATCATTTAGAGATCGATTTTCGGCTAAGTTCTACACCAGGACGATATCTAATACCTCCCTGCTGACCAAACACATATTCCATGTCATGATTTCCTTGTTGAGTTAGAATTCACTGTTTAATCATTGATTTAACCCCTACAAGGTAGAGTTCCTATAAATACATGATCTCTTGCATTTCTATTTTTTCTATAGAAAAAGCTAGAATTCACCGGCTTAATGTTGAAATCAGTAAAGAAATCCCATTTTTATAAAGCATCGTCTGCTAAAATTACTATTTCACTTCCATTTATGTTTTTATTGTGGATGTAAAATGATCAAACATATATATATATATATATATATATATATATATATATATATATATATATATATATATATATATATATATATATATATATATATGCGAATGCACGGAAATATTGAATTAATATTGCCTCTGGAACAATGGAGATAATTTCCTTTTCAGTGATAATAGTACCAGCTGACTTCTCCACCAGTAGTCACATTTCAGATCAACCTTATTAAATGCATTTTTTCGTATCCATTCTCGCTTTGAGAATACAATAATGAGCATTGTCGCCTTGTCTTTGGATATAGTTTAACTGCATAAAAAAAATGCAAAATGCATCCTTAATTTATCTTCCCTACCTTATTAAAGTTTGGGGAGAAGACCGTTAGCAATGCGGAACGTGTTTTCTTGTTTGTGGTTTCGATAATAATGGTCTCGTATAAATAAGATGTATCAGGATAATTATATTTGAATAAATATAATGGCTTAATTTGTTAATCAAATTACCCACGTAGTTTCCATTGTGCGCAGAAGCACATTTTTATCCACAGATATTCACGTACAAGTGTACCAAGTGCGCACATGCACGCAAATACACATGCACACATCAAAAATTACCGTACACTTGTGCACACACACAAACACGAAGTATGTTCAAATACACATTCTTGGCAAAAATATTTCCTGTTCCCAAGCTGCATTAGCGGTCGATTGCTGGTGAAAGTCAAAAGATTTGATTAAAAAATTCATGTTTATTTCCCCGTTCGGCAGCCGTGCATCAACAATACCAACAGCAGTAGCCTTTTAGCATCTTCTGATTAACATTCTCCAAGATTTGCTGGACCATTAACTTATGCTGATATCCCCGTTTGACAGTCATTCATTATCATTGTCATCATCATCATCATCATCATCATCAGCAGCAGCAGCAGCCTGTCATCTGAAATGCTCCACCATTCACCAGACAATTCTCACTTAGGCGACGAGAAACTGGTACTTCCTGAACTTGTCTATTTCTTAGCACAATCCTATCTTTTTTTTTACGTATGGTCTCTCGAGAGCCAAGTTATGAGTCGTAATGTCCAGTGGCTGCTTGACATTTTTGAAACATGACTAGCCCCTTACTATTTGAGTTTTTTGGTGGATTCTTTGATATATCTAACTCATGATATTTCATTAATATAATGCACGGTTTTGTGATCTCTCCTCGCGATGTTCAGCATACTACTGTCTTTCACATGTTGTATGACTTATTTTGACGATCAATCTTTTGGTCAAGTTTCATGTTTGAGCTCCATAAGTGAATATCAGGGGTGCACTGGCTGTAGACCCCTTCTTTTTAGGATTAAGGATTAGTTAAGATGAGCTTAAAGTTTGACCTTGCTTCACCAAAAGCTTGCTAATGTGGAATCATTTCTGTTGGATTTCACGTAAATTTGTCCTAATATAATGTAGTGTTTTTTTATTCAGCTCTTCAGATCAAGTATATTCACAGAAAAAAGACAATGCTTTTAGTAAATTTGAGTTACTTACGTATTCATTATCTTTTCCAATTCTTTTTTTGTCGAGCCTAGGCTTCGGGGTATAATCTCGAGGCAAGCTCTGGAGAGTTTAAGTGAAGTTAAGTGAAGAGTTTGAGTGAGTTATCAGCACCTTGCCCACTTTTTTCCAGTCATGAACAGACAAAGAGTTTTTATGTAACTTTTGAAAGGGGTTACCTTGTTGGTGGATATGTTGCTAGACAGGATCTATTTGTGTGATGATTTTGAAGATTTACACCGAGTTGAAATTCTTCTTTACGTCACCAAACGCTACAGCAAGTGACATAGTCTCCTGCGTCCTCTTGTAGTTGAATATGGTTTATGGTTGTGTAGGTTTTCTAGAAGTTAGCCCGAGATTGTTTTTTATCTAACATTTTGGTGATTTGCTTTGTGATCACCTGGGTGAAAATCTGCTGTAGAATTGAGCACACTTTTTGACAAGTATTTGTGCAGAACTCCAGTTTTATTTTCCACACAACAACATTATGATTGCAGATTCTCAATCTTCTGAGACATTTTTTATGCATAAATTGATTAGATGGGCTGGTGTCCTGGTGATGACTTTACCTGTAAGACGATGATGCTTTTTCTGGTGTCTTTATTTTTTTTTCAATTCCTTTATTACTCCACCTACCACTGTATTTATTTTAGTAAATTTCCAACTAGCTGAGTGACTTGTATACCTTGCTCATTATTTTGTGTTCCTTGATAGGAGTAATAGAGACTTGTCTGAAAAAAAAAATTTTTTTTTTTCAAGTTTTTTTTTTTATTATCGAGAATTTGAACCAAGGAATGTTCTTACTAGTAACAGAGGAAGTAAAACTTCATGAATATTTGCCTCAGACCCCTCTCTCCCTCCTTAATTCTCTTCCCCTCTCTATACACACACACACACACACACACACACACACACATATATATATATATATATATATATATATATATATATATATATATATATATATATATATGTATATATATATATATATATACAGCAGAGAATGAATACATTTTTTTTAGATATTCTCTCTTTTTAAAGGATGAAAACAGGTTAGAGCCTACATACAAATATCATCTAAACGTACATTCGATCGAGCGCTTTTGACATTATTGCATGTCCCAATTAACTCAAGCTTGGTGACCAGGCATTCAAGGGCGAATGATTGGCGTATAAAGTCTTTGCACTGTGGTATTCCAATAGTTGGAATCATCAGAGACTCCTTTGCTCAAAGATGAGTTCTATAGTGGTGGATTTTCTAATATCATAATGAGTGGCTCTAGTACCAGAAACCTTTCCTGCCGTTGGTCACCTATTGTGTGCTTGATTTTTAATGGGAATTCAAAGAATGATTCATATGAGTTTGAAGCAGCTCAGTTAATTTGCTGTGAAATCAACTAGATATGAGGTTATCTAGACTCTCAGATGCATCAGATCTTTTTTCCTTAGTCACTGTGCAGAAGTATAGATATTCAAAGAAAGGTTTGTAGATGAATAATAGACTCTGCTTGATCAAGCACATTCACAGCTGTGGTTCACCTATTGTAGATCGTCGTCGATTAATTTCCAAGTAGTTTTTGCAGATCTGTTTCCTGAACACCACTATGACCAATTTTTACGAAGTATAGACATTTTTACATTCATGTATTCGTTCGTACTTTCGTATGCCAATAGTGCCGCGCATTTAGGTATATGACAAAGATGGCTTTGGCTGAAAACACACACACATACACACTGACACACAAACACACACACACACACACACACATACGCACACACACACACACACACACACACACACACACCTTGGAGATAGAATTCGATAGGGATAGCTTTGTTTGTTAAAACCTGTTGTATGCTACTGCTACTATACATATTTTGTAGAAGTAGCTTTCTATTCGAACTTATGCCTACCTTAATCCAGTTGAGTGAAGGTACTGCAAACAGAAGTTTGATATTTATGACGTTCAGTTTTAACTATTAGCATGTTTCGTTCATAGAGATTTATCAATAAACACACACACATATACACACATGCAAGCACATATATATATATATATATATATATATATATATATATATATATATATATATATACATATGTATATATGTATATATATGTACACATATGTATATATACATTTGTATATGCATATATGTATAAATATATATATATATATATACACATATATATATATACATATATTTATGTATATTTATGTGTGTATATATATATGTATATATGTGTGTGTGTGTGTGCTGAAAAGTAATTTTGCAGAATGTAATATCCTGTCAACTTTTCTGATACCATTCATGTTCTTCTTAATTCTTTCTATGATTGCATGCAACATATTATCGAAATTCTTCCGCTGCTTAATCATTCCCTTCCTAAACGCTTACAGTTTATGTTCAACTGCAAAACTCCATATCTAAAGCATCTTCTGAAGAATTCCCAGCAAGTAAATACAGCTGATCACACGTCTATCTGATGATTTTTATCATGAAAGTGAGAAGGTGTGAAGGAATTAATATATCCTGGGTACATTTAAGCCTGAAGGAAGTGGTTGTACGCTCAGGGATTTTCGGTTCCAATCAAAGATTTATGAACGCTTCTTGATTCCGAAAGGTTTATATTGAACTACAATTGTAATATGGATCAAGCAAAACGAAAATTATCAGATAATAAATTAGAGCTGATTTTTTTAATAATCATTTAAATCGTTCCACTCACAAAATTATCTATTTTCAACGGAAAAATATTATTTATCACAACTTTTTTTTCAAAGAACCTTTACACATTTACACATGTACGTCCATTATATCTTTAGAAAAGAAAGAAAAATCAAGCAAAAAAATCCAATAGGGTTAAGATACATTTAGTAGAACAAATTAAACTTTCAAAAAACAAGAAAATCCCGTTAGTCTTAAAAAGAAAAGTCTACAACGAATAGATACATATGGAGCTGAAACATAGAAACTAAACAAAGGATTAACGAAAAATCTAAAAACCATGTAACTAGTACAGTAGAGTGTCATAATGAACATCGTTCATCGAAATCACGAGACAGTATAGTATATCAGAGAAAAGAAAGTAAAATCAAATGACAATGGGCTGGCCGTACTGCAAGAATTCGTGTCAACCGCTGGACATCATGACTCACAACATGGGTCATCAGACGTCATATGCAGAACTGTGGACAGCAAAAAATAAGATGACATGACAAACTACATAAGTATTGGTTCTTTGACACCTACAAGGAAAACCATGTCCATTGACGGGTACTATAAGGTAGATTATGATGATTGTAATGATGACTTTATAACTCAATATTTTTTCCATCCATTCTCAATTCCCCGCAACTGCATTGTATATTTGGTGTCCATTAAGCTATTGGTATGACCGTGTTATATTGAGGGACTTGAACCGCATGTTAACGAAACGTGCTATGAGGGTGACTTGAACGATTATAATAAATATGTATTTGATTTGTATGATATATATATATATATATATATATATATATATACATATATATATATATATATATATATATATATATATATATATATATATATAGAATAGAATTCCTCAACCAAGAAATGTGATTGAATACTTCAGAACCATATTGTGGAATGACGGACGGGTAGAAAAATTCCAATTCTGCAGTTACATTCTGTATCAATGCCTGCTCCAATACGTAAATTTTTATGATGATTTTGCAATGAAGTCAAGGAAACTAATCTATATATCATGAATAACTAATCTGATTCTATCAAATATTTCAAGAAGTAATCATCGCTACATGAACGACATCAAACCTATTTAGTAATATATTATTAGCTTACCGATTTTGACATTGACAGAAAGCTCCATACAATAGTTCTTTTGATGTATGAAACTCAGTTCAGAAAATATCATCGTAATCAGATGGCAAAATTCAAGAACTGAAAGGTACATTAAGAGAGCACAGTTTAAAAAAAAATTGTCAAATATGGAATGACAGGACAAAGGCAAAAAAAATCATAGACACGTATGATAAAGTGAAATATTTCTTAGTAAAAAAGAAATAGAGATTGGTAGAGCATTGGATGAAAGACGTTGTGCAAGATTCGATGTGGATTTTTCGTTATATCAATCTGTTCGTGCTATCAAAATAAATCTATATTCTCTTTGATCCACATGCTTTTATTACAACTTAATCATCCAAGGATTTGATATATGCTTTATTTTCGTTTCTCAATATTGTTCTCTCTTGTGCTGTATGAATTTTTTATTCAAAATATTTTGTTATCAACGAAAACGCAGAAAAAACTAGATTCGAACAACTTTATAGTTGACATATGCTACCGACTCTCATAAATAGTGGGCAACATTTCGGTTATGCTTACAATGTCAGTTATGCTTCATCAATATATATATATATATATATATATATATATATATGTGTGTGTGTGTGTGTGTGTGTGTGTGTGGCTGTGTGTGTGCGCGGGCCTTGTGGCTGTGTGTGTGCGTGGGCTGTGTGCATGTATAGTTTTTTTTATGTACGTCATCATTGATAAATAAGTATTACTCATCAGTATTTGAATAATCACGAATTTTCTCTGTAGGGTCAATTATGTATTTTGAGTAGTCACTTTTAAATATCTTTGAACGATCGGAATAGGATTTCGGTAGGACGAAAACGACAAAAAAAAAATATGTTTATGTTATTTATGAAACAACTTCGTTGATTTTAAATATTTGGTTCTTCTAGCGTAAGGTTCCTGTCTTTGAATCTCAAATCCCAAGGGAAATGTCTGTTTATTCATGTACTTTTAATAGGAATTCTATCAATACGTATATCAAGATGAGTAGAAAAGTCTACTTCAACAATGGTATAGTCCTCCGTGTTGGAAATGATATGAAATAGGTTTTTATAAATTTCCTGTGAGAGGTATCATCATCCACTTCGCTACACGTAGGGTACTATTTTCACATTCTGGTGTTCTGATAAAATACGTTTTTTTTTATATGAAATCTGTTAAAATCACGTGTTTCACAATATTATGATTATGCATTGATAATGCTGAATAGTTTTAAATGTTTGAAAGCCGATATATTAGGTTTAAAAAGAAGATTCTTCCTTAAGAACTGCTGTATTACAATGGGATCAAAATGTGAAACATACTTTTTATCCGTTACAAACCAGACTGGTTCTTGCCAGTCTTCTAAAAATAGACGATCTACATTCAATGAAGAGTGGTGACCTGAGAAATGACCCATTGCATTTTGGGAACGCACCACGTGTGAGTAATGTGTAAATCTGTAATTTCCGACCAATCTAAAAAGTAAAATTCAATACTTTTCCATACATATATACACGTATCTTTGCTAACTTCTCAACCTAATCGGGCCATAAAAACCAGTTATCTCGACAATGAAATTGATTTATGGTTTAAAGGAATAATTTTAGATACCAATATGACTAATATAATACATAGGGTTGGATGGAAAGAATTCAATTACTGGCTGTTATAAGGGTACTATCTTAATTTTCAAAGAACTTTTTGGCAAACCACTCCTAAGGGCGAAATACCTCACATTTACTAAAGAATGAGCACTGCATCAATTTTTCCACCGAAGTGGAGAGTACAGCAGAAAGTCCTTATAATGTTCGAGGTCCACAGCGCAGAACACTCAACAGTTCACTATCATGATGAAGTATGGAAATATTCTCACTATTACTAATCGTCATCTTCCAAAAATATCAGATAATGTAGTCAATCAATTGCTATGATAAATATCATGCACACAAAATATGACTGACTGTAATAACTGGAACTAACGACAAATATTTTGAGTTACTTACGTTTTTTAGATCAGACATACACAGAGTTTGATTCTTGCTGGTCAGATCACGAGAAGGTTGGTGGCTGCAATCAAAAGGAACCATAAGATCACAACTGACAGCCCAAACTTCTCAATTTTAGAAGTAGCAAGAAATTAAAATCCATTCTATTTTCGAAGTCAATTTATAGGACATTTTCATCACGCTAAATCAGATTTCAGAGGTTGATACCACCCCATTTCCGATAAACACTTCAGTGGAAAAATTCACAGTTCCCATCATTTACTCAAAGGCGGCATCCAATGATGAAATGGCTGACCTAAGCGGAACTGAGGCGTTTCCTCCTTTAATTGCAGATATCCCAAGAGATTAGATTGAAAATATCTGCAATAGAATTGCTACAAACCCGCAATTGAACGCTTCGTTAAGTTGGTAACTGGAGCAGCAAGCCTGGTAATGGGTTACAACTGTATGGATGGTCGGATTAGACGGAAAAAATCTTTAAAAAATTATTAAAACGACAGGACTATCAATAATTAGATTACTTTTGAGATAGTGCAATTTCATTAATAAGTAGATTAATTTGATATCATGAAATACTATTGAGGGATTAATTACTGCTTGGATCCTCCTGTTTAGCGATTTGTAAATTACCGCGTATCTTCTGTTAGTCGTTGAATTTCTCTAAGAAAATTTCGAAAAAAAAACCCACTGACTTAGCCATATGTGTCGAATATATAACTGTTAGATACATGAAATCACGCCTTTTGATTCTTTGGGTCGAGGTAAAAAGAAATTACTGAATGGAATAGGTCAAATACTTACCAAAGTTATTGTAAATGTTGGTGAATCGTTGTAGAGAATTTTCAATATATATATATATATATATATATATATATATATATATATATATATATATATATATATATATATATATATATATATATATATATATATATATACAGTAAAGTTCTGTAGCTAATTATGAAGTCTATGAACAGAACTAAATTGCCAATAGCCCTAGGATAAACAAACAAACAAAGCAACATATGCACATAAAAAAATGCATAACCCTTTGCCATTTTGATCACTTGGTCCGTTTAATATTTTATATAAAAGATTTTTCAAATTTACACCAATTAGAATTGTAAAAAAAAAAAACTACAGAAATGTGAGCAACTTATTCGGAAAAATATACAACGGATATATATACTGCTCAAATGATATCGTTTAAAAAAGAGGTTGTTTGTAAATACTGAATACATGCACATCCATGCATGCACGTGCGTGCACGAACACATACACACAAACACACACACACATACACACAAACACATATATATATATATATATATATATATATATATTGAAAAAATTACGGGCGACTACCAATCCGGTTATCTATATCAAACTGTTTAAACAAATAAACCTGGCTCCCATAATGTTTCAAATGCCACATCCATTTTATCAATCGTCAGAAATACTGAATGGCATTATATCAGCGAAAGTACACACCAAATATACCATCGAATCTACCCAGGTGTTTCGACAAATATTAAACACAGTCCAACCCAGTTGAGGTGATCAGGTTTTGCAAGATGATGAAAATTCGTTCATCAATCTTCCCATTCGAAAAAAAATTTGACAGTATTCCCAACTTTGTATATACATGCAACCTTCAGTAAAATCGCAAAATCTAAATGACTATTATCCAAAAGATACATATATATATATATATATATAGATAGATAGATAGATAGAGAGAGAGAGAGAGAGAGAGGGGGGAGGGAGAGGGGAGAGACGAGACGATACAACGTATAAAGATTGCTGTTTTAGTTTTTATACTATTTTTTCTTTTTTACTAAAATCAACCCAAAGTCTCATCTTATTTATTTTCGGTTTATTTGCTTTTTCAAAGTGACAGTTATGTATTAAAAAATAAATATAGGTGATCCGACCGAATGAATCATGAATTACGTTATTTCGTGGTATCGTTGGTTGTCACCAGTTATAATGGGAAATATTCCGGTTGAGGAATGGGGAGTGCAAAGATGTTGGAGACAAAGGATATTATTTCACCGTGGTTTGGGGTTAGCAACGACCCCACTGGAGATTTGAGAAGAGATAGGGAGATGTACGAAGAGAATGCAGGCCAATATGAACATAGACGCGGAGATGAAATAAAGTAAAAGAATATACAAGTATTTGGATGGACAAATAGGACATATATTTAACAAGAACATTAATAAAAAATGACGAATGGAAATGTAATACATAAAATGATAACATTGGTATGATCGATTGCGTATGGGGATGAGGAGAGATATCGAAAGATGGGAGTATAGTTGCCGTTGATTGTACAGGTGTCGGAGTCAGAGCGGAGGTGTCTGAACTGTTTTTGAATCCATATGGCTTGGAGCGTACAAAGGGATTAATATGGAGACACTTCAATGTTTGAGCCAAACTCTAAAGCCGTGTATGTATGCGTGTGTAACCAGAGGGGGTAATCTATGGTGATGATTGACTCTTGATGGACTGATCATGAAAGACAGAGAACACAGAGTTTTATCCATGCGTGTTTCCCGAAGTGAGGAGAAATAAGACTGATCACCGTGACTATTGGATAGTTAAAAGCGTCGTCGTTTCATTCATCTGAGTGAGTGGTGTATACGTGTTTGGAGTATGTGGTAATGACACAGTTGCGTAACTGCGTAGCTGTGAATATGTGTGATGCCTCAGCATCGGTGAAATGAAATGGGCAAAGTTAGCACAGTGATAGGTTACGGTTGAAAAATTGGTTAAGATCGGATCGACCAGGCGGTCGGCACAATCATACCGATCTTGAAAAAGAGGGAAGAGAGGGAAAGATTTGCTGGCAACAAATACCGGGGCCACAAATGTAACCAAGTAGGAATGCCGGTGCAAATCAGCATTCGACCATGTGCGTCCATAGATTTTATAGGGGAAGTGATGTTTTCGATATGTAGCAAAAAAGAGAGTTTTGTATTTAGTTTAAAAGTAAAAGTATAGGGGACACTGCTGTTATATTATATAGTGCCTTATGTGAAATAATCTCCCATCGTTACACGGCTTATATGATTCAATTTAGACCACGTAAATAGGATAAGCATTTGAAAATTAAGAAAATGGGGCTCCTGCAGGGATGGACCAGCCACTGATAGGGTAGCTTCTTTAACGCAGCGATGCTCTTACTATTGAGCTCAACAACCCAAAGTCTCACATTATATATATATATATATATATATATATATATATATACATATATATATATATATATATATATATATATATATATATATATATATTGAAGCATTTCAGAAATTTCTTCTTCATTTAATTAATATTCTGTTTTGCATTCGTTCAATATCTAATGTTGTCATACAAAACGTAGAGAAGATATAGTGACGAATAATTATAAACGATTATATCCGTTTATTCAAATTTTTATATTCTCCTCTATTTACGATTAGCGTCATTTGTTATCAATTACAGGTATACTAAATGATGGATGTGTCATATTTGCTCTTATATACGACGTTTTCTTCGGAGTTTTTTCTTCTTTTGCAGTTTTGAGTATGATTATCCCAAAGCTCTGACGAAATGTAAGTAATATTTTCTCAAAATAGTTTCCTAATTGAAACACATCAGCTTAAAGCTAGGATAGTATGCGGTTATATTTCTTAATGATGCAAATTTTGACCAGACATTCAAATGTTTGTTCTACACACCAAGTAATGGGACTGAATTGGATGATAAATGTCTTAACCATTTATTTATTAAGGCGACCTGAACGTGACATCAACAAGCATCCTGAGAAATCAAAATAAATATTTGAATAACAATCGAGTGTACAGCCTGGTCATTTCGTAAGAGGGGTCTCGTATTTCGACATTGCCTTTTTGAGATTATGTTTCTCTACCAAAGTCCGCCCAAAGAGGTAGGGGTCGTAAAGAATAGATGAATACGTCGATCGATGAATGGATAAAACAACAAAAATATATCTAATTATAATTGATTGGTAATATCCAAAGATAAAAAAATTAAAAATGGTTCGGTTGTGTTCACATCGATAAATAGAACAAGTGTTATGTATGTATAACTTCATTTGGTGTGACTCGATATAATATGACACAGATAGTGTGTGTGATCTGTTTATGACGACGGTTGAATCACCAACAAAACAGTGACAGGATAAGTGAGTGAATATGTTCATGAAGGGCGTATTTGTAGAAAGAAAAACAGCGGCAGTCAGAGTGAGAACAGGTGGGATAGCATCAAACGGACTTCGCTGGGGTAGAGTAAGACCCCTCCGCAACAAGGGTCTCTCTCCTTCTCTCTCTCTCTCTCTCTCTCTCTCTCTCTCACACACACACACACACACACACACACACACACCATGCGTGCGCTCATGCATGCACAAACACACACACACACAAGCACACACACACAAAGAATTGCTCTGAATTTATCACACTTACAGTCTGCACTGAAGGAACTAGAGAGCTACAAATTACTTTATTTTTTTACTCATGGTTATGTCTAGGAAAAACCTTTTTCGCTTTTTTTTAGTTGAGGGTATTTTGCATTGTTAGTCTGGGGTAAATCGGTCCAAAAACCATTTTTTTTAATGTTTTGCTTTTTTTAATTTGTTTCAATTTCTCGTTTAGTTGATCTCATGTGATAACCCTCGGATTCGAAGCATGATGAGGGAGTCAAACACACTTGCATCGTATTTCTTACCCGCTATTGTCAGGTTCACATGCCGTTAATCACAGTGTGTTTTATTTTTTACACGAATAGGAATGCATATAAAATGATCACTTACGTTCCAACATTCTCTAACTGCTGATGATCCAAATAAATTGGTATTCAACGGCATTGGATGTGAAATGCTCACTTGATATCATAGAGTCCAACCTTTAATAACTGTCAAGATATTGGATGCCAATCATGAAAGCTTTTCATTCACAGCATGAATAAAAGCAATGCAGTGACAAATTTTGATGCAGTATAAAATTTGATCGAAAAAAAAAATTACAAGCATCCACAAATAATGAGTGATAGGCAACTAACAGTATACGAAGGCCAACGATCGCAGAAGATATATGCTTTCCTTAACGGATTGAACTAAGCAATCACCGATCACAGGAGATATGTGTTTTCAATAATGGATTTAATTATGCTAGCAAAGTAAAGAAGAAATATCTATTGAATATTTCAAGTCAGGTAATTTAAACTTATTTTTATATATGCAATACTACCTAAAGGAGAAAATAAATGCGGAACTTGATAATATGTTGAGGTTTGAAAAAGAAGGTTTACTTTTGGGCAGTTTGCAATGAAATTCCGACTCCAAGGTACAAGGCGTCAACTTTCCGGCATGCTGATTTTCCTACGTATCCCTTTGCTGACTCAATTTCTCCAACTTTGGTATGCTTACAATTTATTGTGAAAGGAAGGTCTTATGGATTGAAAGCATATATATACGCACAGAAAATATCTATATTCTTATTTTTTGAAGTTGGACCAAGTGCCGCCATTTTATCTTTTATTGGTATGATACATACTAAGTATCGCTCTATAACAGGCTCTTAATCTTCAATTTTCAACGTAGGAAACATTCATTCTTTTTATGCTCTGGTGTTCTTACTTATCGGATTGTGTTACTTCAACTCTTATATCCAACGATGTTCTGCTTGTAGGGGAAGTAACAAAGTTAATATTGATCATTTCCGATTAGCATTCCTTTCATCTGATCTGCGTTTGTTTACATGTAGTAGTAGTAGTATTAGTAGTATTAGTATTAGTAGTAGTAGTAGTAGTAGTAGTAGCAGTAGTAGTTGCAAAATTGTCAGAATATCATAGATGAAGCTGCGCCATTGATATTTTTTGATGTGTATTTTTCATTTTATTGTCACAATTGTTTAACATCTAGTAGTAGTAGTAGTAGTAGTAGTAGTAGTAGTAGTAGTAGTAGTCTTCTTAGCTTGTATGTAGACACTCGTAAGTACATATCGCCTAGTCTTTGATTCCCATTCCCGTCCTTCACGGCAGGACCTATACGACAAAGACAACGCACATCTAGCATCTTGGATAGAATGGAGCCTTTACGGGGTTTTTTTCAATCTCAATCAAGCAATGAAAGTCAGGTAAGTGGAAAATAATAATAACAATCAGAAGGTTATCTAACAATAGCAAACTGAATAAAAATGTTTTCCTGGGCTGGTGATGTTTCTAAACTCCCCCTTCCTAACTTCAATCTTGGCACATGTAAGCATTTTATAAAAAATCTTTTTGCAATCGGAATCAAACAGTGTAAATTAGCCGAGTTAGGTTAGTCGTAGATGATTCATTTCGTTTCTCCTCTATATTCTCCTTGCTGTTTCCCTTCCATTCTGAATTCTTTTTTCTGAGTTTTCCTTCATCAGTTTTGCTATCGTTTCAGGCTAAAACAATCACTTGCACTTTAGTAATATGCAGTTCCTTGAATAGTCGGGTCAACAAAATCTTCAGAAGAGTTATTTTTATGGTCATGGCTGTCTTGAGTCCTGGAGTCATTACACTTTATACAAGTTCATTGGAAACTGTCAACCAAAACTGTCAACATACGTTTCTATCTACTTGGTTGGTAGGAAAATAATTCCAGTTTTCCCCCCATATAAGAAGCAATATATATATATATATATATATATATATATATATATATATATATATATATATATATATATACATACATATATATATATATATATATATATACATATATACATATATACATATATATATATATGTATATATATATATATATATATATATATATATATATATATATATATATATATATATATATATATATATATGACGACGCAAGGTACGCATCGTAAGGAGCAAATAAAGACACATTCGAATCAGCAGATCAGTGGGCTTCAAGATTACAAAAAGCATGCATCTTTTGGACGGATTCAAGAAAAAAAAACTCTTCGATTCCTATGATTTCTGTGATTGCATTTTCTGAGAGAATATGCTTATCCATCAAAATCTGGAATTATCTGAAAAACTATTCCACTTGAAAGTAGTTTATTTATACATCTGGGGAATGTGTTCTGCCTTTAATTTGAACCTACACACATGTGAAGGGATCAATGCTTTTGAAAAATGTTTTTTTCTGCACTGATCGGCAACTGCTCGATGACCGAGTGATCCGATGCACAGCCAACGTCATTGATGGATCGAGTTCAAACCATCACAGAGGCAATCTTCTTTACCTCCAATCCGATGTGCTTTCAAATCATTTGATCTTCAAACCTCTTGACACTTCTCAGTTTTGATAATGAAAAAATAGTTTTAGTGCAAGGTTCTATCTACGATGTAGTTACAATGTTTAAGTAGCCCATCACTTCCCGTTCGTCAATAATAATCTGCGAATGCGAATTTCTTTCTCTCTCAGTGCTAAGGTAATTTCGGCTGTATCTATTTATGTCATAATGTACTAATGTATACATGCAATTCTGTACTCTGAGGTAATGACGAGAAACGAGACATGTTCGAAATCAACAGGTTTCCAATTACCAACAGCACACATGAAAACAAACACCGATTTCTCTTGGGTCCGTGTTTGATTTTCCATTATGAAACTAATTCCATTGCTAAAAAAATCAGTTAGAGCAACTATTCGCCAGTGTTTAAAAAAGAGGTAAAAGCAATCTTTCAACTCATAAGACCCACAATTTTTTTCTTCTTCCCAATAATTGTCATAGTTAAATTTATTAAAGGGAGAAATACATTGATACAACATATAAATTTATCATTAAAAACCTTATTTAAATATATCCATGAAATCGTGGAAAAAATTTAAAAAAATCAAGCGAAGATTCATCTTTGTATGGCAAGTCTTGGAAGTGCAAGGTCTGCCTTGCAGAATAGGACAATATCATGTCCAAAATGTATATAACCAATAAATCCTCCCAATAGTAACCTATGGAGCTGAAATATGAAACTTAACCAAGAGAATTAGCTCCAAACTGAGAGCCATACAATTTGCCCATGACAGAATCATGCTGAACACCACATGGAAGATCACAAGACAGCACAATATAGACAATACGGAACATCATGAAATCAATTAGAAAACTTGAATGGCAATGAGCTAGTCATATTTTGAGGATGCAAGACAACTGCTAGACTTGCAACGTGGATCCCAAGATATCACATTCAAAACTCGTGGCCGACATCATGTAAGATAGTGAGAAGTACATAAATTCAGAAGATATTGGCTCTGTGATGTCCATGATAGTGAGTTGTTGCAAATCCTTCGGAAGGTCCAACGACGGACAGTGAGATGATGATGATGATGATGATGATGATGACGACGACGACGGTAGTTTTTCTGCTTGCACTTTTAAATGAATGCATCTATTCCTTTTACCAAGGTAATCATCCTGTTACTCCCAGCCATATTTTATATATGTTGATAAATTCCAATTTTACTTTTTCCGTTCTAATTTGTTCACTTACCTCGCTTGCACAAGCAGTATGATAAAAAAAGATTATTAAAGATGATCAAATTAATGAAAATCGCCTGATAAAGAGTTACAGGGATATGGACACTTGTGAGAGGAATAAATAACGAAAGTTTTATCAAATTCGTAACAAACTAAATATTCATTGAGATCACTATGTAAATCAGTAAAGGAATAGAGAAAATAAATAAACACATTCAGCATGAAATCAGCATCTGATTTTATTAAAGAAAGAAGTTAAAGGAATTTCAAATTTTCTGAAAAAATTGTTTTTTTCTTAATGAAATACAAAAAATGAATCTTCCTTCATTGAACAAAGATTTGAAAATAGGGAAATTCGCAATTGATTGTGCTGTCATTTAAGTTAAAATGGCAAAAAATGAAAATTAACAAAAGAATTTACCAAAGAAAGACAGAAGCAAATAAATGAATTACATTGTTACTGCTTCATAAATTATCTCCAACATGTGTTCCCACGGTGTCCAATGATAAACTGTCTCACGTGCCTGTAACATACAAACTACCATTTTCTGTTGATTCAAATACCTCTATCAAAATAAAAAATAAAGATAACTCTTGAAAACATTCAATGATTAGAATAAATCTGTTTTTCATGAATCGTACACACATACAATCTTTTTTTCTCTTCATGACTCTTATACACGATTGAAATTGCATCTAATAAATGGATTATAAAATTACAAATTCTGTAACAGATGCTTTTTTTATAAGTCGTGAATACTCCCACACTAATTTTAGAAAAAAAAGAAGTCAACCAGTGTTTTTGTAAATAGTAAAATGCAAAAGACAGATCAGTCCCAAAAATGATGATTTGGGAAAGTGATATGTCGGCCAAGTAGCTCTTCATAGTTCATGATCGAGGCAATCTGATTTAATGTATAGAATAAAACGAATATGCTTGCGTTGATCCATTTTAGATTGGTTTATTCAGAATACCTTTCTTCATTTCAGTTGTTGTTTTATCTCAATGTTTTCAGTTGCAACAACCTCCTGGCTTTCTCCGACGCCTCTTGTATGATAGAGTATTGGATACGATCTTTCTGGAACGTGAGTATTTTTGTACTCTCACTGTGTCTGCTGCTTCGGTGAGTTTTTGGAACGTGTGCGAGTGGGAAACTATAATCTATCTTGCATTATTAGCCAACATTCAAAACCAAAACCTAAAGAAGACTACGAGATACAGCAACCGAAACATTGTTATAAAAATTAAAAAACAAAAAAAACAAAAACGAGGAATTTGATTTAGATGAAATAATATACAATTATTCTCAACCATCGTCTCAGATATTTCAGGAGAGAAAAAAAGAAGCTCAGCCCCTTGATTATTGTGTGGTTACACACGAGAGCAGTCATTTTTCCCCTAAATAACTATTTTGTTCCCCTTTGTATACATTAAAACAAATCTTCTGACTTGTATAAATCGGTAGTATTTAGATTGAAGTTGGTCTGAATGAACCAACCTTCATATTCGACAATAAGTTTGACTTACTAACAACACTTGATTGAACTGTTGGTTCCTAGAACTTCATGACGGGAACAAAAAAATATTTCAGATTTCATATTAATGCAAAAGTTAAGCTACAAATCATTGTTCATTTACAAGTCTCTTTTTTTTTTTTTTAATAAAAAGAATTATTGTATCCCTGTAACATTTAGCTCTGAATTACAAGTGTCATCCATATGGTGGCTGGCAAACTACAGGCCCATCGATGTTCATAGAATGAGACAAGAGAAAAATGTAATTTTAAAATCAGAACAGTCTGTAGCTC
The DNA here is from genome assembly GCA_963457665.1 of Thysanoteuthis rhombus. Taxonomy (NCBI): domain Eukaryota; kingdom Metazoa; phylum Mollusca; class Cephalopoda; order Oegopsida; family Thysanoteuthidae; genus Thysanoteuthis; species Thysanoteuthis major. The sequence goes on along the minus strand of OY735199.1, from coordinate 30,425,181 downwards.
CCTTCCCTTGACGTAGACAAGTTAACATTGGGGACAAAATGATATGCATACATGAGAGACCATGAGATAGGAACTACTTTTAATTCTAGTTGGTCAGAAATCACTAAACTTTGCCCTACAAACCACATAATTGAGAACTTGGTTCCCTCATCTTTACATCGCTGGACTTCTGTGAAGGTACTCTCTTTTTAATTCTCGTATTATACATCAACTAATCTCATATCTTAACTGAAATCCCAGGATTCCCTGAGCTAAAACTTGAGAGAAATAAGGGAGGATTATGAAGAATCCATTATCGCCCTCCAAAGTATTCGTAGATCAGACTTGGGATTGTAACCATTGATGAGTACTTACAAGCAGACAAGCGACTCTCATGGAAATGAATATCAAAACACAGAGAAAACAACACTGGGCGAGGGTTTATGTCAAATTGCAACTCAAAAATAAAAATTAAAACATGAAAAGGCGGTATGCTGCTTTGACCCACAGCAATACTAAGGGAAAAACTCCCCCAAACTCTGGATGGTTCTTTGTGATTGAGTTGTTTCAAAGCATAATCTCTTTAAAACTGTGATAATATCGATTGAAAACTGACGAAGAAAAAAATGAAGATTTTAGAATACTCAAATTTGTGGGAACAAATAGTCTTTCACAAATTCTACAGGTCAACGTATGGACAGGTCTCAGATCAATCCCTGTTATTGGAACCATGTAACCTAGTTCAGCCTGCTACATATTTGTTGAAATAGTGATAGGCACTGCAAAGTCGCACTGACAACCCTGAATCCCATAACATGTCATGGGCCAGCGTGGCAGGGCATGGTCTGACACTCCTCATAGATTACAATATATATATATATATATATATATATATATATATATATATATATATATATATATATATATAAGATCAAAAATATATACTACCCAAGCACAACACCAAAAACGATTTCAGGGAAACAACTATTTCTGCTGGGCAAACGATCTAAAAAAGCCCAGCGACATCACTTACTTTGGTTGGGACTGATGTTCCCAAAGTTCAAGCATACAAATATATATATATATATATATATATAGGAACAAACAACGTCAGGATACTCTCTACAGATATGCACTCAACTGATCTTAAAAAGGAAATCAAAAACAACTCATGATTGGTATTAGCAAAATGAGAAGACCTGGGCTGGAATTGATCGATCTAAACAGCAAACATAATTTATACAACCATGGAATGAAAAAATAAAATGGAGCAGAATGGCATTATGATTTATGAGAAAAGAAAACTCAAGGACAATTATGTTCGATTCAGAACCATCTTAAACCGTGTAATCAGTGTCTCAGTATAACTCTCAAAGAGGTACAAACTGAACATCATTCAACTTTATGCTTCCACTTCTCAATTGACCCATAAGGGTATGAACAACTTTTACGACTACTTGAATTCTATACTCCAAGAGACAAAAAACTATCTCAACAGCGTAATAGGAGATGTCAACGCCCAAGTAGAATAGGAAAATGAAACATGCATCGATACGTCTGGATACAAAATACAGAGCGGGTGGGATGAAGATCTTGTAAATTTTGCGACAACAAACGGGTTTAGAATCATGAACACTATTTTCCAGATGAAAGCAATTCGAAATTGGCCTTGGGGAAGCCTCAATCACGAAACGTAGCAGATAAAAGCAACATCATTTCAAATATGCAAGTCCTAAATTAAGTCAATGTACGGAGTGACCCAAGATTATTAGTTGCTAAATTAAAATCAACACTAAGATAGAACCCAGGGAAATCTTCCACACCAAACTGCAACCACTTCAAAAGCAATTCTCCCGGTCATTCCAGCTGGAAATGAAAAACCGGTATGACCTCACAAAACCAGGAAAAAGCATCAACGAACTGATCAACAATAGAATTATATCACCATTACGTCTATGCCACAGAGCTCACAAACCATAAGCAAATTCTCAAGAGTATCAAAGAATATCATGGAAAAAAATCTCAAGCCACAAACAAGAACAATTAAAACGATAGAGGCAACAGAACTGTGCAAAATCATACAAAAGAAACAAAAAGAAGACAAATGAAGATACATAACTGCAGTCATTGAAAGCATTCTTGAAAAAAGTTAGAAATCAGAATTATCAGCAAATACTTTACTGACTACGGATTTGCTTACAACATCGTTGTGTTCTCTAAGAACCTTCACGATCTCCAAATCATACTAGACGAACTAAATAAAGCAAGCTCGTGACCATCAGCCGAACTAATACCATGTATAAAAAAACATGTTGGGGACAAGCATACAACGATCAGAATTTAAAATTCAGTGTCGGAAAAAGTTAATCACGACCTTTATGAATGGCATCGAATCTCCATGAAGTTATGAAAAGAAGCAGAAAGAAAGAAAGCTAGGAATTACACTCAGTAGGCAAGCTCCTGGTAGAGCAAGCTTGATTTTGGAGATCCAAAAAATCCCACGTCCTAAAAGAAGCTTTAAAATCGGGGTATCCTACCAAGAGTCACATATGGAACTGAAACATGGAACTTGACAAACAGATTGACCCTCAATCTGATAATCATACAGCCTGCACCCGGAAGAACCATGCTTAACTCCACATGGAGTTATCATTGGACGGTATATAAGGGAGAAAAAAATGAGACGGAAATACAATAGAAACAGTAAGTAAACTTGGATGGCAGTGGGTTTGATTTATTGCAGAAATGTCAGACAACTGCTAGACATAACGACTCACAATGCAGATCCCGAGAGATCATATGGGAAATCTCAGCCGACAGAAAGTAAGATCACATGACGAGTTGGACAAATTTCGAGAGTACTGGCTCCGTGAGATCCATAATGAAAAAAATCTGGTGAATTTTGGGGAATGTCTATGTCCAACGGCGAACGCTAAAAGACTGCTGCTGTTACTGCTGCTGCTGATGATGTATTCGTGGTAATGACTTACGATCGACATCAAGAATATAAAAAAAAGAGGATAGCTCGCATGTCAATGAAAGGCTACAAAATTACAATAAGAAATAATGAAGTTCTGAATTGTCACTGACTTCTTGGCTTACAAGATTGCAATTAATACTCATTTCTTTTTTTATAAAGTAAGGTCATATATGATGTCGTTTTTTAAATGCAATATTCTACTTCGAGACTTTTTCATTATTTTTTCCAGTATATTTGTCGTCACAGCTGTTAACTAGAGTGAACACATAGATTAAGTTTCAACTGCTCAATAATTATATCCGTCTTCTCTCAGCATGTGAAAAAGAACATTATTCTTCATTATCTTCCCGAAATACTTCCTGACTAAAGAAGACGAGAAAAAGTTCTTTCTCTCGATACGTGTAATTATATTATGCTCGTGTTTTATGTAGTGACATAAATTGCTTCCGTCTAACGTGAAAATTTGTCTTCACTTCAACAAAGAGCTTTGTTAATTTCTTTACTTATAGTCCGTAAAGCGTGATCTGATATAAGTTAGAAAATAACCAAAAAATCGTTCGCTGGGGAATAAGTCGCGCATTGGTAAGATGCAATGATATTAAATTTCAGAAGAAATTATATACGGAAATAACGTGGCAAAATGTTCTTTGATGTATACAGAGTTGTAAATAGCGATATCTGCAGCTGCTATTATTTGGTTTGATCGATTAGTTGGGTGGCTAATGGGGGATTTGGGGCAGAAAGATGCACTTCAGGTTAAAAGTGTGACTTTTGGTTCATATTGATAATTGCTTTGACTTGTTATAATCAGATGCAGATTCAATGTAGTTGTACCTTCAGCCTGTTGTTGTTGAATTTTTCTCTCAAAATTGCAACCGTTCCCCATAAATGCCCAGAGCTCTCGAGCATGCATCATATAAGTATGGTTTCGGCACTAAAAATGCGAAGTCAACCTTGTGACTAGATATTGGGAAAGTAAATTCAATTTGTACTAAAATCTGATTAATGAGATCTCTGACATTGCAACTAGAGGTACAATGGCTATAGCTACGCTTTTTTCAGTTTGAAAGAATAGTTTAACTTTTAAAGAATAACCACCAAAATTAAAATCATCAGCAATTATATAAGAAGCAAATAATAAAATAATATACTAAACAAATGATGAACCATTTTAAAAGCAAAAAAGAAGTATGATTATGAGGAAACTTGAAACATTTTAATGAAAAAAATAATCAAATCTTTAGTGATATTCACCATCAACCATTACTATCATTTTGTGGTTTAACAATTCATGTTTATATCAAAAATTCATAAGGCAAAAATGTTTTAGTATGGATGTATAATTAATCAGGGAAACAGCAGCCCTCACAGTGGCGGAGAGCTGTGCATTGGAGTCTTATAAGACTTGCACATACCATTGCATAATTTATTGCAGTTGTGTTACATCAGTTTATAGCATGCTTCTTAAGCGTCTTTAATAGTTGTCCATTTAGGTATCTATGAATCATTCTTTTCAGACCATCCCTAGGCTGCAAGATTAGGAACCTTGGGCTCTGTTTGCAACACCTGTTCTGTACATGCCCTCCTTGGTACAAGTCTAAACGTATGATTGTGAAAAGATGTTCATGTGAGTGGATTATTCCCTCAAAACCCAGGACTCTCATCAATAAAATGCAGTTTTGCCACATCTACCTTGGAAAATCCACATGTTCTGCCGTACATAAGAGCGACGTATGTCGCACATAAGAGCGACGTATTTCTCCAGCAAATCAAACGTTGCCAGGGATACGTGCGAGGGACATCTGTCAGTTTTAGGAATGCATCAGTGGTGAAAATAGAGAATGCAGTCCATGTATCCAATGCCTAGTGTCTATTCATCCTCGCAAATGAATAAAAAATTTCTCGTGACGCAATGTACCATAAAATATTGGGGATGTCGAATATAGGTTACAGACATTGTTTTCGTGTAATAATTTGAAGTTTGACTGGTAGCACCATCCAAAACTAGTGCAGCCAGTTTGATAGTGATTCAAGCACTGTTAGTAGACCTGCATTGTGACTAGTTCTCACGTTACCAATTTTGTCAACTGCTTTGCCTCAAGGCTGGATTTGACTTGCAATATGTAATTCGGAAAACGACGTGCAGTCTTCTTTCATGGTTGCCACGACATACTTTCTTTCCTGAGGAGAGATCTACTTCCCTGGGCAAAATTAATTTAACTTCAGATATTTTGCTCATCGAATCATTCGTGGATTTTTCTCTTGCTATAGCTCTGTAGGGGCACTTAACTTTGATAATCCGAATAGCTGGAACTGAGTTGTTTTTTTTTACATAATTGGCCCGTTTGCATGCAAAAAACATTAGGATCGGGTCTAGTTCAGGCAAATGGAGGCATGGATATACCTGTTTATTGAAAAAAGATATCTTGCAGTTGTTGTACTAAGGTTGTAATACATATTGCCAGAGTAAATATATTATCCTTCATTTTTGAGAGACAAACCTCTCCATCTCTATGACAGAAAGCACAATAAAATTTATCTATCTTTGAGGAAATTTTTAGGTCACAGTCATATGACATACATTAGCATACGATATAGAGAGTATAAATCACCTTTACATTATTGTTGATGATTTACGTTATGCTGTAATAAATCAATAACTAGAAACAACGCATCTAATATAAATATAGCCATTGCACCTTCAGCTTTAAAGTTACTATTCAAAAGATCAGCCTGATGAATCATTCGACCGGGGAGAAATATCTATTTAGAATTTAAATTTGAATGAATATTCATATTACTTTCCGTTTCTTAGTAACTTGGCTGACTTTAAACCAGTATATTTACTTCCCAAGCTATGTTTATATGAAATATAGTTCAAAAGATAAAGGTCTCGGTATAATCGGGTGGTCATTCCGACAAAATAGATAACAGCGAGCACTGATGACCTGGATCGACATCTGAATAATAATAGTACTGACATATATATATATATATATATATATATATATATATATATATATATATATATATATATATATATATATATATATATATATATACATATATACATATACATATACATATATATATATATATATATATATATATATATATATATATGTATATATATATGTGTGTGTGTGTGTGTGTGTGTGTGTGTGTGTGTGTGTGTGTTTACCCCAAATTCACGCTTTTGGCTTATCAATCATTCTATTGAAGGACATGTTCCATCAATCTGTCAATAAATCAATCAATGTCAATGAACGTAAACATCAATCCGACCTTACCTATTCGTGAACCTCTATCTGTCATCCTACGTGTACTTGCCGTAGAGCAAACTAGACTTACAAACCTATCAAAGATTTCGTGAGTATGATATTTATAAATGTGCCTGTTAATCCAGATCCATATAGATCTATATATCAATCTATTGATCGATCTCATTATTATAACATCTTCAATAGATCGTCATTCAAAGTCTATGAAGAATTTCAAGAAACTCAGCTTAGTCTGATGTAGATTCTCCTGTGATGATCAACCACACTCCTCCAGCAAAAAGTCTCAAGGTATATCCACTAATATTGCTTTTCAGCAAGTGAAATCTATTCATATGTACACTTGCCCACGTTCCTGTAAACTTACAAATATTATGGTATAAAACTAGCTAATTTTGGATAATTCAGCTCTATAATTGTCCCATATAATCATATTCTGCAACAGTTTCGACGTCACATGTTTGTGTTGGCGTGTGAATCTTCACACAGGTCTGTTCAAGTTTTAATTAACTAACAATCTTCAAGTAATGTTATCAATATTATACGTTCACAATTTCTAAGTTTTTTCCAGACATTATTGAAATATAAAAAAAAACAAGAACAAATCTAATTAATTCTAGAATTATACTGACGAAATTCCCAAGACATCTCCAATCAAGAAATTTTAAAATTTTAATATATTTTGTCGATCTCTTGTCATTTATTTTTTTCCTAATGAATTTTGTTTGGTTTGTATCTTATCATAATTTGCCAAAAGTCTGGCTCTACGTATGTTTGTACTCGCCTACTGCGAAAAATATTTAATATCAATCCATAAAATTTTCTGAATGTACAGATTTTATCCCCAGGAGTGTTTTAAGTACATTCACTTTTGAAATCCATCCACAAAAATATGTTTTAGGAGGTTTTAAATGAGGTTCGGGGTTTTATGATTACATATAGATGGCAAAAAAAAATACTAGAATTGGATGGGTTAGAATTTTGGGACGATGGAGGAGGGGGTTTGCAATTTCCTATGCCATTTTGTAGTTTCGTGTGGGTGAGAGTTGCCATCCATTTTCAACACGATGTATTTGTGTCAGCGTCTGAATCTTCGTGAAAAAAATCGTTCAAATTTTGATTAACCAACACTCTTCAAGTGATTTTATCAATACACTACCTTTACCTTTTTTTAAGGTTTTATCATTCATTATTCAAATTTGAAAAAAAAGAAATAAATCTGATCAATCCTTGAATTTTACTTGCAAAATTCCCAACACATATCTAATCAAGAAAACTTTCAATTTTTCTAACAGAGAAAAAAGGCCCAGTAAAAAGAAATATAAAGTTAAAAAAACAGAGTTTGTCATATGAGATAATGATAAGGTGAAGATGAATTGTAGATTCTTCTGGAATTCCCTTGGAATCTTTCAAGATTAATCATTAAATACATTAAGATAAAAATCTGTTGGGTTGATCAAAATGTCCAGTTATTATGTATAGTCGTAAGTTATCCAAAGACTATGCATTAGATATCAGCAGAAACATTTAAATCGTCTTAAAGCTTCACACCCTCACAAGTAAAGTATTTTTTATTATCATACTTTAATAGTAATGATAGGAACGAGGATTTGAGTTTGTTTTTTTTTTCTAGATAAGTTCCCCAACGAGAAATACAATCATTGATTATAGCAACCGAAAATTCAATCATTCAAATGAATTACTACATGGATAAATGGATATATACAAAGAAAATATTACGGTAGTGCAAACATAATTGAAGTTTTTAACTTTCATCTCTTAAGAAGTAAACATTAGATCGATCTTTTTGAAAATATCGTTTAGGATAAAAAGTTTCTGAATGTATGCACGTTTGGTGACAAGGAATAGATCTTGAAGCAAAAATTTGTTGATTCTTAGAATCGATGGATTCTTTGATGGTGCTTTAACTACTGCTTGGTTGTTGAAGGCGTTCCATGGAAGGAAATGCTCAACATGTTTGAGCAAAGAGTTTTTTGTCGGCCAAATGAATAAGCAGTGTGAGGTAGCTCGGTAATTTAGTTTGTTTCATTCCTGCAGAATCATTTGCGCAATATACAATCGGGCGTTGACATGAAGATCGTTTTGAAAAAGTGTTTGATACTCAAGAGTAAGCTCCGTGATGGCGATTTCTAAAAAAGGATTTCAGAAGCTCGTGCAATACTTCTTCATGCTTTTCCAAGATATAGCCAGTCACGAAAAACTGGTCAATGGTCAATGTCTAATTTTTCTGCAATCTCCCTAGTTGTTTTGCGTAGGTCAGCATCAATAATGACACTCAAATGTCGTCAATCCTGAAAGGACGTTCACAACGCCTTTCATCTTCATGGCTCGCATCTACATTTCGAAATATTTGAAATCAATGTTGAGCTGAACATTCTTTTATGTCTGCCGGCCAAATACTTGGTTGATAGTGCAGCCAGTTTCCACGGTTTTTAAAACCATACAACAAAACTCCAGGAATATGCTTTCTTTCAACTTTGATTCGACAACCTCAAATGAGCAAGCATAACCAGTTGGAAGGAAAGTTAGATAATAGTTATTCGAAAATAAGCATCATAGTTAAAATAACAAAAGAACTCAATTATTTTCGAATAAAACTAATATCGACATTCATAAATATTTAACTGTATTTACTTTAGTACAGTCGCGAAATTTTGCCATTTTGAACTTGCTGATATGGAAAAATCGTATGTTCTATTGGCGACGGTTCAGTGTTTTGTCTAAACAATGCTATTGTCAAAAAAGTCAGTATTTGTTAGATGCCATATAAATTAGACTAATGTTTTTGAGTTTTTAAAATTTCACACGGATTTGTACCCTTTATAGATAATAATAATAATCTACATCTTGCTAATGAAGCAAACATTATTACTGTCGTGAATATCTCAGTAATTTGACTTGTAATATTAGAATATCTGGGAGTTATTTCCATAGGTGAGATTTTCGAGACTTTCTTCCATCTAGAGGTTACCTTAGTTTCTGAGTTATGCGTGGAGTTTTAACCTTTTTATAAAAAAAAGATAGGTGGCATAAACTGTCCTGACTGCTTTCATTATGAAAAATAAAGGCAACACGTTTGAATCTTAGGATTTTTACCACAGACTTTACTTTCTTAAAAATGAAATCAACCTTTTTCTATGGGGGGCTATACGACACATTGAATTATGATATTGATGATATAGCTAATGCTAACTCAAGTGAAGATGACCAAAATATTGTTATTTTACTTTCAGATGATGACAAAGAAGCCGATGAAGAAGGATTGCATAATGATTTTCAGACGATGGTTGTATTCCTGTTGATGAATCGAGGCGGAGTTGGAAGTGGAAGTAGTATTGGTGATTGAAGTGACAATATAGAACAGAATCCTAATGAAAGAAACTAGATTCCTGAGATTCAAATTTACGTGTAAACCGAAATCTCAAAGGGAGCAAAGAAACAAAAATCAAATTGTTGGGGAAATAATGTTTTGAAATATAATAAAAGAATTAAAAAGTGAAAACAATCATTTAATGCTGCAGCTCTGGTTGCATGGATCCTGACGGAATATGTTAAAATCAAAATAGACAAAACAGAAATGCTTCTGTGACGAATAAGAAATAAGGAGACTATCATTAAGTGTACCAACATTTTCATCTCTGATTACCAACCTTTCCACAAACTTTCAGTGAAATCCATTCAGTACTTTCTTAGATATCGTCTGGATAGACGAGCAAACAAACACACGGAAAGACACAACCAAATAAATACACCTCTTTCCAACTTAGTTGACAATGGTGAATGAAATACCATGGGACCTTGACATTCATAACACGTTCCTAACGTTCCTCACTCAAGATCAACGACCGAATATGACATCTGCAAGCAGAAAAGGGTGAGGCAGTTACATCGTAAATGTGACTGTTTTACTGGGCCACAAAGAAAAAACAAAAATGTTTGATAATTTTTTTAGTATTGCCAGGCGACTGAAAAAACTGCAAAACATGAAGTTTAGTGTTAAGTCGTAACTGCTAGAACGCTTGGAACAGTGATAAAATTAAAACTTACAGTTCCGAATGAAGCAAAAGTTGAAATTGTCAACTGCATTAACCGGTACTACTCAGTAAATATCTGTTTAATTTTCGACTACATGCCGAAGTAAGAGGAAGCATCAGGTTTGATAGACTCAGAATACGAGGGCAAAAAGTAATTGAAAGGTGAACTAGACTTCCATCAGAGAATGAGAGTTACCTTACTAAAGCCTCCCCTTTTCTGTTTCCTAAGATATTCCCAGGGACACAGCCTAGTGGTAAGAGGACATGAACGGCCAGATACCCAAGTTGGAGAGGAGGAGCAGATTAATGGAGTGAACAGACTGTGTCAAGTACCTTAACTCCATCTTATTTCTCATCCTGTTATATCTTGTCTCAATTCGATTACATATAAATGTGTCAACTGAACAAAGGAAGTATACAACCTTTTTTTATGTGTGATTTTAAATTTTCATTTTTATTTTGCGTGTTTCCTTATTGTTTCAATACTGCAATATCAACTATCTTAGATTTGTGGGGGGGGAGCACAGCCAAACATCTTTCTACATCAGAGATTCTGTAACATAGGTCCTCGAGCAATATGTCAAATGCACATCCCTCTTGCATTTATTCCCTACAAGGCTGCGCTCCACAGAGATGGGATATCATGGATGTTAAAAGCCAGTTAAAGACAGAAATTACTTGGCTATCAGTTTTGAGCAACTCACCCCAACTTGATGCGACTTCACAATACCAATGATCAACCAATCTTCTAAATAGATAAGACTAATATGACCACAAACAATAGGAGTTCTGTGTGTCTTGACCTGTAGGTTTACCCCGGCTGGCATCAAGAAAGAGCCTGATCGCCATCCGGAGACTGCTGGCCACAATTCTGGTATTTGTTTCCTTGATTGCTCACGAGAAGATCTCAGTTGTTGTTGACCACCCGTTGGCCAAAATGAGAAAGAGTACGACAAATTAGTAATCCAATTCTCCCTAAAACTTTAACCATCTGTTATGAGAAAAAACTACAGTTGAGGCATCACATCAGCGTGTAGTTGACCAAGCAGAGCGAAATTCAAGGGAAAAATGGCTATCACAGATACAGTTGCAGGGTATCTGTAAGAATATATCAAAAGAAGAACGTGATTTTCCTTAGGAAGAATACTTGAAAGTAAATAACGAAGTACACCGGTGTAAAACAAATTAAAACCATAATCCTGGCCAAAAATGCACATGAAAAATGGGTGAAGAAAAAAAAGCAAGTACATCCTGAGAACAATCGATGCAAGTTACTGCTTTCTTTTGGGAACGAAGATTGGAAAAAAAATCAACAGAACATGTCAATGGCATTTCATGACGTATCAAAACTAATAACATAACGAGGCTTAACATCTTTATAAACGCAGGTGCAACAACAGTAGCGTATATATTTACAACACAAGATGAAACTGGACAATAGGGGAAAAAAAACAACCTGGAAAATGAGATAATAAAAACAGATCTCCCAACTACAGAGGGACAGAAACTTACTGAAAAACACATCGCACAAAAATCGACAATAGAACTTATACAAGATAGGACAGAAAGGGATAACCAATGCAATGGGTAAGATACATCAAAGAGAACTAGCCAAAATAAAAGAGAAAGACCAAAGAGGTACAGACAATGAATTATCCAATACATATAGAGCTGCCTTTGCCAAGATAAAATGAGAACATTTTACTATGACTTTGCCAGAGAAAGAACACAGGATATAAAACCAAAGATACATACGAGCAGCAAAGGTCATAGAAAACGGAAACACTGGTGTGATAAGAATTAGTGGAATCAAGGATAACTGCTATCATGCGTTCTATTTAGCTCTGTGATACTTAAAAAAACAGACATAGAGAGCTAAGATTATTTTTGAATATGATGCTGCTTAGACAGAACTTTAAACTGTACGCTGAATGATAGCTAAGGATAAATTTCGTTTATTAATTTGATTATTTATGGACACATTGATCAGTTGAAATATTTATTCCCTTTTAGTGCTCTGTTTTTAAGTTACAACAAATCAAAAGTGTAGCTCACTATATCTGTATCAAGGAATTCTAAGAAAAACTGAGCCGAAGCCAGACTCATAAAACTAAAATGGTCTTCAAATCCGCTAAATCTTTTGCAGTTTATCAGTTTAATGGTTTGTTTTTGTTTTGTTTTTTTTTTGTCACCTGTGCTAAGATATCAGAAGGGACACATCGAATCAACAGAATGCTTAGATGGCATTCTAAAGACAAGAGGGGATAAATGAATACCACCAAACGGAAGAAAGAAAATTTTTTTTTCAAATAGTCAATTAAAAACTGCCAGGTCTTAATGGTCATGATGTACTTAAAGTTGACTACATGGAGTTGAGTTTTCAGATTGGATAACCAGTTGTACAATAACTCACGTTAAAAAAAAAAAGCACAAACTGAGAATGCAATTACGACTAATCCAGAAAGTTTGACCGGACGGATACCAGAGATAGTAAATATATTGATGGAAAAGAGAGGGAGAACATAACGAGTGCAGATAAAGAAAAAAAATGGCCGAATGACTTACTCTACATTGGCTAGATGATCCTGAAAGAAGTGAAGAAGAGAACACAAATGTTGCGATGGGATGGATTGATTACAAAAAAGAATTCTAAAAAAAGGTGTAAGATATAGCTGGATAGTCAAATGCTCGAGAATACACAAAATAAACCAACCGATACTGACATCAATAACCAACTCTATGAGGAAAAAAACTGAAAAATAAGCTTGTTAGATGCGGGAGAAAACTCGGTAGAGATACTTTTAAAAAAACGGAATTTCCCTGTCCCAACGAATATTTGCACTAAATATGACTTCCATGGATGGCATTTTCAAGAACGTAAGAGAATACTAGTCTTCCTAAGTGCCAGACAGCCAACTAATTTACGTGGATGACATAAATATATTTGATATAGCATAAAACTACACGAAAAATTGAAAGCTTCAGTGATGAAATTTGAATGAAATTTGGAATAGAAATATATGCACTATTTATAAATCTCAGAGAACAGCTGATGGCAGAAGAAAGAATAGACTTATCGGACAACAAACTATGAAAACATTAACGACAGAAAACTGATATGGATATCTAAATTTCTCGAATGTGACCCCGTAGAACAAGAAAAAATTCGATAAAGAATGAAAGAGGATATTTGAAGAGAAAAGAAATAGATACTAAGCAAAAGAGTAGGAATTTTTTGAGAAAATTAACTCATCAGCAGTAACAAGCGAAGTGGGAAACTTATAACGAAGCGCAAAGGCACCCTTGGTATGAGAGAAAGAGAGAGGGGGGAGGGGGAGAGAGAGAGAAAAGGAGAGAGAATTTGTGAAAAGAAAGGAATTCAGTAAAGGGGTTGGCATCAGAGACTGTTCCCAAATAGCAGAAAGGGATTGCAAAAGTATGTACAAGCAAACAGCAAAGTTATTTAATCGCTAGAAGTAGTGAAAGAAAAAAAACGGTGATAATTGAGGCAGAAATGAAAACATTAAAAGAAACATTCAAACAAAAAAAAAGACTCAATGGAGAATTTAACAGAGAGAAAATACAGTAAACGAAAAAACATCACTTGGCTACGCGCAGGACATCTGAAGAGAGAAATATAATGCCTGCTCGTGGCAGCCTAAAATAAATGCATCCGGACAAACAATGTCAGTGCAAACCAAGCCAACTAGCCAAACCGAGTTAAAAACTGAGAAAAATCTTTGCTGATAGTTTCAGTTACATTGCTTTTGATGTTTGTGTTATTATCATTATTCATATTATCATTATTATTATTATTATTATTATTATTATTATTATTATTATTATTGATTTTCACATCAGTGGCTACAGCTAGAGACTGAGTTACAGCAAGTCTTCAGCCCTTTTCCCCAAACTTTTTCATGTCCTCAACAGCGTTGTGGATTACAGTTTCATAAATGTTGCCTGGTGATCATCGATGAAGGCTGAGTGACAGTGAGTCTTTTCAAGTGTTCAGCGTTTCACTCGTCCTATATCTCCCTCACCTATTGCAGTGGTGCTATGGTTCGTACCACCACCACCATTTGCAGTGTTTTGTTTTTCTCATCTTTCTCATTTTTTCTCCCCTTTCTCCTCCTGTTAGGCCACTGCAAACAGCTAGGGTTGTAGATCTCATATTACTAGCATTTTCCTTAGTATTCATGCAGTACCTAACAGCGCTGATGTCTGTACACTTTGGATCCTTCCCTTTATACCTAGTTCTTTCAATCTGGCTTTCAGTGTCGCTGATACGGTTCCAAGTGTACCTATTATAACTGGTACTACCCAGATTTCAATTTCCCACACTTCCTTCGAGTCCCTCTCCAGGTCTTGGTATTTTCCCGGCTTTTTGCTCTTTCCTTTCCTTCTGTGGTTTGCAGGCACAGACACACCTGCTACTTAGCAGGTTTTCCACGAGTTAAAATCCCTTCCTTTGCTCAGTTCCCATTATATCACTGTTCGTATTCTCTGTTTGTGTCTGTGTTTATACACTAGTCATATGGTTTACGGTCTCATCCCTTCCAACACATTGGCGTCATTGCTGTTTGTCTGTGGTCTGTCGATTTTCGTTTTTATATAGTTCGTCCTTCTGCATTTGTTTTGGGCTGCTATGATAAAGAACTCTGTTTCTCTCTACAGGTTTTCTCTACATAGCCATGTCCATGATCCTTTGTCTGCCATATCTTGTATCCGTCTTTTAAATTCTCCGCACATTTTTTTTCTGCTTCCATTTTTATTACCTTGTTTGATGTGTTGCTTCTTCATTTTAAAATTTGGTAATATTTGTTGCGCTGCCTCGAGTGCACTCCAAAATGGCTTCACTGTTTGTTTGCACATCCTTTTCTAGACCTGTTTTTGCCGATTTTTTCATGCTCATGAGTCCTCGGTCGCCCGTTTCTCTCTTCACGTACAGTCTACCCGTGTCATCCCACGGGTGTGCATTGTCATAAGCTTTCTTGTTCGCCGGTCCATTGACTGGAGTTCTTCCTTTGTCCGTCGAAGGAATGGTGCTGTGTATCTTACTACTGATACAGCCTATGTGTCTATTCATTTTATCCATTACCTGATGTTCAGTTTGGTCTTTAATATTTCCTTAAGGTATTCTCTTTTTTAGTCTCTCCTTCATTTCTTCCCGTTTTATTTTGTCACATCTGAGAACCCTCAGATATTTGTATCGGTCTAGGGTAATCAATGCTCTAATCTTTATGCTGTCCTGTAATTCTATCCCTTCTGCAGCTGCAAGCCTTCCGTTGTAGATAACTATTTGTGCATTTTTTGTTTGTTTTTTCTTCCAAACTTTATCCCAACGTCATCTCTGTATTCCTTCACTTATACAAAACAGGTACTTTATCATCGTCCATGTACATTAGGTGGTTGCTTTTCCTCTTGGCTTTTGAGAATAGGTATCTTTTGCTGTTATTTAGGATTCTGTTGTAGTATTATAGTTTGAACAAACAGTGGTTGGGACAGAGAGTCTCCCTGGAAAATTCCTATTCTTTCGTACTTACCTCTCCTAGTTTTTTTCTCCTGTGGCTGTCAAGTGTACTTTCCATTTTTCTTTCTGTTGGGTTGGTTATGAATCTGACCACCTGTTCATTGATCTTGAATATTCTGAGGCATTGGAGTATCAAACTGTGTGGAATCATGTTGCATGCTCTTTTATAATATTTCCATACCAATAAAACGTTCTGCGTTTTTTATACTTCTTTTGAATTAACCTGGTCGATGTAGTGCAAGTGATTCACTTCCTTGCTTCCTCTCCTGCATCTTCTCTTTTCTTCTGGTTATAGTAATCTTCTGTCTATTATTATTATTATTATTATTATTATTATTATTAGGAATCTCACACCAGTTGCCTGGTGGTAACCGCTGGAGTTTGAGTGACAGCAAGTCTCCTCAAGTCTCCAGCCCTCCTCTCCTAGTACTCATAGGTCGCAGTAATTCTGCGATTTACAGTTTCACACCGGTTGCCCAGTGGTTATCGCTGAAGGCTGAGTGACAATAAGTCTCCTCAGGTCTTCAGCTAACGCCTCCTCTCTTTTTCACCTGTCAGGGCTAAATTTCGTTGCAGTACTTGCATCTCTATCACCTTCATCAGTATCCGTGCAGTTCCCAGTAGTGCTGTGGTCTGTACGGTCTCTATCCTTCCCCCAATCCCGATCTCCTCCAGTCTCACCCTCAGCGTTTTGGGGATAGCTCCTAGTGCGCCCACTATGACCGGCACTACCATGGTTTTCATCTTCTACATCTTCCTTAACTCCCTTGCTAGGTCCTGGTATTTTTCCTGTTTTCCACTCTCTTTCTTTTTTACTCTATGGTCTGCCGGTACAGCAATGTCTACTATTTGACAGGCATTCCTTTTTTTGTCTACTATTACTAAGTCCGGTCTTCTTGCCTGGATAAGGTGGTCAGTTTGGATGCCAAAGTCCCAGAGTAGTTTGTTGTTGTAATTCTCTAAAACTGCCTCTGGCTTGTGCTGATCCCATTTTTCCACATGGTTGAATCCCATTTGTTTGCTTAGTTCCCTGTATATCATCGTTGCTACTCTATCATGTTTATGCTTATACTCCTTCTGGGCGAGTTGGCTACAATCACTAGTTATGTGGTTACTGTCTCATCCCTTTCACCGCGCATGCGGCATTTGCTGTTTGTCTGTGTTCTATCGATTTTTGTTTTTACGTAGTTTGTCCTTATGCCTTTGTTTTGGGCTGCCATGATGAGCGATTCCGTTTAGCTCTTAAGGTTTCCTTTCCGTAACCACGTCCATGATTTCTCGTCTGCTACATCTTGTATCTGCCTTTTAAACTCGTCATACAATTTTTTCTCTTCCCATCTTTCTTTTCTTGTTTACTTTACTGTTCCATTGTTTTCTACTTTGTTGTTTGGTGCACTATCTGTCGCACTCTTTATGATTTCTTCACTATTTGTTTCACTATCCATTGATTGGCGTTCTTCCTTTGTCCATCCTAGGAATGGTCCTGTATATCTAACTACTGACACAGCCCAGGTGTTCATTCCTTTTATTAGACTTCTACTGTTTAATTTGGTCTCTAATATTTTCGTAATTCTTTCTAAGGTATTCTCTCTTCATTTTTTCCTTCATCTCCTCCCATTTTATCGTGTCACATTCAAGGACGCCTAGGTATTTGTATCGGTCTTGTGCGGTCAATGCCCTAATCTTGCTGTTGTCCGGGAGTTCAATTCCTTCAGTCATTGTAAGCCTTCCTTTGTGCATTACCATGATTGCATATTTTTCTATTCCAAACTCTATTCCGATGTCCTATCGATATTCCTTTACTTCGTTGAACAGAGTCTGGAGCTCTCCCCTGTTTTTTGCGAACAATTTTATATCGTCAATGTACATTAGGTGGTTGACCTTTCCTTTTGTTTTAGAGAAATGGTACCCTTTGCTGTTCTTCAGGATTCTGTTGAACGGTATCATTGTGAGAACAAATAATAGTGGGGACAACGAGTCTCCTTGGAAGATTCCCATTTTTATCCCTACTTCTGTTAGTTTGTCCCCTGCGGCTTTCAAGTCTACTTTCCAGTTTTTCCATCGAATTCCAATGAATTTAACCACCGGTTCGCTAATTTGAACATTCTAAGGCATCCGAGTATCCAGTTATGTGGAATCAGATCGTACACTTTTTTGTAATCTATCCATCCCATTACAATATTTTTTCTCCTTTTCCTCACTTCTCTTAAGATCATCTGGTCTATGTAGAGTAAATCATTTGCCCCTTTGGTTCCTATACTTCACCCTTTCTGTTCTTCTGGTAATAGTCCCCTTCTTTCCATTGACATGTATATTCTCTCTGCTATTTGCCCGGTCAGGATTTTCCACATAAGAGGAAGGCACGTGATTGGTCTAAAGTTGCTTGCTATGTTCCCCTTTTCTGAGTCTTTTTGGATGGGGATGGTTCTGCCTTTGGTCTTCCACTCTGATGCCTTGCCTTCATTTAGACAACTTTGAAGTAGGTGGGTGAGTCTGCCGTATAAAGTGTTGAATTTCTTGAACCAATATCCATGGATCCCGTTGGGACCCGGTGCTTCCAGTTGGGTATTTTCGTAAGAGCACGTTTCAATGTGGTTTCATTCAATAATATTGGTTCTACATTGTCTATTTCTTCTAGTTCTCATGTTCCCTAACCATTGCAGTGTTACATTGTGTCTTTTTGGGTGCCCCAATATGCTATTCCAATGGTTCTTGGCTCTGTGGCATCTGGTTTTATGTCCTGCCTTCTTTCTCCGTTTAAATCTTGGTAAAACCTTTACTCGTTATTTTGGAATGTGCGGTTTTTGTGTGTATTGGGCCGTTCTTAGTCTGTATCTTTTCAGTCTTGCCTCTTTTGCTAATCTATTCTGATGTATCTCTTCGAGTAGAGTTGCAATGCCTTTTTGTGTTACCTTGTACTTGTTCCAAAGTCTTACTCGTGGTCTGTCGGTGTGTGGTGTATTTCTAAGCAGTACTTCTTCTCTCTGTAGTTGGGAGATCTGCTTTTGTAATCTTCTTTCCCAGTTGGGTTTCTCTTTTTTATTATTGCTCGGAGTCCTTTATTGTGTTGTGAAGCTTTGTGCTACCATTTTCGCCCCTGCGTAAATTAAGTTGTTGAGTTCTAGGAGGGTGTCCGTTTCTATGTGCTGTAAGAGGCAGTTGCCCTGTTCAATCACTTCTCCGAGTCTCTTTCTGTCTTTGTCTCTTTGGGAGGGGAGTATTGTCTTCTCTCCTCGCATGATCTCTTTCAAAGCTTGTATTTTGGCTTCTCTTCTTCCATTGGTCCCTCGTCGTCACCCTCTCGTGCATAGCTTACTGTGGGGGTCTCATTGGGAATTCTTCCAGTTTTGTGATTGGTATTAGTTGTTCTGGGGGGGGGGTATTCTTCAGGTGTGTCATCTGAATCTTTTTCTACTTTATTGCGAATCTCTAGTAGTTCAGTATCAGACAGCCATTTCTTATTTTGGATTTGTTTAACTTGGTCAGCCAGGCGTTGGCTTGGTACTTCCACAGCAAATTTTTCCCTCCATAAAGTAACAATACATAACTAGTCTATTCTCCTCCCTTGACCATCTCTTTCTCTTGTTCTTTTTAGCAGTCACTCGGTCAGGACTGCGCCTTTCCTGGATGTCATTAGTGGTATATGAGTTTTGGCCAACAGTAGCTGTGTGACGACTGTGTCCCTCCTGAAGGCCATTAAGGGTACACGAGCCGGAGTTTTGGCCAGCAGTCACAGGATGACGACCGGGTCCCTCCTGGTGGCCATCAAGGGAACACCTGCCGGTTACGACACACAAATCTTGAATCTGTGCCCCGTTTTTTGCGGTAAAATGGTATGGTTGTACTGTCATGATTGGGGTTTTTGGTTCTTTAAGGTAGCGCCAGACCTTGATGGGTTGGTTAAGACTGATGTGATTCAGAAGTAACCTAAGAGCCCCACCGGCCCTTTTTGGTTCTTTGAAGGTAGCGCCAGACCTTGGTGTGTTCATTGAGACCAATGTGCTCAGTGATAACCTAAGAGCCCCACCAGCTCTTACCACCCAGGGTATGACCTCACAAGGACAAGCCATTCGGGTGTGCAGAGATATCTCTTTGGTGATATGACAATCACCTAATCGTCGACCAAAAAAAAAACAAAAAAATCATTAAGCCTCGGGGGAGGGGATTATATACATTCAAGATCATATGTCTCCCTTAAATCTTTCAAGTCTTGACTTAGTATAAGTCTCTGTATCTGTTGTTTTTTCAAATGCTGGACAAGGCAGGACAGCTTCGCTAATCTATACACGAGGGTGGGGGAAAGTTCATTCATACACGAGGGTCGCCACTCTCATGAAAAATAATTACTTTTCTATACTTCTATAGGACAACTCAATCTCGACGGGATGGGGAGGATTGTAAATTTAATTATTATTATTATTATTATTATTATTATTATTATTATTATTATTATTATTATTATTATTATTATTATCTCCTAATAAACATCTTTTGACTTTGAGATTCGAATGGCTAAAAATTATTTTTTAGGTAGGAGAATGGTTTTTGACATATTATTTAGCTGTTTCACTAAACGTGGTAAAATTGGGAGATAGAGAAAATGTTAGCATACACCAATATACTGGATGATAATTGAAAAAAATGTAACCACAGAACCGTCTCAATCGTTTTTAGAAGTGTTTGGAATATTTGTTAAAAAGTAAAAGACAGGAAATCGAGTCCAACCAAGCAACAGCATCATTAAAAAAAGCTATAGTACTGAAGAGAATGCCAGGGAATATTTCGGATTTGTTGTCACTTGATGTGAGTTATCAGTTATTACAGGGAAAAAAACGTTCAATAATATCGAATTTCTAAACGAATCAACATCGTATTATTGCAGAATACGAATAGGAAAAAATATTGTATAACCATTGCCTCCTCGCGATAGTCTCTTTTTGACTTGAAACTTGAAGCTTAGCAAAAATACCGACCCTCAAACTGAAAAACGTGCAACATTCACATGGGGAGATCGTGCTCAACTCCCCATAGAGAGATAGCAAAATACATTGGGGGGGGGACAGGAGTCTGAGACATCATAAAATTCATTACAAAACTCAAATGGCGATGGGCTGGTCATGTTATGGGAATGGCAGAAAATCAATGAACATCACGACTCACTGCGTGGTTCCTTAAGTTAACTATCGTAACTGAGGCCAGCAGAATACAAGATGGCCAGATGAACCAGACAAATTCAAAAAATATTCGCTGAATGGCGCCCATGAGAGGAGGGTATGGTAAATCCAACGACAGACTATAAAAGATTGATGCTGATGAAGATGACCATGATAATGATGAAAACATTAGTTATCAGCTCACTGACAATTTTACTGAGTATAAAAAAAGTGCAAAAATGGAGATTGGGACTCATAAGCTGAAAGTTGCATCTCATGTCATCATAAATCAAAACGTATAGCCTTTACGATCCTAAAGAATATTCTTCTTGCTTCTTCTCTCCATGTCATTAACTTCTATCTTTTTTCTTTCTCATAGAGCTTAACTTCATAATGTTTTCTTCCCTCCCTGTGAGTCGAAAACATCACACCATTCAAGATAACCAAAAGTACAAGATACAAGAATCTTTATCACTTTCGAACGTATAAGAGTTTTGCTTTTCTTTCAGCGTGAGAAAAGAAAATCTGAAAAAATAGTAATGATTGGGGAAAAAAGTGTATAAAAAAAATAATGATCCCATGAGAAAGTGTGCAAATTCGTTTTTATCATCATCACCACTTCGTTAAAACTGGAATATCTTGGCCAAGCCATGCACCCTCAACACTTTCTCATTGATGAATATTGTTGCTATACCATATTCGATATTTGTTAAGCCATGCTCTTATTAGTTTAACGATACTAAAAGATAAGGTCTTTTTAAGACAAAATACAAACTTTGATTTATGGCAGTTACAGCATCATAGGAGATGTTCCTATCTCTTACCTAATAGATAGAAAGCACTGGGTCGCCATGCAGATTATGACACAGAGGATGGACATGGCAAGCCATGTTCAATCTCCAGCTCAGAAATGTTGCGCACTATTCACACTAATGGCCTTGGAGATATATATATATATATATATATATATATATGTATATATATATATATATATATATATATATATATATATATATATATATATATGTATATATATATATATATATATATATATATATATATATATATATATATATATATATATATATATATATATATATATATATATATAAATGTATATATATATATATATATTATAGGTAACTCAGGCATCTGCCAGGAGATCGACACTCCCATCAAACCTACGACCTTCTTATGTTCACGCCTCGGTGGACAACGGGAGGCAAAACCTTGGTTGGAAATTCTATTGTTCGGGATCGATGGTTATTCCAAACACGCACTATGTTTCTATTGATTCAGATAACACTTTCAAAGAATTTCTGTTCACATAATTGAGTCATAAATTATATATATATATATATATATATATATATATATACATATATATATATATAGAGAGAGAGAGAGGGAGAGAGAGAGTGAGAGAGAGAGAGAGAGAGTGCTTATCCATATTTCCTGTCATTTTTGTGGATTATCATTTATCCGATAATATTATATTGAAATGACTATATTAGAAGGCCACACTTATAAAATCAACATTAATCTAATTAAACTTTTTGCAAGACAAAGTGGTCACAATCAAAAAAGTATCCCCGTAATCATCAACGACGATAAACCACGAAAATTCGTGAAAGATAACTCCGCAAACGATGATTCAACCCCTTTCAGTGAATCCATGATTTTCTCCGATGACTGTTTATCTTCATTTGGATATGCTAAAAGTGATGGGAGAAATTGACTATTCGATCCCACATCAATCGACAAAAAAACAGAAAATGTTTAGGTTTGAGAAGAGATTTCAAACGTTAACTTGGAACACTACTGGTCCCTTTCTGAAGAGATGGTACTCTTAAAATGAATATAATTCCTTATTCACTTTTTGATGGAAATAATGCTCGTCTAGAATGCTGCTCACTTTTTCTGTGATGTGGCACAAACACATAGTATGTTTTAATGTGTTTCTTTTTTCTAAAAAAATGATGTTTAAAACATCTTCCCAACTAATAATCGGGATAACCAGAGATACGCCAACTAGTTCGAATCATAAGTTGCACTGATGCACTTTGTCTACTTATGAATATGGAATCATCAACATGTTCTATTGGCCAGGGTGAACGTTGATTACTTGTACATATATAGACAGGAAAATGCAGGAAACGTCTGCCAAAAGACCGCTATTCAAGTTTGCTAAGATTTTGACAGGGTTGGAAAATGCAGGTGAATTCAGGGTGATCAACGATGACAGGTCGTCATGGAATGATGGATGTTTTGCAGACTGCAAAACTCAAGTGGTGAGTGCTGCTGGAAAACAACCTGCGTTGATTCAAATATGTATCAATGAAGACAGATACTTCGAAAGATAATGATCGTTATTGATGGCCCACAAATCTTTTTGAACGAAACAATTTTCTTCTAGATGTGATTGTCAACGGAAACAACATTTGTTTATTTCCATGGCTTATTCAAAGTTACGATCTTTCTTATGCACGCGTCGTATGTTAACAACAATCAAATCAAGGGTCTTTTCCCATGAAAGGCCGTTCACAGGCCAAAGCAGCGGTAGTTTCTTTCGTTCGGAAGAGGGAAGTGAAGGTCGTTCATTTTCTTTCGGACAGCAGCCACCTTTTCGACCTTTGTCCGTTTTCTTAGCCTCGTACCTTGAATCTAATGCAGCATTTCTAAAATATTCCATCAGCTACAGAACCCTGAAGTTGAGAAACGAAAAATAAACAAGACGTTGGATTGTAACTAGAGCATTTTTCTTCTTTTTCGTCTCTACTACATTTTGCATTTACTGGGGACACGCAAATCACAGATCCTACCTTTTAGCTGTTGCATCATTTCCATGGCAAGCTCATGGCGCAACAGCAGTGACACTGTGCTTTGATAGAAGAAGCAGGTGCTATCCGTAATTATTATACGATCATATCCGTATAATAATCATATGTTTTATTCATATATGTGACCATAACCCAGCAAAACGAGTTATACTCTATTCATCCCTACATACACTAACTTAGAGGATAAAATAATTCAAGATACTTTTGACTCGTTACATTATGTTTCAATTGAGGAAGGGTTCCCAATTAACCATACAATTACAACGGGACTTGGACATTAAGTTGGAAATTCGATGACATCATTAAAGAATGTTTTTGTTCTGACCACACATTCTTTTCAATTCTTTGTTTTGATGACGCTTTTTTCTTTTAGGAATATACCAGGCTTCATTTTCATATTATTATTTTGATAGCTCGTTATTATCCAGACTATTGTTCTTCTATCAATTTTGATTTATTCCTGTAACGATTTACATATATATATATATATATATATATATATATATATATATATATATATATATATATATATATATATATATATATATATATATATATTGTACTAATCAGAGTTATAATCATCATTTTTGCACAACATAACGTGGTTCGTCATAGTGCATTCCCTTACCCCTATATGGTGCAGCTATACAAAGGAAATGACATAAAATTGAGGTCATGGATGTATAAAAGGGTTTTAAGTGAGTGCTACGTGGGGATATGATTCTCGTGAAAAGAGAAAATTGAATATTTTGTCTCTAGAAAGTTTTCCATTTCTAAATTATTTATCCCCAAAATTTTCAAAATCTTCCATCATAACTTTTTTTTTGTTTATTGATATTTAGAATTGGGGAATGCTGAATTTACACGATAAGCAATCTTTTGAAATATTCTTTGACTTTTTTATGGCATGATAAAAGAAAATTTCATTTATTTTTCTTGTAAATCAATTTTTGAATTTATAAAGCAGTGTAAAGTTATGGTAGTTACGCCTTTCTTTACATTTATTGGTTGCCCACGAGCACGTTGAATTGTCCTTTTCTGATAAGTGAGTTTTGATGATAACATCCTAGAAAGTTGGGAACCAGAGGTTATGTAAATTACATGAAAGGGATTTTCATTTCTAACTTTTACACGGTCATTATCGACAAAAAAAAAACATTCACTTTTCATTTTTGAAATTGAAATATGCTGTACTTTTTTTTCGCTTCAAGTGATTAACATTTCTGGGAGTTTTCTTTTATATTCTAGAGGTCAAAATTGAGAGATGATGTTTATTGCAATTTTAGGGGTGAAAATCAAGTGGTACTTGTTTTTACTTTCAGAGTTCTTTTTCACACACAAACACGCACATAGGTACATATATATGTGTGTGTGTGTGTGTGTGTGTGTGTGTGTGTGTCTGTTGTATTGTTGGAAAATATCGATAGATATTGATGATATGTATAAATGCGTGTGTGTGCAAGTGTGTGTGTGAAAGAGAGAGAGAGTTCGTTTTTTGTAAACTTCAGATCATTATGTAGAAATCTGCATCTGCACAATTCATTAAAACGCTTAGGTAAATATATAAAAGAAAAAACACTTGATTTGTTCTGCAAAGGAAAATTAATTTGAATTAGTCTGTTATGAAGGAACAACAACAAATAATCTATACCTCTACAAGCGTTTGACTTTTGGAGCTGTAAATTTCATTGAACTCATCCACTCCCAGTCATTACTCACTCGATGACCTTTTTTGCTCGATTATGGGTAAATGTCAATGAGTGCAGCATGTCTAACTCGTTAAATGAGTTTTTCTCTCGTAAATGAGTGGAAATAAAGGAAATAAATAAGTTTAATGTCGGTACCTGCAATAAATGAAAACCAGCACGATGTCATCTGGATGCTTATCGATCTGAACTCATGTATAATTTGGTTGGGTGCAAACATTAATTAGCATGATGCAAATAGCAGAAACTATTGTTGTCTCTTCCAACAACCAAAGGCTCCGAAGCGTAAAAAAATGCAATATCGAAATGTACTCATTGGAGTGTGAGCAACAGCTAGGCATGGGGCCAAAATTCGGGCAAATCATGTAAGGTTTTCATTAAGTCCGTGTAATTTGGCTAAGGCAGAGCAAGAATTCGAGCAAATCAAGACATTTGCCCCCATCCCCATGAGCAACGTGTGTCTCCAATCCCTAAGGTAATTTTTACTGGTGCTTTGTAATTAAGGGAAATTAGCTTCGTACGCACAATGTAACATCCTTCGACATAATTATCCAGACCTTCCGAAGGTTAAAAAATTCTCAGGAGGGAGATTTCCTTGAAAAAAGATTCCCTCCACTTTCAGTGAGTGTGAACATTTTTTGCCGCTGTATGTAACTCCTAACCATACCACAATTTATACTTGAATATTATGTATAAGAAGCAGTATGTATGTAGAATGGATCAGAGACTCCTATAAGTCAGTCACGGGAAATCCGGGTAACTCTCTTAATACAACAGATAAGTTTAATCACCCTATCCTTCTGATGCCCTCAAAAGAAGAAGAAATCAAGTGAAGGATCACACTAAGATGGCAAGCCTTTGGCAGAGCAAGCTCAACCTTCAAAAATAAGAAGATCCTATTATTCATAAAAAGAAAGATGTATAACCAATGCATCCCCCGATAGTCATTTACGGAGCTGAAACATGGAACTCAACCCAGAGACAGATCCGCAAATTGAGAACCATGCAACGTGAACATGAGAGAATTATGCTGGGGTTTACATTGAGAGACAAAAAGACAGCATAGTACATCTAGGGACATTATAGTATCCATTAAAAAGCTCAAATGTTGCACGAATGGTGGGCAACTGATGGAGCCCCGTCATGGATCCCCTAAGATCACATGCGGAACTGAGGCCGGCAGAATATTGTATTGAGAGACGAGCTGGACAAATTCAGAAAGTACTGGTTCAGCGACGCCCTTGATAGAGAAGTGTGGTGTATCCTGGGGAAGGTCTCTGTCTTACGACAGACGTTAAAAGACTGATGATGACGGTGATGTGCATGTGATATTCTTTCTGTTTTACTGTAAGCGTGAACGTGAGTTTGCAACTAGAGAATATAACATGAAAAAAATAAGTAGAAAGGGAAGTGAAAAAAAAAATGTTGTATGTTTCCAAAAATATCCTTAGAGTGATGAATGCAAGAATTGATAGAGCAACAAAAAGCATATGAACGCATACATGCATATGTACAGAACTACTTACCAATCTATCTATTTACCTTCTCATCTAGCTACTTCCCAATCAAACTAACAACATACATAGGGGAGTGACGAGCGTGCAGGAAAACAATCTACTTGTATAATGAAAACTGTAATTTCTTCTGTTTATTTGTGAGTAACAATGTATCCTTCCCGTTGAAGGTAGCAATTCTATTGATGGAATCACTTCTGAGAGAGAGAGAGAGAGAGAGAGAGAAAAAGAGAGAGAGAGTGTGTGTGTGAGAGAGAGAGTGGGTGTGTGTGAGAGAGAGAGAGTGTGTGTGTGAGAGAGAGAGAGAAAAAGTGTGTGTGAGAGAGAGAGAGAGAGAGAGAGAGAAAAGAGATGATAAGATAATATATGAGTAACTAGAAAATATGGTATTAATATCCAGAACAGGAAAGCTTGTTTGATACCATTTGATTTTAACACTCAAGAAAGGGATAATTTTTAGAATGATATTTTTTACCATTTCCAAACGCACATCTATATATATATATATATATATATATATATATATATATATATATATATATATATATATATATATATATATATATTAATATCTGAGGGAGAGGTGTAAGTATGATTGAATGAAGGATTTCCCTGAAAACAATGGTTGGCTGAGGAATATATAAGTTGGAAAACTACAAGGTTATTAATATGGTGAAATATCAAAATAAGTCAGTATGCACAGCGTGTGTATTGCATTTCAATCTACCCACATCTAATATGAATTTTTAAGACAATGAACCAATTGGAACAAGTTTTAATACGTTTCTGCATTTTGGACGAATTTCATAAAACTAATGTTCATTAAAAAATTAACACTTCATGGTGATAAAATCTTCACCGTCAGAGAAAAAAAGGAAGCAACAACGAAGTAAGAAGTGAACTGGAGAAAACGAAACTGGGAATATTCTCTCTCGGGAAGACGGTTTTCAAGTGACGCAATCCTAAACAGCTCCATTGCTGTGAGTTACGTTCAATAATATAGGTGCAGTGAAAGTCAAGGTCGGTTGAGAAATTTTCAGGCATTGGAAATACATTGTGTGTATTCAGAAAAGTTCTAATGCGCCCTGGTTGAGGTAGCTGGGTTATTTCATCGGTGCTAGTGATTATTTCGAATAAAAAATGGAGTACTTTGAATTTCTCTTTTATAAATAAGTATATGTGTGTGTGTGTGTTTTTAGATGTTTTATGTATCTATTTATTCATAAATTAAAATTTGCATGAATATATATATATACATATATATATATATACACACACATATATATATATATATATATATATATATATATATATGTGTGTGTGTGTGTGTGTGTGTGTGTGTGTAACATGCACCAATTACTGGGAATATAGTAATATCAGATCCACTACGGTGGCATTTTGACACTAACTGAAGCGTGCAGCCCGAGAAAAAGAAAGGGTAATATGATAATAATGATACAAGCATGACTTTTGGACAAACAATCATCTTTCGTATTATTTACCTTAATCAACATTGAAAGACGCAACATCTTGCAATGTTTCGATTTCACTCATCATAAATTCCCATACTCACTCATATCTGCCTGCACATTATCACTGATAATCCTTAACGATCTAAAACTCAACAATCGATGATCTAGTCATATTTTTTTAATGTAGATGATAATTTTACTTCCGAATTAGTCAGAAAACATTCGATACTAGTGGTATTAACTTGTAATTATCAAAAGTCACCATCAGTTATAGCTTTGTCGGCCATTTTGAATATTCGGGCTGCTATGTTGTTGCCACATTGACAAAATCTGGATTTAATCAATTATATATATATATATATATATATATATATATATATATATATATATATATATATATATATATATATATATTGTAATCACTCTATGGATGGTACGTAATGTTTTTTGGCTCATAGAATGCATACATCTCAAATGTAGAACAATTTTGCAACCATATTGAGTACTTGCTTATACGTAGAAAAGGCATTGATTTGGATTTAGAGTATATCATAAGTTTTCATTAAAAACAAAAACTACTGCTTGTATTATAATTTGCACTCATTTCTCATTACCCCATTCTACAACCCACGCAGAGTGAAGAGCTATTTTTTTTCTAGGCAAAAGTGCAAATCCATACGTGAATTATGACGTCTCTTCTTCGGATATTATTTCAGTGTTTTCATAACGCATCTGCTGGATGTCTTGCATGTCATATTATGTTAAATGAAAGTATTTATGTATTGGGGCTGTACCACATTTTGGCTACATTCTTACCAACTGTATCTATTCATCTTCGGTATTTTTTTCAAATTTCACTCTCTAACTGCAGTCTAAACTGTGTTCACTTCATTAGTGTCGCTATTTATTAAATTCGCTTTGGTACAATGCCACATCTACAGGTCATCCATAAGAATTTGATGCAATACAGTAATAGTTGTAAACTTGGGTTATCTATTAATCAGTGCACTTTGAAAGCCCGTATTCTTTGTGAAACGGTGGAAATTAGGCTCTAGTGTTGTTTTTTCTATAGCTGAATTCCACGTACTTGTAATTAGATAGATCATCCTTATAGACAAAACATTGTCACAGAAGTTATGTCTAAATAGGCATCAAAAGGTACACGAGTTGCATAAACATTTGATTTGTGTGTGGTTTCATTTTCATTTCCCTTTACCATTTATCGTCGTCTTTTATTTGTAGATGCTTCATAAAGTGATTTTGATTCATGCATGGCTAAGATTGTCCACTAATTGCTATAAAATCTGACAATTTTGCACTGCATTAGAAGGCAGGGTATATTTTGATTAGTAGTGTTACCTCCTGAAAACGCTGTGATTACAGCTCGTGGTTGATGATGAAGATAGACTCACACAGGTGTATATGTTTTAAGATACGTTTATGTAATTATAGACGCAAAATCCTACACAGGGAAATATGTTCGGAAATACATATCTTGTATATTGATAGTGTGTGTCTTACATGTACCCCCAAGGTAATGCACACATTTGTGATACATCAATTGTAGACACAAAGTATGATTAAAAAAAAGTGCACCATTTACTAACGGAGCAGAACTCATCAAATATGTACAGTACTAGCAATCAAATACGAATAACAACAGCTACTAAACACTGAACACTGATAATTGCTGCAATGCTAGGAATACCATGTTTACTAATTGAATCATCATACCAGTTCTGAAGACGAATAAGATTATGCTAACTGATTACTCTCTGCGAAATGATCTACTCGGATCAAGTCAAATAAAAAATGGCCCCTTTTCCACTTATGCTCATATTGATCTTCTAGTTGGTGTGGGTTGAAGACCAGGAAATAATAATCTCATATATAAGTTTAATTTTCACATTTCAAATTATTTGTGTGTTTTGCTTGTTTCATATTGATGTAGCTATCAAAATCATGAACTTAAATGAAGGAAACAACAGGATACTGAAAACCTGCTTTACCGGATTAGAGCGAATTGATAATCTAGGAGTCTTTCAAGATGATGTTGCAGTATTTTTTATGTCTTTGTATGGTGAATCATAATATTCATTAAAGTTACTTCTTGTCTTCTTAGTAGACAGCAACGTTGGGGGTGCAGACAAGGAATCAACCAGGCTTCGCAAGTTTGTGTTGGACCAAGATCCCTTTAGTTATAAAAGGGAACGTCTACTACTGGTCTATTCTCCTGACAGTAGTCGAAGGAGCTGAAACCACGAACTTGACCTAGAGATAGGCTCTCAAAGTAAGAACCATGCAACATACACTGGAGAAGTTCTTACCAAATGTCTCATGGGATGATCGCATAGCAGCCCGGAATGTAACAACAATTGAAGAAATACCTGCGTGTATGAACCGTAAATTCTCATCAACTGGTCATCGTACGAAGATGGGATCCGTCTAATATATTGGGCAGCAGATGGGGCATTACAATGATGTGTTTCGGGGAGGATGTCCGTTTTTTCCTGGTGAATAATAGAAATAAAAATTTGAAAAATAGAAAAAATGTATAATATATCCTTCATTGAAAGTTATAAAACTAAATTGATAAATAAACTATAGTCATTGGAAATAAATCAGAATTTAGATATCATCCATACGTGAAGCAGCAGCAGCGTTCAAGTGTACAAAGATGACCTTCCCCAAAATTTGACAGATCTCCCTATCATGGGCGTCGACGGAACAATACTTACTGGACTTTATATATATATATATATATATATATATATATATATATATATATATATATATATATATATATATATATATATATCATTTAATGTACTGTGTACTTGTGGTCCTTCCAGGACTAATGGAATTTCTTCGTTCTCGAATTATCACCATTAGAAAACGCCAATGGTAATGCAGAAACTATGTTTTTAGAATGTCAGACAACCACTGGATATCACAACTCATAACATGGATCCTACAAAATCATAGTCAAAGCTAAACAAATAAGATGGCATCCTAGACAATTTTTGAAAATATTGATTTTCGATAATTATGATGACGATGCTATGATGATGTAGAATGAAGGTTTGGAAACTGATAACTGTTTTCAATTTTCTGCCCAGATCATCACCTAGACCTTGTTAGTAGGTATATTTTCTAATATCGATAAAAGCAAAAGGAGACTATTTCATGGAAACATCTGTGATACCTCGAAAAATTTTGGAAATCTCTGACATTTGACATTGTATATGATACTGACTGTTATTCGTGAAAGAATTCACGGATATATTTTAATTTTTCCAATAAAAATAAAATAATGCCCGGGAAAATTGGAAACAAAAGTGGTAAATTTTGGTACCTCTACATATAATCAGTCTCCTTGAGAGCAAAGTGAAGTTTTCCAGGGTCCCCATGCAAAACGAGCTGAACAAGGGTATACTTTGAGGGGTATCTACAGTTTTCTGTGCTGTGAAATGTAAGGGGTCAAAGAATTCAATTTCAACGTGGTATACTCAATCAGTGAATTTCACTGAATTATTTATTCGTCACCATTCACGATTTATAATCATTCTCTCTCTGTCTCTGTCTCTGTCTGTCTCTCTCTCTGTCTCTGTCTCTCTGTCTCTGTCTCTCTCCCTCTCTAATATATATGTATATATATATATATATATATATAAGTTAACTGTGTAAAGTATTCAGTGAAAATATCTACCGATGTCAATATATAGCTTACACAGTATCCTCTCATCATCTTACTTGCTCTGAAAATTGATTATTTACTTCTACTTCAAAACTGTTGATTGTGTAAATGAATGTTCATGTCTGATCAGTTACATGAAGTCTTACTAAGATGTGATAAAAGTCATTTAAGGGGGAAAGTGCATGGTTTTAAAAATGGAAATATTTTTATAAGCAACTTTTTTTTACCGTATTTAAGTGAAAGACTCAACTTCCACGGCCGTCACATGGATAGGTCATGAAGGATTTGGAGTCGAATAAGTAGAGCAGATTTTATCAAATGAAGCACTCTAATTGATGTCTGGCAACTTTCGCAAACGTTTCGAGACTAAATTTCAGTAATTTGACTAATGACGGCTGGACAGATCATTTAAACGACAGCCGCTCGAGTGATCATTTTACAAGACTGGGAAAGATTTGGCTTTACGGTTTGATGTGAATAAGTTTCATTCATTCGTTATTATTTGCTGGAAAAGGTAACTAAGTGAGCCTAACAACGAGACAAGGTTCTGACTTTGTCATCGGGACGCAGCCGATTGAGATAATTTCAAGCATCTGGTAATAGCTGTGTTATGTTTGAAGAGTTTAAGCTGTTTTGGCTAGGGAAGGAACTTCTGTGTTTCTCCCCCACCCTCTCTCTCTCTCTCTGTCTCTCTTTCTGCCTCTATCTATCTCTGTCTCGGTCTGTCCGTCTGTGTCTCTCTGTCTCTCTGTCTCTGTCTCTGTCTCTGTCTCTCTCTCTCTCTCTCTCTGAATTGGATATATAAAAAGTATTTTTGTCAATTTTTATTGTATGTCTGATGTTCAGTGTCCTTCAATAATTTGCAGTACTCAAGTATGCACACAAAACTATTTAAGACATTGACCCTTACGGTCCACAGTTTTGTAGGAAATGTTTTTTCTTTACTTACCTCATTTATTATGACAGAGGTATACTCACATTGTACGTTCTGCAGTAAGCCAATAAGTCTTCATTATCAGTCAAGGGTGTCAAAGACTATTATTTTCGAGTCATATTATTTATCAGCAACAGAATGTACTCCTCGACACCTAGGAAAGGTATGGTCCCCTGCCGTTTGTGAACATTTGACGAGCAGTGATGTGAGTGTTGCTAAGGAAGCCCTTTGGCTGCTTGTATTAAGTAGAAGGAATTCTTTTACTGTTGTGCAACGGCATTTTATAGCACATTTCAAAAAATCACTGCTGACAAGAGAATTCATCTAGGATTGGTACAAGACATTTGGAATTATAAGTTGTTCGTGTTAAGGTAAAATCCTTGGAGACCATCCCTATCCGAAGAATATGTGAGCGTTACTAAATGAATTTTATGCATGTGCCTTTGTTTGGTCAAATGACATTCATTTACACGATGGTAGAGTTACCAGCTACATGCATGCTTTGTGTTTCAAATGGAATCGATGATAACAGAATGGCAGTTGAAAACGAAGCCCTGGAAGGATCTGTATAATTCGAAAAATAAAAATAAAGTCTGTTTTGTTTTGTTTTTTAATTAATAAACGATTGGGTTTTATTTTTCTTTTCTTCCCAATGTGCACAGGTGATGTAACAAATTTTCAAAAAAATGGGCGATGAGAACAGTTTTCAGCTAAAACGGAACTAAGTTTTATCATGCACACAAGAAACAAATTATACGGTGAAATTTTGATGGTAATACTCTTCTCAATCAGAGAGTCGAGATGCGTTCCTGTCTGTCACATAAGAACAAGCATAGGAACTATCCAACTACCTTTCTAACCATTGTAATAATATCTGAGTACATAGTGGACTTATCGAATATAACATCAGAATACACACAAGCACATAGCATTTGGCCCTGTGTATATATATTAACCAGCCGACCACACACAAATATCCTGACCAAATTAAATTATTTACAAATCAAGATTTCCCTTCCAGATATTTTCAAGACAGTGGGCAATCTTTTTGATGGCCATATCATAGACAATGAGTCTGCAGTAAAAAAAAAAAAGGAAAAAAAAACAGCATTTGACATGATTCTTTTCAATAAGGGGGAAAAGCCAACATGTACATATTTACACACAGACTAAGACACTGACACTTCACATGCATACACACATACGTGTATCTATAACAACGTAACTATGTTCATCCATGACCCTTTTTTCCTTGGCCCCATCCTGCCAATATTTAAACACAATTGGAGCGTGTTCATTTTAATGTCCTAAGTAGCCAAAATAAACCCGTTAGAAGGGGCAGATCTGGAGTTGCGAAATCTGCACCTGACTTTTTTGAGGAAACAGTTGAAAAAACTGCAACAAATCAGGACAGAACCACGGGTGACCTGGGAACAGAAATGCTGGAGCTTTTTGGAGAAGAAGATTGGTTGACGGAGCGTCCATTTTTCAGCGATGAGTCGACATTCCACATCAGCATGAAGGTTAACAACCAGGACGTTTGCCAACGGGGTTCTGAAAATCTTTGAGCGGCAGTGAAGCATGTGAACATTTCTCAAAGTTAACATTTTCTTTACTGTTTTGCAAAAAAAAAAAAATCCGATTGAATAAGACACTGTAAGAGGAGCTTCTTATTTCGAGGTGCTGCACAACTGGTTGATTGCTCAACAGTGCAAAGGCAGTGAATTTCAACATTAGCAGGCATCGCCCAAATTCGCACAGGAACGTCCTCACAGACCTGGATCTAGATCCTCTGCGGTGCTGGATTGCCCGTGCAACAGCCGCCTACATTTCACATGGGTTTTCCACTTCGGGGTCCAGATCTGACAACTTGCGATTTTTTTCATTGGGATATCTTAATTACTAAATATTTGTCCTCCCCTCCTGTTTATCTGCATGATCTGAAAATCTATCATTCCATGTCTACGCTGCAGTTATATTCAACACTATGTTACACTGCATTTCCTCGTTTATGTCCGACCAAATTGAATCAAAACGTGTTATGCATTTGCATAAACAAAATTAATGAGGGAGGTTGATTAAAGAATGATAAGCAATTGGTAGTAATTTCGTTTTACAGGAGTATCACACAGCAAATATGGCTGATCAAGTTGCATATTATATAAGAAAATACTTTTCATTTATTTCCCCAGATATCAATACAAATCTAACTCCATCGACAGATATTGAAAACAGATTCGTTTACTTTTTGATTTTTGGACATCGATTGAAAAGTATTATGTATTGTAGGTGCGTGTATGTGGACTCTCATACAAGCAGACCAGTATTCGGAGTCAAAATCTTTCAAAATGTAACGCAAAAATACAATCCTATATTTTTTTTTTTTATAGATTTAGTCTGTATTTAAACAGTTTTTACTCAACCTATGAATCGCATTTATTTCACTACAACTGAGACAACTTCAGCCAAAAATAGCTTAGTCAACAATCGATGGGATAGAACTAAGCTTACAATAGATCAATCATTGTAATAAGATTGTAGCAGCATTACAATACGTCTATAGCAAAACATTGAAAACAAAAACAAATCTCGATTGGTTTTATTGGAAGTGAATCTAGAAAATAATAAAATTATCATATATATATTTTTTTCGTTTAAAAGTAACCGATTTTTGGTTATATGAAATCAATCGTTGAGCACCGTTGAGAACTTCGGAAACAGATGTAAGTCTTCGTATTTCAATAGTAAGCAATATTATAGGAAGGGGGGACAGAAGAACAACTAATCCAATGGTTTGATTAAGTAGAAAAGTATAAACTTTTACGTGCATTGAGTTGTGATTCTTACTATCACAATTCTCAATACCTTCTGCTTGATTTAGGACTTTACGCGAGTGAGCAACGAACACACCTACTTTTTTCTATCTTCAATATTGTATAAAAATAATAAATTTAAATCAAAGGAAAATATATCAAAACATATCTCTCTGTAAATATTAGAAATATGTGTTGAGTAATTTTTTTTTAAAGTTTTGGACATAATTGCAAGCGTGAAGAAAGTCATGAGGCAGAAACGTTTTTGCGTACTTGCAGAAGATGTCAACGCAATTCCGCGTCTTTTATGGGTTTGATTAGAATTTAATCTTTTTTCGCTAGCCTATTGATATCCCTGTGAGTGCTGAAAAAAAAAGGAATAGTCATCGACAAACCATCTTATACTCAGATGAAACACATCAGAAAAAAGTAAGTAGGAATGGAAAAAAAATCAAAGTGGATGAATGAAAGAAAAAAATCGAGAAAAATGAATGAAAGGAAAAAATTGAGAAGGATGAATGAAAGGGAAAAAATGAGACGGATAAAAGAAAAAATTAAGATGGGTGAGAAAAAAAAATTGAGACAGATGGAAGAAAAAATTGATAGAGATGAAAGAAAAAATTGAGACGGATGGAAAAAAATTGAGACGGATGAAAGAAAAAATTGAGATGGATGGAAGAAAAAATTGAGACAGATGAAAGAAAAAATTGAGATAGACGAAAGAAAAATTGAAGCAGACAAAAGAAAAAATTGAAGCAGATGAAAGAAAAAATTGAGACAAATGAAAGAAAAATTGAAGCAGATGAAAGAAAAAATTAAGACAGATGAAAGAAAAATTTAGATGGATGAGAGAAAAAAATGAGACGGATGAAAGACAACAAATTAAGATGGATAAAGGAAAAAAATTGATCATAAAAAAGGGGGCAAATGTGAGAGCAGACCTCAAAAAGTACATGAAAGTTCTTCGAACAACTGTCTTTCTTTGCAGCAAAATATGGAATGAAATGGATTAAAGAAGTTTATCATCTCGTAACATCAACTTTTTTTTTGGATGAGTGGTTATATCAAATCAAACTGGTGATTCTGTTTTATGAATGCTCGGTTCAATAGAATACCCAAACAAAATGGGTATGTTCAGACAAGAATTCAGCACATTTCCTAACCAATTCAGTCATTCCTTCTGTGTTATGAAAGGTAGATGATTCTTCCAGGAACCATCAAAAGTCAATCAATTCTTCCAGTTCTTATCAATCGCCCTGTGAATGCTGTAAAAATATAATGAATCATTCACTAACCTGTTGCACCAAAGGGAAAAGAAAAATGCGCAACTAAGTAACGAAACACTTCGGATAGAAAATCCAAACTGAATTTTGTACTTTTAAGAGATTAAAAAAACTTTCTTTAAAAGCAAATTTCTTATGTTTTCATTCATCCAAAAATTGATTAAAAAATAATTTGATTTTCTTTGACTCTACATTATGTCAAAAATGAACAGTCTTTCAATATATTTTGACTAGCATTATAATAATATTTGAGATTGAACCGATCTATACGTTTTTGTTGCGGGAATGGAATAAAATAAATTGTTTGAAAGCTTCCACTTGGTCTATGCCAAATTTAGTTTGTCTTAACTCATTATCGGAGTGTCTCTGTAGCATGACAGACACATGATTAATTCTGCATAATTAACGATGTGAATTTCTACTTTTGCCGAATGAAATAGAATACTGAACTTGAAATAATCAGTTTTCACGTTAAACAGTTATGTACTAAAAGGCTTAACTACACAAATTCAGTGAAAATGAATTTTTAAAAAGACTTGAAGAACAGTTCTTTTTTCATGATGTACATTTAGTAATCGTTTTGAATACTCTTATCTCACATGCACATTGACATTTGAACAGTTTACTGGGTTTTTTTAAAGTACTTTCTTTTATAAATGTACGTGAACAAAACAAATCGATTTTATCTTGTCGAATAACTGTATCAACTGACTTCTTGGATAACAATATCGTCAGAATCCAGCAACCCTTTATGGCGTCCGAGTAAAACACAATCTATACGCAAGTTAATATGCTAAAATGTTGCTTACAACGGACACATACCAGATACTAACGAAGCCGGAGGTCAGTGATCAAAGAACCAAGAATTACTTTCACTTTCTTCATACTTGCTCAATTTAACGACTTGATCCATGTAAGGAAAGAAGATAAGGACCGATGTTTGATCTATTTTTGATCTTCAAACCATAGCTCAAGCTCAAAATTAAAACATAATAAAAATAGAAATAAACGTATATATATATATATATATATATATATATATATGTGTGTGTGTGTGTGTGTGTGTGTGTGTGTGTGTGTATGTGTATGTGTGTGAGTGTGTGTGTGTGTGAGTGTGATTATAAAGTTGGTTGTATAGATATTCTTATTTGAAATGATCTTCCATTCTTACACAGTCAATGTATCACTCAGCTTGGACAAGGCAAATAGAAAAAAACAATTGATAAAAACTGGCTGCTGCAGAAAATCAAATCTGCCACCGATTGGGTAGCCGAATCAAGGTTGTGTTGCTCTAACCATCAAGCTAAACATGCACCTAAAAAAACAGTGTTCTTTTCAAATTCAAATCTCGTTTATGTTTTATTTATTTGCTTCTTTCAACACAACAATTATATATCCATTTCTCAAAATATATGATCCAAAAGAATGATCATGAATTGAGTTATATTATAATGAAACTATTATTCGAAATGATATCCCGTCGTTACACGGCTAATGTGTTATGTAATTATTAATGTAATTAGTTGTCAAGGCTGAGTTATACGTTGACAGTATAACGATGGGACATAATTTGAAATAAGAGTTTCTATATTATATAACGCAATTTACAATCATCATGTCAGATCATGTATATATATATATATACATATATATATATATATATATATATATATATGATATATATATATATATATATATATATATGATATATATATATATATATATATATATATATATATATATATATATATATATATATATATATATATATATATATATATATATATATATATATATATATATATATTGAACAAATGTGTACGTGATCATATCTGTTGATTATCTTGTTTTGTTCCAGAAATAATAATATTAAGCAAAAACAACCATGATCATTTTGGAATAAGGTTAATACAATTCTTTCATTCTATAATAGCTACACAAATACTGACCATTTGATGGCAAAAAAATATAACCCTGAAACCTTGTATAATATCTGATCATATCGCCTCCTACTTTGGAATAAATGGATCAATATTGCCTTTTATTTTCTTTGAAATTTTAAGTAACTTACTTTTGAGCTCATTCAATATGATGTTGCAGGATTTAAAGACCAAATTTATTCTCATCATTAATTTGATTTTGATATTACTATTTTTCTTCTTTTCAGTTTAGTAATATTGTTGGATATCGTATTCACAAACTCATCATATAACTCTGTATATAAGATAAAGGTGTAATTGCAAGTATCCTGCTTTACATAGCGGGCTATTAAGGAGCTGGAAAGTTGACAACTTTTTGCTGAATGCCAAACCCAAGCGCAAGCTTTTCGAATAGCAGAGAAATAGTGTCCAAAGATATCCAGCTGCTTCACTAACGTGTTCACACCATGTCATTAGCCCTTGTCTTAAAAAGGAGCGTGCAAGCAAATTGGACACACTCGCTGTTCATTTTATTTTCTGTACGTCGGCCAATGTATCACTGTAACCGAGTAAAAGAGATGAGCTGAAAATGATGCCAATTCCGTATGAAATTATCGCTGATATGATTTACTTACTTAATCTTGGAAGGAGAGATGATTGTATTGTAATGATTCATTCGTATCCAAAATATACATTATAATTGTCATTATCATCATCGTCATCATTAGAGCATCGTATCACTGTATACATATAGAAACAAGTATATGTAAGTTTGGCTTTTGCACTATGTCAAAATATATACTGTAATACTCTGAATAGAGTGGTTCTGATTCGTGTACGTTGTGGGGTAGTAGCTGAGAGATATTTTTATGCAGATTACAAATAAATACCATAAGATCCAAAATCGTACGAGGCATTTTTGAATAAATTGGCCACACTGATGTATATTTACTTGCAGTTTTTTTCCAAGCCTAGCTCAGTCTCGGTTCAAAGACATCGGTATGAAGTTCCAAAAAGATGAATCTCGGTGCAATGAATATGTTCCCCGACGAAGTTAATGTCAAAATGGAAAATGCTTGTTATTTTCTACTTCATGGAGCAAACAAATGTTTTATGCAATCCAATATCATCATCATCAGTCTTTCAACCTCTGCCGTTGGATATAGATATTCCCCATAAATCACCACACCTCTCTATCATGGGTGTCGCGGAGCCAGTACTTTTTGATTTGTCTAGCCCATCTAATATTCTGCCATACAAAGGCCTTTCCCAGGATTCGTCGCACTTCTTTATCATGGGCGTTGCAGAGCCAGTACTTTCTGAATTTATTTAGCTCTTCTCTTCATCTTGTATTCTGCCGGTCTCGGTTGTGCATGAGATCTCGGGGTATCCATGTCGTGAGTCGGGATGTCCATCAGTTGTCCGCCATTCTTGCAACATGACAAACCCATGGCCGTTTGAGATTTTCAATGGATTCTATGATGTTCCTGACTCCTGTCTTTTCCTGGATGTACTGTGCTGTCTTGTTGCCTCTCCATATGAGCCCCAGCATAATTCTTTCATGTGCACGTTCCATGCTTCTCAATTTACAGATCTGTCTCTCATGCTTATTTATAAATAATTTGAATGTTTCTATTAATGAGGTCCCTGAGCATATGGATTATAATTAATTACATTACTAAAACAAAAGTGTAAGCCTTAAGCAGAAAAGTAATATGGTTTTCGATGGCATGATACGGAACTAAACTTAAAAGGGCTTGCCTCTGTTTTCTCATTAACAGTGTACGTTTTTAGCTGATAGCTCAAGTGCATGAGGGTCCAATTACTTTCTTGGCAGCATTGCTTTTCTGAATTGAGACTAATCTAATTATCGCCGGTGAGTATTTCTTTCCAAAAATGATCAAAGAGTCATCTTAATTGTTCTGTTTGAAAGTGACATCCGCTCTCCCACAAATTCAGATATTGATATGATTGGGAAGCTTCAAAATAAAAGATGTAATTATCGCTGTCAAAGTTTTTGTTTGTTTTTATTCATTAGAGTGGTCATCAATTTGCAGGAAAAAAAACTTTCTAAAATGGTATCCAGTAACAATTCTTGAAATTAGAGTGATCAAGCACTTAGGTACATTCATCAAACGGAAAGAAAAATATTTTTAGAAAACAAGATAGATGGATTGGCATGAAAATGATAGTTACTATATATCTAAGCAGATGAAGAAAATTTCCTGATGAAGATTGTTTTGTATTACTCCGCTAGGCATTAAGCTTCCTATCAAGTCATTCACTTTGTGTAACTGCACTATATCAGGAAATGCAAATCGTGCTACTTGAAGCATAAAGGTAAGGACAAGGGTACCAATTTTAAGAATACGATGACGGATATTACTATTGTGGTAAAGACATGAAAGTGGGTGATATTGAAAAATAGAGATAAGTGTAAACAAGGAGCGTCAGGGAAAAGCCCATATTTGAAAAGTGTGGCTCATGTCAAAAAAAGGGGATATAATGCTTTGAGAAATGTTAACGACCACTTGGAATGAAGAAGCACAAATTCACTCTAGATTCTGACCGTAACAGTAGTAAGAAAGTTCGTTGTCCACGTCAACCCATCCCCGAAAAATGATTTTCCTCTTGATTCTGACCTTTAAAAGTGTAATAAAAATTTACTTTATTTTGACGCCGGAAAATGAAAAAAAAAAATCCCCACGTTTTGAACCTAGCTGCAGAATATAAGATACCACTTGTTGTAGCATTTATTGATTTCGAAAAGGCCTTTGATTCAGTGGAGCTCCTACAAATTCGTACTACGAGACGTGCACCCAATATATGTCACATTATGGCAACCTATTTACTGGCACCGAAGTTTTTCATCTGGTTGCAGAAACATTATGAGGTATTTCCACTGGAAAAAAAAGGGAGTTAGACGACGTGATAGTAATTTGCCAAATTTCTTCACAGCTTGCCTTGAGATGATCTCCCGAAAACTTGATTGGGGAAAATAAAGGAATAAGAAATATCTAAGTAATCACAGATTTGCAAACGTCCTTTTTGCTGTGAATCTTCATCTCCATATCATACGAGACAAACTGAACGAAAAAGAAGGAAGAAATTCTGTCACCACATGAACGTCAGTGAAATATGTCATGTGCAACAAACAGGACACTGACCAAAATCAAAAACGCAGAGCTGGGAAAAATATACCACCGAGTCTAACTAGTACGATGAATACTAAAAGAATCCCCAAATGAACATTCACACTAGATAAGTAAGCAGAACATTTAAACCCAGAAAATCCAATTAGTCCTTTAAAAAAGAAAAAAAAGTCACTCAAGGTGATAAAATGTGGAACTTGATCAAATGATTGACCCTAAAATTGGCATCAATGCAACATGCATGGAAGAGAATCGTCCTCAATCTCACACAGTGATATAAAAAATGCTGCACATTCCATTAAACAAGAGACAGGAGTCAGAAATATCATAGAAAACTCATAGCAATGGACTCGCCATGTTGTAAGAATGTCAGATAACCACTGGTCATCACAGGTCACAACATTGATCCCTAGAGAAATTGTGGCCGACAAAAAACAAGATGATAATCAGAACAGAAGATAGACAAATTCAGAAAACACTACATTAATGAAAAGGATATCCGTAGTATATCCTATGATTCAACGCCTGGGGAGAAATTTGCCCTCGGTTTTACCTGCGAAAGTAAAAAGTTAATCGTCCTCCTCCATTTTGACCTGAGCAAAGTAAAATAATTCGATCGTATCTCAACATCTGAAAGTGAAACATCTACCTTTTGATTTCAACCCCTGATGGTAAGAAAATACCCCTTCGATTTGAGCCCATAAAAAGAGAACAAAAAAAGAAAATTATTGACATTGATCCCTTAAAAAAAGAATGAACGGTTGCTCTCGATTTTGACCACTGAAGGAGAAACTGATTGCCTTTCTCGATTTTGAGCTCTAAGAAAAATAAACTTCTCCTACGTTTTGACTTTCAAACGTGAATAAAGGCCATATTGAACTTGATACCTAACGGTGAAAATCGAAGTTCCTCATCGACTTTGTCCTCAAAAAATTGGAAAATAATCTCCCTCTCTCTCAATTTTATCCTGCAAGAGAGAAAAATGAACGTTCTTTTCAATTTTGATCACTAAAATTAGAGAAAAAGTCTTCACGATGTTGATCCCTGGAGGTGAAAAATATTTCCCTCCAATTTTGTAATCCTAAATTGAGGAAAATCGTCCACCACAACTTTGACCCCTTAAAGCAAATGAAAATAAAATGTCTCTTGTATTTCGATTTGATTTTTACCCCTGTGAATGAAATCCACTTCCATTCAGACATCTAAAAAATTAAGAAACGAATTCCGGATGGAGAAAAAAATATCTCACATATTTTGACCTCTGTGGTGAAAATTGAAGTTGTTTCGTCCCGTAAAAGAGAGAATTTACAGTTTCTTCTTGACATTGATATATAAAGGTGGGGAGAAAGTTCCCTAATTAATGTAGGTTGTGGCCTTTCTTCCCCACATTTTGTGTTGTAAAAACTATTGAAGGTTTGTATCTAAAAGCAACAAAAATTGTGATATATTCGATAAATGTACAAGCTCTTCAAATGAAAAATTTGCAACCTTGAGTGG
Source organism: Thysanoteuthis rhombus (assembly GCA_963457665.1). Lineage (NCBI taxonomy): Eukaryota > Metazoa > Mollusca > Cephalopoda > Oegopsida > Thysanoteuthidae > Thysanoteuthis > Thysanoteuthis major. The sequence continues at coordinate 30,381,376 of OY735199.1, read as the reverse complement.
CATTTTTATAAAAAAATAATTGGAAATATCCCCTTATAATGTCTTTACAAAGTAAGAGATCCCTCTGGGTTAATTCCTTAGTCTAGGGTTAGGGTCGGTGGGTACATAAGAGGCTATGGTTGGTAGATAGATCCAGGTTAGAGTGGATAAATAGGTATGGATTAAGGGTGAGTCGGTTGACGTTTAAGATTAGTCAATAGAACGGGGTTGTGGATATTTTGAGGGTCGGTGTGTCTAGTTGTCTTTTGATGCTGTTTTAATACGTGCAAATTAAATTTGTTAAAATGCCATTTTAAAAAGTTATGTAGCATAAACTACTCATTCAAAAAGGGTCAAAATAAAAATGGCGGAACCTGATGGAATAATAGAAAATGCATCTATTTTTTCTTTCATTTGCAATATCAAACGTCCTATTTACTCCGTCAACCGTGGGCATGGCCACATCTATAATTTGATAGATTCTCCTCGTCTCGTCTACAACTTCTAGTACCAGTGTTTTCGCTTAGATGGTCGAATTGGATGTCTGTTCCAAGACTAATGAGAGGATTTTTATTTTCGAGGACGGTCTCAGGTTTGTGCTGATAACATTTGTCTGCATGATCAATTTTCAGTAGCATTGTAAGTTATTAGTATATCGTTGGTTCTATCCTGTTGTGCATGTTTTTGTACTAAGTCTGGGCTAGTTTACTGCCACTGGTTATTTGGTTTACAGTTTTGTCCCTTTCTCTACATTGATGGCCCTTGTTTTGTTTTTTGTTTTTTTTTTGCTGGGTTCTGTCGATTTTCGCTCTGACAAAGTCTTCCCTGCCCCGATGAGCGATTCCGTTTCTTTCTCTTTGTCTGCTTTGCTACCCTCTTGATCGCTAATTTTTGTTGTTTGTAGCATTGCACTTGAAGTTCTGTATATTGCCTCCATTGCCACTTTGCACACATTTTCTAATCCTATTTCAACTTTTTGAATACGGTCTCCCAGGCTGAAGAGTCCTTTGCCGCTTTCTTTTCCTTCCACGTACAGTAATCTGTGTCTCAGCAAATTCAACTAGCGTACCAAGATATGGATAAATCAGCAACATTTAGATCTACATTTTCTTTTTCCAATACCCTTACCCGATAAAATACCCCTGGCCAACTGTTCATTGGATCTTTGATTACGATAATATTATCATATTATTCACGGATAAACCCATCAAACACATCGCAGTTTTACACTTTTGTTAATCATTAATATTCTATTGAACTCAAAGTCGTTTGAAAACAGAAATACTGATAATATGGATATGCAAGCAATTAACGTGCTACTCATCGGGATTTTTTTTATCGAAGTTTACCGATAAGGGAATGGATTTTGTGATTAAGTTTATTTTTGATTATGTATGATATTTTTTTTCATTTACTTGTATCTTCAAAGTAAATGTTATTCTCTGCATCCATAACTCATATGCAGGAGTTCAGATTATAATTCAGCATAGATTACCTTCTTTTGCAGTTAGGAAAAGCACACGATTCAGGCGTGGGGTGCAGCGGTGAATATTAAAATCTTATTGCAGGATTGAAAATAAGCGTATTCGATACCTGGAGATAATGAAAATGTCAATATAAAATGCTTGTGAAAGTTATGGTAACTGTTAAAAATAGATTACTTCAGAGAAAATTTAAGTCTTTAACTAGCTCTTATCCCCTGAGTCAACCGTAAGCAAATATCCAGCAAATAATATCATCAGAGTTATGATGATTGGCTTACCATCATATTGTGAAAGCTGGGAATTTATTTATATCTCTGTATGACACTTGAATATATCAAAAATAAACTGCCTGTCTTTACAAATAAGCTTTGAAGAGTCCATTAGATCAAGGTGAATGCTGAATCGTTCGTAATTAGAAAATGACGTTCATCAAATATTCTATGAATTCCTGAAATAGTATAGCCTGGCCAATCTCTGCATTTCACCTGCCGTCAATTTTCCTGGCGGTGGAAATCTCACGTCCTATTCCTCTGTAATTTTGAATTACCACTGCAAAATAACCAAATTTACGAAAAGGAATCCCCCGATGGAAAATCGAAATTGTTCTACTTAACCTATTAGATAAAACCATTACATATGAATATTGTACCACCCCTCTCGTCTATCAGATGCGTTATTCCACTCATTAACTGTAATATTACATTCGTTAACAATCATCCATGAGTCACGTATTTGCTGTTGGCCAGGAAGTATTTTTCAAATGCAAATATCAAGACTTTCAAATTCTTCTATCGAGACATGACAGTATCTTTACCGATCGCAGTCGGTTAACCCCTTTAAATCGGAACTGAGTCTGACTATTGATGTCAACTTTTGCGGCGTAGAACATGTATTTTTCGCTTACATCACATTGTGATTTGCCTGTGAACATCATCATTTATTTTGGGGGGGCAGGGTCACCGAATGTTTCTGGTCTTTCAAGAATTCTAGATGCCCTCAGTCAGGTGCCCCACCAGTGTTAATAAATCCTTGACTTGTGTCCAACCGGCTTCTTACTTTGAATAAACTTCTATGGCGTAAATAGCTCTCCCTTTTCTCACTCCTGTGGTGTCCATTTCGATTCAGACTTTACAAATGGATTGGTCCGTAATTGCACGATTGAAACGATTGATTTAATATACCTAGAATGGTGTTCTCACGTGCTGCCACTGAAGTATGGCAAGTATGTAGACAACTAATCTACAGCTTTCTATGTTTAACTCAATTGTTCAATGAAATTCATGCGTGAAATTATAACCATGAGGAATAGCTGTCAATAATTACGTGAGAGCTGAATATCCATAACAGAAAGAGAGAAGAAAAATAGGAATTGTTAAGATGTGAAATTATGGGATGTATGAAGATATTTTGGGGGGCTAGTTCTCAAAATGTATCTCGCCAAAAAACTCACACAGGATCAATGTAGAATGCTATATATTATCTGCTTTAAAATAAAATATTAGATAATATCTTCTGCTGAATTTCGTCACATTATTTATGTCATAGTTTATTAAGTTTGAATAAAAATGCTTGTTTTTGATCGACAATGTTCCCTTTTTTACCAAACCAGCAATAAGTTTTGCTCATATTCCCATATTAGAAATCTCAGTTTAGAGAAATTGAAAATGAGACAGACCAGCAGGCCATTAATACTGTGTAGGTAGTTCAATCCTTACAAGGAACCCAATATTTGTGGCCTTAAGCCTAAATAAAGCTATGCTAGAAAAAACAATTTTTCAAAGTAGATAATAATCTATCCGACTTTGATTCCTATAGCTCTTCTCTTTCAATTTTTGTAAGTAGGAAATGTACTCGAAACATGCTTCATAGAATGCAGAAATACTTCAACTAGGGCGACCCCGATCAGTGCTGATTTGCAGTCAAGTTTTTTTTAAGAATATTTTTCGGGATAAACAGAATGCTCATTTTCAAGAATAAATCATTGTAAATGACAGCATCATGGGCAGTATTCGAAATAAGTGTAGTTTTTACACCTTTGTTGATAGGCATTGTTTATATTTTGTGGATATCTCATATGATTTAAAACGATTGTCGTAAAATCTGTATTAATTAGGCATTTTTTTCACTGCCCTTTTAAGACATTGTAATATAAAACAACTCTTAATGACCTTTAGTGAAATTGATAAGAATTGATCAAAAAGTCTGTAACTATATATATATATATATATATATATATATATATATATATATATATATATATATATATCAATTGAACCGCACTAATATCTGTGCTATCAATAATAAACGATATATTGTAGGATATTATCTACGAAAAATCATTTCGGTGGACAATGCAGAACCGGATCGGGAAACTTGTTTATGGTCACGAACAAATGAGCTGATAAAACTTTTATTGGGAAGTTTTAACCCAATTCTACACGCATATCTTAAACTTTCATTTCACAATGAATATTAATACACTAATTGGTCGATTTCAATATCATTCTAGGAGCTGTATTCATTCCAAATGAGATTCCTTATGAGAAGGGTTTTTTGTGCGTAAATTCTTTGGAAATTTTTTTTTCATCCAACAAACCTTTTATTCTGATTTTTGAAATCTTTATAAAGTATCTTTTATATCGTGAGAATAAACACTTCCAGGAAGAATTAGATTTAGTAGAATTTCACCCGATCCTGTTTCTTGGTTAATTTAAAACGGATCTAAATCAGAAAATGAAAAGAAAAAAATTGAATATTCTCTGTTTAGAGAGTTTTCGTTGATTTTGAAACAATACAAAACTGTTTTTGTTTTAAGCACCTACAGGGAATGTTTCAAGGGGTTATTTGAAAATTTTGTCATCGAATTATGAATATCTCGCTTCTTTGATTCTTAGGAAATACCATTATCAAGAAATATGGTTCTCTACCAGTCGGAAAAATTAGATAGTTCGATCTTCCTTAAAAGAATGCTGATCATATTTGTTTCAGTTATTGAGGTCATCATTTTTTGTATATCGGAGCCTGTCTGTGTATAAGTGATCATTGTTCTCCGATTGAACTTTTACGATAATGTTTTGAAATGATCACCAGTTTTTTCTCAAATGTTTTCTTTTATATCATCGGGCAGAGTAAATATTAATCATGGGAAATTCAAAACAAAAAGAACATCAGTAACAGCATAGTTTGGGCCAATCTGTGTCTTGTCCAAAATACTATGGTTTACTTAGCCAATCAATGGACAGCCTGGGGAAAGCTTTATACTCTTCAAAAGACATGACTCAGGGCTAGAGAAGAGAAATGATTTGATTGCAACGATTGGTGAAATGGCTTGATAGCATACACTTATAATCTCAGCTCCAGTAAGTAAGGGGTTGATTGAGTAAAAGAGGGAGAAGCTATCGAGTTGAATAAAATAGAAAAATCAGTGTCTGACTATGGATGCTAGTAGGATCATATACACAATGCTCCTCTAGTTTACAGAGTAAAATCTATGTTTGATGCAGTTATTCAAGAGTTATGGATGAAACAGCTGGTCAAACTGGGCTCCATGGCCTAGTTAGGAAATGATAATGCGTATAGCTCAAAGTAAAGTCAAGTAAATTGATTTTCGACAATGCCCTATGTTTTTACTCGTTAAATATCCTACACAGCGTTGACAGGTACTGTAGGTAGTAATTTTATATCATCTTCGGAGGTTTGATTTTTTTTATAATTGCAATATGATAGCAGAGAGGCTTTCATAATAAAAAAAATGATGCTTATGCATGTAATAGTACTTTTCTCAACGGATAGACGCCATGTATACGTTTATGGATTCAGTTCTTAAAATTCTTTCAGAATTGACATCAGTAACGCCTAATTCTCAGAACGATAGTCATTTCTATCATTATTTAACTTGCTGTTCGGAAATTATAGCTTATTTATCAAAGAAAAATTAGTCGAAAATATATGTATTAAACAAAGCTTTCGTTTGTTAGTGAACATATTTCGATTGATCAGGTAACAATTTTCTACACACAGTATTTACCATCAGAGTGTTTGGTTTAAAGATTCAGATTATATTATGCATGGATGACAGGTTATGTTTATACCGAATCAAATTTTTGGTCACTGCTTTTTCCGATACCTACAGAATAATTCTAGGGATGGAGAACTATTCCAATTGCTGAATTACGTGCAATCATATTAAATGGAATGTTTCGTATGTAATTCAAAAGAAAAAATGTTGAGCTCATCAAATTCAATAAATTTCATTTTTATTGATTATTTTGATACAACTCTCTCGAAATGGCTATGTTTCAGATGCATCCAAGTAGCTTATCCATTATCAACTCTATTGATAAACTCTAAAACGCTATGAAATAAATTGAAGCAGATTATAAAAGAGCGACGAAAAACGGCTCAAAAAGAAAAATATTTTACTTTCATTGCATTTCTTATTACCCGATACCGGACCAATATGTTTTGCATCCAAATGATATTACATGAATATTCCATGGAATTGAAAACAGGATGGGAGCAATTTTTCTCGAAAAATATTGCTGTTAATATTCTTTTTATTATTTTTCATTTTCTCCTGAAAATACACCGATTTGATAAGAAAGTGTACTTAGAAATTCATAAATACCGATCATTTTCGGCCAATTTATTAATATCTGTGTGGATTTTGGTTTAATCTTTCCTAATGCAAATTTTAACGGGCCACAGACTCGCTAAGTTTTCAAGCACAATCATGTCTGGGATTATATTATTTACACAGTTATATTTTATATGAGGGTTTAAAAAAAACTTTGTTCTTATTATCAACACACCTATTGATACGATAAAATTGATTAGTTACATGTACTGGCGTCGTTATTGACACATGTCACTTTATTCCGAGAACAGCATGATAGTATTCATTATTTAACCAATGATATGATGCCCCCCCCCGCCAGTTTTATTTTGCGCTGCTTTGTCAAAAACGTATCTCATGAGCAAACCAAGCTTTAATCTCTTACTAATTTCAGACTTATCAATTTAAAGTCCGCCAATAAACAACGCTGATACCAGGTCAGAATCAAAAATAAAACCGAAAACGCACTGCATTCAGTGATACATTAATATGTGATGTCACTTGGTCAGATCTACTCTGCCTACAGTTTCGCAGGTTGAGAAACTGATTTCATACAATGACTCCCTGAAATCCCTCCCTACTGAGAAATCATTATTATCTCAAGGAACGTGATGAACATACTGTTTTGTTGATGGTAATGTGGATCAGTGATATACTGCTCTGTAGGTGCAGCTTGAGACTTACGGTAGAGATTTTTGTTCATCGTAGAACGGACGTTACTCTGCGGGTGTTGTTGTTTCTGATCAGGGACATGCTCTTCCGGTGACTCAACTTTGAGGAATCAATAGCTGTGCGTCGTTTTGTGCTTCTTGAGATACAGTCTCATGAAAAAAGTATATTTAACGACGACGTCGACATGCCGAAACAGGATTACGATATCCAGGCGCAGGCATGATTTACTTAAAATTGTATGAATAGAATGCGATTATTCTGTTTTGGCCAGTCAACAATAGAGATATTGTTTGGAAAATATAAAGATTAATACTACCCCAGTCAAATGATCGACGAAAAAGTAAACTGATGGACAAAATAATGTGAGGAGATGTAAGAATAATGTATCACTGGGACTACTGGCTCAGAATGGAAAATTTGGGGGCAAGGTGACGACCGTGAATAAAGAGATAGTAACCATAATTTAAAACAACGTTCTGTGAACAGTAATTTTGCTAGTACAATGTTGTTTTGAAACATTTTTTTCGATATTCATAACCTACTTTGGAGGTGATTTTCATTAATTTATTTAGAAACACATTCTTTTGGTAAATAGTATATCACGATTTTTGTTAATTCCATCGATGTCATACAACCTGAAAGAACCCCAATGGAGAATTGGATAGCCTTCATTGAAAAAAACCTTGTACATATTCCCTGGAGCAAACACATTTATTATTGCGGATAGAAAAATATTCTTTGTTCAAGTGTTGTTTTCAATGATTCATTTCTCTTTCTTTTACTCAGCCGTAAATATTCCTCCCCCTCTATTCCATTTCAAAATCATTAAAGATGCGAATTGCATTTATTTTTCAAATCAAATATATATTTTCATTGGTTACTGAGGAGTCCATATAATTATGGTTGAAGCCTATAGGGTCTCTCCTCTTGTCCAATGATTGAGTTATAAGCAAAAAATATATGCATCTTTCGTTCGCTATAAAATCATGCAACTATTGTTGAAGAGACATTTTGATGAATCCTAAATACATATCGTCATTTCTTGGAAGTATTCTATGCATCAAGTCAACGGTACTTTCATTTTAGAAGTACAGAATCGATATTCAAATTGTCAATCGAGCGTATTAAAGCTGAGATTTTGAAGAAATCAATCCTCAACGCAATAAGTGCAAATTGTTGTTCCGATTAGTAAAGATAGTTGAGGAAAGAAGTTGATTTACCTGAATAATAAAGGATAATACTATGATAATGAGCTATATTTTTTTTTCTGTGAAAGTTGGCTATTGTACTCTGAAATAACGATTTTGTTGATGAAATATATTCATCTCTCTCTCTCTCTCTCTCTCTCTCTCTCTCTCTCTCTATATATATATATATATATATATATATATATATATATATATGTACGTACGTACGTATGTATGTATATATATATATATATAGAGAGAGAGAGAGAGAGAAATAGATAGATGGATAGATGGATAGATATAGATGCATGTGTATATATGTGTATGTATTTATGCTTTTCAGGTATGTATTTTATATATTTGTTTATATATATATATATATATATATATATATATATATATATATATATATATATATATATATATATATATATGTGTGTGTGTGTGTGTGTGTGTGTGGGGGTGAGTATATATATAAATATATATATATATATATATACATATATATATATATATATATATACATATATATATATGTGTTTGTGTATGTATCAATATATCTCTCTATATATATGTATATGCATATATAAGTTCGTATATGAATATTTATAGATATTTGTGTGTGTATAATCATATATATATATATATATATATATATATATATATATATACATATACATATACATATACATATATATATATATATATATATATATATATATATATATATATATATATATATATATATATGTATATGTATATGTATATGTATATATATACGTACACACACACATATTGGCAAATTATCCGTGGAGCTTTATTTTTTTCTTAAATTCCTTCGGTGATAATTTGTCATATAAACTGTTTTGAGACAAGTGTTTTACCAATTAGCTACAGTTACATAAGCACATGACTGAATTAATTAAGAAATTATAAATTAGTATATATCAAGTATAGCAAACTAAACAACCAATCTTCAAATGCAATGGTAAAAACACTTGTGAGTTCCGTTTAAACAACGATTGACAAGCAAAAAAAACAAAAAACAAGAGAAAAACAGCAAATATTTAGCAACTGTATTTTCCTGGGAGATTCTGAATCAAAACATATCTTGTGTACTGGAGATTGATGTTTAGTATCCTCAACAAATCTTTTTACCAATCAAAACATAGAAATAGAACAGCCATGTAAAAAAAGATGAAGGAAAAAACTCAAATCCCATAATAAATAAAATATTTTATGCAATTCAAAACCATCAAACATTTCCAATAGCAAATGCGGGATATGCATCGAAGAATAATTCAGATTTTTTAAAATTCAAGAATGAATCAAATGTTTTGAATCAGTGGTAAGAATTGTTGGTTAAATCACGCTATAAGGAGAAGAAACATAACTATCAAAGTGATAAAATAAGGCGTTCTGTTAAAAAGAAAGTCAAGAAGTAACAGCTGACAATTAACACATTTGGCAAAAATATAGAAACAGTTCACTTCAGACATGAATGTCAAACATAAAACAATAAAATAACCTACATCATTAGACTTTTCTATTTGAAAACTCATTTCATGAAAAATCTTTGAATATAACTGGTATGAATATGAAACAAGAGAAATATCATAAATAATATCATATGCAAATAACTCTAAGTTAACAGGTAATAAACTATTTACTAACTAACATAGTGTGAAATTAGAAAGTAATTAAATCGATCAATAATAAAAGCTTAATTTCCAGATAAAGTAAAAAAAAAATTGCTCAATTCTCGAGAAAAAGTTATTGAACTCCTTCATAATTTATATTTTTGAAACAAATAGCAGTGCATGTCTGAAAATGCTGTTTTGTCAACAGTAAGGATACCATATTTTCTAACCTTAACGACATTTTGGCCTTTTTTGCATCGGGTTAACTGAAAGGGAACGTACCTTCAACAAGAGAGGTGTCAATTGAAACGACGCATTATGGAACTCTTTTTCAGGAAAAAAATCAAGCAAAAGATGTTGGTTGTTCCCAGTCAGCCGTGTCGAAAAATTGATGCAAGTATACACTGAATTGGATAGTCATGGAGAAAAAATACAGGGAGACCCCGGAAAACGTCAAGGGCACAGGATATAAAACTCAAAGCAATATGCATTGAACATAACATAACAAATGAGAAACAAATGACCAAGAATAGATGTCAGTGTTTAAGACAAAGCTGTTAAAGATCGGCTGAATGGAATCAAATTTACAAATAGAAAAGCCTAATTGAAAGCCACCTGTATACATGAGCAGAAGAAAACTAGGTTGCAATGAGCTAAAGAGAAGAAGTCAAACACTGTTGACGATTACATCAAAGTGATATTCAGGGAAGAATTATGAATCTGTTTTAGCATCAGTGATGAGGCTCAAACTTTTGTCTAATGTCAATCCATTGACTTCAATACCAGACTAATTGTTTTGCTGCTGAACATATGTTCGAATATCGTCAGTTGTTTCATTTTTCTTCCTTTTTTTTTCCTTAAATTTCCACTTATATACGTCGGGAAGGCTTTCTCTTTCAGTTGCATTCATCTACATTTCAATTTTTTCTTCCTCATGTGCATTATGTTTTACATTTCCGTATTTTCTACTCTCTTCCTCCTTCATTCATATCCTTTTTTCATTTCTTTATTCTTATCGTTACCATTATTAGTATAACAATCACTATCTATTATATCCTTCCCTTTCTAAATCCATATAATTGATATGAATGTTATAATCATCTTGAGTGTGAGAAGCCAAGTTCTCTTTCAATCCTTCACGTCATTTATACTGCAGGCAAGGATAGAAACAAGAAAGAGTAAACAAATTGTTTAAACACATTGTCCAAGAGGAATTCATTATTTTGTTCAAGTGTTTTGTGTCGAGTGAATCTTAGAGTGACAGAACGGTTATCAGGACGGGAAGAAGAATTGATTTCAATTTGGGAGCGGCGATGTTTACTTCAGTTCACAATAAGGGAAAGGTCCTAAGTAACAGAGCGAATTCGGATTTCTTGCGTCGTTCAGCAACTAAACTGAAAGAATGACAACATTTCATTACTGACGTATCTAAAAGCTTCATTTGCTTTGGAATAAACTGATCTTTCGATAGCACCTTATGCCAAATTTTTCAAGCTATTCCTACAGGGGCAAATTATTGGAACGAATTTGCACATTCTTTTTGCATTTCTCGTCGCCTTGTGAAACCTCATTCATGAATTTCTTGAAAAGCAAAACAAAACAAACAAAAACAGTGCCATTTGAAAAAAAAAGTTTCCTTTTAATTTGTTGTGTATTCTGCAACAAATTATTTTCATTTTTACAATTATTTTGTAATCAATTTTCATAATTTTCTTCATGTTTGCTTGGAAATTAATCACAACATATTTATCTAATACAGAATAATAATGAAATGGAATAATTTCAAGATTATTATCTTTGCTGATGAAGAAATTCTATAGCATAATATTTGGATCGTTGTCATTGTAAGATGTACTCTAGTGATGTACTTCGTGTCCTATCAGAAGCTTCATATTCATTTTGATTTCATTCTGTTTATCTTCACGACTCGAAATTATGTAATGAGAAGGAAAGAAACTCAAATGATTTATAATAAAAGTATTTGACCATTATCTACCTAGTGCTGTTTATGAAACCAGATATATTGGGAATATTATTTATTTCTGGAATACGTCGAAAGTTTACAGTGACACAACAATTTTGACAGTAAAAGGAGAAATGAGACAGTTTCAAGACTATTTAACTCACGCAGACTGATTTTGACCCTTGTATGAGTAGACAAGATCCAATTTTTAACGTCTCTTATGTTATTGAACCTGGGGCTTACCAGCATTTTTTGAAACTATTTTTTCAAAATATCCTTGAGAATCGAAGTGGGGAGGGATACCATCGGAATATAGGTGAGGTTAACTATGTCGAATAATATCGTTTTTTGTATCATTGTACGGCATACTGTGTGGCAAAATGGTTGGGGAACACTGACTTGACCATTACTCCTTTGTTCTCCATCACTTAGAATGGGTCATTTTCTGTATTGGCAAACTATTTTTATTCCCTCATGATGGGCCACCAGTTTATGCCGGAATTTGATCTAAAATTAGATTTATCAAGTTTCTGCACTCACTTTCTATGCCTTGTATTGAAAATGAGTATGAAAAGAATACTCATTGATCATGAATCAATGCGAACCGGCAGACAGAATAGGGTTATTGCATTATAAATGAAGATTAATGGTATTTAGCTTGGGTCACGCGTTTTGGTCAATTAGTGAAAATATAGTACTCTTCATACCTACATCAGTGAGACGGGTTATATTTGTTTTACATCTTGCATAGCCTCGTTATCAAATGATGAGAAAGTTTGTTATTATCTGCACCTTTTACTTCTTGCTATTCAATGTTTTGTGATTGCAATCACTCAAGTAAACATTGTGATTAGGGTGATTATCTTGTCAGACAGTTCATCACTTCAAACGCTCTAGATCACTTGACGGACTCTTGCAAGAAACTGGTTCCTCCATCGCAATAGAGTAATCTTCAATAAGCTGGCTCCATCGGCTTTTGCTAAGGTTTTGGATCACAAAAAATACTTATCTTATCCTCATCTTTGTTATTTTGCTTCCAAGTTTGATCAGTTGGCCTATCGATATTACATGGCTTTAGTTCATATGTTCAGTTTGCATATGTTTTTTGGGGGAATGTTTGTAAATCAAATAATTGCATTTGCCGACACAACACGAATCCCACATAATACGTTGCTTAACCATTACCTATTGTACTATTGCTGGTGTACTAAGTTTTAATCCTTATGGAACGTCCAGATACTTAAGAGTGGTGTTGTACTAAGATTAGCTATTAGATATTTGAACACCTGAGAGAATGCAATGGTTTTTAAGCTTCGCTTATTAACCAAATCCTTTGAGTTGGGAATGCATCTCCAACTGTTAGCCCGAGAACTATGCCCTTGCATCAAGTGATTACTAAATTGTTTTACACGGTGAAAAGTGGATTCATTGAATTTCGTTGAATTTGATCAAAGTTACATTTAACAGAACTTAACTACAATGAGTTGGTTAGTTACAGATTGCTGTGTATTTATAATATCAGATATATATGAACAACACTTTCCCATAACAGATCATTCAGATATTATGGATGTATCTGGATTTTTTCAATGACTATCATGACCATTCCCAAGTCGTAGTCATTAGCTTAATCGTTATCATTTATAGGATCATGGTTTTGTAATGCTGGGAAAGAGATGGTTGTAATCGATTCTCTTGTTTGTATGTAGATATATTCTTTTGATTTTTGTCTAATAGTTCCTTTTCGTTCTACAGTTAGCCGCAATAGGAGCTGTATCTCAGCTAATGGTTCAATGAATTACAAACTGCTCGTCTGAGACGTCTTTTTGTCGGCAATTAAGAGGACAAAACCTTTTGTTAAATATTGAATATGACTTGCTTTTGTGGAACATTATATTGTTTAGGAAGAATTGGACTGCGAAAGCGAAGCATTGAAAAAAGTTAACCATAAAAACATTAAAGAATTATATAAATGCCATAAGTCAAGCTGTTTATTGTAAGTGACAATGAAGGAATTGAAATATATGTAAACAGTTACGAAGAGAAAGATATTAAACAATCCGAAAAATATATAGAGAAGTACGTGGTGAATGGTTATTGATATAGAAAAATACGATTGTTCAAGGGGGATAAGAAAGACAAATGAAACATGAGAGGATAGATTTTCTGCTGGGATAAATAGATAGACGATGATAAAGACGTAAATAAAAATGATATATATATATAGAGAGAGAGAGAGACAGAGACAGAGACAGGGAGACAGACAGAGGTGAATAAGTCGCCGACTGTCGATAACTAAAACAAATATCATACAGATGGCAAACAATAACGATAGAACTGGAAAAGAAAAGACAAAAGAAAATAAAACAAAATGGTGGCTAACGTTAAAGAATAGACAGAATGCGTTTCGAAAAAATAGCCACCAGGAAAAGAGAGAAGAAAAAAAGGAAAAAAAAATATTGAATGAAAACACCAATTGATAAAGAGAAAAGCCAGTCATTCTGTACGATGTAAGCATTGGAATAAATACATACATTATATTAATCTCGGGAAGCGAAATTAATGTTAATGTGCGCTAGGATACATAAATTGCGTTCATAAATTGAGTTCATTATATCCTGTCTTGACTCTGCTCTCATAAATATGTCTAAGAGCCCAATCGCTGCTGGTTGCAACACGAAGCTGATTTCAAATTTGATTCTGCTATTGCCTAATTTTATATCATCCAGTAGCATCTGTAGAGAAATATATCATCATTAAGATCAGAATGACTGCCAATCCACCTAAGCTATCAAGCACGATTCACCGATAGGATAGAAAGACCTTGAAATTCTTATCTGAACCTCTCAGGAAAAATGGTCTGTGAAGATAGTAATTAGAAAAGAAATACTAAAGATGAAAAAAAGTTATTACAAACATATATAGGCAGTAGGAATTCACCCTCTCAACTGCAGCAGAAGCAACTTAGATATTGAGTCTTAAATGCAGTCATCATCATCATCATCATCATCATCATCATCATCATCATCATCATCATCAGTATTTTAAGGTTCGTCATTGGACATGGACCGTCTCCAGGATTCGCCACTATTATCTATCATGGGCGTCGTGGAGCCTGTATTTGCTGAATCCGTCTAGTTCATCTCTCCATCTGGTAATCTGTCGGCCTCAGTTATGTGATATCTGGGGGTCCATGCTGTGAGATGTGATGTCCATTGTTTGTCTTTCATTCTTGCAATATGGCCTGCCAATTGCCATTTGAGTGTTTTAATAGTTTCTATGATGTCACAAACATGTTTTCTTCCTTATATACTGTGCTCTCTTGTGATCTCTCCATGTAAGGTTGAGCATGATTCTCTCATGTGCACGTTGCATACTTTTCAGTTTGTAGGTCTGTCCCTTGGTTAGACTCCATCTTTCAGCTCCATAAGTGACTATCAGGAGAATGCATTGGTTGTATACTCTTCTTTTTAGGATTATTGGGATCGACTGGTTCTTGAAAGTTGAACTTATTCTGCTGAAGGTTTGCCATCTCAAAATGATTATTTGCTTGATTTCCTCCTCTTTTAAGTGAGTTCAGATTAGATGAGTTGGCCGAAAAGAAGCTGAACATTCTGTTTTTCTTCTGTGAAAAAAAAATGATCCTTATATTTCTAGTCATAGAACAAATGGAAAAAGTCAAATAGTTTCAGGTTGAAGGCTTTTTTTTTTAATGGTTGATTTTTCTGCGATTTGCAGTTGAATCATAAAACAGCAACGAACGAATTTCCAGCCAAAGGCTACCATCAGTAGAACAGTTCCAAAACACTTCCTAGACTACAAAAGAAAAAGGAACTAAAATCAATGAATGGAATGACTAGGAAAGATGATACACTAGACTCTAAACATCGTTATGATACATCCCGACTCTATACCAAAAGAAAGCAGGAAAAGGATATATTTAGACGGCTAGAATAGGATTATCTATTCTGCAAGGACATCGAACATTCCACTATATATCTATTGCCTATAAATTTTTCCAATCATGATTCTGATGATGCATAATTTCCGAAATATTCCTCATTCTTCGGAGGTATATTTTCCTACTATCCCTCCCTTTTGTGCTTCTTGAATTTATCTGCTCGCATAATTCCTAGATCCATGCAGCTGACTTTTCATTTCAGTTTCCTGATTTTGTTCTTATTCATACTTCAATTATTTCCATTGGATCATGTGCATCACCATCGTAGAATATCTTTCAGTTCTGATCGTACTTCCGATGTTCTGGTTGAGAATTCCAACTCTTTGTAGGATTGTTTTCGATATAAATCAGACGGACAGACAGACAGACAGACCGACAGACACACACACACACAGACACACACACACACACACTGCAGCTGGAGAGTGACTCCATGCTGTAAGTAACATCTGTAGTTTTACTCAAGACATTATGAATTATTAAACAAGTTCTGAAGTCTTCAACGTATAGATAAATTCTAGTATTCAATGTTAGGAGATCAGGTGCATTTAGTTGAAACTTATCGATGCCACCAATATGTCCTTTCTATTTCGTCGATGACCTCTTTTGGGACACTGAACCCCGAACTATGGGACACTTATTCCCCCCGGTAACTTTTAATGTACATCTTTGGATAAAATGAATATTTTCCTTCGTCTTCTAATTCTGTTCACAATCTCCATTATGCATTTCCTATACTAAGCCAGTTTGCTTTAGAAATTTTAATATTTTAACCAGAATCAATGGATTACATTCCGGTCAGGTGCTTTTCAACTTTAAAATTTTCTTCATTGATACACGTTTATTTCTATATCTACTGTAGTAATAAATGATGGTGCTCAATAGTGCTCAAATACGTTTTTAAACAGTATCCCATTAGAAGATTAAAATGTATTCCCAGCAATGATATACTCTTTTAAAAGAACACTCGATGTGATTAATGACTCAATGTGATTTAATCAAGTTTACACATGTAAGAGACAGAGTAACATATCTGCCAAGACGTTTTGATTAAAGCAACAAACATAAAAAAACTAGTAATTCTTTAGCATAATAGTACCGAATCATACTCAATGAATTTTTTTATCTATTGAGTCTAGGGTGAATCAATGAATTTGATTAAAGACAAAAAAAGTATTTTTTCGAAAAGGTGAAATGATCAATAAAACATTTTGTCTTTTCGTACATTTCGTATTCACTCGTTGTCCGTAATGAATATACTTTATATGGCAACTCTGAAAGCACAGAGAAAAATGACTGGTCTTTCTTGCAGTTCATCAATGTCATATGATTGAAGCAAAGCATAGGATATATATCTTTTTCAAAACGACTCTATTCAGGTGTCTGGAGTTTGGATTTTTCAAATTATGAAACGTGATGGGATACAATTGTCCAATTACATATTTATCCGGGGATATGTCTGCATCAGTAGACATTTAACGCTGTTTGGATATTCCCATCACAGAACAGAAATAAATATACTTCTAAGCAGTTATTAAGGACCCCTGGAAATCGCTGTGATTGCCATATCCTGGAATACAATAAAAGATTGTGAACGGTTTATTGCGGTACATACCATTAACTTCATTTTCCTTGACCTACTCATCCGAGCATACCTTTAAAATAGATAAATAAGACTCACACACATATGCACACACACACACACACACACACACACACACACACACACATATATATATATATATATATATATATATATATATATATATATATATATATATATATATATATATATATATATATATATATATATATGTGTGTGTATATATATATATATATATATGCACACATAGCCATCTTAGGATGGATGTGTCCCAGATATCCCAATTGGTTAAGATGTTCAAAACATAAGGTAGCAATACTGCAGCTGATACCAAATAATTGATGCAATAATAGAAACAGATAGATAAGTGATAATACTATGATAATGGATTTCCGTTAACTTCTGTCTCAGTTTGGTCTTATCCAAAGTATCATTAGAACAAATTGATACGTTCAATGTTTTGCACGGGCTCATAGCAGAGAACTCTTCTACAATCCTGTAATTTACGTAGCGTCAAGAAGACCACATTTTAGTGCAATTTTTGTTGGTCCCATTTTGCTTTGCTCCCGACCTCTTGTTTTACTTTGTTGTGAATTTTATATTCTCCATTGCCCATCTCAATTTTCTTCTTTTACGCCAATTGCACACTTGCCTGTTCAGTGTCCGAGATTGATGCCAGTTTATAAATAACACGAGGAGTTTGGGGTTTCTGTCAAGGTTAAGAGCTACGATTCCAGATGCTAAATTTTAGTTGAAGTTTTTACACCAACGAAAATAATTAAAATTCTATTGATCTTTTTTATTTATTTTTTGTGAGGTTTTTCTTTCCAGCCTTATTTATATGGAAGCCGCGCATCATAGCTGCTAACACAACCTAATTGAAGCAATCGATATTCAAAGTTTGCTTGAATATCTTGATTACGTTGGCTACTTCTTATGTCTGGTAAAAATGTTGATTTATTGGCTACCGACGCCAACAGATCAACTCAACCAAAACACATTGGTGAGAGAGAAATCCTCATCACGAAACTACGCTTAATACTCTTGGTGCAATCGATCGTTCACAATATCTCCTCTGTAAACTGCATAAACAGTCTTGAACTTGATTCACAATTTCAAATTCTCAAAAAAACAATATTACAAAAATGTTGTATGTACTAATCAGTAAAAGATTTTGCACAAAAAGTTTACTCATTGTTTTAAAAGGTATGTGAATATTATAATAGCTATAATACAAAACGATCTTTCGGAATGAACATAGTTAAAACTGATTGCTCTTAATGCCATCTAACAATGGTGATTGCTCTAAATTTTTAGCCCACTCTGAATTAATCGTATTGATATAACACTCTCATCTGAATTATACCATTTAAATTCCTAGCATTTCACCAAAACAGAAAATGTTGAACCCCCACGTGCCATTTGGAAAAAGGCATCTGCCTCTGACTGTATAGAGGCAAGTTTGCTTTTCCTAATCAACATTTTCTTGTCTTATCTCGTTTTTCTCAGTTTGAGCAAAGGTAAACCTTTTTCCAATAGAGATTAGTTATTTTCACACGTCAGGATATTTTTTTTCAACTTAAAGTCTATCATGATTCTTGAAGTGTTTCGGGCAGCTGTGGATCTTCCGGTGCAAAACTTTTCACGCTATTTGCTATGGATAAAGGAAATGGAAATCTGCACCAGACCCTTTATTTTTGTGATTTTGTTGTTTCTGTTTTGTTAAGGTTCTGGTCGGGATATATTTACGTTCATTTTGCCATAATGAAACTGAGAAGAGCATGAATACCCTTTGGCAACCGCGATGGGTAAATAAGGCGAAATAAATCCTTTATACCGGCTCTAAGATTGCAGAACGAACAAAAATAATGCTAGTCAATGGCCATAGGTTGTTCCATATTCGAATACGAATGGTAAAACCTATTTGAATCCACAGCAGGGTTTTTATCAAACTATTCCACGAGGTGTATACAGGATAAAGCCGAAGAAACGGGAGATGATCACCTTACTGTGCATGGCTGGATGAATACTCACCAATGGGATTAATAGGTCGACAGTGAGAAGTCATAAAATGTTTTTGTGTTCTCCATGATGGTCGTGAATACCATGGCCGACTAAATCATTCTTTGCGTCTTGAGAAGGAATCTTAGGGATAAAATAGCATCATCAAAGATCATCAGCCAAATATGGTGATTAACATGTAGAGATATCGCAATTGTTGCCAGAAAAAAGAAACGGTATGTTAACATTTGAACATACCTTCTCTCATAAGTGCTTCAATTATATTAATGGTAATAGAAGATAGCTGTTACTCTTATATTCAATCCTGACCGGGGTGGGGGGTATCAATCGATCAATTGAGTTTGGTAAATACATCGAAATGAAATTAATGCTAATCCTCCGACGAACAATCGTTTTTAGAATTCATTAAAAAAGGGAGATGAAATCAATCTATGAACCTTTGCTGGGAACAATTAATTCAAAACTTCAAATATAATCATATTCCTAATCTGAAAATATCACTAAACATTTGCTGCATTGATGCACTTCCGTATTCTATACATGTGCACAATTTAGATAAGAACAGAGCGTGGTGTTCAAACTCTTTTATGCTGAATGTAATCGAGGAAGGTTCTACTACTGGAAATTCTACCCTGTTATCATCGGCCTTTGATGTTTCATCGTTAATCTATTGTGCAATATCTGCATACTGCTTTTATAATCGGTGCTTTGCAAGGAAACAAATGTAACAAGCGGTAAATGGACACAAAAATAATTGGAAAATAGCCACGAGCTAATTTTACTCAAATAATATTTAGCAAATTCCATGTAAAGACTATAAGGAGGTTCATTACTGTTAATACTATGGTTTTTGTTCCTGCACCCTCCAAAGTATTCTAGCGTATCCGAGTAGTGCGCGAATCGTCCTTGTATTTCCACCTCTTTCTTGACTTTACTGTTTTTGGCATTTTTTCAAATATGACTACTATTATTGGCACTACACTGACCTTCATGTTCTACATCTTATGAATAAATAAGTTTTGATGTCAACATTCCAGGGTAATTTATGGCTTTTGCGTTTCAGAGCGATTTCTGATTTTTTTTTTCTGGTACTATTTATCTACATACCAAATATCAGTCTTTTACACAGTCTTTTGCGTATATGTGTATCCTGCTGTGTAAGTTATTATATTCCTGCTTTGCTAATTTGCTGCATATGCTGCTTATGCAGTTTACTGCCCCGTCCGTTTCAATACAGAGGTGACAGTTGCAGTTTTACTGGGTTTTGTCAAACTTCACTTGACAAAGATTGTCCTAATGCATCTGTTTTTACTACCATGAAGAAAGATAATATTTTTCTTCGAAGATGTCTTCGGCGTAAGTATGTCCTAGTCGTCTGTGACATTCAACATTAATTGTATTTTGACTCCTCCATGGAGTTTCTTTGCTCCAATTTTCCTTTTCTTGTTTTCATTATTGTTTCATGTGCTATCTCGTTATCATCTGTTGGACTGCTTCTAGCTCCTCCTATGATACATTCACTGCTTGCTTGAATGTGTTTCTTTAATCCCGTTCTTTTTTTTCATTTGGACACAGTCTTCTATTCTGATAAAGACATTCTTCTTGTGTCCATCAAGGAAATGTTCCGTGGTATCCTTCTTCTCTTACTCCCCAAGTGTTCTTTCATTTTATCAAATTTCTGTTTTTTAGCTTATCAATCCCTTTTTTCACATCCTCCTACAGTAATCTTATTTTTCTCTTCCATCACGTTCTGGAATCCGCAGATTTTTTTTGTCCACTATGATCAATTCTAAATCACTTTTGTGGTCAGGAATTCATTTTCTTTTCACTACCATGAACCTTCGCCTGTGCCTCACTTACACAGTGCATTTTTCTATACCAAACCCCACTCCAATTTCTTCATGATATTCTCGAACTTTGTTGGTATCCTTTGCTGTTCTTCATAGATTCCGTTTTGTGGCTACTTTGCAACTGAAACTGTAGCAGGGAAAGAAAGAATTGAAAAAAAATCTCTTTGTTACAAGGTCCTTTCTGTCTTTGTTTCACTTTACGACCACAAGAATGGACAGTTTGCTTGCATAAACTTAGAAGCATGTTGATAAAGACTTTTTAAAACCCCACCCGCTTTAGGGAAAAGCAGTGCTACCTCTGAACAGAGCTACTTCGTCACTCGGACAGTATACGAACCGCTTCGTTGCTCCCGGTCAACTGACCATTGACTATGACACACGAGTCGCTCACAGGGAAACTTGTGGCTAGAAGCACCCAGCAGCATCCTCATCTAGCTCCAACGCCTCTTATCTCTCTTAAAGGAATTTCAAAAGGTAGTCAGCCGGAAGAAAATCCTGTACGAATGTATCCTAACTTAGGGGTTGTTCGAGCAAAGTGTTGCACTCTCCCCTTCACTGAGCATCGGGAACTTGAGGCTCAGTATAGTACATGCTCTCAGACGCAGTAGCTGGCCAAGATCTGCTACTGCTATAGCTGGTGGCCTCAACTGAGATTTTTTCCATGAAGCTGTTGGCCAGTGAGAGTAATTCCGGAGTGGCTGTCAGTTACTACGTGTTGCCCAAGGATGATCTGGAACTATCCAAAGCAGAAGCGTTCATATTCCTGAGGTACTTTAATACACCCGCATACCATCAATCTAACTCCAATACCTGCATGTCATTTATTTAACACCAACCTGACAAAAAAGGGGGTTTTCAAAAAACATAACTTGAATGTACAGCTATCCCTAATTCCAACGTACACTCAAAAATAAGACATACACTCAATCTAAATCAGTTGGTCTGCATCGGTGTAAAAAGTACCAACACTGGAATTGAGCTCATGGATTATCATTTTCGAGAGAAGTTGATTTTCAAAGTTTTAAGGGTTGTGTTGATTCTTCCCAAGAGTGTGTGCTGGCCTCCCTTTGGGTACTCTAATGCAAAAACCTAACTGCAAGCGTCCCCTGATTTGATTTCATAAAATTTTTATAAAATACTTTTTTTGCTTTCTTGTGGTGTTAGATTTCCCCGGACAGTGCAGGGTAGCCAGTTGGTATATAAGGATGGTGTCTACGTATGTTTGTGCACTGAACATTTTAGAAAAGTTGAAGACAATTTTGAAATCAGTACATTCAAATTTACCTCGAACATACATTTTATCTCGAATTTAAAACGTTGGCGCCGACATAAAATAATCCATCTGAAATGGGATTTCCTTAATAAAGATGTTGATGGATTCCTCTTTCTCCAAGATATTTTTTGATGGATATAAACCTAACAATAAATTTGTTTTTCGTAGAGTCAAAATCTAATCTTACACCAAACCCTAATCCTAACACAATTGCAATCAGAAAACATAGATTTTAATAATATAATCTGAATCGACATGCAAACCACTTACACCCAGAAAGAACAGATAAATTCTCATTTATTTGAAAAAAATATTTTTTTTATGATTTCAGGGGATGCGATACACTGATCTACTTAGGAGTGTCTCCTGGCTGAACCTTGGAGCGAGACAGATGCACGACGCCGATCCCCTTCCATATCATGAAATCTCGATTAAAAAAAAAATCATTTTCTTCCACGTCTAGTTAGATTCATATTGTTTTCCCTGGCAACGCTGAACATCCATGCTAGTCCAATGATAAAATTCAGTATGACAATAATTACTTCGCCCTCTCTTCACTGATTTTATACAGAATATAAGATTGCGTAATTTTTTTTTCATCCTCTTTGTTTCGTGAACTTCACACTTCTATACCATAATATTCTAGCTAATGGAAAATAATTACCTGCTAAAAAGCGAATAAAAAAATTAATGGCTCTCCTAATATATTGAGTTTTCTTTTATGATAAGAAGAAAAGCTTCCTCTCTATGATTCCCTCCATATACTTAACGTTAATACATCATGTGGATAAACTATTAGAAGTATCGAAGTGAAGTTCTTAACAATGTTCAACTATATAAACAGATCGTACAAGATACAATGCATAACTAATACATTGGCATAAATACTAACTTTCTTTTCCTTGACATGCAAAAAAACACAATTGTGTTCCGATGACAAGAATTCACCTGCATGGGCAAATACGGTGTCAACGATAAATGAGAAAGCCCTTTCAATATTTTAATTGAAAAATCAATTTTATTCTGAGCAAAATATAGCAGGGTTTCATTATATCTTGTGGGACATTGCACAATGAAAATATCATCATGTATGCCTATGGCCTAATCCTTTGCCAAAAATATGAATATGTTGCAGTCCAAAATGATTGCAAATTAATTTGATATCAATATCTGGCGTAACAGTCTTTGTATTTTTATCACAGCTCGTAGTCTTGACGAGATTGATCTCATTACAATTGCAAGAAAGGCCACTGGAATATTTTTCCATCCATTAAAATTCTTCCTAATCTGTCTCGTTGGATATTTGTTAATCTTGTTTTCGTTTCAGTACATTTGCAAGTGCTGAATTAGATTTGATATGGGCTAGTGATTAAAATTTACATCCTGTGTGTCCCGGAAATACATAATTTAGAAACTACTCTGCTGATCTGACTAAAATTGGCATTAATGCCTGGTATGACGTGTGGAACTCGGAAATAACCATTGACGTCCTTCCATGTAATTTCATCATCACCACCACCACCACCACCACCACCACCATCATCATCATCATCATGTATTTTATCATTTTATCGTCTGGCGTTGGATATAAACCTTCCCTAGGTTTCGCCAGGCCTTTTTTCCTCATTTACATCGTATGCATTTGCCCCCAAAACCGGAAATTCTTTGCCGATCTGAACCAAAATTGACAAGGATACCGAGTACAATGCCAATCATCGTATCGTAGTGGTACGGTACTCGTGCTAGAGCACGTCTCTTATTGTTGTTCTATCCCACGCCTGAGTCATACTCATAAAAAATACCTAATGCCTTTACGCTGAGCTCTCGATACAAGTATTACGATTGCAGATATCTCCTCGTGGTGAGAGACTTACGACCAAATCATTTTGGGTCTCATTGTATCCTCGAAGTTGAGCAATACCATGCCTGGCAAGTATTTAGATTTGAAACCATCAGGGAATACAAAGTACCTTAAGCAGAATGAAGCTTCAATAGACCTTGCAAACTGGAAGTAGGTCGTATCAATATTTGTACGTAACCCGACAACAAGTTGCAAATATATAAGCTGAGAATGACGAGACTCACACGCAGACTTAAATACCAAGCATAATGTAGGATTTCATTTATAGACTCTGGGGCCGATCCATGTACAGTTACCTTCCTTACACCCTAGATTTTCTTCACTAAAATACATGTCCGAAACAGCTTGGTCATTCTGAACCAAACATGACATGAATATCCCGTATTATGCTGTAATTGGAGGGGGGATACATGGGGGTTACTCACCGTACACTGTCACAATATGTCTACACCACTGATTATTTTCAAAAATTGAGAATGAATTTTAAAATCTTCGAGGAGTGTTTGCATGGTTAACAAAAGGAGTGATTGAATTCAGGAGCGAATTCATGACATCATTACACTTATCTCCTCTGCATTGTGGTAATATGTCCACGAATTATCTCGATAGAATGGGGGAGAATCCATGTTCAGACACTTCCTCTTGATCTTGGTCACATTATTTTCAAAATTCGGAAATTCCGGGAATTCTCAGAAAGATTTTGTCTTCATGAAGTGTTCTAAAATTTTCAACAAATTCCAATCAAATTATCCTGCGAAGGTAAGCCATTGCGTGAAAGAGAGATTAAATTTGGTGACAGTTCAAGGGATCGTTTTTTGATTGAGGTTTATTTTTCAAAGTGTTTTTATATTTCTTCATATATTTCTTTTCAATACCATACATTAAAAAATCGTCAATGAAATGTCAAATGACCATTCATAAAGGGAAGAGCGTCGTCTAATGTAAAACTGATTGAATTTGAGGGCAAATCAAATAATTCTTACAGTAACATCTTCGGCTCTCTAACTATCTGTGAAGTGATTCTGCACAGTTTTTATGGACAATAGGTTATTCTTGGCTTGTCTGATTCTGGTTATTAGTAATTTTCACGTGAAATTTTTGAAAAAATTGTCATTTCATGCACCTATCAGATTTAACCATGCTGTTTCCACATTTTGGAATTAAATATATGAAAATGTTTTTTTTTTTGAATAAATGGATGAAAAATGACTGTAACTTTTGAAAAAAAAAATTAACATTAATAAACATTATCTATGGTGATTTGTAAACCACTTGAAGCTGGGTTACGCAGCTGATTCATCAACTGTACGTTATCTAAATGTAACAACTAAATATCCACGATTGTTCTCATTCATTCTTATTTAAAACTATGACCTTCTTTAATAACAATATACTATAGCAATCCATAAAAAAGATTTCATCCTCATTTAATTTTTTTTTTTAATGATATTTTTCATTGGCTAAATTCACGCTTGTTTTTTGTTTTGTTTTCCCCCGAATTCACTTTTCTGGTTCCGATTACATAAATTCACCTTTCGGTGGAAAAGTGTTTGAAGTTCAGACATTTACATCAAAATATAAATCTTATAAGACATACATGAATTCAAAATTGAGAACGTATGCAATATTCGTTTATATACAAGCCATTCCAGTTCGGTGTTTGGTAGTTTATATTGACATAATTGAGACAGAATATTATTATTATTAAATCAAACTGTTTCATACCCATTGGTATTGCTACTGACAGCCAGACATCAAAGAAACGACAGCCGATTGTCAAATCGAGTTAAGTCACGCGTGGTTAAAAGAAATGGCAGTAAACCGTACAATACATCTTGCGTCGTTCCCCTCACATCCCTAATCAAAATGAATACTGATGCAAACAGATTTTTTCACGGCAATTAAATCGATCTTCTTGAAAAAAAATCAGATTTTCGCGTTTAAAGCGTTTGAATTTGTTTTTTCTTCCGATAAAAAATAATGTTTAATTGTTTTAATAAAACACATCCACATGCAAACGATAAATTTACTATTACATAAGTTCAAGTGAATCAACATAGTCAGTCATCTATTACCGTTGTGTTCATAGAGGTATATTCAAGTAAGTATGCTCATCAAATTATTACAATATTTTCATGATAAAATTTGGTTCATTTAAAAGCGACTTTTTACATATGCCTTTTGGTGTTTGTCTTTATCAGACGATGTTTACTAATTTTTTTTTTAAATGCAGTTTTCTGTGGTGCATATCCTGATTGTCGCAAAACAAATTTCCCAACTTCCTTGCAGCAAATTGTATCCTTATAATGAATCATATTTCCAGGGGTACATTTTAAAGTTCAATGTATGTCGACATTCATTTCGTAAGCAAGATGAATCGATTGATGTATCCTTCGATTTTGTTTACTTTTGAAAACAAACCATCAGTTACGCTATGGGTATTGCAGATGTGACCACGCCATATAATACTAATAAAAAACCAAATCAATAAGCATATATTAATTTTGAATGCACATCACCTGTGTTTCCTTCATTTTTTATAATGTAAGTAGATACAGAATAATATTCCTGGAGATCTTTATTGAAATATAAGACTAGTCTATTTTGAGATATCAAAAACATTGTTCTAAAAATGTGGCGTAATATAAAGCCACCTCTGCAATTTATATGTATTTCAGAGGGGATAGAAAAGAACAGTTGCAGTGAGAATCGACACAGTAACTATCTCTACTAACAGATGAAAACGTTGTAGCTTTTTTTATTTCTTTTATAACTATTTTTCTGTATTTCCCATCATTGATTGTAGAAATCAGATATGAAGTGCTAATTTTTGCTCTCGAAAGCTGGCTAGTATCAAGCCATTGTAGAGATTATTTTTGACAGGAGTTCATGATATGGAATATATCCTTGGCATCTATTATGTAAACGCTGAAACCCTATACGTTCGGGATTTCCAGGTAATCCCTTGGGGAGGGTCAAAGAGGTCATTAGTCCTAACGAGATAGGTTTTTCAGGTTTACCTTGATTCTGTAAGACTGATTACTTAGCTGTGTGTTGGCTGCTTAGCAGTCATATGTACATAAATGGAATGATTATGTTCGCATTGTGTAGTTGGATGGATACATCGGAATCAGATAACTTTTATGAGGGAAAAGGGTGAACCCAATCATATTTTTCTAAGATTGATTTTGAAACAACATGGCTATGGTTTTCGTGGTTCTGTGGTTTGGTTGGAACAGTTCGAACTTTCGGTGAATCAAGTTTGAGGATGGAGTAAATCGCCATCAAAATAATGATCAAATATAAAGAGTATCAGTAAAAAGGTATAGTTCAATGTATATTAACTATCCCGTCGAAAACATCGTAAATGTGCTGCAAGATGTTTTATTGAACGTCTCAATTAGCATTTTATAGTTTCATATATGAAACCGTCCTCTGTCTCAGACTAGCTAATTTGCACATACTTTATATAAAAAGCAGAATAATCAAATAATGATTTCAGAAATACGGAGATTGAACATCATTTCTCAAACAATCGATATTTATCGACAAATCTTTCATCTATCGTTTACTTGAGGGAATTAATCTTGAATTGTCTACAAGAAATTACTATGGGTTTACCCACAAAATACAAAGTTGACATAAAGATGGAAGTACCATCAATTTATCAGCAGAAGTTTTGGTTATGCCTTATGTGAGGACCATTGATGATAAGCATCAATAGTAAAGACCTCGACCAACAAACTCTTGATGGTGTTAGCTATTCAGAAACGCTAAATCAACTCACATTTTGGGTTATTTTGTCGTAGAGATAAACCCTTATCTTGATGTAAGAATGATCTCCACACGCTAAAACAATCAAAATCTTTCTTACCATGTTGGAAAAAAAGAAAAGACGAATTATTAACAAACAGAATTGGACGAAACTACTCACCAGGAATCGATCTGGGCAGAGTTTATATCGAAAAAATCCCACCATCATTCACAAAAAGCTTTTGAAAATTCTTTTATTCCGCTTCCATGCACATCTTTTGAAACTTGAAAAAAGCAGATTCTTGTTGATTACGAACGTTCTTAAGCATTTATTCAGAGTGATTGAGACGATGGAATAAATGAATTATCAAAAGTAATTAGATTGTTTGCTTATCGTGCTAAGCTTTGTGTACATTCAGTTACTGAAGACTGGTTTTCAGAGTATTGATGAGTTTTATTTCCTGTAGTCGGAAAGGTTATATACTGTGATCTCGATGAGTGAAATAGTATGAAGGCCACGTGGTATCTTAAGAATTAAGCAACTTGCAAATGTTAGCGTGCACTATGAGTTAATTTGACCTGATGTGTCTGCTCAGATAATACTAAATGGTGAGCGTTTGTTTAGGTATAGTCCCCGAGACAGGACTTTGAAATACCGTTCAGTGATTGGAAAAATGAAGTTTAGAAGGAACATACGTTGATATTCAATTTTTCTTGTGCCATTGTCTTTTTTTTTCCTCTAAAGAATTCTGCTTGTAGCCAATGTAGGATGAAACGCTCGTCCACATATCTTTTACATCGTCTAGACTCGACTGTTTTGCCACACCGTCTTGGGTAGACCCCCCCCCTCCCTTGACTCGATTCATTTATGAAAAGATTACTTTGCTAAATAAATAGAGTCTCCTACAGAGGACCCCCTCCCCTTTCCAATGACGTTTCAATAAATATCGAACTTAACAATTAATATAGTGAGAGAGAAAGGTTTTTCTTTTATATTTAATTTTTCTCCATTCATAATTATGACAGAGATGCAATCTTACCAAATGACAATAAAACGCAACGTCATCTTCAGTAAGCTCTTTACCAGTTTCAAGTTTAATGCAAAATGAATTCAAGCAATATGATTAACACTACTTTGCTTTGACCTTTCAAATAACAGTGTAACAATACTAACACAAAAGGCTACTCTATTTATAACGTTAGCGAAGCAACATTATTTTATGGTTGGATTTAAGTAGTGACTTTTTAACAAATTCTATCTTTTGAAAATATATGTATGTACATCAGTTGGCTTCATTCAACCACGGTGCAAAATGCTGTTCATTGACACGGCAATGTAAACCAGAATGCTAGAAGTCATTGTGCTCGTACATAGATGTAAATTGGATTAGCAATGTTGGATTTCTCTTTTTTCCGAAGTTTTCGGGATAACTGACCCACGCGTAACATTGGGATAATCTGGAGCGTCCCTTGATTCGCCTGATGTACAGTGATGTATGAAAACAAATAAGATGCCGTTGATTCATGGATAGTTTACCGTTAGACACATTATTGGTTTCTGAATCAATAATTCAATGTTTTATAAAGATCTCAGTGGGATCGTATCCAGCTATGAATCAGGAAAAGTAAGCATTGGACAGTTCTGACATCTTTAGTTTTGTTGTTGTTATTTGTTGATGTTGTTTTTAACCTTTTCTCTTCCTTTAGTACAGTAGATTAGGCCAGCAAAACATCCTTTCAACAAAAAGTTTTCCGATGAAGTGTTCACACGGCGATACCTCTGTCAGCTGACTGCTGGTAGAATATCACTTACCGAAGCATCCAGACAGCTTCTCTATAAGTATATACACCCCACTTGTATTTATAACATGATCTTTTTTTTCACAAGCTAAGATATCGGTTATTGATTTCCCACAGAAATATTGAAGAAAGAAAAACAGAAAATACTATTCCATAAAAAGGGATATTCTTACCACGATATATATATATAGAACAAATTAGATTACCTGATTCTTACCTGTGTTCCTTATATATTCATTACCACAGGTTTAATTTTTACATGTTACATCAACATTGTCCAAAATAAGATGATTTGAATAGAATGAGTTGTGATTCTATTCACAAAAGATTAACCTGTGATGAATGTTATCCATAGAGTGTTATTTGGGTGACATCAAATAAACCATGAGCCTCCATTGTATATCATGTTGAGAGGGATCCTTTCAGGATATACGTATGTAAGTTTGTGCATTGCAGAACCCATAAAAGTAGTTTTGAGAGGGTTTATCACGCATGCACATACACGAACAAACGCTTGTGTTTGTGAGTTTGTATATATATATGTATATATATATATATATATATATATATATATATATATATATATATATATATATATATATATATATATGTGTGTGTGTCTGTGTCTGTGTGTCTGTGTCCGTGTGTGTTTGTGTGATCACAGTATTTCTGTTATTGAAAAGTCAATCAGAATAGTAAAACTGATATAATCTTATTATTGTGTACTCTTTCCATTTTTATCGTCAAATCTATCACCAAATAAATAGATTTCCAACAACTTTTTTTTCAATATTAATCGGATAATTGATTTATTTATTTTACTCCCATTCTATCCCCCGTAACTAATTCATATCTCCATAACGACCCCAACGATGCTCAGTACATCTAATTGTGCATGCTGCTGAAATCTCTTGGGGTTTTGACCGCTACTTTGTATCGGTAAAGATTACCAAACAGTTTTCCGTTTAAAGTTTATAAATAAATCTCAATTGATAGGATATCTGATTTTCCTCTCATTTCAGCTATTATTTGCTATTCTTAGTTTTACATGTTTACAAAAGTCTTACTATTTCTCACATTTTCATTATTGCTTAAAAAAAGATGAGCAGTAGATGTTTTGAACATTTGTCCTCAATGAGTTTCAATTAAAAACTAGATCAATTGAAAAAAGTATTTCAATGAAAGGGTGTGGGTTAAATCGATAGATTGAAGAGCCAATTTCTTCTTTAAAATGTGGATTTGGCATGCGTTATCTTCATAAAACCAATTTTCTATCACTTAGTTCGATGCATTTTATTTGTTTATCAAAAACAATCAAGATAATGAATGACAGGGCGAAACTTCAAGCTGATCTTTCGTTCTATTACTTTGATTTGTTAAAAGCATTTTCTCTATGGCGACTTGAATACTGAAAAATTATTTTATTCTCGAGGGATAAGTATCAGAAGAATTCACTTGTCGTGCAAATGATTAATCACGAATTTACAGATGTACAAGTTGATATATATGTATATATATATATATATATATATATATATATATATATATATATATATATATATATATATATATATATATATAATGAACCGTAGAGTATGAGACGGACCTGGGAGTAAAGTGAATGGAAGTTTGGTTTATTAGTCTGTAAATCTTTTGAATAATGGAGTACACGTGTTTCAGGACGTATCCCCACCTTCAATCGTGTGTGTGGGGTGTACTTTTAGAGGTTATAAGTTAAATGTGGAAATTGAATCCACCATCAGGAGATTCGCTTTTTGAGAAAAAAAAAAGGTATCCTAGCTGCTGGGGGCATTTTGTTGTGTGAGAGAAGGTCCAACCAATGATGAAGTCTATGGTTCAACAGCTGCGGTAGGTCTTGGACAAGACAAAAAGTTTTAGGGTAGGAGGGGAGTGATGTGGTGTTAGATTGTGTGGTTATGTTCGGAATAGTTTAAACGGAGGGCTGATGAGGTTGAGGAACTACATAGGTTTTAACCTTACATGTCATCAAAGATACGTCGGCTATGATTTGAAGAAGTGATATGACTGGCTAAGGTGGAGTTTGCTATGGGTATGAATGTTCCCAGTATTGGATGTATCTGACAGGGGATAAATGTGAGGTTGTTGTTAGTTGGAGGTTCATGAATTAAAGATCTGTGTGATTAGGGTTGTTAAGTTTGGTCTTAAGTTTTCTTAAAGTTATATATATATATATATATATATATATATATATATATATATATATATATATATATATATATATATATATATATATATATATATATATATTGTGTCACCCATAGACATGTATTACATCTCTCCAGTGTAGCTATAGACATTATCCCATCCAGTGGTGCGATGCAGAATTGAAACCCTCACATCGGACCCAGAGGGGCCGATATCCTACCTCTTGACTACGGAACTGGGTGGTCAGTAAGGCTGAATTTAAGCAATATATTCATTTACGCAGGAACTCCTCATCTACTAGAGTGCTCTATTCCTATGGAAGAGCATTGCATAAGCTTAAAATGGATGAGTTACCTCACTTAAAGAGTGCTCAACCCTGAATAAAGGAGCATATATATATATATATATATATATATATATATATATATATATATATATATATATATATATATATATATATATATATACACACACACACAAACAAATACAAAGATACTCTGTACCCTACATTTCAGTTCATACCAATAATCAATGAAAAAATTACCTTTTGAAACCGACCGACGAACTGAACTAATTATCTAATTAATTTTCACATATTGGAACGGAAAAGAACATTGTTTTTCATTTAAAATACATTGTTTCAGCCTTGCGATTACAGTTACAGTTTTTTTTTTTTTAAATATTCGTGTCGGATACCTATCTCACTGTAACACTCACAAACATAGAATATATATATATATATATATATATATATATATATATATATATATATATATATATATATATATATATATATATATATATACATATATATATATATATATATATATATATATATATATGTATACATATATATATGTATATATATATGTATATATATTTACACAAGAAAAATTGAATTTTCTTAGTATACACACACACACACACTAGAGATGAAAGATTAATAAGCATATACTTCCTGTCATCAGTGTATATTTATCGCATAGGTCGATCATAAAGTGGAACTCTGCAAAGAAAATTCACCTAACAACAACGTGTCAGTCTGCTGATTTATTGAGCCACTCGTTAAGATATAAAAACCGCTTCAAAATATTGAGATAGCTATTTATAGGGATAAGGCTGTGTACATGACTAAATGATTGACTGGCAGACATGATAAAATACTGCATATTTTGCATCATATTGCACACCTCACTCGTTCTTGGCAATGGATATATTCTGTGAATTGAATTAGGGGAGATTATTGTTTTGTTGTTTAGCTCACTGATAATATATTCTTGTTGGTAAGGAGTTTACAATAAAACCAATGCATCTTCCCAATACCGCTTATTGAGCTGAAATATGGGACCTAGTGGAAGATTGACCCTTGCATCAGAAACTACACGGCGTGCACTTCGAAGGATAGAGCTCAATATCACATCCAAAGATCACAAGACTCTAGAGACAAGCAATGAAGTATACCATAAACGTGCATATATATATATATATATATATGTATATATATATGTATATATATATGTGTATATATATGTGTGTGTGTATATATATATATATATATATATATATATATATATATATATATATATATATATATATATATATACATATATATATATATATATATATATATATATATATATATATATATATATATATATATATATATATATATATATTAAGTACGGTTTTCTAAGTGCTCAATGCTATTTGTAGAGCAATAATAAACTGTGTAAAGATTTATTTTCAATGGTTTATGATAGATTGCACCCCCTGATTCTCTTGATGAAAACTTGAATATATATATATATATATATATGTATATATATACATATATATATATATATAAATATATAAATATATATATATATATATATATATATATATATATATATATATATATGTATATATATACATACATACATACATACGTATATATATATATATTTGAGATTCTCCTCATCGTCGTAAATGAACTTCACAGAATCGCATTTGTTTGTTAGTCACTCTCTTTTTGAATGTCATAAAGTATAGCAATATGCATTTTTCAGAAGTAAATTATTTCAATGCAAAATTTATTCATGCTCTGCTGAATATATCATAGACCCACTCACAAAATATTAATCTCCATAACATTCATAAATTCAGTTGGTGCATTGAAATCGAGATGTGTACGGATATGTACGTGTGTTGAAATGTTCACCGATGCTCGTGATTGATAATTTTCAAGTTCATTCATTCGGACAGTAATACACGATTATTATTTAGGCCCAGTGAAGAATCGCGAAAAAATCAATGATAAATTACTACTACTACTACAACTACTACTACTACTACTACTACTACTACTACTACTACTACTACTACTACTACTACTACCTACAATGCTAATTATATTTAATTTTAATGCAAAATTAAAAATTGGCCTGATCACATGCAACGATGGGAATTGTTGTTAGAATAAGAAAGGTTACGAGCAACTATTAGATTCAAACATAAAAAAAGATATTCACTGCTTAAAAATATCGGCACATTGCAACGTTACATTATTGTAAATGACTCGAATAGATGTTTGAGTTAGTTCATGGTACATTGTATTTAGAACTTGTTTTCTTTCGAGTAATAGTAGATGATTTTCCTTAATATTCCTGTGCTTTTAATTGACATGATACCATCCAATCGTCCAAAGCTTGGATGTCATCATCACCATTTCTTTCTTTTTTTTACCTGGGAATCATCGAACATTTTTTTATATAAATCGATGATAATTCTTCCGAAATTTTACGCCTTTCCTGGCAAAAAACAGCATTTTTAGGGACATCGAATTGCAAAAGAGCTTTACTAGATCATATCGATAATTCAACTGATCAATTGAAACGGAAAATGACGATTACATTTTCGATATTTGGAGCACAGGGAAGTATCACTCGATATCCGAAAAAAAGGGAAACAATTAGAACCCACTCCCATAGATTTAAATCACATTGCAAACGAAGATGACAAATATATTGAGAAACAGACTTGAATGCTGAGGAAACTATTTATAATCAACGATTCTGCATGATTCACTAGGTTACACTAATATTGATAATAATTTGTTCATTGCTCCCTGGGGAGAGTATTAAAGTGAATGAAATAATGTTGTGGCTACTACCTGGATAGATAGAACAGTAATATGATAGTAGTATGGTCAAGTTGTCAATCGTCCATTCTCTTCTTGAGTACACCTGCTAGGACCTTTTGTGAGGATATCTTGCAATGATGGAGCACAGAAAGAAGGCATTTATGCGAAATGAAAACGGGAGTCCAAGACATCGCAGGATCTATCACAAAACTTTAATGGCGATGGGAAAGACATATTGCAAGAATAACGGACAACCGATAGATATCACGACTGACAACATGGATCCCCAGAGATCACATGCGAAAAAATCGAGGCCGACAGAAAACAAGATGCTGATATGATGAAATAGACAAATTTAGAAAATACTGGCCCTGCAACGCCCATAATAGAGAAATGTGGCGGATCCTGTGGAAAGTTTATGGCCAACGAGGGACGTTAAAAGACCGATGATGATGATGATGATGATGATGATGATGATGATGACGACTTGGATATATCTGTCATACTCCTTTTTTGGTGCTAACGACTCTGGCACAACTGCTTGAAGGAATAAGACATGACTAAATAGCAAACATCGCCCGTATATCAGCAAATATGAGACATGTTATAGATATAAGTATCAAATCCTCACAGACAGAGTAGGAAATGGGATAGGACTAGATTTGACAATGCATACAATAACACTGTTCTCGCAATTCTTTTCTAAAACCTTTTAGGCCAGATTTTTTTTCCAAATTTTGAATGTTACAAATTCCGAAATGGCATCAATAATTAGATAGAAAATGATAGGAGTGTGTTTTGTTTGTTTGTTTGTTTGTTTTATGTTGATTTTTACTGCTGCACAATGATACCCGTTGTGGAATGTGCAGCTGTTTTCAACATCAACAGTCTTCTCAGTGTCACCAAAGTACGAACAAAATACCCATGAGTATCAGAGATACCTCCCACGAGTGTGAACAATGATACACACACCTGTACAGCGTGGTTTAAGGAAAGGCAGCATCGAAATACTTCCTCTGGGCTTTATAAGGCCTCTGAGATGGCTTCGGTTTAACACGTGTCTCGGCAGTTCATGTCTGGCACCAAATGCTAGCTTTGATTTGTACACATTGATGAGAAAAATGTTCAGTTTTTGGAGTTTTGTACGTATTCAGAAATTGGGATAAAGGATGTTATTGCAGTAAAATCTAAAGCTCTCCTGGAGCATGGACCAAGTAAGATTATTCGGTACTTTGAAGTTCAAATCGATCACGGATCAGATCAAGTTATCGTTAGCAAGATAATATGCCTAGCAGCAGACGTGGGCGTTCCAGCAGATAGAAGTGGATACATGAGCTAGTAAAAGCTGAATAAACATTAGAACTCGAGGGGAAAACTAAGCTATTGTGAAATACAAATGTTTCCGACATCACAAGTTTATAATGAATCCGTACGCTACTTTTAGCGTTTGTGATTTGCACGTAAAGCCAATCATTCCATTTTAATTGTGCAAATGCTTTGTTGATGCATTATGGCTAGGATTAGGGTTAAGATTTTTACTCATAATAAAAACACGTCCTATTATCAAGTGAGTGTGAGATTCCTCAAAAGTTCCGTCAACCTGGCATAAGTACTCGAAGAACGAGAAATTCGCATCTGCGGCTACCGATGATGAATTAGAGGTAGGAGTACAGTTTAGCATTATAGCTATATTCTAAATAAAAAACTCATTTTATAAAACCATTTATATGTTTTTTTCAAAACTGACGAATATCTGTAAGGTTTCACAATTTGAAAGGGTAAAAGTTCAAAGAAAAGGGGGGGGGGTTAAGCGGGAAAATATAAAATCTCCTCTATCAGTTTCAGAATTCAGTCTGTTGATTGTATTTACCTTGTTCCTTTACACTAGTCGATTGTTGTGTTCATTGATTTATTCTGGAATGAAAATAGTTTTTTTTTGTTTCCTCTAATCGTAAATGCTAACCTCATAGACGTTGATTCTTTTTTTTTTTTCCGAAATCCAGCATATAAGTGTACGCTGTGATTGGATTCAAACCTTCAGATTTTTTCAATGTTTTGATTCATTGATTTCCACAATAATTTTTAGTACTCATCTCATAGATGTACGAACACACACGTACTTTATGACCTTATAATATAAATGAGCATTTCTTGAACAGTGTCATTGGTGAGATATTTTTAAACATTTTTTTTTATTAAACAAGAGCAGAATTCAACCGATATCAACTGATTGCTAAACTAGTAACTTTATCTGATGCTCCGTCAAAGGAATGATGTTTGCAGAATTAATGTAAGATGTAAACATGGAGACTCAGGGCTCTTGAGCATGGATCATTAGTAACCTGCCGATGAAAAGATAGATAGAATGCAGGGAAAAGAATATAGAAATGATAACAATGACAGTTACATACTTCAAACTAACTGTCAAACGTTAATGAAGGAATTTGTCAGAGGAAAACTGAAATGTTGAGGAGGAAATAAAAAACAATTGAATGGAGAATTCATTAGATAAATTAGAGGATAACATTAAAATATGACTAAAATACTACGCAGTAAATTCACAGAAGATGCGTAGATATTTGCAGCTCAACAGATACCAATAAGAAATAACTTTTTTCTGCAAATAATGATATATAGCATATGTCGTGTTGAGTGGAGAAAAAATCAAAGAATCGGTCTCATTTTAAGTGAGTTCAGCAAACTAGGCAGAAATACTAAGGATTGGCAGGCACAGTGATTAAACCAGAACCATGAAAAAATGATTGTGATTCCACTATAATGAATGCAATAACCACAAACCTAAGGCGAGTCTTAGAAAACGTAAAGTTTGGAAGAGAGTAAGTGCTTTGTACTTATAAATGAGATCTAAATCTATCGAGTTGACGTTGAAGTGGATACGTTGTTCGAATAGATATGGAGGACAACAGCAGAAATATGCCTACAATTGTGAAAGCTATTGAATAAAATAGTGGGGAAAGTTCAATACTCTTGTTACACTATTGGAAGAAGTATGATGTTTGAATTTCACCATTTTGTTTTCATCTGGATATAAGTTGAAAATATGTTGCTTGTATATACTTTCATTGGGTTTTGAACGCCCAATAGAGATTATTAGAGACCGT
Organism: Thysanoteuthis rhombus; assembly: GCA_963457665.1. Classification (NCBI taxonomy): domain Eukaryota; kingdom Metazoa; phylum Mollusca; class Cephalopoda; order Oegopsida; family Thysanoteuthidae; genus Thysanoteuthis; species Thysanoteuthis major. Next base: position 30,343,283 of record OY735199.1, on the reverse strand, counting down.
TTCTCATGCCTTTGTACATTGTTAGCCTGATGTACTTTATTCCTGGGATAAATGAATCAGTGTTCCGACTGAATTATATACATTTTTTCACAAAATAATGATAATCCAAGTTTATTAATGCTACAAGAAAGGCTGCTTCATTAATCAACACGGAATGGCTCACGCAAATTAATTGAATGAAATAGAACGTCTTTTTTTTCTTATCACCCTTTAAAAGACTGCAAAATTAAAAACAAAAAAAGGATGGGAGAAAAATAGGTCGAGTTAATCACTCAATAGAAACCATCACTTGAACAACGTCTTTTGGCAGCATGCATGGATCACTGAATGATTTTCTTCTCTTGCATTTGTTTGGTGCTGATTACTAAAAAGTTTGAAAGTCAAAAAAGCAAGTGGGCACAACTAATGACCGATTAGCATAGACTTACATTGTAAATTGAACCCCTGACTAAAAGCCTATCCCCCCCAGATATGATTAGAAATTAACATTCGAATCATCAGACTTATAGCTCAATTGGTGTAGTCTGTGCGCGTTTTACAAATTCAACCGGTCTGAAAGACCAGCTTGAAAACTGATCAAACCTCTATCGACAATACTAATGACAGTTTTGGCTGACAGCTTCTGACATGCAGTATCCTTCAGTTATTTATCATCCTTCAAACCTGCATATAGCTACTGGAATAAATCAATCAGAAGTGCCAGAATAATGCATGAAAAATAGTATATTGATTAGATAAACGTGTTACGAGTAATTCATTTTTTTTTCCTAGTAATAAAAAAAATTATAAGTAATATGTGTGGTGAGTGGAACTATAACTGATAAATGAATACTGATACTATAAAAACGAAGAATGTTTGCTTCTGTGATTTGTTCATCGACACTTGAACGGTCGTATCCTACATGGTGAAAATAAGTGTATGATGGCAGCTTGTCTTTCAAGATGAACGCAAGGGATTGGTGGCCATGGCCTCTAGTGACCTCTAAAGGTCAATCTGACGTCTATCAGTTTGGGCATTTTGAAGTCCAACAGAAATGGCTTCACCCTAGAGGCTGCAAATGTGTATAAAGTTGACTTCTCACCAGGATGAAGATAGGATATTTGCTGCCAGCCATCGGTGATCTACGAAAGTCAATCTAAGGACTAGCCATTTTTTTAAAGTGGGAACAGTTTAATGTAGGTATTTTCAAACACAATGCAGAAAACTGCAACCTAGGGAATTCAAAATAGTTTGCAAAGGTAACTTCATACTGTGAGGAACATATGATCGATGGTGCTGACTTCTGGTGACCCTTGAATATCAATTGAACGCTTGGTCAATTTGTGCAAGTATTTCCAAATATAAATTTGACAGCAGCACCCTGCAACCTGAAATTTTGTGTACAAGAGTGACTTCACTCAGGGTGAACATATGATATGTGGCAATCAAATCTGATGACCTCCAAAAGTCAATTCATTGTCGAACTTGGTATCTTCAAATCTAAGGGAGATGGCTGCACTCTACAGATTGCAATTCTGTAAATAGGGGAAACTTGACTCGAGATTGACCATGAGAAAGGTAGTGACGACTAATTGTTAAGGTCAAGTAATTTTTTACATTTTAAAAATTGTCAATTTTGGCGTTTCGACCCGCCCAAGATTCCAAATTTGAAAAACTAGATTTACGTTTCAGTTTTGATTAGTTTCCCCCCATCAATCCCAGCTATATCTATGCATTATTCGAGGTAATCCACGGATATATATATATATATATATATATATATATATATATATATATATATATATATATATATATATATATATATATATATATATATATATTAAGAGAGAGCGTCTAGACTGGTATTGCAAATTTGATATTCGATTTGGACAACCATCGGAATACTTGAAAAAAGGATTCCAACGTCTTAATTTCCATTTACAGTGCATTCAACAAATGTTTAATAAATTAAGCAAAATTTATTGGAAACTGAAATATCTGAATATATTCTACTCTTTGTCTCAGAAATCACAACATGGCCAGCCTAAACGAGTGTACACTTCCTGTTTGTTCACTACTTATGTCCAATATGCATCATTATTTCTGTTATGAATTCATGAATTGCTGACGAATATCCCAACCAGTTGTTCATTTTCAGTCAGGGAACTTTTTAGTGAACAGAACAAAAGAATCCATTCCCAGCAATAATTGCAGACCATACACTAGAACAATACGACTTGAGGTATGAAGGTTCTTGGGGGCATCAAAGGAAATAGAAATAACCAAGATTGACATATCCTGATTGCCTCAAAAATTAATGTGGTTATCATTGCATTCCATGAACTCTTCCAGCTGAACCTGTATCTCAAACAGCGCTATGAGTATCACCAGATGATTGGATTTAAACTAAAAACAATGAAAACAACATCAGTAAGCCGAAAGAGATTTTCAGTGATCATGACATATTCCGGGAAGTTGAGATCATTGCACAGTATTTTTTGAAATCCATGTCACCAGATGCAATGATGAAAGAATTCATTAACCACACAGCAGAATGGCACATGCTGTGTGAGATATTCCATAAAGAAAGGCTCGAGGGTAAACAATCAATATGGAATAGCATGACGCAAAAGGAAGCCTCCCACATAAACATCTACAAAGCAATCTGTTCATATTCAAGATTATCCATGAAAGAAAGTGAAAGCACTGACATAGATCGAGTGGCACTGATCATGGCAATTGTTAACCAAATCAAGTTGGGTTCATCTATAAAGTGTCATTGTGTGTTTGAAGATTTACTCAAAAGTATCTTATATCAATCTTTCAATGCCAAAGAGGTCATTTTTGTTCACTACATTGTTAGAAGGGAGAACTTGTAAAAACGAATTGCGTACATTCCAGTTCAGTGCAAAGTATACAATGATACCTAATTGTAAAACATGACTCTCAAAATATTCATGTAACATGTTTAAAGAAAAAACACTCGAAAATTTATTTGCAGAGGTTCTGGGCGGAAACATTCATTGAGATACCGAGGGCCTAGGCCGCTTCTTTCGACGATGATATTTATTTGAATATCACTAAAATTGATCCATAACGAGATAGAAATACTAATGAAGAAGCTGACACTCTCTCGACATTTCATGCAAAGAAGGATCTATCGGAGAAGCCTAATCACTCCCGATATAGACGTCTTCTTACACCTTTTACAAAATTGTCTTGAGTTTCTAAAAGTGATACAAGAGAATCATTAACATTCAATGGATTTAACAAGAGCACAAGAAATGTATTGGGACAGCTGAACGTGGTTCATTGCTTGGTTCCAACGCCTTTTCAGGCCATGACCATATTAGAGAAGTTAAGCTTACTAAAAAGTATGTATAGCAGCTAGAATTGACGAAATGATTCATTTCAGTGACTCAATTGATGCAAAGATTCCACAGTGGATCTATCCAGTTTGTTACTAAGCTATGCTACGGTCAGCTGGCAAAGGATAGAATGACACAGGCTGAATTAGAAGAGTATATCTACAGTAATCCCCACCGTTCAGATAAACATCCTCCAATCGACGTTTCTATGAGGTAAAATATACCCCAAACTCGACTGATGCGCTTGATCATTACCCGAGCCGGAGAAGTACGCCTGGGGATTTAAAGACAACATTTTAATTCCGACAATGACATATCAACTACCAGCACCTTGAGCAGTAATACAGAATGCAAGAAAAAAGGATTACACAAAAACATCTTAACAAGCAGATGAGAATACTTAGAAACACAGATCATGGCAGCATGAAAATTTAAAAAATAAAAAGTAAAAATGATTTGAATGGTTCAATATCCAGACGACCTTGACTGACTTTATTGTCTAGGCTGAATATTTGAAGCAGAAAAATGGATATGTTCATAACCTATGGGCAGTCACAGTAGATAATAGACTTGAACTTCAACTGACGAACGCAGACTGCTTTAATCCGCTCGCAAAAAACTTATGGACGTGCAGTAAATATAACGTAACTTATAATCTCGTATTACAATCGTAATGAAAACCCTATCTACTAAGATATTAAGCACTCTGCATACATAGATTTCTTCAACTTGTTTGTATATATATATATATATATATATATATATATATATATATATATATATGTGTGTGTGTGTGTGTGTGTGTGTGTGTGTGTGTGTATGTGTGTATGTATATATATATATATATATATATATATATATATATATACATATATATATATATATATATATATATATATATATATATATATATATATATATATACATATATATAGATGTAACTAAATAAAATTACAGAAGCCTATGATAGCTATTTTTTTTCAAAGTTCAAAATGTTGAATGCTTATATACCGAAAAAATTCGGTTTCATAAACATCATATTTTTGATGTTATGAAATCAAAAATATATGAAAAATCAGATGTAACGTTTGAATTCCAAAATATTTTGAACTCTGAATATTGAAAATCTTCACACTTCAAAAACTGGGGAAAAAATGAAAGATTAAAAACGCTGAAATTGAAAAAATATCGATATTTGTGGAATTCAAACACTGAAAATTTCAAATCGGTAAAAAATATTCAATTCAAATTCAGAAAATATCCAATATATGATGCACAAATATCGTACAAAACTGCATAAAGATCTACCAATTTAGAATTTTGAATCCTCGTGTTCAGAAAAAATTCAATCTGAAAAAGTTCAAAACATGAAATATTCATGAAAAGCTTTAGAATGTAAAATCACTCTGCATGAGAATGAACATATCGAAGTTCTGATTTGAAACATTAATGCTTTAGCATTATTAAGTTCGAAGTCTTTGAAATATAATAATGGATTCTTTTCACGTGCAAAATTTTTCAAATAGCGCAAAAAATGACATTCAAGTTCGAAAAAAATCCCTAATGTAACCATTCAGCGATTTTTCTCATAAGTTCAATTTTTGAAAAATTTGAACTTCTGCTTTTTCCTGAATTTTTAACTTATGTGCATTCAAAGTTTATTGTTTGCTTTTTTTTGTTTGTTTTCTTGATTTTTTCCCACTAAACAGGACACATAAAAATACCCACTGGTAATAAATACTTCCGTTTATGAAATTCAAGACGGCGAAACTTGGGATATCTTCAAAAAGCAAAAATCCAATCATCTATAATATCTCAAAAACACAGTGCCTGAATCATGAGTTATAGTTTAGATTTTACACCGAGAACATAAGATGATATCCCCGTTTCACTTCTGCTTTTTTCCTCCCTGATAAATTGTCTTTAAATTTATTTAATAAAAATATAATCTTTATTTAACCAATCAAAATTTTGAAGAAGTCCAACTGATCATCATTCGTCCAATGGTTCATCAAATAGCTGCTGTTATTCTCCTTGAACTCTTTTTTATTCTTGAGTTTTTAATGGGGTCAATGTCATGTATTCTAGTCCATCAAAGTATGGTTATCCTTGTAGTTTCCTGCTTATAAATGCTATAATCATAAGAAGAACTTTTAGTGCTGACCATAGACGCAAAATTGGCTTTAATGAAATCACATACAAAGCCTTGTTACTCATGTCAGGGGTTGATTTCCGGTACATTTCATGGCAGTGCATATGTCCAATTTACTTTACATTTATTGATACATCTGCACATTAAATGATGCATAAAGTTTTAGCCAATTAGCCCTATTAACTTAAGAGATGGAAAAATGTTAAGAGACTGAGAAGAGAAAATGCGTTGAAAGGGGGGAAAAATCGGCAAATTACGTATAATTTCTTGTGATTGCTATGAGTAGCTAGAAAGAATCTTATGGCTATCAATTTTAAACTGATGGCGGGTCTTTGGCAGTAAACTGTGTTAGAAGTGAACAATTAAAAAGTTGGAAAAGGTGTGATCGAATGATGTTAATTTTTGGCTTTTATTGGGCACTGATCATCGAAGATTTTGAACTTAAAGAAAGAAAAAACAATCGTGAATGCTACCAGAACAATCTATTATATATTTACATTGCTACTTGGATAAACCACCTCTGAAAAATATTTGGAGGGAAAGTTAAGGAAACAGAGTGTTTCGATACATAATAAGGAGTAAATGCTTGAATGGTTAGCCCCCTACGTTTTGATGCGTGATGTATACTAATATTATATATCGAGCCAGAGTGGTTCAAGAGCAGAACTCAAGTATATTACTACACATTCTTCTACGATAGACACATACACTGTAATCATTATCTCTGTTTTCGTATGTATCGTTTTAAAAATTATACATGCAGACATAAGTCATTATATTTTGTAGGAATTGTATTCATGCACTGTCCATGGATACTTAGACCACTGTATAAATACCTACTTAATTAAATCAAATGGTAACAAAATAACTATTTTCAAAAGACGTACCCCGCTTCCTGAAAACAAATATTGAACGTTCAAACGTGGTTTTAACAGCGCCCAATTCCAATGGCTGAAGTGTATTTGTGAATGCGAACAAATATGCATTTTAGAGAACAGACTTTTCTACAAGATGAGCTCGTTTTGATCTACTCATATTGTTGTTTTTTTCCTGTGTATATTTTGTTCTATTTTCATTTGCAATTTATTTCTTCTTATGCCGCGAGCATTATTTTGTTACCAGGTAAAAAGGTAGTCTTTACGGCGCCCATATCTTCTAAATGTATGAAGCAATCAAGGATAGATTTTCCAGCAAGAAATGGTGTGTTTCATTAACGAAGCAAAAGCGTAATTATCGACGAACGCATCGCGCATCAAAATTTTATTTTCGGAAGGATTCCTCAATTGCAGAGAGAAATACGGAGTTGTTGGTTGCCTAACAGTTAGCAACAAAAAAATGGAATTGATGTACCGAGTTCAAAAACCTGACGGATAGTTTTCGTTTATTTCATACGAGCGTCTCTGGAAGAGGCATGAATCCACCCGTTTTCCCTTCACTATGAAGTGCCTCGATTACAAATGGCTGATTGAATAGGAACACTTTTTTCTTTTTTGTGCTTCTCTTCTCTTCTTTTTTTACTACTCTGATATTAGTGCTCGGTGGAAGGGCTTAATAAAGAAATCTCAGGGTCTGTCTCATAACTAAGACTCGAGGCTACATCCAAATGTACCAAGTGTTCATGTCCTTGTAAAAGCTAAATTTTCAAATACTGACGTTCTAAGCCAGCTTTACATAGAAGACTGGTCCAACAATATCTTTTTGTGAGCATTTCACTTTATTAGTAAATCTTAATGAAAATAACAAAGACCAAGTACTCAAAATAGACATATATGTGTGGTGTTTGATTCAGTATCAATAGTTTTATGACTGTACTCTACTAACTCAGCTGTTTTAGTCAGAGAAATCGGAAGAAATGAATTGACGCATATTTTCCATGAAAATAAAAGTAATTCCTCATAAGCTGTTATGGAAAACTTTACCTTTGCCCATGATGATTTAAAAAGTAAAACAAGCAAATGAAGAAATATAAGTAAATTAAACAAAAATGCAGCAAGATAACTGAAAAAAAGGTTATATCAATCAGATCGAAAAATATGACCCGATGAAAGTTCTCTGTCTCTGTCTCTCTGTGTCTCTCTGTGTCTGTCTATCGGTATCTCTCTCTATCTCTCTTTCTCCCTCTCTCTCTCTCTCTCTCTCTCTCTCTCTCTCTCTCTCTCTATCTATCTATATATATATATATATATATATATGTGTGTGTGTCGTTTTGATGATGATTCATCTTCAGTTCAACTTGCGCAGTATATATCACATTTTTAGATCAATTGAAATTGCTTTTTGTTTTCGACTAGAAAGAATTCAGCTTGTGACTAACAACAAATGTACATAGAGAGATTGCTTTTGATTAGTTTCTTAAACAATATAAGATCCCGCATCGGCTTCAACAGCAACTGTTTCTGAATGATCGATTCAGTCCGCTGGTATTTTTAATTTTCTCACATTTTTTAAAAGATTTTTTTTGCTACTCTATCTTTTAATAATAAAATACCGTAGAAAACGCGCAAATAGAAAATAATCATGTTTGGAAAAATGTTTACATCTGTAATGAATGTTCATTTTTTATTTTTGAATTAATATTGAGCGGAGCTATGGAGATAAGTACTTATCCGGTTAATTTGTTTATTTATAATTAGATATTTTTTTAGAACTGTCTTTTGTAATGGGTGGTGATCCCTACTTATTGATGTTTTTTTTTTTTTTCTTGGGGTGTAAGCTGCATTCGTGAAGGTTTCTTGTGGGCATTAAACTACAATATTGATAGTATGTTGATTTAGTGTCTTTTTCCAATTGAGGAGTCACTTTTATGATGGTTAGACCAAAACACAGAAGTAGCGATCTGTTAACCAAGTCCATTATCTATTACTCCACGAGGAGTTGCTGAAGGGCTTGGTCTAAAATCTCCGTCACACTAACCGCAATTGCAAATATGACACTGTGGAAATATTAGGTTTAGATTACTTAGTAGATTATATTGTTCTTCCTTAATCCACCTGTTTATTGAAAAATTGCCAGAAACCGGTAAAGGATAGAAAACGAAAAGCCGGATAAGAAGATTAATGAAAGGTCTGAGAGAAAGTTGTTTGTCTTCAATTGAGAAAGATGGGAAAACGCAGAGATTCCAATTTGATTTCGTTCAGAATATACTTTCAGGGTTCGATGTTTGAGTTTATATCTGTGTGTATCAAAATAATCTTCGAATCGTGAGGATCCCTTTTCCAAAGCTACTTCATGTACATGTCTTCCCTACAAATGACTTCATTATATTATAAACATCATTATTCTCTCTCTAACTCTCTCTCTCTCTTCCTCTCTCTCTCTTCCTCTCTCTCTTTCTCTCCCTCCCTTCCTCTCTTTCTCTCTCTCTCTCTCTTTATATATATATATATATATATATATATATGACATCATTATCGATACTAATGAACGACATTTCCTTTGTTTCAGATGTTATGAATATAGATACACGTATCGAGATTCTGGTTCATATGTAGGCATTTATTTCAAACTCTGTCTCAAAAGTACTGTAGCAGAATTAGTAGAGTGAAACTAAATGAAACCAAATCTGATTGTACGTCCCAAAGATGGTTCAAACATTCTGAGGATTTTTATTTGAAATAAAACTAAGGTATGGATGACCATTGGTCGTCGATTGAAATGGTTTGAAATGCATGATCAAAAGAAGTTGAAACATCGAATGATACCATACCCAGTGCATTACATATGCTCAAAAAACATACAGGTATGTGAAAAATGAAGATTCTTTTGATACACCAAACAAATCCAGTAAACTAAAAAAGTGCAAACAGTTAACATACTATGAGCTTGAATGTTTGAAAACTAGTGTCTAATGTGTGTTATATGTACTTCATTTCAATATAGAAAAGGAAATAGAGAAGAAATGATTTAACTTCGGACGGGGAATCGTTCACTGCATGCATAGATTTTGATACACCAACGCGGATGTTCTAGCTACCAAGAAGAATTATATTCAGAGGTGTTTCTTACATAAACTCTATTCATCAAAGAAGATGTGTTTATTCAACGTTTCCTTATTTTCAGTAATCTTTTGTTTAGCTTCTAGTCACTGTTTCCTTTTATAGCAATGCTTTTTCAGTTACAAGTCTCTCCAGTTTTGTCTTCAAAGACGCCAACTGGTTGGAGCAGTCCATCTTCCCAAACGGCACCTAAATTGCAAAAGTTTTCAAAATAGAAACGAAGCTACCAGTAGTTTCCTGCTGATCATCATCGTCGTCTTCATAAGTCTTTCATCGTCAGTCATTGGACGAATACGTTTCCAAGGATTCGACACACGTGGTTAGTGAATGGAAAATTAGTCCTGTGATAGCATTTTTTAAATATGATGTTCTCAACAGCCACGTTTCTGGGAACAAAATATCTCAGACATTCGTAAATTTCCTCCTACTGGGCGCTATAATGATCGATTCTGAGCAGCTGGTCAACGCTTTTGCTTACAATATCTAGTGTATCCGGCACATGTTATAGTTGAGACGGGGGTAATTTTTTAGATTATTGTTAACATAGTGAGTTCAATCCTCTCAGGGCACCCGACTGTTATAGGGCTTTGAGATGCAAAGTTAGGCTTAGCAAATAGATATATCCAGAGATCTGTGCAAACAAAGAACTAAAGCAATATAAAATTACGGTAATACGTCAAATTACGCCCAACTTACTTTTATCCGATCTGAGATATGTCCCTATGAGAGCTTAAGTTCGATTAACTGAGGGGAATTTCCTTTATTCGGGTTCTATAACTAAATTTTTAAACTCACTAAGATTAAATGATTTCGAGAAACATCGTAAACTACAAGTCTACACCCTTACATCAACATTATCTAATGTAGCAGATGCAATATTTCATCTTCATTTCCCCAAGATCCACCAAGCCTCTCTATTCTGAGCGTTACAGAGCTAATATCCTCGAAACTTGTGTAGTGCATCTCATTTTCTCATATTCTGCCAGCCTTGGTTCGGCATCTGATCTTTGGGGATCCATGTTATCAGTCATGATGTCCATCGGTTGTCTGACATTCTTGCGTCATGATCAGCCCATTGTCATTTGAGCTCCCTAATTTGTTTGGAGTCTTGATTCTTCAGCAATGTACTGTGCTGTCTTGTGGTCTCTCCATGCGATGTTGAGCATGATTCTCTTATGTGCAAGTTGAATTTTTTTCAGTTTTAGGGTCAGTCTCTATGTAAGGTTCCAAGTTTCCACTCCGGAGGTGACTATCACGAGGCTCCATTGGTTGTATACTCTTTTTGATTTTAAAAGAAAATTAATTGAAACTTGACCTGGGTCACATGTCACCTGTATGCCAAGTCTTCATGATGGATTTGTAAAAAGAAAATATCATGTATCATCCGATCTCATCTACTCAGATTGTGCAGATTAGTCTTTACCAAAGAGAGTAAATATAAATTGAAATGAAATTCATTGAACATTCTCTGCATATAACGGAAAATTCAAGATGAAAACAGAAATTAAACCTAACTGTAATTTTCAAAGTATTTAGTGATTTGTAATTCAGTTCAAAAGTGAAAAAGATTTTCCCCTCTAGAATGTGTTTTGTAACATGGGTCATCTTATTTCTTACCACTGACTAAGCCCACCACAAGTTGGTGCTTGATATTGGGTTGATCATGGTAACTATTTTCTCAGTGCATAGAATTGATAAATAGTTACTATAGTTAGATTCCTCAATACGAATAATCTCCCGCTGTGAATGAAATTACGTAAGCGCAAGACAATCGTTTTGCAGATTTTTATCCATTTCGGCATTGTTTATTTATTATCTTAAAAATATATCACTGCTGTTTTTTGTAGCGCTGCGGGGTGTGCAGTTGGGTGTGAAGAAAAGAAGACTGATGAAACGAGATGCACGTCGGCGTAAATAGATATGAAGTGGCTTTACATTTACCGTTACTGAAGAAAGATTCACGAGTACGATTTGTTCGTTGAGGCTGTTTATATTTGTTTCGCACTAATACTTTTTCGCAAACAGTATGAATCTCCTTCTCCCGTAAGGTATAGGTTAAAAATAGGTATATAGGTTGAATCCTTTAGCTCTGCAACGCAGCTTATCAGAGAAAAAATATAACTACAGCTTAGCTGTCACCATAGCGGGGTTCAGTGGGATATGGCGAGGAGCAAACCACTCAACCCTGTAAGATCTACTTCCTTTCCTATAGTGGATATGTTTGCGACCCATTCCCCACTAGGAGTCTACAAAAATACAGGCAATGTTAACCAATGGATATGCAGTAAGAAAGAATCCAATCATGAATGCTGAACACAAGGCAAATATGTTCACTATGTTATTTTGGAAGCAAATAGGAGTGAATGTTCAACATAGAAGCATTCATAAAGGAGCGGGGGCTATGCCAAGCAACCAAATATTTTGTCTTTACGTATACATTTACATATTACACACACTCACACGCGCATATATGTAGATATACATATATATATATATATATATATATATATATATATATATATATCTCTCTCTCTCTATATATATATATATATATATATATATATATATATATATATATATATATATATGTGTATGTGTGTGTGTGTGTGGGTGGGTGAATGTGTGTGTGTTTCTCAGGTATGCATCATGAGAGATAAAGCTGAAAGTTCAATGTACAGGTTAGTATCCATAATGCATCACCAGTATAACATGCTCAGTACAAGAGAAGTTGCCATTAAACATACGTTATTTTCCTAACAGAAATAGTAGCTGAGTCTAATTAATGATAATAGGGTCAGAAAATCTATGTCTCGCGAATAACTAAAATGATTAAGTATCGAAGACAGGAATCTACGAACAAATGCAAAAAGCACTTTTTTCATGATTTCCCTCTCTCGACATAATCATGTTACAAAGATGGTCGTGATCAGTAGATAATGCAAATGGAAACTTGATTATCATTACATTTGTGATCAGGAGATGAGTGTTTTGAGAAGAAAGTAAAGTAGTCTGCCAACTTTGATAAAAGCCACAAGTCTCAGGAAGCCAAGTCTGGACTGTACGGGGCTGGCTAGTCTGGGTGATGCGACGTTTTGCCAAAAATCACTGCACGAGGTGTTCATTGTGAATGCAACAGTAACAGAAAACCCAGGCTCACTCAAGTACGTCTCATTCAAGTAGAGCTCAGTCAAGTACGTCTCATTCAAGTGCAGCTCAGTCAAGTACGTCTCACTCAAGTGTGGCTCACTGACGTCCAATTATTCCTAATGTGAGAGTGTCTGTCTGTGTATTCTCAGTAAGATGACCCCTATCTTGTTTGCTAAGTTACATTAAAGCTCTGCAAACGGTTCTCTAGATATTTAAAATGATAGGCCAGTTTAAAAAAAATGATATATATAAGGAGTATTGTCCGGTGTCAAAACTTGTAGGGAAATATCCGATTGAATTCCTGTGATGGGATGTTTGATTATATCGTGGCAGCTTCCAGGACTTCCTTATTCTTATGAAAAATGTCTATGTTAATGATAAATATCTCGTGTTCCCTGCTGCTGCATCGTGATATGGGATTCAACGGGGAGATCACCTATTTCCTGAAAATAAGACCTGAAGAACAGAACGAGGCAGCAATTTTAAATAGAAACATTTGTCGGCAATGGCTGATCAAGTATGGAGAGAAAAGATTCGGAGAATCTGCAATCAAAAAAATATCATTGCTGTGCTTGTTTTATTTACTCATCCGAGTTGAACGTCAATTGTGAGGGAGAATGAACAATAACTGTTTGCATAATATCCCTTGCAGTCATCATAGGAATTCTAGAAGCAAAACTTGCAAGAACCTAAAAATAAGACTTAAAGAACATTGGAAAGTCAGAAGACGTAAAGATTCTTTTAAATAAAGAATAGTTGGACAGAATGATAGTCATAAAATATCAATGATGTATAAGATGATTGCTCAAATCATCAGGATAGTAAGCTTATCAGAGATATCAGTACCATATTAGGAAAGACAAATAAGGAATGAAGAGGCTCAAAAAATACTTACAGCGTGACATCATCTAGAGTTTAACAATTCTGATGAATTTTTTCTAGAATTTATGAGTTAAATCCTTGTGTCTGGAGGTGCATAAAAATAAACTGAATTTTACTTTTCTCGTATTTTTTTTAATTAGTATACATTTATGTACATTCTTTTGGCTTCGTTCTTCAATAAATTTTTTTCTTCATTTACTTGCTTTCTTTTTTTCCACTTCTTTGTCAATTTTCTAGCTTCTCCAATAATTACATTTCAATTCACTCTCTTCTCTACTATTCCTAACTCGTTGTCAATAGTTCTTTCCTATCACATTCAACCGTATCAAAATGGGCTATTTTAGCTCTTTTGTACTTACATATTTTTGAGATTTCTTCGATCAAATTCCAAAGCTGTTTACTTAAGAGTGCAGGACCTTAAATTCATGTCCCATTAACATGTTTTTTTCATGATTTCACTCGTACGATTACGTTTCTTATCGCTTATTCAATTAATTATTAATCTAATCTAATTAAGATATTTCCTAGAAACACTCCTCAATGAAATTTCTTTTTTTATAAATCTTCCTTTTCGAATATTTTTCAGCTTTTAATCAATTTATTTTGATTATTCGACGACCTTATTCATTTTAACACGAGGAATGGCAACTTTCTTGAGAGGTCAGTCACTTAACTGATTAAAAACAGACGCGCAAAAAAAATGTCTAAAGTATTAAAGGCATGATCATTGTGTGATTTAGATTAGTCGGAAGCTAGGGACGATTGTCTATCAATTTATTGGAAAGAAAATTCATCGAATTAAAGTCGACTAAAATTCTGCTCAACGTTTATGATTTGATTCTCGGATTATTCTCAAATTTGGATGCTCCTTCGTCGCTTTCCTTATCTCTTTTTTCCTTCTCCTTTTTCCTTCTTTCTTTTTTATATTTCCATTATTATATGGTTCTTTTTTTTCTAACCATCCATTTGTTTCTGCATCTTTTATTTATCTTACCTATTGTGTATATAGATATGCCCCTTTATTTTTCTTTAGATCTTGTTTTTATTCTCTTTTTTATTCTTTTTACTTTCTGTTCTCTTTTCTTTCTTTCTTCCTTTCTTTCTTTCTTTCTTTCTTTCTTTCTTTCTTTCTTTGTAACATTTTTTTATCCATTTCACTATTGTTCACTATTCTATTTATTTTTCATGACCCTGACTTATTGAGTTAGTATTCTATTCACTCTCCCTTTACCCCCTTCCTTCCTTTCTTTCTTTCTTCCTTTGTCACTTTTTTAATTTCGATTCTTCACCATTTTAATTTTGGCCGCATGACATCTTTTTCTTATTTTGTTGCTCACTATAATTCTATTTGTTCGTTTCTTCCTATCCCCTCTTTTTTTCCTCTCACATTTATTGTTATTTTCTTCTTTTCTTTCTTTGTCGTTCCTGCTTTGTTAGTTTTCTACATCTTTTTTCTTATATTTCCTTCAGTCTTAGTTCGACATTCCTTTGTCAACAAATGCGTGTAATTTTCGCCGTGCTCATTCATATGCCAAAACCTGATTTGGATCAAAATTGTTAATTTTGTCAAAAAAACACTAGTCACTTGGATTCTTTGAAGAACCAAACATTGTTCTCGGTATATTTAAATATATCTGGATGTATGTATAATTATTCGAGTGACGTTGCTTTATAGCAAAGCTATATTCTTAAAATGGAAAAAAATACGTAACTGTAGAGCATATCCATTTCATAACCTCATCAGGCATATAAGCCGTAAAGAAAGACGAAATTCACTTTTGATATAGATCTATATGTCAAATAGAGGATAATAGTGAATATTCATACTTGTTTAAATCATTCAATGAATGCAAATCGTGCTGGTGATTTCATTCGCCCACAAGTCATAGGTTTATTCTCGATAATAAGATTGAAAAAAAAAACTGAATGTGCAGAATCTGTGTTCGTCTGATGTATGCAACTCGGTGACGTATGTCACTACCCGACCCTCCCTCCTAAATTGGCGCTCCCTGTCATTAAAAAAAAAAAGATCGGCCGAAACGTTGTGGGAACAATATCAGTAACACAAAGAATGATTTCAGATGTCTGAACGATTACATGAAGGATGATAATGTTGAAATTTGATATGTTGCATTGAAAACACGACATTACATTTCTTACAACTTAATCGGTATAATTCAAATATAAAACCACCGTTGGTATTTACTATGCATACTAAACAGTGTACAATTGTGCTCTTGCAAAATATGCAATATAAAATTATTATCAATACGCCCTTAGGTTGAAATGTATCAGATGGCTGCGTATTCGATCATCAAAAGTCTTAAAAGTCTGAGAGATAATTTCCTTCTGTTCTATATCCCCGGCCGAATTCTCCCAGTGCCAATCCTATGTCTACAGGTATCTTTAGGCGAAATAAATGGAGTTCATTCAAAGGAAGTAGATTTCCCTATAAAGCTGTCTTCAGGTTTCAGAGATTCTACCATGTCCTGATTGTATGTTATCAGTTAACGGGCCACGAAATTTACTGCGTTTGCAGGCCAGTGTTTGTATCCAAGATGCTGGTCTTGTTAATGTGTTTGCATCTCTCCTGTTTCGGAAGAGGATCTGTGCAGCTTCGTGCTCCGAATTCAATTCAATCCATCACAAAACCAGTGAGGTCTGAGCAATAAGTGTCGGTCCAATACGAAACCTATCACTTAATCTTCTCATAATCTCTCTGAGGCGAGATATTGGGTTGTCGTTGAGTCACCCGGCTGTCCCACAGCTTGAAGTTTGCCGTTTACTTTTGAACACCTACCGTTCTCTCGTCCTTGTTGTGGCCGTTGAAATAAATTAAAAGCCTATGGTTGTGATGAATAGCGGCCTGGCAAAAGCACTGGAGCAGATTAACGCTTGTCGCCTATCAATTACAATTAATCTATGCGTAATTATTGCTCGACTTTGCTGAAAGTGGTTTTGGAGTTGAAAGTGAGATTAGGAGTCAGCGTCTTCTATTTAAAAATGGCAACCGACCTCTTCGGTCTGGTGCATCCCCCGACACGTCTAATGTATATGCGATACTGTTATGCCACCGTGAATCGCCAGAATTGTTTAAGACTGCGTATGAGACATATAGTCTAGATAAGATATATTCTTTCTTACTGATTTATGAATCACGCCGATGCTATATTGCTCAGGTATTCACAGTTACCGAATATTACCATATTAACTTGTAACTGTAATGTGTCAATAGTAAGTCACACTGATAACTGCCGTGAGCTTTCATGAATATTCACAGACGATGCTACGTGCTAGTCGAGTGAAATATGGCTGAATCAAGCATTAATTCCAATGGAAAATATATGCTTCACAACACTTTATATCACAGTGAGAGAGATGCAACCGGTCAAAATTAATACAAACACCGACGTACCCGTCAAAAGCTGTTAGATGTACTAAAATGTAGACGAATAATGGCTCATGATTATCTGATCTTATTATTCACCGAATAGCTGTCCGTTTGTCAATCCGACTGCCAGTATAGCCCAGCAACATTTTCAGTGAGCATTCATGTGAGCCTTGGGCAGGTTCTTATAAAATAAAATTTTGAAAATGTTTTTGGCAGATGATTGATTGACAATAGAATACCTTTATTGAAACCAAGTGTTTGTGCCTTCATCATCATCAGATTTTTAGCGTCCGTCGTTGGACAGAGACTTTCCCCAAAATTTGCCAGACTTCCCAATCATGGGCATCGTGGAGCTAGTTTTTTTCTGAATTTATCAAGAATTTGACTGACTGTTTGTTCTTCGGGCAATAGTAAAAAAAGGGGTGGTGCCTAGGTCACTTCTTGAGTTGGTTGGAGACTCACAGGAAGACAATAAGTTAATTCAAAGCGAACTCACTTTTTTTCTATGATTTTCATTGCAACTAAACTCAGCCTGGGCACCATTCAGTTGTCAGTAATAAAGATATGAATGAAAAATGTCAGGGGTCGAGTTCACAACCATCTAATCAAAACTCACTCTTTATCTCTAACTATTAAAATGAAATTAGCTTTTTTTTTTCAATGTAAATTATCTTTCTACCTTTCTTCTGATAAAAAACTGAAGAAAAAAAATGAACAACCATTTAATAACAAACATGACGCAGGAAAGATCAGTTTAAGGTGTTAGTTGGAGTGTTTGATTTAGACATGACACTGAGCTCCAGTCGTTCCGTAGGAAGAACGGTGGCGCATTAATCAAGACACTCTTCTGAATAAAAAGTCGTGAGTTCAACTATCATCTTGAAAATATTATTTATTTCGGTCTGTAATGTTAATTTATTTACTCACTGTTAAAGGTAAACCAGCCTGAGTTTAGATTCAATAAAAGGATAAGATAAAAGTGATTAGTTGATGATAAAAATGATGATAAAAATGAAATTCAAACTAATGTATTTAATGTTGTTTCTCTTTCAGTAATTCTTTCCCTCGAACGCCCCCCTCTGTCTCTCTGTCTCTGTCTCAGTCTCTGTCTCTGTCTCTCTCTTAAATCAATCCTTTTCATGATCTTTTTTCTGGATATCAATTTATCCAGCCTGCTACAGCGATCATATGATATAGTCATTGTAATTGTCTTTGTTTATTTGTAACGGTTACCAGTTCAATCACTGACGCTGTGTTAATGTTATTAGGTTGTACTTTTCTTCGTTGGAAAGACGAGAATAGTAACTCATTCATAGACCACTTTTTATCCAATTTCCTTAATTTGCAAGGTAAACAACTGCATACATGTGGCCTTAGTCATAATTAACGTTGCTAGATGAACATAGGTTACACTGATGATAAGTTTTGATTTAGAACCTTTATAGATATATAGATTGAGAGATAAATTGATACAGTTGGAATAGAGTGTTGAAAAATGTGTTTAAGGCTCGCTAGTTCATAATGAAGGGATTTGCTTGGTATTATTGTAGGATATTGAGACAGAAGTACTACCGAATACTGTTTTTTTTAATCGCATTTCAGTGTATTTTTCTAAAATTCTACTCAAAATTTAGTGTATAAATATCTCTTACTGTCCTTTGCCCTTGCCACTCTCTGTCTCTGTCTATCCGTCTGTCTATCTCTTTTCCTCCCTTTCTGTCTTACACACACACACACACACACACACACACACACACACACGCGACCAAAGAGATTGGCAAAGATAAAACTCAAATCTCTTATTGTATATCTAATTCGTTTGTAATGTCACGCGCTGTAACTAGAAAAAGTGATAAGGGAGATGTATGATCAAACACGAACTAATTATCTGAGTTCACGTAGTAAACATCTATTGGACAAATAAGAAAATAGCACAACAAAAAATATGTACGATATTCCGTATCTTTATTCCTCTTGCAAACATCCGTACCAACCTTGTAAAAAATACAGGAATGGTGGTAAGAGCTGACTGAGTTCTAAGTTCAATTGAATGTCATCAACAGTGACCAATCCATCAGAACTTCTTTCAGAACGTCATGGGCCAGCGTGGCAGGGCCTGACCCAAAGCTCCCCAAAAAGCCAAAAGGCTATGCCACATGACTTGCTTTATTTTGGGATGGTGTGCTCTAAAGACGACTACCTAAACACGTCACCAATAAAAGATATGTTCGTACCAGGTCATCGGTCCACCAGCCACCACCAAAACAAAAAATTAAAAAACATCACCAAAAGGATAACATTGTACATTGGGACCTACAACGTCAGAGCACTCCCAACTGACATGCCCCGAACTGATCTGGAAAATAAAATCAAAAACGTCAAATGGGACGTTAGTGAGATGAGAAGATCCGGAGATGAAGTAATCGAACTGAAGAGCAAACATTTTTCTTACAGCTACTGAAAAGAGAAAAAAAAACTGGAGTAGTCTTTCCCTCTATGATGACCTCAAAAACAACGAGGGAGGCTTCAAAGCCATCTCAGACCGGATAGCCAGCGTCACCAAATAAGTATAAATTGAATTCCATAAAACTCTATGCTCCCATTTCGCAATGAACCCAGGAGGAATGAAAAACTTTGTGATGACTTGAACTTCTTACTCCAAGACTAGAGAAAATACTACAATGTTATCAAAGGAGACTTCAAAACACAGGTAACACAAGGAAATGATAATTATGTCTGATAATTTGGATATGAAATACGGAACGAAACAGGAGAAGATCTGGTAATGTTCACTACGGCTAATGGGTTCAAAATCATGAACACCTTCTTCAACAGGAAATCGACTTGGGAGAGCCCCAACCACAAAACAAAGAATGAGATAGACTACATCGTAAGGGACAAAAGCGACACTGTCAAGGACTTGCAAAATGACTAAATCCAGTCAAAATAAGAAGCGACTACAGAATGGTAAGAAGCTCAATGCAAGTAAATACCAACACCAAACTGCAACATCTGAACATACCAAAAAAAGCACACTCGATCCTTCAAACTTGAACTGAAAATAGATTTATAATTCTTACTAAACAAGAAAACGACTCCAACATCAGCGAACCCAACAACAAAATTACAGCCTCTCTAATAGAAGTATCCGCTATATGTAAACCAACGAGCACACGAACCATCAAAATCTCAGATGAAACCAGAAATCTCATAGAAAAACTAAAAAACATCAAGCCACTGACAACAATAGGAGAGGAAATTGGGGAGAACAAACTGAGTAAGACAATCAAGAAGGAACGAAGAGAAGATAGAAAAAGATACACAATGGCAGTCACTGAATCGGTTCTCGAAAAATGTCAAGGCTTCAAAGCTATGAACAAAGGTCTCGAGTCAGGACGGAAGCAAATAATCAGTAAACTCAAGGAAAACAGAGACAGGATTGTCGAGCGTGTCAAAGAATTTTACCAATAACTGTATTCCTCCAAATAAAGGCTACAAAACAACGAAGAGGATACGTAATACGTGTGGCATCAATACGAGGGTTTCCCAGACGTAACCCCGTGGGAGGTGAAACAAGCAGTCGTGATGATAAAGAAAGGAAAGCCCCCTTACCGAACCCCATTACCATTTATCTACTCAACTTACTGTGGGTAAGATCGTCTGTGGGAAACTGGACATTGTATTCAACTTATGCCTAATACAATGTAAAATTCCGGAAAATTGGAGTACTGCAATCATAATGCTTTTATATAAATAAATAAAAATCTGAAAGACCACGAGAACTACGGACTGATAAGCTTTTTTAACTGCATGTACAACTTTTCACGAAAATCAACAGTAATCGAATAAAAAAAAACACTAGATGAAAACCAACCACAGGAGGAAGTGGGCTTTCAAAGAAGCTACTTGACCATGGACTGTCTGCATTCATTGAATCAGCTGAAAAAAATAACAGCAGAATACAAGCTGCCATTGCATCTATTAATGTCAAAAAGGTTTTCGACTCAGAGGAAATCCCTACAATCCAGTATACACCAGGGCGCTGCAACATATATGCAAACACAGCGGCTCCTTTAGCTACATAAAAACTTGGAGCCCTTTCAGCTCAAAATTGGGTCAACACAAGGTGATACTAGCTTACCCAAACTATTTGCAGCTTGCCTCGAAATGATCTTCAGAAACCTAGATTGGGGAAATAAAGGGATCGAAATAGACAGAGAATATCTGAGTAACTTCAGATTTGTAGAAGATCTCATACTTCTTGCAGAGAACCTAGACCTCTTTGTAATGTTGGATGAACTAAATGAAGAGATAGAATATCAGAATAGAAGATGCAGAACTGGAGAAAGCAGACCAATGCGTCCACCTCTAACAATTAATTCCCGTGACACCCCCAAAAGACGAAGGAATCAAGCAAAAAACCCCACTTGGATGGCGAGCTTTTGGTAGAACAATCTCAACCTTCAAAAAAGAAAAAACATCCCATCAACCCTCAAAAGAAGGGTAAACAACCAATGCATATCCTGATAGTCATTTATAGACCTGAAACATGGAACATAACCAAAAGACAGGCACACAGATAACCATGAAACATGTACATGAAAGAATCATGCTGAACTTCACATGAAGTGATCACAAGACAGCATAATATGTCCAAGACATCACACAACCTATGTACCTCAGGACTCACGACATGGATCCCTAGATATCACATGTACTTGATTGTGAGACGAACTAAACAAGTTCAGAAGGTACTGACTCTCTGATGCCCACGATAAAGAAGTGTGGCGAATCTTAGGGAAGGTGCATGTCCAAAGACCGACGTTAAGAGACTAATGATGATAATGATGATGATGATGATGAATCCTATCACTGAGTAGACTTATGTGTTATCAAAACTTTTATATTTTTCAAATATAGAAATGTATTCTTCGTATCTGCACCAACAAGTTTGGAAACTAACTTTCCTAAACAGATTTTACAAACTAGGCCCCTTTGGGGATTTGTCGGTACACTTCATTTTTGATTGTTTAAATGATTATATAATAAACGTATCCGATATTTTAGACACAAACAGCCCATGCAGAGTATATCAGTAAGCCCTGGTTGCATCCAGTGTCATTTATAACTTTTAATTTCAACAATATTTCGACTTTAAACAGCACAGCACACCACAACACACCCAGCGGTAGTACTGACTTTTGCAGCCACTAAGGTTGGCAACAATCGATCTCTTTTTTGGGGGGGGTAAATTTGCTGAACTTTTGTTGGCATTGAGTATGTCCATGTGTTTGTTCTTAACGGGGGTTAAGTGAGTGTTCATGTTAAAGAACATATAAGCAACCCCTTATACATGATTGTCAATTGTTAACCCACTCAATTTCATATATATATATATATATATATATATATATATATATGTGTGTGTGTGTGTGTGTGTGTGTGTGTGTGTGTGTGTGTGTGTGTGTGTGTGTGCGTTACGTTAGGTTTGGAAATTAGCATGCATTCACACTCATGGCTTCTAATTGTGCTTCCGATAAGTACAGCTTGTTACGTCGATCTTTATTGGCATAACATCTGCGCCCACGGCGTGATTGTAATCTTAAATCTGTGGTCTAACACAAACGAATTTTCTCAGAGCAACTGCAATTACCTGATTCCAATCAATTTTGTTCAAACTAGCAGTTAATTGAATCTCATTTCTTGATTGGGTGTGAAATGATGGCAATCCATAAACCGCCCATTTTTGGTATGACGAGCAGAAATCTCTATTTCTTAAGAATTTTGTTGAGAGTTCACAGCGTCATGAAGTCTACTTTATGGTATATTAGTACCGAAAGTACGAGAGATTTTGTATTGATATTGGTCATTTAACAGCTATGTTCGTACTTGGAGTTGCGTATAAATGAGATATTTCCCACTGATACCTGCTGTGAAAAATATCATATTCTCTGATTGGAAAATTGGTGCCCGACATTTGTTAAGCTTAGTAATCATTTATAAGGAACGTTCTATTTCTTTACACGGTTCTCATCAACTTTTATCTGGCTATACGTTAAATACATGTTATCTAAAAATAATATGCATATTGTTTAGTTTATGTGATATTCCCAGTTCCATATAAATGATTAAATTGGTTTTTCAGGAAATATACTCCACAAAAGTTAATAAGATGGAATTTATTAGAATCGTGCACTTGAAATTATGCATATGATTTTCCATGTTGAGAATGATTATTACATTTTTAAAGCAATTGCAATGAAATCGGGATTGACTCCTGATGGCTTGTGCCCGTAATCCATTATGGCCATAACTGAAAAGTTTCCTTATTATGTATATGAACACTGACAGGCCAATATTTTCAAGTAACATCACTGATTATAAGTATTTTGATATGAGAATTCTATTTCCAGTGTACATTAGGGTCTTTCTAAAGTCAAAAATCATTCAAGTTCTCTTTTGAATTATTGTAGCACAGGATTCGAAATTCATTTAATTTTTAAAAAGATGTTTATACTTCAATTGACAGATATCTAACTGTGCATATAACATAACTATGATAGGCTAGATCAGGCCTCAATATCATTGTTTATGCAGCTTCTTTCATGGTGACAGGAAAGTTTCACCACACTATGCTGTGTTTAAGGTAATTAATATATGTCCTTATTCATAGCGAAAATTCTCCAGTAGTTGCAGGAGTGTAGTTACTGCATATTGTAGCAAATTGGGAAGACTGGTTTAGAATTACGAGACACCAAATCTGAACAAAAGGAAAGGTGTTATAGAGTTGTGGCCTGATAAAATAGGCTTACCTTCTGACAACCCTCTGTGTGTGCGTATATATATATATATATATATATATATATATATATATATATATATATATATATATATATATACATATATATATATATATATATATATATATATATATATATATATATATATAATTGGATGGTCCAAGAGAGAAATTAAGGAGACAAATGATTGTCAGTCACGTTTGCAGAATTCCATGGCCAACAATATAAAGATAATTTCTGTCAGAGTTCATGAGGCAGAGACCATTACCAGTCTACTCCTATATGTAGCTGTCCGTTCCTGTATACGCCCACATATCTTCGGTAGACAGTAGCCATGCCTCTGCCATTTTATGACAGAGCAGAACACATTGATGAAACTAACCCCTTTCCAAGAAGGTCAAATACTAGTTGACCTTATGTCGCACATGACAAACAATAGAAACCGATAGACAGTTGGACACATTGTGTCAACCGCTGACAACTCAGTTGCCGATAAAATGTGGACGGAATAGAAAGTAAGTCTCAATCTTGTAACTACAGTAAAGTGCCAAAACTTGTTAACTAAAAACTGTTTGGACCATAGCTTTCTCTCGGGAATGGCGCCGTCGTTGAGTGACCAACCAGTGAGAATTTATTTCAGATTGCTCGATGGAAAACATGTGATCCCAGATTATACACCCAAGGAATAAAATACTTTATTATCATGAGCTTTACAAGCAGATATATTTTTCAATTAGGTATCACTTAGATCATAATCATAGTTATTAGTGTTTCATTTGGTTGTGGCGCAAAAATTCTATTTTATATTTGCAAACAATGATCAATGTTCAATTGAAAACATTTTCTATATTGGTGTTGAACGAGAGGCATTGGATTCATATAATTCTAGGAGCATGTACATCAAACGTGGGAGATAAACGCAAAACGATGAAAATCAAATATGCAAAGCTGAACAAGGTAGACCACAACTTGAAACAACTAATCTCCATTTAAACCTCAAAACAAGGAGAAATCAAACCAGCAATCTCTTTAAGATGGCACCTTATCTGCAGAGCAAGCTCAACCTTCAAAAACAAGAAGATCCGATTAATCATAATAAAAAGAGTCTACAACCAATGCACCCAGTTGATAGTCACCTATGGAGCAAAAACATGGAACTTGACCCAGAGATTGACCTAAAAATTGAGAACTATGCAGCGTGCATATCAAAGAATCATGTTTCATATCACTTGGGAGACCACAAGAGATTACGGAAAAACAGGAGTCCGAGACATCAAAAAAAATCATTTAAAAAAATTGCAACAGGCTGGCCATGTTGCAAGACTGTCATACAACCGATGGACATCGTGACTCAAAGCATGAACCCTACGGATCAAATGCTGAACCAAGGCCGGCAGAATATAAGATCGCAAGACAAACTGGACGTGTTTAGAAGATATTTGCTCCACAACGCCCAGAATGGAGAGGTCTGGAGGATCTTTGGGAAAGTATATATCCAACAACAAACGATAAAAGACCAATGATAATGCCAAAAAATGTTGTATCTGCTACATAAGATACTATTGATCTATTTCTCAATATCATTTCATCGGCCCCAGAACGTAAGTGTAGCAAATTTATAGAACCCCCATAACTGAAATTTCATTCAGTTAATCAAACGTAAGCTCTCATGGGGACGTAAGCAAAAGCATTGATCAGCAACTCAGAATCGATCATTATTGCGCCCCAGAGAGGAAAAATACGAAGTTGAGGTATTTTCTTCCCAGAATCGCGGCTTTTTGAACGTCGTATTAAAAAAAAGTATCAAGAGTCCAACCTTTCTTAAACTAACCACATATGTTAATTTCATGTTAACACTAACATCTAAATCTTATCTACTGCATCTGCATTTCCACCATATGGTGGCATATTGATCACATGGAGGTCAGCTATTCTGACAGAAACTATCTAGCCCAAATCAATTCTGATTATTTTCATAAATCAACAAAGCATCTGTGACGCACTTTGATGAAACAAAAAAACAAAAGAAAAACAACTAAATAATTCAAATAGAAATCCCCATTGTCATCAGCTTCTAAATGTTAGTTGTGGGGCAGAGATCTTCCTCGGGACAATATTCGTTGAATTTGTATAAATTGTCCTACATATTTTCTGTTTTTTTGCTGGCCACGATGTTGTTAAGGATTTCAGGGAATCCATGTTTGTAGTCGTGTAGTATAGCAGTATATGCATTCTCTTGGGATCTCTCGATTCCACTGCTTAGGCCAAATGATACATTCCCAGTGTGATAACGGATATTATTTCAGATATTGTTTTTAAGTAATATAACAGATTAATCCTGTCAGATTGTATCAATTTCTTGATTATATATATATATATATATATATATATATATATATATGTGTGTGTGTGTGTGTGTGTGTGTGTGTGTGTGTGTGTGTGTGTAAACTCAATTCTAACGCCTGGATCCGGAAATAGCCGAGAGAAAAATCTATAAAGAGATAGTTGAGAGACCCGGGTGATGCAATATGCTAAAATGCCTGCACGAGGCGTGAATAATAGATAGGATGAATGAGAATGTTAACACATGCACAACAGGTTCCCTCACATTGGTTTTCAGAATCACACCAGGCCATACAACCTATTCTTGAAATATTCAAAATGTTTCGATGAAATCCAGACCGACCTTGGATGTTATGATATGGATGTATTGGGAACCACAGTGGATTGATTAATACGTTTTTATATACTGTAGGATTATGAAACGATCTCAAGTAAATTGTTTGACATTCAGTGCTCATATGGACTCTCAAATAAAGAAGAAATATTAGGATGCGGATTTGGACTCCCTACAGTCTCCTTGAAATAGCAAGCCACAGTTAAAAGCCATTAAGGCTTTGAGAATAAAGAGACCGAAAAGGGCCCGGAAAGAAAGAAGAAATAGGATTTTGCCTCACGTCCAAATTATTTCCTATGGAAGTGGTGCATAATATACTTCATCAAAGAAGAGCACACGCACACACATATACTCTCTCTCTCTCACACACTCAAACATATATGATGTTTGATGTATCATTTTGCTAATGGGTTATATAACTGTAAATAAATTTAATTTCACGTAAGATAAAGAATGATAGATTTACACAAACATTAGCAACACCGATATATGCTAAAGCAACGAAAATGTAATCAAACTGAAGCCATTTTTGTTATTACTTTGCATTTCAAGTTTGGCATATCATCATGTTACCACTGCAAAAGTATTTGTAAGAGTCGTGACAGTGATTTATTGTATTATGAAATTTATCCAAATACAGCTCAAAAGGGGGAGAACAATTTATGATCACGTTAAACCGCACAACAAGGACCGTCAAATAGAGGAAAATGCGTTGAAAATCCCGATAGAACATCAAGCAAAGTCGATTTCAGTAAAATAACACAACGGAAAGTGTCACGAATTGAGCATGTAGTCAGTAAAAGACCCACCATAACTCAGAAGTACGATCAAAGTAGCGTATTTTGATACCGAATCCTCCAGGATGTTGAAAAAAATGTGCAAAGCCTGATTTTCGACCGCTTTTGAAGGCCAAACACATGGTGAAACTTCTGAAATGGACTATGAAATATCAGTAAATTGACTTCAATGTTGTTGTTTTTTACCCTTATGGACTGGATGGATGGAATTAGAAAAGACGAATCGATTTAACCATGATGTTTATCAGACAAAGGAAAAATCAATTCCCTTAGCTCATACCAGATTTTTGGAAGACAATTGTCAGCTTCAGTTTATGTCCAAGACAGCAGAAACTTGTTCTTATGCTAGACTACACCCCTTCGCTCAGAGCGCACGCTGCAGTCGACTACTTGATTGAAATACGTACCAGAAATAGTTGATTAATGAATTAACCACCATTTCTTCCAAATTTCAACTCAATTGAATCCTTCTGGAGCGTCTTCAAGAGGGAGGTGTATGAAAATGGGCATCAGTTTGCTACCAAATGAAATTTAGCACCAGCTATTTTGACAAGGATGGAAGCTATCACAGTCAAACAAATTGAAGATTTAGCAAAATCAATGAACGATCGAATATCTGTGATTCGTGGGCCAATATCCTCTATTCGGGAGTAAATGATTCGTATCAAAGTTCTTTGTTTTCATAGTTTCATGCCCTTAATTTATAGGATCCAGTATTACATGTATATGAGTTTTATAGTTTGCTTGGACTTCTTTATCAAAAAATTCAATCGATATTCGATTACTGTATCACTCTCTGTTTTCTATCCATGTTTAATAATCTGTCACGATGAAAAATTTGAGGAATTGCAAAAAAAAAAAAAATACCCTGCCTCTCACATTGTCCGTACATTCAAGTTCAATACTTTTAAATATTGCATGATTATGCCCTGCAAATATTTGTCTTCGGGTATTAGAATTTTTCGATTGTAGCGGAATTTAGAAGGAAAGAACAATGTATTTGCATAATAATTTACCTATATATATATATGTATATATATATGTATAGCGATATTTTTTCTGCACAGTGTGATATTATGCTGTATTATGTAAATTGGACGTCTACAAGAGCACTATTGGAGTAATTCAAGAAAAAAAACACGTAGCAATATATTTTTGCTTAATCTTGTCAAAATAGCAATAGATTGTTTTTTCTCTTATGATTCGTAAATGCAATGAACATATAATAAGACTATGCTAAAGTTTTTGCTCTCTATTTAGAATTCGAGTAGTGATATAAATACTAAAATTATGGTTATGAATCCAATGATGATAATTTTGATATGATGTCTTTTCACAACAGATGTAAATACAAGAAAAGTAAAAATACGTATCTCTCATGTGTTATAATTAGGAGTAAGATTTATACAAAAGAAAGTAAATTCATTCGAATGAGTATTCCCAGCAAAATTCACATAGGTCTGATGCAAAAATAACTCCCTCTGTATGTTCATCTATTGATAAATAGACTCAGTTTTGTCATGAATATTTTTTAGAAGTTCAATGTAAACGCTTTATCATTGAACGGATGCTAGATTATAGATTATTGTGTGTGTGGGGGGTGCATGCACGTGTGCATGTGTATGTGTATATGTGTGTCATACGTGGATGGTAGTTCTGGCCTCTCCATGTTACCTGAGCAGTTGGGCATTTTACAAATATTTTTGTACGTTAGATTCCCCAACACTACATTTGTTATGTTCTCGCACTTGTGTACACATACATGCTTTACGTTTTGAATATATATATATATATATATATATATATATATATATATATATATATATATATATATATATATATATATATATATATATATATATATATATATAGTTTTTTTTAATGAAATATACATTTAAATTTGTGCCGCTTTCGTTCACTTCTTCGACGAATCAATACGTCTGTTTGATGTTTCCATGCTGACATGAAAGGATTTTTCCCCAGCTACTTCACTTACAACTAACGTATGCGACATATCTTTCTAAAAGTAGAATCACACGCAATCTTATATGCCCGGACAAGTATGTATATCACAGTGTTAATGCATATGTGTGTATGTGTGTGTGTATGAATTTGTCTCCGTGTGTATGTGCTTGTGCAAGTGTGCGAGCGTGCACGAGCGTGTGCGAGCGTGTGCGAGCGTGCGCATGTATTCAAAATGTAAAGAAATGATCGTTTTTTATGTTATGGTCGAGTGCCAAAAGCTACGTGTGAAACCCAGATACACTTGTGTTTATCAACATAAGTGGTTTTAAAGATTTTTCACCCGTCTTAAGTATTCCTTCGACTTCTTACAGGGCGCAATATTGATTTTAAGGAAACTTGAGTGAAATCTAAAAGATCAAATAATGCGCTGGAATATTTATAAGACACCCCACAAATGCATTTTGTAAATTTCGAATATTGGTCATAGAGCGTAACCAACTTCGCCATAAATGTAAAATGAAAAGGAATTCGATTTTTAGATCAATCTTTTTAGCTGACGACCTTCATACACACGTATTTTAAAGGGTAAAAACACATCGCAAGGTTGGCAGTGTGTATAAGACAAAGAAAAGAATAATATTTTCTGGTCTTTTCTAGAAGCATGCATTTGAAATGATTCGAATGTTGTCGGATATCTGTGAGACACTGCATGCTTAGAGTATGCATTGATCACTTTGCTCCAGGTGTCAAAATTGCTCAGAGCAAAATGCCTCACCGGAGAAGAAAAGATGAAAATATTGATTTCATAAACCGATGGCCTTTTACCCCTCTTCTTCTTCTTCTTCTTCTTCTTCTTCTTCTTCTTCTTCTTCTCATCATTATTATTATTATTATTATTATTATTATTATTATTATTATTATTATTATTATTATTATTATTATTATTATTATTATTATTATTATTATCATCAGTAGTAGTTGTAGTAGTATGATGATAATGATGAAGAAAAAAACCCGAAAGAGAATAGCAATATACATGCTGTGTCCAAAATAACGGATATATAGGCATTAATGGCCATTTTTTCGAAGTATTCGAAAATCGATGGCACTAAGGTAGACCCTCGCTTCAAATGATGCTCACTGAAAAAAATATATCGAGTGGACCTTGGAAAGTGACATAAAATGACTTCAACCAGAAAAAACAATGCCAGAAAGTAATGTTCTCAGATGAGAAGTTCAATTTAAATTGCCTCGATACTATACATCTATGTAGGCACGATCCTCAGATGGACAAGAATGTTTTTTTTTTAACCCGCTTCGTAGGGGAGATATACAATGTTGCAGCAAAGATTTTTCAGTCGAAGGTAAAAGCTGAATTAGTGATAATGGGAAATGAGTGAAACACTTAGAGGTGGTAAAGAAGAGATTTCTGCCATTTGTCAACCGCCATTATGAATGAAAGTCTGTATTCAAGCCAGACAGAGTAACCTTTCATCATATCAAGGTCACCAAGGAATATTTTGAACGCAATGGAATCACGATTGCAGAATTCATTAAACCATTTCCGCCACATGTTTACTTTCTTCAAACTGTTTGCATTTTGAGTACTGCTGACAAATTAATGAAATCATGTTCCGTCGGTGGGAGCTCTTACAGGATTATCTTTCGTGTCATTACAAGATACATCAAAATGCGAAATGAAAGATACTATATAAGATATATTATAGTGAAAAAAATGTTGGTATTCATGAGAGCTGCAGATTTAGTTGAGTGTCTGCTTAAGGTTAGCATTCTGAAGTGTGCTATAGAACTCAAATTTATTTTATCTCCAAGTACAGTGCTTAAAAATGTGATCGAATTGCGACCAACGTATGTGGTTAGAGAATCTCCCTTATTTAGATGTTCGAGAAATTGAAGTACCAACCAAAAATCCTGGTATGAAAGAGGGTAGGGAGATTCACGATGTAAATTTAGTATAGAAAAATTACTGATGAGTACACTGAGAAGGCAAAGTAAAGCTTTTTAAACTACTTTAATGTGTTACTTGTAGATTTATTTCTTTAAATAAAATATTCATCTTATTTAAACATCATCATCATCATCATCATCATCATCAGTCCTTTAATGTCCGTCGTCGGACATGGACCTTCTCCAGGATTCGCCACATTTCTCAATCATGGGCGTCGCAGAGCCAGTATTTCCTGAATTTCTAAACGAGTATATTTTTCTACGAAGTAATTTTTTCAGGTTAATCTGAGAAATGGATTTTTAGAGAAGAATGGGGCATGACAGATTAGCATTCAAAAGCTCTTTTCAATACATATCTTCTCAAACAACACTACCGGTTGAAAAGTGTAGTTGCAACCCGAAAGAAGCCTCGCACACACTCCCGAACAGACCTGCGCAGGCCTGCACATACCCTGGGTCAGATTTTGGTGTGTCCGTTTTAAAATGTAACGATTGTCCGAAAATAACAAAAAGGTACTGATTGATGTAACCTAACATTTACATTTCAAAGGTTTATTTCTATTTTACCGTGGGATGTTTGTCGCCTAGTTTAGCATTGTAGATAAAATGTGAATACAACGCCTCCTTCTCAAGTATAAAACAATTTGTTTACTGGAAACTAGCGAATTAGTGATGGAAACGAAAGTGTATGGATCAAACCAAAAACAACTGTTCCAAAAATAATTCTTGGTACTGAATATTTCTTTCAGAGAATTAGTTTCACTGGAGATTTCTTAATACATTTATTTCTCACCAAAATTGACAAATTCCAAGGAAAATTAATGCCAGTTCCAGAATTTGGAGAAGTATTATGTTTGAAAAGATTAATGCCTACGTACTGGAAAGAGATCTGGTATTGCTAGCTTGACGTGACCAGTTATCGTTTGAAACTTGCTGTTGGTACAGCTGATGAAGTCAGATCATTTTCGTTCTTTGCCCCCTCTCTCATCCAGAAGTTTTCTGCCCACTCCCTCAAGACAGTCAGACAGACTGACCGGGCGATATTCCTTTCTTGTTTGTGACCTCTCTCACTGAAAGAAACAGACATCTGAATTGATATATGTACATATAAATATGTGTGTATGTGTGTATGTATGTATGTATGTATGTATTTGTTTGCTTATATATACATTTATTCGTGTGTGTTTGTGTATGTGTATTTGTGCCTGCATGGCTTGTATGTCCGTGTCAGTGTGTGCGTGTATGGTAGCTGATATTTTTAGCAAATATATATGTATATATATATATATGTGTGTGTGTGTGTGAGTGTGTTTGTGTGTGTGCGTGTGTGTGTGTGCGTGTGCATGTATGTGTGTATGTATGTATGTGTGTGTGTGCGTGATTGTTAGGACACAATGTTATTTCCAAACCCACTGATAACATTTATACATATTTCCAAAGTCGTTTCCGGATATAAACTTGAATCACATCATCTCCGACCATTTAACATATTTTTCTAATGTTTCAGCAATCTTCCAACCAAATAGCTATTTCCAGCACGTTTTCCGACAAAACATGTCCATTTTCCCTGCAACGACCATTACTTGACTTGCTGTGAATGGAATCAACGTCCCTAATCGGAAGCAGATTTTTTTTCTTTTTTTGGAAACGTTTCTCTATCAGAAATCAGTTTGTGATTCGCCAAATAACAATTGGCGCCATTTGCCTGCATTCGAGTACTTTGGCTGCAGCGTGAAGTTAACCCCTTGACCTCAATCTTAATTAACTCAGTCGTACTTCTAGAGGCCGCTTTTTATTATTCCTTTATAAAATAGTACACAGTTGACCGACTAACAGTGAATCCTGCCATTATTTTGTTGTTGAATGAAGTGGAATTTGCGAATACTTTTTTTTGAAACGACTGGGTGAGATGAGTTGAACATTGGAAAGCTTCCAGATATTGACAAACCGGGTGTGGCATAATTTCTACTCGATTAGTTCCGAGACAATGGCAGATTCTACCATTATTAGGATGGGTACCATGTTCGCATTGACTACACTACGATTATTATAGTTCATTTATTATTCGATACAAATGAGAGTAAAATATGTTTTATAGTCGTTATATTTTTTTATGGGTATTGCGACTTTGTGGATAAATTTGTCCACAGAAATTATAGATGGAATCTATTTTAGTTTGAGCAATATTATATGCATATCTGGACATGAGGTAGTAAGTAGCCAGCAAGTCTTACAGGCCATTACTACGGTAGTGAGTCCAGTCTTCCTAGGGTGTCCTACCCTCGTATACGTATCTTGTACCAAGCTGAGTTCCATAAATACTCCTCAATGGGGTATTTGCGTCCGATGGAGAATGATGTGATGCAATATATATATATATATATATATATATATATATATATATATATATATATATATATGTATGTATGTATATATGTATATATATATATATATATATATATATATATATATATATATATATATATATGTATGTATGTATGTATGTATATATATATATATATATATATATATATATATATATATATATATATTGTTACTGTTCTTGTTTCGAATGCTTTTTTTAAAAATTCTTGCTAGATCCATGCTGAATATTCATCGACGTACAGATTGAGTTAGTTAAGAAAGATTTTTATTTATTTTCTCTTTTTGCCTATTTTATATGTAACAAATTTCATCTTTTCAATACAAAAATATCTCCAAATATCCCATTCGTAAATGAATGTTTTTGATATGTAATCTGTTTGGGAAGAAATCAAAAGAATATTTACACATTAATTGATGCTTTGTTTATTGAAAAAAATATGTCTTTTATTTATTTTCATTTCCCTCATATTCATGGCATTTTATCTTTAAATAATATTCAAAACTAATTGGATTCTTGAAAATTATCGTATAGATCTTGGAATTTTGAATGATCAAAGAGATTCGTGAATGTTTTGAAAACAAAATGGCGCTTAAATTTAAAATTATTGAACTACAAAAAAATTAGGTAGATGCCAAATAATTGAGGTTATTCATCTCCATCTTTAAAGCAGTATAACTCAGCTTGGAATAAAATTACTAATCGAAATAATGATACCTATTTTGGGCCACATAGAAACATTTATTCCGGAAGCACAGTATTATGGGGTTCTGAAACCAATTAGATCTTTGAAGTCGTTCTGATCTGTTGCTTGCTTGGAGACCATCAAATGCAGGAAATGTTTGAAATGCTTGAAAAAGTCGTGGTCGGCTCTACAGAAGAATATGGAGGTAGAATTTGGTAGGAAAGTTCTTTCGATTTCTGCTGTGTCATTTGCATGACATGTTATTTTCTTATTCTTTTCATCCAGTATCATTAGCCTGACATGTTGTGATTTTTGCTTTCCCAATTTGTTCGATGTCGTAAACCACAGAAATAGTTCCACAACTCCAATGCTCCCTTCTTCTCTTTGAAATCTTTGGAATCAGTGTCGAGTACGTTCGTTGAATGTACTCTAGCCAAATTCTTGGATGATATTGCACTTGCTGGTGCTTTCGTCCCATTTTGAACTGATACAACAAAATTGCTTGGATTTGTTTTTGTATTTTTTTTTTCATCTTTTATTTGACTACCTCAATTAAAACATAATATACAGTGGAAAAACTTCCAGATTCAAAAAATAGAGCAAAAATCATACTTCAAAATGGTATAATCGATGTAGGTAGTAAATTAAAGTTTGTTTCCCTCCAAAATGAGGATTGAAGTTAGAAATAACAATCATTTTGTCACCATTAGATGTCAAAGTCTTGGGATCCATTGACATAGTTGAATTTCAAAATAACTAAAATCAGAACAACGTTTAAAAAAATATGATAGTTGTTTTCCCTGTAATAGCTAAAATGTTGGCAGATTGTCGTATTATAAATGTTCAATAAGATTACACCAAATATACGATAAATTTGCATAATACTTCAATATTCATATCTGCTACATTACGCCAAGAGAAACTCGTTTAAGCATATCTTTGAATGCTGCTCATGATATAAAAAAATAATGTACTGTAATTTATATCGAGTAGATTTTTTGATCATCTGAATGGTTTTAATGCCTAATAAGAATATAACACAGGATATTTATACTGCAAACGATTTACAAAGAGATTCCAATACTTCTGGAATGCATATCTCCCGCGGTTTCAATGATTAGGGTGATATAGATCTCCTATAGATCTATCTTAAAAGTTAATCGAAGACCATGAATAATTGACATTTTCCTGGTTTTTATAACGGCAGACAATTACTTTATCGTATTATGACCCCATACATAAATTAATTTGAATTACATAACTGTACAAGAAAGATGTGAATGCTTTTTCTGATATTGTATGTTTATGATTTATTATCATTTGAAATAATATAAAATACGAAAAATGGAACGTTTGATTTGATTTTATGTTCCCTTCAACATCTACGAAAAGCCAGGAGACATTTTAATACGGATTATATTATCCAAATTGTCTTTTCTGATTTATAGCCTTCGGGTATCTAGGCCATTTCTCTCCTTCTCTCCTTCTCTCTTTCTCTCTCTCTCTCTCTCTCTCTCTCTCTCTCTCTCTCTCTCTCTATATATATATATATATATATATATATATATATATATATATATATATCATCTAAATCTTTCAGTTTTCAACAAGGGTTTTCATTATTTTTCCCACGTGAGTCTTGTGCATTCTAGGATAGAGTATTCATCCATAGCAATATTTGGGTGTCCAGTATGAAATTTCAATGTTATATTTGCTTCGGAGTGATGGTAAAAACTAAGCAAGATATTCCCCCACGATATACAGCGTAACACTATTGGATGCATCGTCTTGCTATGATGATTAATATTTTTATTACATGTAATTTATTTACATCCATTAATATCTCAGCAGTCAGATGTCTCGGCTAATGATTTATCTGAGAAATCCACTCGACTAAAATGAATCGCTTCAAGTTTGCGCCATTACGCTGAGTGCATTAGAAGATAAAT
The DNA here is from genome assembly GCA_963457665.1 of Thysanoteuthis rhombus. NCBI lineage: Eukaryota > Metazoa > Mollusca > Cephalopoda > Oegopsida > Thysanoteuthidae > Thysanoteuthis > Thysanoteuthis major. The sequence continues at coordinate 30,307,144 of OY735199.1, read as the reverse complement.
TACACAATGTAAACAAATTTTACTTTTATTTGACTTCGTGGTAAGCGGATTATTTTGATATATATGAGACCCATTTGATAGGCATTGTCAAAGGTACAATGATACGATCCATATACAGATTAAATTGATACACTGCAAGTTATAATACCTTTCCTTACAGAATATAAACATTCCGTTTCCAGTCAGAAAGATGTCGAGACAAATAAGAAGCCAAAAAAAGTGTTCATGTTTAATATTTCCATTGTTTTATGGCAATGTAATTTCGATGAGTGACTGGATGTCTCCCAGGTCTCATTTTGTGTGTATTTCACTAGAAGCAACAAGCAACTTCATACTACGATACTGACAATGGGCACAGTTTTCTTGCAATTCAAAGACAAGAGAATAGAAGCAAAATTGATGAAGTTTTATTCGATCAAAACAGTATGTTTTGTTTTGTTTTTGTTTTATTGTTCTTTTTTTTTTCCAAATGAACATTTCCACTTTTGTTTTTCGATTCCACGCTAAACACAATTCTAATTTGAGGGGACATGTACATCCCATTTTTCTGGTTTTGCCAACCATATCACCAGAATACAATCAAATTACAAGTATTTTATTTACCATGTCCTCCAAGTACCTTCTTGTTACACCCACTTTTCATTCTGACTTATATCGCCATTTGGTATTGTTATATATGTCTTTCTCTGGCACTTAGAGTAAAAACCGACAGTCATGGAACAAGCAACGCAGTGCAATATAAGTGTTTGTTGTAGAAAAAAAAGGAGAACATTCGAGAGGAAAATAAAAAAAACTATCAGATAGCGAACGTGTGAACTTTCTAGATGAAGACAAAAAAAAGCAAGTTGATTTTTTCCCCTGTTCTTCCTCATATCCCTGTTTCACGTTGACTTCACAAGTGATAGCAAATTCATCATACCTTTCTCAAGAACTAGGATTCACTAGCCTAATACACGTTAAAATAATTATGTTTCCCAGTTTGCGTTGCGTTGGTTTTTCACCATTCGCTGTGCGCAAAATCTAATAAAAGTGATTGATTCTTAGAGTTCCAATTTTAATATTGCCGAGCTGATGTTTATTGTTTGTTGTTTGCTATTGAATTAGAAATGTGTTGCTCCAATGAATCTGCAGCATTCCGAAACTCGTTATTGCCACCTCTTTACTCAGATTCCATATTGGTTTTTATCATGTTCTTTCTTTTTCATCAGGTCTAATAAAAGGTATGTGCTTTTCCTACTTGCTCAAACAATTATATGACTTCGTTCGTCATTCCATGAAAATGTCTCTGCATGGTCTGCCTGTTTCACCTTTGTATTAGAAACAGTCAAACAAAACTGTCACTTAAACCGTCAAAAGAAAGATTCTTTAGTTTTTTGCGTTGGTACTGCTGATCAATGGCTATGTGTGTATGTATGTATCTCATCTACAGACAGTATCAAAGGGGGTGGTCAAATCGCAGCGTGGGCTTGTGCTAAATTGATCCCCGTTCGTGCCAGCATTCATGCTTGTTTCTCTTTTTTTCAATTCAGATTTTCTCAGGGATCACTACCCCCCAAAAAGTGAGAGAAGGAATTTATACATTGGTCACTTCCTTTCCAAATGTTTAATTGATCATCCCTAGCATTGCATGTTGCCAAAAGAAGTTGACGTGACGGTTCCCGTTGAGACCAGACCTGTTTATTTTGGTTCATTGTCTCTCTAATACTATTACCTCTCAATGAGGTTGCAAGAGGTATATATATTTACTCTTTTCCATATGTTTGTCTACGGTAGATTTTCATGAATAGCATTTCATGGGGGGAAAGCCCCAGGCTGGTGATGACTTGATTAAATTTTCCTGCAGTTCCAGAATTTTTTTTTTCTAGAGTTATATTTCCATATATTAAGAAGTGGAAACAATAGTCCAAAATACAGGAAAAATCCAAAGAATTATCTCCTGGTCATCCTTTTCAAATACAAATTCATTTCCTGTTCACTCTCTAGTTTGGGCATGGCGTTCGTCAAGTTTGCGCTCTCAGAGTGCTTTTTTATTTTTTTTCACTTTCTTTGTTTTGCTCGGATTACTTTCTTGAATACCACGAGAGTTGCATTTCCTCTCATTTTGTTTTTCCTTCTTTCTCTAGGCTTGATAATCTCTTCTTTTCTTTCTTTCTGTCTTTCTTCGGTCTTCTTTTCTATTTATTTATCCTTCATCCTTTGCTCATCAGATCATTCATTTTTAATTCTTCTCTCCTTTTTCTATGGAATTTTATATTTTATCATACATTCATTCGATTTCATATCTTCTCTCCATTAAACTCCGATTTATTTTTAGAAAGTCGGAAACTGTAAACTAAAATTGACCCCAAACTGTTAATATAGTTTTTTTATCAGTTCTCAAATTACCCCAGTTGGCTATGTATGTATGTATGTATGTATGTATGTATGTATCACACGTACAGGCAGCCTAAATGTAGCTAGAGATCAGAAAATCTCAAGATGTATTCTTTATTATCTGCGATAACCCTTCAAAATAGGCTTTTAGTGTTTGGGGGAGATTTTCAATGTATGCTCATGATAAATTAGCCCCTGCTTGTGATCGCTTTAATTTTTTTTTTCTATAACTGTTTAGCAAAAGGTGTGAAGTAATCACTTCATTGATTATCCATTCTTTCAATGTTTTGATTGATCGCTCCCAACCACAGCAAGCTGCCAATAGATATTGGTTACTTGGGGGGGGGTTTCTTCTAAGTGACTAACCACACCTACCATTTCTTATTTCCCCTCTCTCAGGTCTTTTTTTTTCTTTCAAGGTACATTTTTTCTATCGCTATATTTCTTTTCCCCAATCGTCTTCTTTTTTTTTCTTTGAGATCTCGATTTTTTTATTACATCATCGTTTTTCTTCTTCTTTTTCTTCTTCTTCTTCTTCTTCTGATTATTATTATTATTATTATTATTATTATTATTATTATCATTATTATCATTATTATCATTATTATTTACTACTACTACTACTACTACTTCTACTACTTCGCTTTGATTCCTTTCTTTTGAATTTTTTTCTCTGTCCTTTCTATCGTCGTTAATTGAATTCAGCAACAGTTGTATCTCTATCCTATTTTCGACTTCATTCAATAGGTCGCTTATGAGTACCTACTGACTCCTTTTCTTGCTTGCATATGCAGTTTCTCAAGACACCACCGAATGATATCTGTCACGAGAGAAAACTCCAGCCCTGTTTTCATGTTCTGTATATCTTATTTCGATTATGTTTGACGAACATTGATTCGAAAGACGCTTTTTACAATCAACGGAAGGACTCTTCGAACTGATTCCCTTGCATCTGGAAAAAAAAAAACATGAATAGAGACAGCCTGATTGATACATAATATATATTTGTATTATATCCGATACATATATATAGGTAGCAGCTAGATAAGCAAAAATGGAGATCATAGACATGGAGAAATAATTAGTAATCTCTTTTCGTAGTGTTGTAGGTTGTTCGAAACCCACTGCGTGCCCCGAAGGGGGTAGCGCTGTACTAAGAATATTATTTCTAAACATCTGTAGATACAAAGAGATTGAGAAATTTTTGACATGGAGGAATCTAAGTAAATTTGGAGCGCAACCAAGTAAATAAGATGATAAGGTGCGAAGTAAAACATAAAACGCAAAAACAATTAATTACATAATATATGATAAAGATTCTCACCCGACAATCCCATTCTACTCTAACGCTAGAAAAAAGTTGTAAGTTAAAATAGTTTTAAGGACCATAATTTCCAAAGAAAAACCTGATTTTGAGAGCACAAGAGCTCATTTCAAGAGCTCAGCAAAGAGTAACGTTTGGAATTTTAGATTACGGAAGGTGATTACAGGTATCGTTTTTATTGAATCGTATTTATTGCTTGCATAAGTAAAATCAAGCAAGCCCAAATCATCACTAATTTTTCAAGGTGTTTACTGCGTTTATTTCGATAATTGTTCGATTTAGTTTTTCTATTTATATCATTATCAGTCATCATTGTCAGTTGTTGGACATAGTGCTCCCAAGGATTCGCCAAATCTCTTCATCATGAGCATCACGGGGCCAATACTTTTTTAACTCTTCTCGTGTGTTTTTCCGTCTTGTATTCTGCCGGCCTTGATTGAGCATATGATATCTAGGTATTCACGTTGTAAGTCGTGATGTCCATCATTTTTTTGGTTTTGATCTACCGAAAATTCTACATTGAAATAGCAAAGCAATTGTAAACAATACTGCTGTTAACTTGAAGTAAAAAAAATGCCTTCATGATGAGATCGTTTTTTGGTTTTTTTGTCTTCCTTTGTATTATTTATCAACAGTGAAGATAATAAAAAACAACGGTTTGTTTTAAAGTGGTTGAAAAAAACTGCAAAGAGCATGCTGGCGTAAAACAATGAATCATCACTGAACCTGAGGTTTTAACCTTAGGAACTATATAGTTGGGGATGACTGCCTTTATGGCGGATATGTTCGGCTAGTATTGAGAGAAAACAGAGAAATGTTCAGATATCTTAATTTATTCATGTTATCGATCTGTTTTGACCCAAAGTAGTGTAATTGTTATATATCCCCAAAGTGGAAACAGAAAATCGAATCCAAATTTTAAATGAAGCAGTTTATGTTCACTGAGCTTTTATACCCTTCTGAAAATCAAGAATCAACATCTCTCCGTGGGAAATCTTCATATTTAAGCAAAAACCATCCACGTTGACTCAGCATTGATGCTCTTGATTAAATCATATTCATATGTTCTGTCTCATCACCAGATATTTTGACAAAATGATTTGTTTCTAGCATACTTCGATGCCGGAAATGGCTGAGGTAGCATTAAAGCCAACCACTCTTTAATAACTACCGCCCACACAGCAATGGCGGTAAAAAGTTGTGATTCCCATTGCTTTTTGACAGAAGACAGCATGCATGCCAATCGATCTCTTTCTCTATAGATATATGTTCGTGAGTTCATGATAGATGGATAGACCCGTAGACATGAATAGTCAAGAAAATTATTGTGTGACGCGAGGTGCCATACGTAATGTTAAAACAGGTATATCACAGATCAGCTTCTTCCAATAAAAAAAAATTCTTTTCGATAACCAATAATTGAAGCCTTGATGCTTGTCCCAATCTTATATATTCGTAACAGGGTGACATTTCGTATCATATTCATGTATAAAGCTCTGAACTTCACCACTGCCAAAATGCATGCCATATCCCGTTTTTATCCTTTCTATCAACAGAAACTCCTTCTTTGAAATCTGGGAAACGTCTCTTGGGTGTGAGGTACAACCTTTGAGATTGTAATCGAGCTGAGCCAGTAAAATTATGCAAAGCGAATCATTTGAGAGGATAAAAGAAAGAATTGACAGAAATATGCGTAGGCTGTCCACATTAAGTAATCTTGGTTATGCACAGATAAATTCATTTGATTTCATGAAGCATTTAAAAATGTAGTTATCATAACAAAAACATCAACATGATCAAACAGATTATATCTATTAATCAAAACATTTATTTGATTCAATGATGATTATCTAACTACTATCAGCATGCGATTTTCAGATATCCTTGCTATTACAACAATAAAAAACAAAAAAACAGTTGAATCAAAATATTACCAATTTGGAGGAATAACATTTTCACAATGATCTTCCAGTGATCATATGTAATGTCTATAAAATTTCCCAAATTCAATGGTAAAATATTTCCTCGAAGCAAAAATTGAGGATTTCATTGAACCTTTTATTACGGGTATGGATTTTAATATGATTAAAAAGATAGTGATCCGTAACTGAGATGCAAGCTGAATATGGATAATATTTCGAAACCTCATACCCCAATTCTCATAGCCAAGACATGACTAGGTGGGCATTGCTGTGGATGTGTCATGGTGTATCCCGTTCACTTCAATGAATCCCATCTTTCGACTCTTATAACTTTCCATATTGTAATTACGTGACTTGTTAGGAACTCCATTAAATTCTTCAATTCCCGTTGTTTATGGCTCCTTGATCACTGCTGTCTACAATTCTTTATCATTGAAATAGATTTGCGCTCCTAACCAGATTTAATTTTGGTATCCATACTTCGAGACATATATGCATTGTATCGATGATGAACAGTTTGCTCAGTTTTGTAACGTTAATGGTATTTTCGACAGCATTGTTTCTACTAATAAGAATTATATTGAATCACCATTGATCGCAGACCCGACTGACCAATCAGCCAGTTGGGGAGGTATTCTTCCCTTCTCACCCTGTGGTTTTTGTTGCGTCAGAACTATTGGACACGTAGTTTGGAATGGCCAATTTCTTTTGATGGATGGTTTGTGTGAGTGTGTGTGTGTGTGCGCGTGCCTCTGTGTGTGTGTATGTGTGTGTGCGTGCCCGTGTGTGTGCACGTGTGTGTGTATGTGTATGTGTATTTGTGAGTTTGTTCCCTTTTCAATCATTTACTCTTTCAACCCTATAAGCATTACCAGAGAGATCATTTTTTCCTTGAACATTTGAATAAGCATGATTGCCCAGCTAAATGTCTTTTTTTCTTTCTAACGTTTAATGGATTTTTTTTTATTTGGTGGGGGTGCTACCTGACTCACCATTTGGCTTAGCACCTTGCAACTTCGCATTAGTAGTCCATATCGTATCTTCTAAAGAATTTTTTTTACATCTGTCAACGTTGATTAGAGATATAAGCCTTTGGTCATGTCTTTCGGTTACGATCATTCGTCTCTCCACATGACATCTCCGAAAGTACGAAATGAATTTAACTGAAATGCTGTAACGGAATGGACTATGTGATAAGAATCCAGTAATTCTGTTTTGTTTGAGATACAGGTTTCCGTTCTTCTTCCGTTTTTTTCGATTTTTTCTCTCTTTTTATCCCAAATTCATTCTGTATATACTCATGACTATTCATGCAATGTTCCTAAAAGATATCAATGAGTTTCTATGGAATTCTATGGATGAATGGACAGTCCAATACGGGTAGAATGATACATTTTGGAGCAAATACACGCACAATTATCTCCCCTAGGCCGTAGTTATATTACAAAAACACAAAATATCGTCATAATTCTATGATCTCCCATATTATAACTGTCAAAGTTGCCAATTAATTTCTATAACGTTTTGAGCATAAGTGGACAATTGGTTGAGGAAGAATTGAAGAAATTCTAGTGTGGATCTCTGCTCAATAACCTTCTTTGTGTCGCAGTTGTATGTCAAAACCACATGACATAGCATTTTTCTCCACTTGCAAGCTCTATAAGTTATAATATATTCCAATCAGGCTATTTGTGAGTGGAGAATCGACTCCGAAAGAGCTGGAATCTTGGAGTAGATCTTTTCACTATTATCTTTCCACAATTGTTTGTCCAAACTACATAATATCGCCAATATTTCATGTCGGTCTACACGATATATCCCGATGTACTGAATAGATTCCAAGGCAATTCTGTGGAAGAGTGAGTTAATGAGACGAGAAATAGTTGGTGAAACAGTCGGTCGGATCCAGGAATTTCGTTTGGTCGAGAATTGTTCTCATGTTTTGTTTCTGTTTTTTTTTCTTTGTTTTTTTTTTTCAATTATGTTTTAACCAATCGATCAACAATAGCTCCCAATGAATTGGCGTGAATTTTTATACAAGGGGTGACGACCGGTTACGAGATAACTTCAAGTTTTGGAGCGGATCTATGTCCAATTATCTCCTCCGTGCAATATTTATATGTCTCAACCATGATATCAGCATAATCTGTCTGTCCACACGATATCTCAAGAGTTCCTCAATTCATTTTCACAAAGTTTTGTGGAAGGGTGGACATACTTATCTCCGTTACATCGCAGTTATATGCTGAAACCACATAGTATTGCAAATGTTTTGTTCCAATCCACACGATAACTCCAAAAATTCTCCAAACTCTCAGATTAGGGTAGACAATAGACGTCCGAATAACTGATGTAATATCTGATAGAACTTCAATTAATTTCATTGAAAGGTTTTTAAAAAAAGGCGGTAAAATGTTGTGGCGAATACGGAAATCTTTTTTGAATAAAGTCCAAAATCGGTGTATGTATTCGGTTGCAATGTATTTTGTATTTTGTGTGGACTGATGAACACACAGTTTCTCCGAAGGTACAGAGTGAATTTCGTGGAAAGGTTGGCAACTGGTCACAAAACAGGTGGTAACATATTGATTATAGTTAGAATTATTTTGTGCAGATGGGAATATCATTATTTCATAACTATTTAGGGGCTAATCAAAACTCTGATCAGATCGATAGATATTTTCCCCCTTTGTTATTTCAATTTTCTATTTCATTTATGTGTGCGCTCATGACTGCCTGCATTATATCTTCAAAAGTGATCGATGAATTTGTATGATACTTTGTTGAAGAGGGAATAATGGGTTATGGAAGAACTGATCAATTCTTTGAGCGGATTTATGCCCGATACATCTCTTAGACAATGACGTTAACGGAGGCATGAGCTCACTGATTTCTTTACATTTTTTCTTGCATTGTTTTTTACTCTTTGGAATTTTTGTCAGCGCAACATAACTCATCATTTGTAAAAATAATTAGTAGTATTATTCGCCATTCTTTACCTCATCTTGATTGCTGCTAATCTATTCATTCACGGTTGGAGGGAACTTTGTCTGTGTTCAATTGCGATAGAAAGCAACAACAGTTAAGATAAAGGTAGATAGTGGCCAAAAAATTAAGTGATAGTAATGAGTTGACTTCTTCTAGCATCGACAAGGTTCATTGAACTCCTCTCTGATTCCCAGACAATTTGATTATCCAAACTAAACTAATATATAAACACTTACAGAAACTCAAATAAGATTATCCCCACGACCCAAAAACGTATTATAGATGGAGCTATGAACATTGAAACGTTAATTCAACTGTTTTGTTTTGTTTTTTTGTTTTGTTTTGTTTTTTGAGGGGGGGTGTTAAATGCAGCCTGCAATTACCTCGAGGGGCATTTAAACGAAATGATTATTGTCACAAAACGTATTCAAAAACGGAACATTTTTTTGGTTATAACTGCATGGTTATCTATGAAAGAAATTATGTATTAGCTTTAAATGAAGTGTAAATGCTACGTAAACTGAAAAATGCACCCAAAAAACTTAAACTAAAATGAACATTTTTATGAATATAGTAAAACGTTGGGCAGTGATCATAAGTTGAGTGTGTTGGGTGTTTCGACTAAACTACAAGCTGATTCACAAATGACATGATACAAAATATCAACTTTCAATCAATTGTTTTCTTTTGCTATTAAAAATAGTGTCAAAAGTACATTTTTGTCCAATTTCGAACGTGGTAGGATAATTCAACCCCACTATCAGGGTCTATCTCATAGTGTAATAGCTGATCAAATCAATCAACGTTAGACAATAATGAAAAGATTTTATGCGGTATCCAGATATCTATGGAGCAAAGCAGACCCAAGACGAAGTTGGATGGGGTTGGCTGGGCAGTTATCAAAATTTGTAATTAAGAACATATAGATTTTTTCCCAGGATCTGAATAGTTTGGGTTTTTATATATACGTATTCTAGAATGGCTTATATTTGTTGAAAATTGAGTTTGAAAAGTCATGGTCTCTATGTATGTCAACATATCAAAGATAACATCAAGTTTATTTTATCACTTTTTATCTAGTTTTGTAAACAGCATTTAGAGTAGATATGAATAGAAAATAAATTAGAAAGATAAGCCCCGTTACTTTTTTTCAAATTTAATTAAGGTATGTCTTGTTTAATCATGATACGTGTCTACTCTTGTACTTTAATCATGACATTATTTTTTCGAAGTAATAACCATCCATAAAATGAACTAGATATAACATTAGAAATATCAGAACAGACTTTTTTTTTTGTTCATTTGTTTTTGTTTTATCTATTTTTATAGTTTTTAAAATATTGGTCTCCTTTTCCCTACAATTTTGCTTCCTAAGGGAGATGTCAGATTTTTCACTTGCTCTAAAATTATTTCTTTTAAATGCTTTAATGTAGTTTTTTTCTTTCATTGCGTGATTATACACACTACATTTTACTCATTTAATTTAACATTCAATTCAATATTTTCCAAAGAAGTTAGAGAAATTGCCCCAGTGTCGATTCAAATGCGATCGAGTTTCATGAGAAAAATCAAGACTCAAACGCCATCTGTAGACGTTGATTTCGAGATGTTAATTTTGGGGGTCACGCACACGATTATAGTAGCAGCGACATTTTGGGGCAACAGAAAGATAGGATATGAGAGAGAGAGGGAGACACAGAGAGAAAGAGAGGGTGGAGGAGGGGGCCTAAAGTTATTTACTATGGCCATCAGTCATGGCCACTTGATTCATTGGACAGATGGAGGGTAAGGAGAAGCAAACATCTCAATCCTTTGCCGTTTCGGCCCCAAACCCGAGATAAGACAGGAATGTGATTTACTCGTACGGAGACAGAAACTTATTGGAGTTACATCAAAAAACCACGCCGAGAAAAAGCGCAATTCTTTTGCCTGGCCAAGGTCATGTGGTACCATTCCCCAGCACAACCATATCCCTACTTTCTCACGCAAGAAAATCTATTCATTAACTTTTCAAGCGCTGAACAAAATAACGGCACTAGATTTTTCCACCCTGGTCATCGTTTGACCAATTCAGATTTCGGCTGATATATTCGTGAGGAAACAGTGTATGTGTTCAGCCCAGCAATAATTAAACGTGAAAACAACAACAAAAAATGACTTTTAATTGATTAATTTTGCAACCCTTCACTGATACCATTCTCTTTTGTTACAAAATATTAGAGTGAATCATTTGAGACCCCCCCCCAAAAAAAAAGAACCTCCATTTGTGTTTCTCTCCTCACTATTCAATTGCTCTTTCTCTTTCACAAATTCATAGTCTGACATTTTTCAAGTTATACTGCATGGATGGAACAAAAAGTCTCCAAACAGGTACCTGTGCAAGTTGTTCTATTCATATAGACCATCTCATAAGTTGAACAAAAGGATATAAATGAAAGTGAGAAAATTATCTTACTTCTTAAACTCCGGATAATAAATTATATTAAATACGCTTTTATCTTGGAGAGCGAAAAAAATTGAAAACTATAAATGAAAATTAATTTAGAAATTTGAAACACTCAATGAATACTTTTCCGAAATCTAATAAAACTGTACCTGCAGGGACAGATTCCAGTTTCGAAGAAGCAGATCACACACCAGCAAATACATAATGAAATTCTTCGGGTTTTAAATTTTAATATGTTCCTATTGTTCCATCATGTATCCATTCATTTATAAAAGGAAGCCTATCATTTCACGATAAAAAATTAGATGAAATGTAAAACATCAGCTTAAAATCAAGAGAGAGTTATATTTATTGAAAGAAAACAAACACTTCAAGATATACCTTTGAGCATAAAAGTCATCAGCTTTTTCCCCGATTTTCCTGATCAGACTTGTGACACCTGCCCTCGTCACAATAGCATTGGATTGTTGGGGAATTTTAATACGGAACTCTCTTTGTTCTTCACTTGATCTCAGTTGGCAAATTATTGAAAGAATTCGCTGTAAATTCAAAAATTGTGCAAAAAGTTGAATTCGCTTAATTAAATTGTTTAAAAGTATAGAATTTTCAATATATTACAACTGTCCCCTAAGCAGATTTCGCTCTTGAACATGGTGAATATGAAAACAACCAGAGATAAGATAACAACAAAAATGCACGATTGTGATGCATCGGGAATTTGGAAGATGATTTAGTTCCCACACTGTAGAGGAAAGGGATGTGCGCAAACGAAAGGTTGTACTACGATAAAAAAAAATGATATAAATAGGCGATGGAATTTAGAAAGATAGATGAATTAACCCAAGCAAGTAATATAACCAGGTATTGATGTTGTAAAAAAGAACATATTTTTCACCAGATTGTAAATGTTACTTTCCAGGGTTGTGAGGGGAAATGAACACATTTGGTCGATTTTTCTTTCTTTTGATATATATATTTATATATATATATATATATATATATATATATATATATATATATATATATATATATATATATATATATATATATATATGTGTGTGTGTGTGTGTGTGTGTGTGCGTGCATATATATATATATAGAGAGAGAGAGAGAAAGAGAGAGAGATACATATATATATACATATATATATATATATATATATATATATATACATATATATATATATATATATATATATATATATATATATATATATATATATATATATATATATATATATATATAGACAGAGAGATAGGCAGGATGGTAGGTACGTACTTAGGGTAGGGTAGGTGGATGTTGGGGCACAATGTTGCATTTTTCAAGGAAGAACTCGTGGAAGCATGAAATGTTAACTATGACTCATCGTAAGAATCATTTACTTTCTTTTGTCATTTGGGCAAAGATTTCAAGTCAACTTCAACTCATGGGCTGGGTGTCATTGAGAAGCACATACTTTCATTTTAACCCCCCAAAATCCTGTTGCACTAATTGCTTACTAATCGTTGATTGTTAGTCCAGTTGTCAATGTAACCACACTCGATTACTTAATCAAAGAACCCACATCCATAAAAAATCTTTCTATGGGTAGTGATTCACTGATTGGGCTAAGGAAGCCAATTGACAGCCTTCATTCACGTATATTCATATCTGTATACATTTTTGAGTATGTTTCTTAGACTCTGATCCATCCTCGAAATTTTACCTTCTGCAAACGCAATTTAAAGTTCAAGATGAGAAAATGATTTTAAATTGATAATTGCAATATATCATCAAATAAATTCGACCAAACTAAAGCTATTAAGTCCATTACAGCTGATTGTAAAGCAACGTGGCGAGGAGATGATATCAGGCGTGGAAAAAAACATATATAGACATGTTATTAAGAAATGGATGTCTGATACGACAGAATATTCATAAATTGAATGTGTTATATGACCCTAGTTGAAATGATCACCAGTTGTTACATGATGAATGTATCATTTGGTCACGGCAATGTAATTAGAATAGACAATTAAAGAAACTTGAGCTGCGACCGATAGAGTAGCTGCTTCACTAAAACGTTGGAGTTAAAACAGTTGCTCTTTCGATTGAGATAAACAGCAAAAATTACGATTTTGTAGAAATTGATATGTTTTCCAATCGTGTGTCGGATTATGTGAGGAGGAATACAAAAAATAGAGGTATATTTCTCCTTAAGCAACGCTGGATATTTCTGCTAATATAATAATATTTGAACCTTTTGTTTATCTGCCTGAGCCTCTTTAACCTTTCGTCTTCCGACCTGTATTAAACCCTGCAGGTACACTGGGAAAAGGTCAACTTTTCACACATTAGCTATATCAGGTTGACCTCAGAGATCATCCAGGTCATTTTCCTGTCAATTTCAGGTTCTAAATATTTTACAATGTAAGGCAAATTATCATGCAAAACTGTCACATGATTAGAAATAAGTTTCAAGAAAAATAGAGAAAATAATTTGACATAAACGTTGATACTGCGCTAACAAAGCCAAAATGAAGACATTCTGCACAGTAGAAAACAAGCAGATGTCATTTTTGTTATAATATCGCATTTATTATATCATAATACAAATTATAAGTTACGCACAACGAAATTATTATCAAAATATGAGTCGTACGTAACAGTAATATCTAGCTGTTTGAGAAGATTTATATCCTCACACCGATTGGAGAAATTACTTTCCTGGATCATATTGAATTTTCGATGGACAATTTCCAGCTTTTGTTTTCAAAAATTCTGTCGGGCTTCATACGAAATTCATATCCATGTAAGACAACACCTATTTGTTCAATCTGCACGCACGCAAATGGGATTCAGAAATGGTATATTATTGGACTGGCCATGTTTTTTCTCCAGATTTCAACCCGATTGAAATTCTCAGGTGGGCATCAGTTTGCTACCACTCAAAATGTATAGTGAACCATCCTTACAAGTGCAGAAGTTATTACAGCTGAAGAAATTCAAAATTTAACAAAATCAATGGATGATCAACATATATCTGTGATTCATGGCATTGCATATTTATCCTATATGAATATCTGTGTAAAGAATTATCAAAATGATTCCAGTAGAGCAGAACCTTTAAGAGAAAAACATATTTTCATGAGGATTTGACATGCTCTGTAAATTGTTTAAATTTTGATATAATGCGCTTGATGTTATCAGTGGGTTATAATCACAATAAGCATCGTCCTCGCCCGTTTCATTATGAATTTTCACTAAGTTTAATCAGTCTTTACTAAGCTTAACTTGATATGAAATTAAGAAAATAGATATCCCCCCCTAAAACAATGTTTCAAATAGGAATATGAAATAAATTGATTATATTACCTGAAGAAACACTAGGAAGACAGGGACATAACCGTGTTTGTGTAGCAAATCCTAACTCCATTGTATTCTAAGCTCTACTCTAAATCATCTCCATGTTTGATGTTGAATGTACCGAGCAGTTGATGAAATAAACTAATCACGCAGCCAATATTTCTGCAATGCTCTCCAAAGTTGACGACACGATAATTAATGCTCCTCTATTCAGGGTTGAGCATACTTTAAGTGAGATAACTCGTTCATTACAAGCTTATGCAATGCTCATCCAACTTAGGAATAGAGCAATCTGATGGATGGGGAATATATACATGGGTAGAAATATTGCTTAAATTCAATCTCAATGACCGTCTAGTTCTGCATGAGACAGAGGTGAGATACCAGCTACTGGGTCTGAAGCGAAGGTTTCGATCCAACCTCGGGGTACTGAATGGGATAATGGATAGTCTATTGCCACACTGAAGAGTTGTAATACAACAAAACAGCTCCATGGATGACACAATTATATATATATATATATATATATATATATATATATATATGTGTGTGTGTGTGTGTGTGTGTGTGTGTGTGAAAGAGAGAGAGTTTTTGTGTTAGAAAGGCAATGAATATTCTTACGTTCGTTTGTTTGCTTGCTTCCAGGAATGTCTCATAGTAGTTCAACTGACTTTCTTTTGCTTCTGATTTGATATGCTCTCATGTCATACCTTTAATAGATTATTCCACTTTGAAAACAGAAATCGAAGATTTACTATGTTATTACATCGCTAATCTTGATCTTTACAGTCCGTTTGTAGTAAGATGAGAATCGTCTGACTAAGGGCTGAAGCAAATTTGGCAGCGTTTTTTTTCGATGATTCAAAACGTAACCAAACAATGAATTGTATATTGCATTTAGTCAAAGTTTCAACCAACATAAAACGATGAAACTTGGACACTATTAAAACTCGATGAAAAACATACGAGTGCAAACCTATCATTATCATTAAGCTTTTATCGTCAGTCTTTGGACATTTTCCCAAGGATTTGTTAGTCTTCGTTATCATTGGCCTTGCGGGGCCAAACTTTCTGAACTTGTCTAATTCGTCTCACCATTTTATACTCAGCTGGCAAATGTTTCGCATATGAATGTAGGGATACATGTGTTGAGTCGTGATATCGAGCATTTGTCTGGAATTCTTGTAACATGATCCGCCTATTGTAATTTGAGTGTCCTGTGGATTCTGTAATTTCCTGGTCTCTTGCTCTTTTTTATCCTATTGTGCTGTCTTGTGATATCCCCTTATGAGGTTGAGTATGATTCTTTCAAGTGTGCTTTGCATAGTTCTGTTTTCTGGTGATCCTCTTGGTTACGATTCATGTTTGAAGTCCATAGTCGACTACAAGGAGAATGGGTGGTTACATACCTTTCATTTAGATCTAATTGGATGTTCTTGTTCTTGAATATTGAACTATCTCTACCAAAAACTTACCATTCTAGAGTGATTCTTCAATTATTTCCTCCTTCTGAAGATTTCATGAACATCCTATGTCATTGGCCGTGTAGTTATCTACTTTCTGCAACTCTGCATTTTCGATTTTGATCATTTTATGTTTGTGAGCCAAAGTCACATTTGTTTTTGAACAGGGCTATGTTGCCTGCTTTAAGGTGCTCGTCGGCCTGTCCGATCCTGATTAGAGGTTCATGTGATTTCATTCTCCCTCATTTAACTTTTTTTTAGATCTCTATAAAACATCGTTGCTCTTTTCCTGTTTTGATATATTTATGTTTTTCATAAATCATCAAAAACACAACATATTCTATTTTCAGTTCTGTATTTGTTCAACTTAAGGATCCGTACTTATGGTCACATCTGACCACATGACGATATTTGATGTTTTGTATTTAGACTAATGTTATCTTGGAAAGTATTTACAATAAAACTGTTTGTGCAATAAAAAAATCAAAAATCCGATCAATCAACATGACTGACCAAACTGGATGACCTGACCTAACATCTGAGTGAATTCCACTGACCAACCCTAATAATTGGAATAATCTGATTGTGTTGAAACCGACTCGACTATCCCAAATTATCCTAAATAATACATATGATCGGTCGATTCAAAATAGTAATGTTGGCAATCATGAATATGTGTACACCAATCATTCATATTCAAATACGTATAAAATAGAGACAGTTGAAAAAGTATCAATATAAACCAGTAATGGACAGAATTGATACAGAGGTTTGCAATAGATTAAGTTGATTAATGATTATCAATGAGTAACACTAATAGAGGGGGAATACATCAATACTATCAAATGCAATAAATGAAGTCATATCTACAAATGAAATTGTGACTTATGACATACTTGAATAGAAAAATACAACTCTTTTAGCCAACGAGACTGATTTCTTAGAGACTAAAATGGCACTCTTACTCCAACGCAAAAACTTAAGATTTTACTCTAAAAGATTGATGCTGCCCAGACCTTTTAGGTTTGGTGTCTGAACCTGAACGTCATTTTGTTTTTTTATGGAAATGGGTTGGACATGTTGCAAGAATATCAGACAACTGTTATAGATCACGACTCACAGCATAGATCCCCAAAGATCACATGCAAAATTGTATCCTACAGAAAGTAAGATGACATGACGAGCTAGACAAATCAAGACAGTACTAACCTCGTGACACCTGTGGTAGAGCGGGTCTGGGAATCCTTGGAAATTTTATGTCCAAATACATTTGCTAAAAAGCTGCTGCTGCTGCTGCTGGTGATGATGATATTAAAATGATATCCGCTTGGAGGATCTAGATAAATCTCTTATCGTACGTACTTTGGCAAATATTCCGTAGTAGGATTTGAGGAAAAAATCCTAAAGTAAGCGTTTGGCAAAAGAGAATTAAAATTGTATCCAAAGAGTTTGAAAAATATCATGGAATGAATTGAAGAAGTAAGCAAAAACATAGTTTTAAAGCTTTCATAGAACCCTCCTCTGGGGCTCTATAAAGGTTTTAATTTTATTCGTTACAATTGTTTATTTAGACAATCTAAACTAATTCATAAAGTACTGGCTCCGCGACGCCCATGATAGAAAAGTATTTCGAATCCTGGGGAAGGTGTATTTTCGACAACGGGCGTTGAAAGATAGATAATGATGATAATGATAATATATATATATATATATATATATATATATATATATATATATATATATATATATATATAAACATCTAAAGACTCAACGTATGCGTTTCTCGAAGGGACTTTGTCTTCTTTGGCCAGTGATACAACATGCATGCCATTGCAGAGGAACTTATTGCTATTTATGAGTACATAAGACTTGTAGCGGCTATGTTCTAATTGAGTACCCACATGTTCAAAGATTTCACATTTCTGAATCCCTTGCGAAGTGTTAATGTTCACAGCAGAGAAAGTATCTGATTCAGCATTTATTTCTGTAAGAATTGCAGTTCATTTTCTCTCTCCTCTCATTGTAATTTTTTCCTGTTGCACTAAAATGAGATTAGGTGGTCGAGAAAGACTGATTTGTTTAGCAGGACAGGCCCGCCAACGTCTTTTTATTCAAGATTCGGTAGATAACAAATATATTTCTATAGCATTTTAGCTATTAAATGATGATGCCATTACTCTGTAAATTGGCAATTTTAATTGGTGTAGCTCGAAATGGAGTGTCTGTATTATAAACGAGCCCACGAACAGCACATTCAACACGTTGCTCAATTTGATGCCATGGAAGAGACAATAGGAAATGATTCCAAGAATATTCGAAATACATTGTGAAGAATCTTGTTCCTGGTCTGGTAGGGAAGTGATACCCATGACATTTAACATCAAAAGTATCTCAGTATTTTGACCAACGGTTGTGTTTTTTGTCATCAATCCTGCATTGTATCATCAAGGTTCAGAAAAAGTCCAAGAGAATATTTCCATAATGGAAATGCTCAAAGCTCGTAGAAATGCTATCAATTATATTTACTGTTCCTACCCGGTTCTTTAATGCATAGTTGATAAGTTGTAATACAAACTGGAACCAGCAGTGAGCGGGAGAATTTTCAATATATGGAAACATTAATATCGTTTGTGATGCATTTCGTTTATCCTGAACTCCATAGCCTGTAGCTGATGATTCATTTTGAATAGAAGCTTCCGTTTGAGGATGGATTGGGATGCTCTTTTCAAATGCACACAATAGTGATGTATTTCCTGCTTCTGCATTTTGCAGTAAATGATTGTAAGTTGATACATCATATGGTGGTTGGCAATCTTGTTTTTCCCTTTGAAATACAGCATGAAATCAATGGGCACAGAAAGAGTCAGTTTTCGTGTGGTAGTTTTCAGATAATCTGAAATTACTAGTTCAAAATGTTTACATAATTTGCAAACTGCACGAACTTCTTTATCAGATTTTTTGGATAATCTGAAGTAGTATTTGCCTTATGATTTTTGTATACTTCCATGTGCTGATATGTGATGAAAGCAATTTTTGAATTATCAGGATTTTTTGTCAGGGTGCAGTGATTGAGTCCGTTGGATATCCTGTTGTACTTCACTTTTGTGGGATATTGAACAACTACGTCAACATAAAGGCTTGAACTTTTAAATCTATGCTCTGTCATGCCCGAAGGTAAAGTGTATTTTGATACTCCTTTTTTGGTCGTTCCAGGTGCCAGGATTCTTATGTTGCTAACAATGAACAAGTGAGAGACCATCAAAGTCATCAAAGTTCACGAAAAACATTTTGGAAGTGCACCATCACTCTCCCGTGTGTACAAACAAAACAAAAAAGGAAAAAACCAACCCTGAGTACCATTGATGAGTCTGGCTTTAATTTTGCTTGTTAACATTACTCAAGATGCAATAGTTAGATGTTAAGTTGGCTTTAAGCCAGAAAGGTTTTAAGACATCATCATAAAGTTTCCTTTGTTTCCGGTTTAATGGGCTTGTATTCAGAAAATCATCTTATTTCCAAGTTCCCTTGCAGTAAAAATAACATTTTTAGCATTCCAATCTGTTTGTTGTCAGTGGTCTGATTCCATGTTTGTAAAACAGGATTTTCTCTCTCAAAGACAATCCCTCATGATAGTAGTTTTGCAACAGGATATGATTTCATGAGGTGAAATGTTCACCCTGTAATGTAAGGCACGCATCTAGTATATTCCTTAATAATCTGTCGATGTTTTTCCCTTGATGGATTCTCAACTTCAACGACTCAATAATCCTTTAACATTTATATTTAAATCTATATTTCTGCTGGGAAGCATCATGCAAGGTACGTTAGCCATTAAATTATGTTGCATGATATTGTTCAATTGACCTTAATCACCCCATTAAACCATACGTTTACCTCTAAATGTTGGTCGTTGCAGTTATAAGTTCTTCAGTGCCTTTGAGATCATCTAATTGTCATTTAGTTCAGCTTCAATCAACTGATTTTGATTTTTGCTAATATCTCATCACATGCCATGCAGATTGCATCAATGACGGCTAACTAAATATTTGTGATGTTAATTGATAGCTCTTACTGTTCCCCTTAGAGAGACTTTTAAGTCACCTCTTATCGGAATATAGATTTCCTTATGAGCCGAAGCGTTACCACAACCAATATTGAAGGCGGTGGGTTGTCTGAAAATCAAAATAACGCAAAATACAACCTGTTTAATGAAATATATCAATCTCTCATTCAACGGTCTAAAACTAAGAAAGAGATACCAAATACAACCACTAATTCAACGGTCTAAAACTAAGAAAGAGATACCAAATACAACCACTAATTCAACGGTCTAAAACTAAGAAAGAGATACCAAATGCAAATAAGATTAATTTTTGGGTAGATAAAGGTCCTATATTGGTTTGCATAAGTGAATCATGATTTGATAGACGATATCAGGATAAAGATGGTGGTGGTGTAAGTGATTGATGATCTTGATCAATGCAGTTGAGGGATGGCGTGAGAAATTAATAATCAAGATAATCGACAAGGGGTGTAAATATAAACTGGATAGACAGCTATACGAGTTTAACATAAAATGATCAATCAAGATGGACGCCATCGGAGGATAATACAAAGAAAATAACAATAGACTCATCGAGGAAGTTAACGTAAGAAAAATCAAGATAGATGTTACTGATGGAATATTGCAAGTAGATGGGAATGCCGACAGACTAAACTACACAGTAATAAAAGAAAAAACACTAATAGACACCATGGCGTTAGAAAATAATGATTGCGATCGATGCCCTCGGGAAGTTGGAGTAAAAAATGATTTCTAGGAACGTCATCAGGGGGTTAATGTTAGGAAAGAATAGATCGATAGAGAGCAGTAGTGGATTTGCATAAAAAAATATAAATCAATAGATACGCCATCGGGGGTTGACGTAAGAAAAATGACAGGCATGATGGTCGCCACTGAGCGTTATTATGAAAACAATCTAAATAAAAACAATCATGGTGTTGGCGTAACACAAGAACAATCTCCAAAGACGCCATCGAGGAATTGATGTGAGAAAATAACAGGCCCAAGAAATTATGCTTCAAGATTGATGCTGTTGGGAGGTTGGTGTTAGAAACTGTTTAACTCGGAAGATTCTATCGTGAGATTAACACCTGAAAAAAACAACGATTGTGTCTATCTGGATAGATGCCTAGGTTTTGCGTTATTAAATGATGTACACCATCGAGAGGTTAACGTAAGAGAATAGCGAGCCAGACAGCAATCAATAATGATTCGATAGGCGCCATTGGAGGGTTGGTGTATAAATGAAACAATTCCCAAGGGTGCCATTGAGGGGTTGGCATAAGAGAAAAATAATGTCAATGAACGTCATCAGAAATTTCGTGTATAAATAAAACAATTTCTATGGATGCTGGGGGGTTGAATTATGATCCCGATTGACGCTATCGGGGGGTTTGCGTAAGAATAAGACAAAATTTCAATGCATGCCGTCAGGGTGATTGCCAGAGAAAATAATGATAGACCCTACCATGGAGTTGATGTTGAGAAAAACGCAATCCAAGTAGACACCATCTAAGGCGCTGACGTAGGAAAATAGCATCTCAATAAGATCCGTCAGAGGGTAGACGAGTAAAAAACCATATCGGTGAATGCTATTGGAGAGTTCGTGTAAGAATAGGACAATATCGATAGATTACATTGGAAGGTTGGAATAAGAGAAGAACAATTTCAATAAAATGAGATTGACAATAGGCTTTTGACCAACATCAATATTGATCTGCACATTGGATGTCTTTCGGGTATTTCCTTACTGAGTTTTGGGCCAATGGATATGTAACCTATTGCTTCGAAAATGCAATTTCATCTAGAATTATCTACATTCACATGTTATTTATGTAGAAATATATCTAGAAAAATGGATACTTAATTTTCTCCTAACGACAAACCCACAAGAAAAAGCTTCACTCACTAAATTGAAGGGCGAACGGAAAGTTCTACATTTGTATTTGTTTCCCTAATTATGATTGTGAATTCAACCCAAGCAACCAGCATTGTTAGATGGACTTTCATCATTATGATATATGAGAACCAAAAATAATAATCAAAATACCATCGTTATTAGAACACAATTTCAATACAATTTTTTTTTGTTCTTCTACTGCTGCATTTGGAACAATAGTCTCAAATCTTGTCCATGGAGATTATCAGTTAATTCCGTTATGATAGTAATTGCTTTTCCACTTGTGATTACTACAAAATGTGTGTAAGTGTGCTACACCCAAGCTGATTGACCTGAACGGTGGTTGTTAAGTCATTATCTAGTTCAATAAGTTCAAGAATGTCTCGTTTGCCTGGAAAGTTTCTAACTTTCATAACACTTAGTCAACTCAGAATAAACAATAAGCTCATATCACAGGTAACTTTTGCACTACGTCCTGATATATTTATGAAGCTTGTTAAATATTAAAGATCTTTACAAGTTCAAAATTGTCTGCGTGAGAGCATGTCTACACGTGTACAGTTTGCAATCAGCGCAGAAAGAAAATTGATGAGCGCATAAGAGGATAATTACTTAAAATGATGCAGTAATGAAAGATCATACTCGTACTTATATTTATGAGTATATAATTATAGAAAATAATCTATCAGCAAGTTGTTTCTGCAGACATAAAAAAAGGACATAAAAAATACCAATCGATGTTTTATTTAATGCAGTAACAAACTAAACAAAATAGTGGAAAAATTATAATGAGTGCGCTCACCTTCACAGCTGCCTTGTTTACCTGTTTTGCAGAGTTATTGATGGATGCATGGTTTTGCATCCATTGCAGACTGTTTTCCAACATCATTTTTTTTCCGCCAGGTTAACTCGACAGGCATGTTATTGAATTGTTTTCATAAATTAAAGTAAAGTAAAGGATACATTTTCAATGCAATAATTCACCTTGTTGAATGCAGTATTTATATATATATATATATATATATATATATATATATATATATATATATATATATATATATATATATATGTGCATGTGTGTGTATATATATATTGAAACATGCTGATACAGTTTCATTTACTATAAGAGATAGTTCATACCGAAATTACCTTGAATGTATTGCAGAATATGATGATTTTGTGCACTGACTGCTACAAAAAGGAGCAATCATTGTTCAAGATGCCTTGTCATAGAATCCTTATGTAATTATTCTAGTTGACATTGGTAATGACCATTATGCTTTTTTTTTTCTTGGATTGTTTTGCATGGGTCCACTTCTCCTATGACCCTCCACTGGAACCCATTAATCACATCTTTAATGATCTTGTCTCTGTTTTAGAATGTTTGGAACAAATGGCCAAATATTTGATTGATATTCAAACTATTCCCTAGGCTTTAGGTCCTGTGTCTTTGATTTGACTGTTTCAAATAGAGCCTAATACGTAAAGAAAATTTTAATGTTCCACCTGAATAAATGGACGAAAGTTTTTGCTCTAGAACCGTATATTTACAACATAATCCGTCAAATATCCGTTCATTCCAAAATGAAAGTAAATTTTAGATAACAAAAACCACAGTTGTTTTGCACCAGTCTGATTAGTGATCGACGCAAACGTCCCCAATGACCTTTTTTGCCCAATATTAAAGTAACCCCAGATAAATTTTAGAAGACATTAGGACATCAACCTGCGTTTAAACATTAGTCTTACTCTTCTCGCTCGAAACAGAAAGTTTTCTCTCCAGACAGCAGAAACACTCCCAATGAAAAGATGTAGTCATTATGACGAAAAGAAATGATGATCGGGAAGAATTAATTTATTAAAATTCCACCATTAATTATCGCTGAGCTAAATGCATTTTTTCCTAATCAAGCCAGACTCTTGAACCCGGTAGACTTTTGAAGAGGCTAGTATCTGTTATCATCATATGAGCCTACAGGAGATCTTGTTTTGGATTTTGACTTCTTGTTATTTATGATGATGTTTTCATTCTCTCATTTTTTTATAAGTTTTCATAAGACAGTTGAGTTTTCGAATCTGGTCGAGGTGGAACTTCGTTCACAGCTCCCCTTCTCCTCTGGGGCAAGAGCTAGACTTATGGAAGAGAGATAGCACACAAGTGAAATATTTACCTCTTTTTTTAATCTTCTGTCTGTCTTTTAAGTCAGGCTCATGAATCGCTGCATTTCTGTCTCTGTCTGTTACCCCCTTCTTTTTCCGTTGCCCAACAATGCTGATGCTATATATTTTTTTGCAGCACCAGAAATAAACAATTGGAAACCAACATTAACTGATGGCCCTTTATTCTCCATTTTTTGCATATTCGTCAAAACTCCTAGGAGCAAAACTAGTCTGATCCGATAACAAACGATGGAATGAACACTTTTCAACAATCACAAGTTATCGGAACATTCATCGGAAAAATCATTGGATTGAAAACCACCGATTTCCAATGGAATCCACAATAAACCTGAAATGTGTGTAGGCGAAGAGTTGATGACTGAATAAGGATGCTGTGGATCCGTATGGATAAGAAATATTCACAGTAAAATTGTGATAGACTTTTTCACTAACGTAGTATCTAACCATTTTGCCGGACCTTCCATGATCTCAGTGAATCGTATCGTAATAAATAGTGACAATTTGCGCCTGGAGTTTGATGCATAAATCCTCAAAGGTCTTCTGATATACTCATTTGCTCTTTTTAAAGATTAGCTTTGAATTTTACTTGTGATATCTGCATATAAGTTGCATTTTCACTGTTATTTTGAGATAGAGACTTGTATAACGTGATAAAGAACAAAGGTCGATTTTCAGTAAAATTATCATAAATTGTTCTTTGCACGCAAATATTGTGTGCTGTTGGACCCCTCCATTGGTAAACTAGCAGAAAAAAATTAGTCAATTTATAAACAGAACATACATAATGAGTATGTTTATGAGGAATTATCAGTCGCCGTAAAGCGTAAAACCAATACAAAGATACATACCGTTGGTTGCATGTACAAAACAGACACAAGTAAATCATGAGTTAGGAATTTTGGATATATGCTAATCGTGGGTAAAAAATGGTCGATATATGCAAATCATTAGTGGGGAATGGTCAATATGCCTTATTTTTCAAATGTCTTTGAAACAAAATTCAATTATGGTACATGTACGCAATCAGGAACACAATAATCAATTGACCCTCAAACTGAAAACCATGCAAGGTGCACGTGAGGGATTCATGCTTAGCATAATATGGAGTGCACAACATTTTTGAGCAAAAACAGAAGTCCAAAATATCATTGAAGACTGTTCTAAACCGAAGTTGCAATGGACTGGTCATTCTGTGATAATGACGGACAAACACAGGCTATCATGTTCCCCAGAGATCACAGGCGAAACCGGGGGTGACAAAATATAAAATGCATTGAACAACACAAGTTTACAAAATATTAGCTCGGCGACAGCCATAGTTGCATTAAGTTATGTTAGAATATTTCCGATAATCTTACCAGAAAATCTCCCCCGCCCCTGGAAATGTTAACATTCAACTTGTATGCAAATATCACAAGTAAACTTCAAAGACTGGTATAAGATCTTTTACAATGTCAAAAGACTACAAAGCGAGTTTGGAGTGACCCTTCCAGGGTTTGAGCCTCAGCAATATGTTTAGTGATCTCTTAGATGAAGTACATTCTTGGTACCAACCGTTTCAAACTACACATTTTCCCGGTTAACGAATGTACAAAAAAAAAAAAAAAATTAAAGCCCATCTAAATCCGAGTCCCTGGCTATTGCTTTGCACCGGGACGAGTGAGTAAAACATGGAGATATGGTCTAGAATACAAAAAAACAATATTCAAAAAAAGGATCTGGACCATATTCGTATGGCAATTTTCATTAAGCTAATCATGCCGACAGTCGTTAGCGGGTCAGACCAACATTGAATCTCCTATTATAGATGATTTGATACCAACTCATGCTACGTTAATATGTACTCATATGATAAGAGCTGTGGCTGTTTTGTTCTTCTGTCCATCCTTAGTATTTGAACCTTCTACCAAAAGGCAAAAATATTGGCTGAAGGTGTTGTTTAGTAAAAATGCAAATATATCCATGAGTCTTGTCTCGGGTATTAACGAGTTATTTAATAAATAATAGTCAAGGCTACAAGTTAGAACACTATATACATAATACAGAATATCAGAAAAAAAATTACTTATATGATTGACCAGTCCTATGTCTGTGTTATCATTATTTGGTGATCAGAATACCTTTTACTTACTGGTCTCTCATTTCTTTTTTACAATATGTAAAAAAAAAAAGGCTCCATTCCGACAGAGCATTAACTAAAAAATGCAGAGCCAACCAGAGTTTTGCTTATTTTTCAAGTACAATGCAATTGCAAAAAAAATATTTAAACACAACAGTCAATTATGCAAGAATAGGTAAACTAGTATGAAATGAAAAAAAAAACAAAATTTGAAATGTAGTTAAAATTAGTTCAACATTGTGTCTTCATTTAACAAATTCGTGACGAAGTCT
The DNA here is from genome assembly GCA_963457665.1 of Thysanoteuthis rhombus. Classification (NCBI taxonomy): domain Eukaryota; kingdom Metazoa; phylum Mollusca; class Cephalopoda; order Oegopsida; family Thysanoteuthidae; genus Thysanoteuthis; species Thysanoteuthis major. Next base: position 30,280,748 of record OY735199.1, on the reverse strand, counting down.
TACACTAAAACTAAACAGAATAACCATATAAGGAAATACTAATGTGTATTTCTGACTTGAGAATTGTAAAAGTGAAAAATAGAGAATGTCAGATGTCAGAAAATTCAACGTGAGAATGAATGACTATTTTCATTTAATTAATCAATAATACCTGCGGGAAATAAGAAACAAATATTTCTTCATTAAACAGAATTTATATCATGTTCAATGCAAGAGCGAAATGAGCTGTAGATTTCTATTTTTGCTTTACCATCAAAATGACTGAAAAATGCATGAACAGATTTTTTTTATGGAGCGAAATATACTGTACATAACATTACAACATCTATCATTTGTAATCATTGAATTTACCCACGAGTAAGACTGAGAGACTAACACAGGAGATTAGGTGACTGCAAGTCTCCTCAGTATTTCTAGTGCTTTTCTCAGGGCTCTATCTTATTTTGGTAATACTGTCCTCTGTATGGCTCCAAGTCCTCCTTGGATCTCGACTCCTTCAAACCACGTTTGAAGGCTCTGTTCGATATGCACGGGTAATGATCGATGTGACTGCCAGTTTCATAACCGTTCACTTTCAGTTCTATAACAAGGACCTGATTGATTTTTTTTTTCATGTATAACTCTGTAGTTCGAAGAAACCGTGATTTATAAAATCCAACAAATCAACTTCTCTGCGGTAGCAATGACAAAATTTGCTCTTCAAGCCTAGATTAAATGATATGTTTGAATACCAATATTACAGGAAACACTATGTTTCGATATTCCTCCATTGGCTTGGGCTACTTCAGGTTTGTGAATACACCATTATATTGTATTGTTATATCCCAGTAGTTTGCAAAATTATCTAGGGATCACCTTTTCCACTCAGTCATATATATGCATTTTATTTTCCGGTTGTGAGTCATCTCACTGCATCTGCTAAATGAATGATTGATGGTATGATCTGTGCCAGCATATCAACATGTTGTGTAATAATAATAATAATAATAATAATAATAATAATAATAATAATAATAATAATAATAACAACAACAACAACAACAACAACAACAACAACAACAACAACACAGACACGATAGTGACAACAGTGATACACTGGGAACTGAGTAAACGAATAGGATCTAACCACACGAAAAAGTGATACCAGCACAAATCTGAGACCACCCTGGAGAATGGAAACAACAAATTACTTTTGGACTTTGACATCCAAACGTTGTTGTAGTTGCTGTTGTTACTGTTGTTGTTGTTTCTGTTGTTGTTGCTGTCGTTGTTGTTGTTGTTGTTGATGATGATGATGATGATGATGATGATGATGATTCCTGTTTTGGTGAGTTACCAGCTGGGTTTCAAATGGAGATGTAAGCCTGGTAACCTTGTAAGTTATTACAGTCCGGGATTTGAGAGAGAGGTTGAGAAAATTAAGTAAGGCAGGTCTTCTACATATACTTAACAACAGTTTCTAAAACGTGTGTCTGTGCATACATAAAGAGATGAATGCAAGATGTAGTACATGCATTCATATTGAAAAAATGTTCTAATAATATGTGCAGTGGAGGTAAGAGCTATTTTCTGAATTTACATAGGCTGGGCTTTCCAGATATACTGACAGCAAGTTCATGGGTCCCTTATTTTTAATAATCCAAGGGCTCTAATAGCAACTGGTATTATTTCTGTCCTGAGTTGCCACATTCTACTGATTTCTATTTCAATGTCTTTATATTTTGAGAGTTTCCCAAATCCCTAGAGAGCAATGTTTTTGTCCACTGGGGCTGCCATATATACTAAAGAGCACGTTTTCCTTCGAGGTATCTCACCATATCTGGCTCGTTTGCGTTTATAGTTCTATCAATTAGTAGAGACAAGTTCCATTATATGATCTCATATTTTACTTCTGTGACTAGTCAAGGCCGATGTACGTACCTATTTCTTTGCATATTTGCAGATCTTCTAGTGTAGATACTGTCCATTCATCCATGTTTCTTATTTTTTTCATTCCTTGCAAGGACCAATAACACTACTACTAATACTACTACTACTACAAATAAAATAATAATAATAATAATAATAATAATAAAGACTAGCCAAAGAGGCAAGACTAAAAAGATACAGACTAAGAACGGCCCAATACACACAAAACCGCACATTCCAAAACAATGAGAAAAAGTTTTACCAAGATTTAAATGGGGAAAGAAGGCAGGACATGAAACCAGATGCCACAGAGGCCAAGAACTATTGGAATAGCATATGGGGGCACCCAAAAAGACACAATGTAACACCGCAATGGTTAGGAAACATGAGAAAAGAACTAGAAGATATAGACAAGGGAGAACCAATATTACTGAATGAAACCACATTGAAACATACTCTTAGGAAAGTAGCCAACTGGAAAGCACCAGGTCCCGACGGGATCCATGGGTATTGGTTCAAAAAATTCACCACGTTACACGGCAGACTCACTCACCTACTCCAAAATTGTCTAAATGAAGGCAAATCACCAGAATCGATGACTAAAGGCAGAACCACCCTCATCCAAAAAGACCCGGGAAAGGGGAACATAGCAAGCAACTATAGACTAATCACGTGCCTACCACTTACGTGGAAAATCCTGACCGGGCAAATAGCAGAGAGAATATACATGTCAATGGATAGAAGGGGACTACTACCAGAAGAACAGAAAGGGTGTAGGATAGAAACCAAAGGGGCAAATGATTTACTCTACATAGACCAGATGATCTTAAAAGAAGTAAGGAAAAGGAGAAAGAATATCGCAATTGGATGGATAGATTACAAAAAAGCATACGATATGATTCCACATAGCTGGATACTCGAATGCCTTAGAATGTTTAAAATTACCGAACCGGTGGTTAAATTCATTGGTAATTCAATGGAAGACTGGAAAGTAGATTTGACAGCCGCAGGGAACAAACTAGCCGAGGTAGGGATAAAAAGGGGAATCTTCCAAGGAGACTCGTTGTACCCACTATTATTTGTTCCAACAATGATACCGCTTAACAAAATCCTGAAAAACAGCAAAGGATACCACTTCTCTAAAACAAAAGGAAAGGTCAACCACTTGATGTACATGGACGATATTAAACTGTTTGCAAAAAACAGGGGAGAGCTTGAAAATCTGTTCAACGAAGTAAGGGAATATAGTGAGGACATAGGAATGGAGTTTGGGATAGAAAAATGCGCAATCATGGTGATGCACAAAGGAAGGCTTTCAATGACTGAGGGAATTGAACTTCCGGACAACAACAAGATTAGGGCATTGACTGCACAAGACTGATACAAGTACCTAGGTGTCCTTGAATGTGACACAATAAAACCGGAAGAGATGAAGGAGAAAATTAAGAGAGAATACCTCAGAAGGATAAGGAAAATATTAGAAACCAAATTAAATAGCAGAAATCTAATAAAAGGAATGAACACCTGGGCTGTGTCAGTAGTTAGGTATACAGGACCATTCCTAGGATGGACAAAGGAAGAGCTCCAATCAATGGATAGGCGAACAAGGAAACTTATGACGATGCATAAAGCATTGCACCCTAGAAATGACACCGATAGACTATACGTTGAGAGAAAAGAAGGTGGTAGGGGGCTCATCAGCATAAAAGATTGTGTCCAGAGAGCTAAAGTAGTCCTAGATAGATATGTGCAAACAAATAGTGAAGAAATCATAAAGAGCGCGAGGGATAGTGCAACAAACAATAAAGTAGAAAACAATGGAACAGTACAGCAAACTAGAAAAGAAAAGTGGGAAGGGAAAAAATTGTACGGTGAGTTTAAAAGACAGATAAAAGATATAGCAGACGAGGAATCATGGACGTAGTTACGAAAGGGAAACCTTAAGAGAGAAACAGAATTGCTCATCATGGCAGCCCAAAACAAAAGCATAAGGACAAACTACATAAAAACAAAAATCGACAGAACACAGACGAACAGCAAATGCCGCATGTGCGGTGAAAGAGATGAGACAGTAAACCACATAACTAGTGAATGTAGTCAACTCGCCCAGAGGGATTATAAGCATAGACACGATAGAGTAGCAACGATGATACACTGGGAACTAAGTAAACAAATGGGATTTAACCATGGGGAAAAGTGGTATCAGCACAAGCCAGAGGCAGTTTTGGAGAATGACAACCACAGACTACTGTGGGACTTTGACATCCAAACTGACCACCTCATCCAGGCAAGAAGGCCGGACTTAGTAATAGTAGACAAAAAAAGGAAGGCCTGCCAAATAGTAGACGTTGCTGTGCCTGCAGACCATAAAGTAAAAAAAAAGGAGGGTGAAAAAAGGGAAAAATACCAGGACCTAGCAAGGGAGTTGAAGAAAATGTGGAACATGAAAACAAGGGTAGTACCGGTCATAGTGGGAGCACTAGGAACTGTCCCCAAAACGCTGAGGGAGAGACTGGAGAAGATCGGGATTAGGGGGAGGATAGAGACCGTACAGACCACAGCACTACTTGGAACTGCACGGATACTGAGGAAGGTGCTAAAGACATAAGTGCTGCAACGAATTGTAGCTCTGTCATGATATGCGAAAGAGGAAGGAGACGTTAGCTGAGGACCTGAGGAGACTTATTGTCACTCAGCCTTCAGCGATAATCACTGGGCAACCGGTGTGAAACTGTAAATCGTAGAATTACTGCGACCTATGAGTACTAGGAGAGGAGGGCTGGAGACTTGAGGAGACTTGCTGTCACTCAAACTCCAGCAGTTACCACCAGGCAACTGGTGTGAAATTCCAAATAATAATAATAATAATGATAATAATAATAATAATAATAATAATAATAATAATAATAATAATACGGTTTTCTAGGTTTAGGCGGATTCTGGTTCATATCCTAGGGAGAGTTGCACCCAGCAAACTTAGGGCTTTTGGATATTTCTGATCAGTTATGTTCTTCCATGCAACGCTAATTTTTACAGGAGCTCTTGGCCGCAGCTCAACTCTAACCCATCCGACTAGTCTTTCAAATTATTAGAAAATATACAAAGGGCTCCAACTACTATCGACACGGCAACATAGATCATACATCAAATACTTTTGATTTCTCCCTTCGGTTCACGATAATTTTTCAATATTCTCTTCGCACTTCTGTCCCCTCCTTTTGTCCCCGGAAAAAGGCAATATATATTACGTGGCATATCCTCACGTATTTGTACACTATCATTGCATCAGATATTCTGTGTTGTATCACATGATCCGGATGTTGAAATCCCACAGAATATTCAACGGATCATTTTCCATCACACTTTCAGGTTTCTGGCTATTCCACTTTACATTCTCTGTCAGCCCAAACTCCTGGCACGTTTCCATATGGACAATTCGGGCTATACTATCATGGAATTTTTTTTTATATTTCTTCTCGGTCAGTTTGTACGTGGTTGATGATGGTTGATCTTTTCCATCTTCTCTTTACCAAATAAATGTCCTGCAGAGTCTTTCCCGCAGAATATGACTCAGGGGTGAGGCCAATTACATATACTAAGGGTCAAAATTATTATTATTATTATTATTATTATTATTATTATTATTATTATTATTATTATTATTATTATTATTATTATTATTATTATTATTATTATTCAACACCGGTTTTGTGTTGGTCACTGCTGGAGATAGATTTACGGCAAGTCCTATCAAGTGTCCATCCCTTTTCTTCACACTTTCACGGTCTACAGCAGTGCCATGGTTAACAGTTTCACACCAGTTGCCCCGTGGCTATCACTGAAGACGGAATAATAGTAAGTGTCCTCAGGTCTCCAACCATCTCATATCTTCCTCACCTATCAGATCAGTGCTCTAGTTTGTACAGCCTCCACTACATGTCTCCTCTCTTTCTTTATTTGGCTGTTAGGTCATGTTTCACAGCTGTCAGTCGTAAGATCCATGCAATCCCCTGGTATTTTTCTTGCTTTCCACTCTTATCTCTATTTACTCTGTGATCTGCTGGCACAGCCACGTCTATTATTTGACAGGTCCTCCTATTCTTTTCCACGATATCAGGTCCAGTCTTCTCGCTTGGATGGTGTGGTCAGTTTGGCTGTCAAAGTCCCAGAGTAATTTATGGCTTCTATTCTCCCAAGGCTGCCTCCGGTTTGTGTTGGTACCACTTTTCCGCGTGGTTGGATCCCATTCGTTCACTCAGTTCCCAGTGTATCACTGTTGCAACCCTGTTGTGTCTGTTTTTATACTCTTTCTCGGCCAGTTGACGACATTCACAACTTATACGGTTTAAGATTACATCCCTTTCTTTGCATAAGCGGATTTTGCCTTTAGGTTCTGTCGATTTTGACATGTATTAATATTATTATTATTATTATTATTTCGGAATCTCACACCAGTTGCCTGGTGGTAACCGCTGGAGTTTGAGTGACAGCAAGTCTCCTCAAGTCTCCAGCCCTCATCTCCTAGTACTCATAGGTCGCAGTAATTTTGCGATTTACAGTTTCACACCGGTTGCCCAGTGGTTATCGCTGAAGGCTGAGTGACAATAAGTCTCCTCAGGTCTTCAGCTAACGTCTCCTCTCTCTTTCGCATATCATGACAGAGCTACGATTCGTTGCAGTACTTATATCTCTAGCACCTTCCTCAGTACCCGTGCAGTTCCCAGTAGTGCTGTGGTCTGTACGGTCTCTATCCTCCCCCTAATCCCGATCTCCTCCAGTCTCTCCCTCAGCGTTTTGGGGACAGTTACTAGTGCTCCCACTATGACCAGTACTACCCTGGTTTTCATGTTCCACATTTTCTTCAACTCCCTTGCTAGGTCCTGGTATTTTTCCCTTTTTTCACCCTCCTTCTTTTTTACTCTATGGTCTGCAGGCACAGCAACGTCTACTATTTGGCAGGCCTTCCTTTTTTTGTCTACTATTACTAAGTCCGGCCTTCTTGCCTGGATGAGGTGGTCAGTTTGGATGTCAAAGTCCCACAGTAGTTTGTGGTTGCATTCTCCAAAACTGCCTCTGGCTTGTGCTGATACCACTTTTCCCCATGGTTGAATCCCATTTGTTTACTTAGTTCCCAGTGTATCATCGTTGCTACTCTATCGTGTCTATGCTTATACTCCTTCGGGGCGAGTTGACTACATTCACTAGTTATGTGGTTTACTGTCTCATCTCTTTCACCGCACATGCGGCATTTGCTGTTTGTCTGAGTTCTGTCGATTTTTGCTTTTATGTAGTTTGTCCTTATGCTTTTGTTTTGGGCTGCCATGATGAGCGATTCTGTTTCTCTCTTAAGGTTTCCCTTTCGTAACCACGTCCATGATTTCTCGTCTGCTATATCTTTTATCTGTCTTTTAAACTCGCCGTACAATTTTTTCCCTTCCCACTTTTCTTTTCTAGTTTGCTGTACCGTTCCATTGCTTTCTACTTTGTTTGTTGCACTATCCCTTGCGCTCTTTATGATTTCTTCACTATTTGTTTGCACATATCTATCTAGGACTACTTTAGCTCTCTGGACACAATCTTCTATGCTGATGAGCCCCCTACCACCTTCTTTTCTCTTAACGTATAGTCTATCTGTATCATCCCTAGGGTGTAATGCTTTATGCATCGTCATAAGTTTCTTTGTTCGCCTATCCATTGATTGGAGCTCTTCCTTTGTCCATCCTAGGAATGGTCCTGTATACCTAACTACTGACACAGCCCAGGTGTTCATTCCTTTTATTAGATTTCTGCTATTTAATTTGGTTTCTAATATTTTCCTTATCCTTCTAAGGTATTCCCTCTTAATCTTCTCCTTCATCTCTTCCCGTTTTATCGTGTCACATTCAAGGACACCTAGGTACTTGTATCGGTCTTGTGCAGTCAATGCCCTAATCTTGTTGTTGTCCGGAAGTTCAATTCCCTCAGTCATTGAAAGCCTTCCTTTGTGCATCACCATGATTGCGCATTTTTCTATCCCAAACTCCATTCCTATGTCCTCACTATATTCCCTTACTTCGTTGAACAGAGTCTCAAGCTCTCCCCTGTTTTTCGCAAACAATTTAATATCGTCCATGTACATTAAGTGGTTGACCTTTCCTTTTGTTTTAGAGAAGTGGTATCCTTTGCTGTTTTTCAGGATTCTGTTAAGCGGTATCATTGTTAGAACAAATAATAGTGGGGACAACGAGTCCCCTTGGAAGATCCCCCTTTTTATCCCTACCTCGGCTAGTTTGTCCCCTGCGGCTGTCAAATCTACTTTCCAGTCTTTCATTGAATTACCAATGAATTTAACCACCGGTTCGCTAATTTTGAACATTCTAAGGCATTCGAGTATCCAGCTATGTGGAATCATATCGTATGCCTTTTTGTAATCTATCCATCCCATTGCGATATTCTTTCTCCTTTTCCTTACTTCTTTTAAGATCATCTGGTCTATGTAGAGTAATTTAAGATCATCTGGTCTATTATTATTATTATTATTATTATAATAATAATAATAATAAAGCAGAAATCTAATAAAAGGAATGAACACCTGGGCTGTGTCAGTAGTTAGGTATACAGGACCATTTCTAGGATGGACAAAGGAAGAGCTCCAATCAATGGATAGGCGAACAAGGAAACTTATGACGATGCATAAAGCATTGCACCCTAGGGATGATACAGATAGACTATACGTTAAGAGAAAAGAAGGTGGTAGGGGGCTCATCAGCATAGAAGATTGTGTCCAGAGAGCTAAAGTAGTCCTAGATAGATATGTGCAAACAAATAGTGAAGAAATCATAAAGAGCGCGAGGGATAGTGCAACAAACAATAAAGTAGAAAACAATGGAACAGTACAGCAAACTAGAAAAGAAAAGTGGGAAGGGAAAAAATTGTACGGCGAGTTTAAAAGACAGATAAAAGATATAGTAGACGAGAAATCATGGACGTGGTTACGAAAGGGAAACCTTAAGAGAGAAACAGAATCGCTCATCATGGCAGCCCAAAACAAAAGCATAAGGACAAACTACATAAAAGCTAAAATCGACAGAACACAGGCAAACAGCAAATGCCGCATGTGCGGTGAAAGAGATGAGACAGTAAACCACATAACTAGTGAATGTAGTCAGCTCGCCCAGAAGGAGTATAAGCATAGACACGATAGAGTAGCAACGATGATACACTGGGAACTAAGTAAACAAATGGGATTCAACCATGGGGAAAAGTGGTATCAGCACAAGCCAGAGGCAGTTTTGGAGAATGACAACCACAAACTACTGTGGGACTTTGACATCCAAACTGACCACCTCATCCAGGCAAGAAGGCCGGACTTAGTAATAGTAGACAAAAAAAGGAAGGCCTGCCAAATAGTAGACGTTGCTGTACCTGCAGACCATAGAGTAAAAAAGAAGGAGGGTGAAAAAAGGGAAAAATACCAGGACCTAGCAAGGGAGTTAAGGAAAATGTGGAACATGAAAACCAGGGTAGTACCGGTCATAGTGGGCGCACTAGGAACTGTCCCCAAAACGCTGAGGGAGAGACTGGAGGAGATCGGGATTAGGGGAAGGATAGAGACCGTACAGACCACAGCGCTACTTGGAACTGCACGGATACTGAGGAAGGTGCTAGAGATATAAGGACTGCAACGAATAGTAGCTCTGTCATGATATGCGAAAGAGGGAGGAGACGTTAGCTGAAGACCTGAGGAGACTTATTGTCACTCAGCCTTCAGCGATAACCACTGGGCAACCGGTGTGAAACTGTAAATCGTAGAATTACTGCGACCTATGAGTAGTAGGAGAGGAGGGCTGGAGACTTGAGGAGACTTGCTGTCACTCAAACTCCAGCGGTTACCACCAGGCAACTGGTGTGAGATTCATAATAATAATAATAATAATAATAATAATAATAATAATAATAATAATTTATTCTCACATCAGTTGCCTAATATGACAGCAAGTGTACTTAGTTTTCCAGCATTACTTTGAACAGCCTCTCTGTCCACAGCGGTACTGTGGTTTGCAGACTCACACCAGTTACCTGGTGGTTATTGCCGAAAGCTGAGTGACGGTAAGCCTCCCCGGATCCCCTTTGTCTCATATCGTCCCCGTATATCAAAGTAACGCTGAGGCTTGTGCCGTCTCCATCATGCCTTTTACATTCCTGGCTGTAAGGCCAATGCAGACAATTACAGCATGCAGCTGCAATGTGCATGTTCACACCAGATGTCTTGGGGACATTGCTTAAGATGAGTGATATCGTCTCTTCAAGTCCCCTGCCTTCCTCCCAGCATTCCATCTGTCTGTAGCAGTTGTATGGTTTAAGTTTCTTACCAGAAGTCTGACAGCGAATAAGTACTCCAAAGGTCTCCAGCCCTCTTTATGTCTTTGCATATCACAGCATCACTGTGGTCTGTATTGCCTTAACCCTCCCCACTATTTGATTACGGGTGCTATATCATTTCTCATTTTTATTTTTTATTATTATTATTATTATTATTATTATTATTATTATTATTATTATTATTATTATTATTATTATTATTATTACTTGGAATCTCACACCAGTTGCCAGGTGGTAACTGCTGGAGTTTGAATGACAGCAAGTCTCCTCAAGTCTCCAGCCCTTCTCTCTTAGTACTCATGGGTCGCAGTAATTCTGCGATTTATAGTTTCACACCGGTTGCCCAGTGATTATCGCTGAAGGCTGAGTGACAATAAGTCTCCTCAGGTCCTCAGCTAACGTCTCCTCTCTCTTTCGCATATCATGACAGAGCTACAATTCGTTGCAGCACTTATGTCTTTAGCACCTTCCTCAGTATCCGTGCAGTTCCCAGTAGTGCTGTGGTCTGTACGGTCTCAATCCTTCCCCTAATCCCGATCTCCTCCAGTCTCTCCCTCAGCGTTTTGGGGACAGTTCCACATCTTCCTTAAATCTCTTGCTAGGTCCTGGTATTTTTCCCTTTTTTCACCCTCCTTCTTTTTTACTCTATGGTCTGCAGGCACGGCAACGTGTACTATTTGGCAGGCCTTCCTTTCTTTTGTCTACGATTACCAAGTCCGGTCTTCTTGCCTGGATGAGGTGGTCAGTTTGGATGTCAAAGTCCCAGAGTAGTCTGTGGTTGTCATACTCCAAGACTCCCTCTGGCTTGTGCTGATACCCTTTTCCCTACATGGTTGAATCCCATTTGTTTGCTTAGTTCCCAGTGTATCATCGTTGCTACTCTATCGTGTCTATGCTTATACTCCTTCTGGGCGAGTTGACTACATTCACTAGTTATGTGGTTTACTGTCTCATCTCTTTCACCGCACATGCGGCATTTGCTGTTCGTCTGTGTTCTGTCGATTTTTGTTATATAGTTTGTCCTTATGCTCTTGTTTTTTTAGCTGCCATAATGAGCGATTCCGTTTCTCTCTTCAGATTTCCTTTTCGTAACCAAGTCCATGATTTCTCGTCTGCTGCATCTTGTATCTGCCTTTTGAACTCGCCATACAATTTCTTCTCTCCCCATCTTTCTTTTCTTGTTTGCTGTGCTGTTCCATTGTTTTCTACTTTATTGTTTGTTGCATTTTCTCTCGCACTCCGTATGATTTCTTCACTATTCGTTTGTTCATACCTTTCTAGACTGCTTTAGCTTTCTGGACACAGTCTTCTATGCTGATGAGCCCCGTGCCACCTTCTTTGCTTTTAACGTATAGTCTATCGGTGTCATTTCTAGGGTGCAATGCTCTAGGCATCGTCATAAGTTTCTTTGTTTGCCTATCCATTGATTGGAGTTCTTCCTTTGTCCATCCTAGGAATGGTCCTGTATATCTAACTACTGATACAGCCCAGGTGTTCATTCTTTTTATCAGATTTCTGCTGTTTAATTTGGTCTTTGTAATATTTCCCTTATCCTTCTAAGGTATTCTCTCTTCCCGTTATATCGTGTCATATTAAAGGACGCCTAGGTATTTGTATCGGTCTTGTGCAGTCAATGCCTTATTCTTGCTGTTGTCTGGGAGTTCAATTCCTTCAGTCATTGTAAGCCTTCCTTTGTGCATTACCATGAATGCACATTTTTCTATTCCGAACTCTATTCCGATGTCCCCACTATATTCTTTTACTTCGTTGAACAGTGTCTCAACCTCTCCCCTGTTTTTTGCGAACAATTTTATATCCTCCATGTACATTAGGTGGTTGACCTTTCCTTTTGTTTTAGAGAAATGGTATCCTTTGCTGTTTTTCAGGATTCTGTTGAGCAGTATTATTGTTGTTGTTATTATTATCATTATTATTATCATTGTTATTTGCATTTTTCTACTTGGTGTTTTTTGTCAACGAATATTCAGTGATGGCATATCTCTCCACCTCTCCAGTCCTCTTCTACCTGTCACAGTCCACGTCAAAGTCGTAATTTGCAGTTGCCTAGTGGTGTTTGCTAAAGGCTGTTGCGTTGTCTCATTGGGTCTTGTGTCATCTTCTCATTGTCCTCACATATCAACGTAGTGTTGTGGTTTGCGTTGTCGCAATCCTTCCTCTCAATTCCAGCTCCTTCATTCCTGTTTTCAATGTATTTTACCCAGTTCCTAGTAATTATTTGTACTACCCCGACTATCTCCCAAAGTCCTATTTATTCTCTGGCATTCTACTGTCTTTCATATTCGATCAGTCATTTATTTGGCAAGTTCTCTTTCCTATGCACACGGCTATGGTAAAACCATTATCAAGAATTCACGAACATTACTTGCATTTAGAAAAATGAGAATTAAGTGTCGCAACCGTCTCCGAAAAGTTACAATCATTCACTCTTTTTGATTATGAGATATGTCTGACAGCATTCATCACTTACTAGTTACAGAGATGCGTTTGTGTATTGCTTCGTCTCAAGGGTCCCATTGCTATAACACAGGCTATACTCTATAAAAAAAAAATGCCATAAATCACACGAATCGAGGTTTAATGGAGTGTGACGAAGTACTCTCGTGACACTTCCCTATATCCGCTAACAGCGGAAACTACTTTTCTGAAAGCAGCCACGTTTTGACAGTTAATGATAAAATTATGCGATAAACGAATGGAGAACAATTTATGCATACCGTATCACATTACCAAACGCGATAGTGTATTCTGGAATTCTGCTCTTTACTTGATAAAATTAACTTTTTCCAGATTTGACAGTCAACCGATAATCTCTTTTAGTCTGTCCTCTGCTGCCATTAATCTAGGTGTCAAGTCAAGGTCAAGCCATTTCCTTTATACTGTATTAGTGGTTATATAGGCATTTTTATGACTGTAGTACATCGGAGAACGTGAACTGCTTCATACCGAACTGCATTAAATTATCATCAACCTTTATAAGACCACTATACAACATACATACATACATGCATACATACATATACACACACATATATATATATATATATGTGTGTGTGTGTGTGAGAGTGTGTGTGTGTGTGTGTGTGTGTGCGTGTGTGTGTGTGTGTGTGATTAATATTTGTGTCACCCACAGACAACAGTTTCGTTGTATTGTAACACTTCAGTGTGGCTATAGACTATCCAATATTCCTTCCAGTACCGCGTAGTAAGATCGAAATCTTCGTTTCATACCCAGAGGCATATATATATATATATATATATATATATATATATATATATATATATATATATATATATATATATGCGTTGTATGTCAACAAGTGGAAAATTGCTTTCCGAGCACGTGCGTTACCAGGCCAAACGCCATGTCCTACCGATATTTTTTTTCCTTTTTTTGCCCTACCATCTTGAGCCTGGTCTTTTCCCACGGTGTTTACGGTGTTTGGGGAACCAACTTCATAGTTGGTATTATGCAATGATTGTTTCGGATTTCCGTTCACAACATGATACGCAGATCCTGCGCAGTTTCTGATATTAGTGCCTTATTGCCAGCCAGCCTGTACGGGAAATGCGTTGTACCAGGATTCGCCTGTACACACACACACACACACACACACACACATATATATATACATATATATATATATATATATATATATATATATATATATATATATATATATATATTTATATATAGTCTCGACTCTTTCGTATTTGTTTGTTTATTCTTATTATCTCCTTATCGTATGGGGAAGTGTTGTTCTAATCTCGATGCTTGTGGCTGGTTGTTATAAATTAGGTCAGTTGTATTTGGAGGGTTTTCTACTGTTTTTTATCAATCATATGGTGATCCATCATTTGAGTGGTTTGGGTTTAGTCACAGGAGATATATTATCTACTTTTAATATGTCTTGCAGTTTGGGGGTTTACCTTTACATGGTGTTGGTTGTGCATGCACAATTCCATTCACCTCCGCTGTGGAATTGTTTCAATGAACAAAAGATAATTCTAAAAAGATACAGTGGTTCGTCTAACATGATTAAATAGTGCTCATAATCTCTCCGTCACTCAGCCTTCAGCGATAACTACTGGGCAACCGGTGTGAAACTGTAAATCGCAGAATTACTGCGACGTATGTGTACTAGGAGAGGAGGGCTGGAGACTTGAGGAGACTTGCTGTCACTCAAATTCAATAATAATAATAATAATAATGATAATAATGATAATAATAATAATAATAATAATGAAAACAATAATAATAATGATAAGAAGAAGATAACTACTGCGATTGATTTTGGTATACTCGTATGTGAGATGTTGAATTATGTTCGTTGATAAACAACTGAAGCAGTGCCAACACTTTGTAGCTATTTCAAATTTTCTATTTTGTAAGTGTGCCTTCTTTTTGAAGGTGATAATTCCGATTTTTGTTTGTTTTTTTTTTCATTTAGACATGAGTGACATGGAGTTCCGATATTTTGGAATGTGCGCGTGTGCTCGTTTTAATATTTTCCATTTTACTATTGATGTGATACTGCTATCTTTGAGCTCCCAGAAATGCATGGGTAGTGAAATAATGCTTTGTATTTCTCGTTTGTTAAGGATGATATATGGATGGCTAATTTTATTTCAAAGGATGTTTTTGATATCATTTTGTGATTTTTAAATTTTCAAGGTTTTTTTCTAGGCTCGATATTTCAATTTGATGTACAATATTAGATCTTAGACGTTTGTTTTGCAAAGGCCATCTATTTCTATTCTTGAAGATGCTGCTTGGGTTGTTTTTTAGTTTGTTTTTTTTTTACTTGTATTATTCTTTATAACTTCGTTGTTATGTTTTTTATGATTTTTGAAGAGCTGTCCATACAGATATAGCTTTGTTTCAGTTTGTTTGTGTTAATTTTTCAACATAGGTTGCTTGAGGGGAATTTTGTTTCTTTTCATTTGAGGAAGATTCTCCGTGAGTTAGTTTTGTCTTGTAGATTAAATGATGTATGACAGATATTTTTTTCTACGTCTACTCTTTTCGTTTTTGCTGTGTTTTATACTTCTGGTTTTCACTTTTCAATAGTATTTAGAGCTAACTTATTTAAACAGCTGAACTATTGGGCCTTAGTGTATGTGGTTCTGATATTGCAAAATAATATATCCTTAGAATAATTGTGTATCAGCCTAGTTTCTGTCTTTTAGGGTTTTCTTATGACATTATATGGATTGTGGAATATCGTGTTAACGAATGGAAAGTTCAAAATGTTCTTCCTTATATTATGGTTAAAATGATATATTGAAGAATGTATTTTAATGCTGGCCCAAATTTCACCTTTAGAGTCGATTTAGGTCGTTACTTTGAAAATACACTGAGAAAAAAATCTTTCTGCGCTTTTTTCCATTCTTATCCTTGACAGATTGCAGACCAGGGTCTCTGTATTGTGGTATGCTTTTAGTAATTTAATCTTTTAATAAGATGTTATATATATATATATATATATATATATATATATATATATATATATATATATATATAATTTACAGCTTTAAACATTAGATACCAAAAAACTTTTTCAAAGGTTTTTTGTGTCACTTCAGTCACGTAATTCCCTATTTTCTTTGGTATTTTTCCCTGATTCATATATTTTGTTGTCTTGGTGCAATGTATAAGTCGTCTCTTGTTGGGGTTATCATTTGTTTACCATGAAAACATTTTGGGGATTTCAAAACAGAATCGTTATATAAACATGGCAGCCCATCACAGTTGATCGACCTCCCATTGTTATTTTATAGTTTATGCCTCACACGTAGTTTGTCATTTTATATAAGGTTCTATGTGTGTTGAATATTGATATTATTTCATATTACATTTTTTTAAAAAACATGGCCAACTTAGGTAGGTTACTAAAAAGAACTAAACATTTTTTAACGATGAAGGGCATGACTTGCTGCTCGTGTCATTTGTATTGAATGTTCACCCATGTGAATGCTTAACCTGTTGTGTCGGTTTTAATATCAGACTACATGCGACACAATATGATACCATGTTTAAAATTAATAATTACACACAAAAAATTATTCCAGTCAATTCTGTACCGAGATATTCAAAAGTTTATTTTTACACATGTTTGAACAGCAAGCTTTTTTTAACACATCAATTATCAAATAAAATATCCCCATATACATGTATCAAACGAAATATTTTTGTAGCGGTTAGTAACACCTCAATGGGGTGATTCCATTAATATACTTAGACCATTTGATACATGGTATTCCATATTCCATCACCCATCCCACCTATCTACCTATCAGTCAGACAAATGAACTGGAGCCGGATATTTACCCCTTTCTCTAGTTCAAGTGAGTACAATGATTTTTTTTACACCGACAAAGACTGGACCCATCTATTTCGGTTACTTAATTCCCTTAACATTAATTCAAATCCATTCATTTGATATACGCCATTTCTTTATTCTATGAGTATACTTTCATCAACGTATTCTTTAATTTTCGTTATTATTCCACTATGGTCAAGCTGATAAGTTTTGAAAAGGGTCAGGATGTCTTACTATGGCTTTATTAGATTTTGTAAATATCTCACCAATTTTACCACCTTGATTGACCATTTTAACAGATAAACAAAACATATTCAATAAAAACTGATAAAATCGTACAATTGTTCTGGCAATCACGAAATATTCCGATAATATTTTTAAGTGATATATATATATCCTGGTATAATACTTTTCTAAAAGGCATTTTCTTTCTGCTGAACAGTTTGTCGATAAATAATCCATACTCGATGCATATATCGTGACCAACGTTAAGAATTTGTTGCTATTTGAATTAGATCCACAGCTATAAATCTTACCCTCTAGCTTTCTACTATTACACAGCATTTTTTGCATGTATAAACTAGTAGTATCCGATGCAATACTTTATAAATTTATTCAATCATTCATATTCAATATTATTAATATTCGACAATTATTATCATGTTTCTATTACTTTCTATCGCAACATTCTGATTGTTATTCTACAAACATTGCACAGCATCTATACAAGAAAAGACTGAGACGTATTTGAAGTATATAGTGCAAGATCATGGTGGATTTTGAAAGATATTAAAAACATGATATTAGCCAGAAAGAAAGAAAACAAAGTAAATACACACAAAATACCCTCAGATATATAAAGATCAGACAACTTTGTTTTATTTTGATGATAATGCACTGTGTTGTTGGTAAGTCCAAGACGAAGAATGATTAGAGATAAGATGAACAGCAGAATTTACTAGATTAAAATCATTGTTGTGGCTTCATGAAAGTCTTCATCAAATGGTCGGCCAGTTCGTCATTACTGGAGCTGCAGGTCCTGTTTTAATGCTAACATATTCAATATATATATATCAGTTACAAGATAACTTCAACAACTTTTTTTTTTAAATCAAATTTGTTGGCATTCAAAAAAGACCTATAGCTACGCTAATAACGAACTGACTAACCATTTGATGAAGACTCTCTACCATGATTTGATACACACACACACACACACACACACACATATATATATATATATATATATGTGTGTGTGTGTGTGTGTGTGTGTGTGTGTGTGTATGTCTGTGTGTGTGAGTCCATGTCCTAATCACGACTATGGAAAATGCATGATACTACATTTTCCAACCTTTTCTTATTTTGTCTCTACAATGCCATCATGGTTGATGGAGAAAGAGGTTGAATGAGCTCCCAGCCAGATCCCTTTAACGTAAGAAACTTACCTGCCCAGTCAGTAGCAGCGAAAATCTGTTCTACAAATAGTCGATAACAACAGGCACCTCACATCGTTAGCTGACTGATAGATAGATAGATAAATACATAGATCTTTAGAAGGAGAGAGGGAAAGAAAAAAAGGATTAGCTGTACTTATACGACTGTTTTGCAAGCATAATATTGTTGGAAACAAATCTATTTTCCTAACGCCGGATATGTAAACTGTTGGCTGTCAATGAGTGATATGGGATCAAAATATTGTCTTTACATTCTCAACGATATATCCTCACGCGAATTTCCGGCAAAATCTTTTATTTGAATAACGTTACAGACTAAGTAAATAAATACTGAGAAAATAAGAGTCAATTATTCTTGCCTAGGCTTAACCCGTCTTACATCAATGTGTTCTCTTTTGAAAATATCCAAGTATACTCCTTGACTCATCTCAGCAGTGTGAATATGAGTTGTACCAGAAAACTATTTTCCACAAAAATGTCTAAAAAAACATTATTTGGGTAGAGAACCAAAGACAATATCCAGCATAAAGATGAAGCATGATTCTTTCTTCCTATTAATCTATATATCTATCTGCTGCAGAATTTTATATGAGACTTTCAGAGCCATTATACGTATCCCAGTATATTTACATCTTCCATTTATCAATCTATTTCTGTTGTTTCTCATAATGTTTCCGCTCCAGTCCTACGTATTCACTAAGATAAAAGTGTTTCCATTTGGCAATTTAAGTCAATGTTTAAAGCAATGCAAAATCTGCAATATAATGTTGATTTCCAAGTTGGACCGGCAATTTTAATTTGAAGAATCAAGGCAAAACGATTTCTCTTCAAACAATATATCTTGCAAGATTATCTTGTGTACTTCAGAAGTTACCGCAAACATCGTTATGATAGGTATGATGTATTTTCTAATGATGGAATCGTCTTTTCAACATGCAGATATATCTCGATGATAACAAGGTATCAAGAAAGGAGACTGTGTGCTTGAAGTTTTCTCAAGAAATGCTACATACTTATCTTCAAAGTTTTTGATGTGACTCCCGCCGTTCAAGTGATACAGTCTGGAAAAGCTGATGGAATCTGCTTTCTAACAATGCCAATATGTATATACTTCTATCAGTAATAATGAAACTATTCAAAGAAATATGACTGTGTACTCATAATTTCCCAGGACAGGAATGAATAATCATAATCATGCTTTTAGTAACTTTTCATACAGAACAGATATAAATGACTTGCATGTGTTCCTGGATTCCTCGTGCCTGAAAACCCGAATCAAGCCTTTTATAGTACACAGATATATCGACTGCTAAATGGGGTATGAAATTCTGGAATTTTTGGAGTGGCAGCCATTTTATTTTCACCAAATGAGATAGTTTTCTCCCAATTTCTCTCTTGGGAACACCTTTTTTTCCAGAGAAGAACATCCTACTGAACTTTTTGGTATCCCAATTTATAGAGTCCTGGATTGTTGGGTGTAGAGGGGATTCTGTTCGGCCCTTGGACTGTAATAGTAAATTCCCCACTCGTCAAACGCAGCTGCAAACCCTCGTTTATCATAGCCCTTCTGAATACCCATATGCAGACCTATCTAAAAAAAGGTAACCCTATTTTTCCAGCCTTTATCAATGATTACAATAAATTGGTGTTTTTGAAAAAAATCACGAAATTTGCAATTCAATGAAAATTGGAATAGTTCTTTCATTCACCAGAAACATTATGTACGATCACAAGAAGCGAGAGAAATATTTCAAATATTGGATAATAATGCAATAAGCGTATATCAATATCATATTTTGTTAAAATATGCCAGAAAAAATAATTTTTGACACCTATACGATCCATATATATATATATATATATATATATATATATATATATATATATATATATATATATATATATATATATATTTATATATATATATATATATATATATATTTATATATATATATATATATATATATATATATATATATATATATATATATATATATATATATATATATATATATATATATAGGACCTTTGGTTTATTTCTGTCCTTTTTCATACACACACACATATGTATATATGTGTACATATATATATATATATATATATATATATATATATATATATATATATATATATACATATATATATATATATATATATATATATATAATTGCGCATTTGTGTGTACAGAAAGCAAATGTGTGTTGATGAGGATCATCTTTTCACTCTTATGAATTAATAATGCGGATTCAAGATAAACTAAAGACAAAAGGATTTGAGGCTGAAGATAAGGATTTATGTATCTGTGCTGGTTGATATTCATTGAAAAACGATTTCAAGGTGTGAGAGTAGGGTGGTGTCAGATAAAGATATACACATACATGATTGATAAGCAGCAATGTGTAAATTAACTTGTGCTTAGAGCCAAGACACTCCAAAAACTGAGAGTACTTATCTAGCATGTTTCTTCGGGGCAATCTATAAAGTATCTGACTGACATCAAACAGGTTACTAATTTATATCTGAGCACAGTCACAAAAAATTAAGAATATCTCTTTGATTATATTTCGATTATATGTGACACATTCTAAACTTCGAACAAGTTAGCACAAAAATCAAAACAAAAAAAAAAGCAGCACAGGTGTGTACAAAAATTTACTGCTTAAACTTTTCTGAAAGTTAATGTTCCCTACTCCCACTGCGAAATACTATTGAGGATATATTCCTCTAGAACAAGTTAGTACAAGAATTAAATATAAAGTCAACGCATCTTGAAAAATTCGAATAAAGGTACGATACACTGGCAACAATTTGGCAAAATATTAGATTATCCACATTAATATTCACACAGGATATAGCAAAGTAGACACAGCCCCCTCAACACTACACCTACATCATCGCACAGTAACACACTCTCCATACATACAGACGTACAAGTTTTCCAATAATACTCACTAGACTAAACCACATACGCACACGTAAACTCACCAATTTTAGAAAAAAAAAAAAGGTCACATCATACATATATATATATATTTGTGTGTGTGTGTGTGTGTGTGAGTGTGAGAGTATGTGTGTGTGTGTGCCTTAGATTGTAAAAACGGAGAACTAAGTGATATGGGCGCTCTCCAGGCTCCTTTCTTGCCTGAGTTTTGTTAGCTCAATTGGTAATAGCATAGCTTGGTGGACGTTGATTTGATCCCCGTACGAAACTGATTTCTTTATTTATATACACAAGGTGCATCTGTTGGATTTTCTGCCGTGTGTTATCGGCGCCTAGCAACATAAGTTCATCCTGAAATGTCTTCTTAGTGATCACATTCGGTCAGATAAAAATAGGACAAAAATCGTCCAGTCATTGATACTTCAATTGCATGCAACACGCAAAGTTATTCTTACGCATAGACGTCACAATTTTTTTTCCCCCAAGAAATGGAATTACTTATCATTCCAGCCTCGAACAAACTCTAACAAAGCAGCGATAGATAATGCAAAAACAACGATAAAAGTCGCCTTTGTGTTGGAAGAGATGATACTCCAACAACATAATAATCAGGTGTAGGAAGGTACTTCAAAAGGAATATAAAAACAGGCACAAGTGAGTTAGATGAATGATACTCAGGTGATTGTGCATGTACTTTCACACAAACCAAACATTGTCCTAGAAAATAAATATAATAAAATCTGTAACTTTGTCACTCAGCAAATCTGTATCTTGTAGTCAGGGACAAGCAAAAGAAATTTGCTAACGAAAAAAAATGATTGTAATTATTTATCTAAGATAAGCATATGTAACTGAAACTGGTGCTAATATGTACGATACTGATAAATGATGAAACCATGTCGGGATATTGTCGCATAAACCTTTTGTCAACGTGAACAGACTCTTTTAACCAGAAAATCATCGGATTTTTTTTTCCTTTTTGGAATTATCATTTAAGCGACGAACGATATCGTCAACTGACAAGTTTTTTGTCTAGGATGTGTGATACATCAACTGTGTTTGGACAGAAGATCAAGTTTTTTATTTAATATAACGTAATTTATAATCATATGAATCTTTTTTTTTTTCTTGACATACTTCAATTTCATGTTACGAATAAAAATAGATCAGTTACTTGGCTGTTTATCTAAAAAAAGATATTTTTGTATTTGTGGTTTCATTTTCAAATCTTTATAATCATTACCTTTTTATATCTACTTATTGCAAACAAATTAAACTTAATCGATGTTGGTTCATTTGAATTAAATCCTGAAATTTTATTTGAATTTAAAACTATCCGAATAAACAGTCCATACGGTTAGTATTGCAGAATAAGATGCATTAAACGAAAAGTATGATAACCGTACAGACATTTGAGAAGACAAATGTTAGGAACCGCAGGTTAAATGATTGTGAAAAGTTTTAAAAGGAAAAGTGAATCTGTATTGATAGCTGCCTAAATTGATTCAATAAGAACTTAGTACATTATAAAAAATAGATACATTAAATTATTTGGAACTTTGTAATAGAAATATATCATCAAATTCAGGCCAGAAAACCAGATAAAACTTTTGTAAACAATTAGAAGAAAAATGCCGTTGGATTTCGCTGCTGCAACAGACCATAAAGTAAAATTGAAAGAATGTGGAATGTTGCTCTACAAGAGATCTGAAAACGTTATCGCAGTACAAATCATTATTCGTGCATCTGGTACAGTCTCAATGAGTCATGCAAAACGATTGAAAAAAACTTGAAATCTGAGAAAGGATCAAAACCATCCAGACAATTAAGTTACAAAAATCGGCTGAGATTTTGCGGAGAATGCCAGGTAATTGAGCAGAACTGCTGACACTTGCGTTCCTTTGAAAATCTGCACTTACTGCCCGTTGGAAAAAAAAGTCAATGAGCCTGAAAAGATAATAATGTGATACGATGAAACAAAGAGAACTGAAAGAGAAAATGAATAATAATGAGAAGAATCCCTCATCAAGAACGAAAAAAAAAATATCAGAGAACTCGCCGAACGGCAGAAATCTGATAAAATGGATGAACACTTGGGCAGTATCGGTAGTAAATTACACAGATATTCCTTGAAAGGATAAAGGAAAACCCCAATCAATGGACTGGTGAACAAGAAAACTTATGAAAATGTACAAAGCTTTACATCCTAGATATACTATACGAAAGAGGAAAACTTTCTATAAGAAAGAAAATGGTAGAGGACTCATCAGCGTTGAGGACTTTGCCCCAAAAGCTAAAAAAAAACCTTATTAGGAATATAAGTGCAATCAAATAGTGAAAGCAATATAAAACAGTGGAAGCAGAGCAATGGACAACAGACGAATAGCAAGCAAAGGAGTAGCACAACAAACAAGGAAAGAAAATGGGAGAGGGAAAAACTAAACAGCAAAAAGATATATACCCAATGTCAGCCCAAATAAACGCACCAAGTCAAACTATATCAATGCATGAATCAAAAGAAACCTAAGAAGCAGTAAACGCTACCTCTGTAGAGAAAGGTATGAGACAGTAAACCACATAACCAGTGAATGTGGTCAATTAGTCAAGAAAGGGTATAAAATCAAACACAACGTGGAACTAACAGAGATACACTGGGTACTGAGCGAACGAATGGGATTCAAACATGGGGACTAGTGGTATCAGTTTAAACCAGAAACACTCCTAGAAAATGGGTGCCATAAATCACTCTGGGACTTCGACATGAAAACTGACCGCCCCATCTGAGCGAGAAGACCAGCCCTGGTAATTGTGAACGAGGGAAGGGGAACATGCCGAATAATCCAAATAATAGTCGCGGCCTAGCCTGCAGATCATAGAGTGAATACGGATGAGGGGGAACAACCAGGGATTTACAAGGACCTCGCAGTGCTGCAGTGACTGGTGAGGACGATATAAAAGGAGGGCTGGAGACGCAAGGGAGCTTACCGTCACTCAGTCTCCAGCGATAACCACCAGGCATCTGGCGTGAAATCGTAATTCACTCCACTGCTATAGACTCTATGAGTGTGAAGAGGAAGGCTTGAGACTCGACGAGACTTGCTGTCACTCTGTCCCCTGTAGTGAACACTAGGCAACTGTAGTGAAACTACTACTACTACTACTACTACTACTAATAATAATAATAATAATAATAATAATAATAATAATAATAATAATCCAGAATTCTGATGTATTGAGGAGACTTGTCATTTGGTTTTCAGTGGAAGCAACCTGTCGCTGCGGAAGTAGACCAAAACAGTTAATATTGATATTTATAAAATAAGAATCATTAATAAATTGTTGATAGATTTTTTTTCTGTATACTAGAAAAATGGCTGGTTGAACAGCAAAATATACGAAAGACGAATTACGAGAGAAAGGAAGTTAATGGCTGAAAACGAAAGAAATGAAGCAAAAAACGCAAAACAGTAAAAACTCAATCGATACCTTCACGTGACCAACGTCACTTGCTAGCATCTCGTGCTGGTGGTATCAGTCTAGTTATTGGAAATGGGGTGCTCAGTTAATACGATACTCACGCTTTTTATTACCAGTGATCATCAAAAAAAGTCTGAATGCTCACAAGAAAGAGGAACAAAAATTAGACGAATAAATTAGCATAAAACTAACGTAAAATTGGACGGAAAACATAATTTTCCAAAAACAAAAAAGCGTTTTCAGTATACGTGATAATGAGTAATGGTCAATTTTTTAGTCCTCTTACTTCACTGGTGTGGTCTGTACCTACTATATATTGTATTCCTGATATATATATATATATATATATATATATATATATATATATATATATATATATATATATATATATATATATATATATATATATATATCAGGAATACAATATGATACAATATAATCCAATATCCAATGTGTTATAGGTTTATTTCATGAAGCGCTCGATTCATCTGCAAATAAATATTAAGTTGAGTTGACGTAGAGCTTGAAATATGATGATATAAAGGACTTGCTACGCAATCACGTTTATGTTTCAGCCCTTTTCAGGCTTCTTCAGGCAATCTTTGCTGGCTGAACAACAACAAAAAAAGCATTATTATTGAATCGAAAAACCGAAGTTGTGATAAAGTGCCGGTCCTGCTCAAAAGTTTAAAAAAAAGAAAAGATAATTCAACAACCCGGACACAGGTGAACGAAAATTACCCACCACTGCAATCTCATTACCCTCACCCCCTACGAGTCTTGAGAAGGGATTTAGATAAATAAAAAAAATTCGCCTGAGGAACCTACAATAGGGCAGAAACGTGGACGTGTTAGCATAGTCATTCCTTTATTCCATTATGAATATAGACATTTTGATATATATATATATATATATATATATATATATATATATATAGAGAGAGAGAGAGAGAGAGAGTCTAGAAAGCTCTACAGCTCTAAACATTGAATTGATTGAAATAGTTCAAAAATTGTTTTGTTTCAATTCAGTCACTAATTTTCCAGTATTTGTTAATGTATCTTATGTGATTTTATAGTAATTTTTCTTTTACATATACTTTGTTATAATGATATGATATGTAAATTCTAAAAGCAAAAAAAGTCATGTTAACATTGCTCTCCAGTAGTGTTGATTTTGCTCAACCCCCCTTTCAGCTTAGTTTTTAATCTATAGCTTATGCCATACATGTAGTTTGCCATTTATATAGGGTACTTGATAATGCATTGTGTATGGATATTACTTAATACAACAAATCATCCAATTTTTTCATCTGGCTTACTCACGTAGATTACCTCAAATCGTATTTGATTTAGGGACCAAAAAGTAAAATAACAGACATGACTCGCTGCGAGTGTCATTTCTATTGAGTGTTCACGCATGTGAATATTTATCTGTTGTGTCGGGTTAAATCTTTGACTGAATCCAAACGAACTTATGATGTCATCTTTACAAATCTATTTAATTTAAAAATACTAATTGCTCAGGAAAACTTCATCCATATGAGCATCTACCAACGTATCCAACCAAAAAATGTGTTTTTCCTCCAAATTATCAAATAGATTATTCCTTTATACGTGTTTGAAACAAAACAAAACCATTAGCCGGTAGAAACACTTCAATGGGCTAAGAAACACTTCAATGGGCTAAGAAACACTTCAATGGGCCAAGAAACACTTCAATGGGCTAAGAAACACTTCAATGGGCTAATCCATTAAAATGCTTAGACAATTCACAACTCGCCATTCTATGTTTGATCTTCCATCCATATTACCTAGAAGACAAATGGGAAAAAGCAAAATGATTTCCCTTTCTTTGTACAGTCACTACAAAAATCTTTCACACTAACGAAATCTGAATCCATCTCTCTCGGTCACCGAATTCCCCCTGAACATGAATATTAATTCATTTATTTTGATATACATCATTCATATATTCTATTTCATCGTTGAGGATTTCCTAAATTTCTGTAATTATTTCGATATGTTCAAGTTGATAAGTTTTAATACATAGCTATTGAGAAAAATTG
Source organism: Thysanoteuthis rhombus (assembly GCA_963457665.1). Taxonomy (NCBI): domain Eukaryota; kingdom Metazoa; phylum Mollusca; class Cephalopoda; order Oegopsida; family Thysanoteuthidae; genus Thysanoteuthis; species Thysanoteuthis major. The sequence continues at coordinate 30,254,200 of OY735199.1, read as the reverse complement.
TCATCTATCAATTCAGTCACTTATTTTCCGATATATACAAATATATATATATATATATATATATATATATATATATATATATATATATATATATATATATATATATATATGTATATATATATATATATATATATATATATATATATATATGTCTGATCATGTATTTATCAGATTGCCTAAAAATCTCATTAATTTCGTCGTTGTGATTGACTTACAACTTAATAAACAAATTTCGGTATATAATCAATAAATCTAAGAGTAGTCTGAGCTATTCTTAAATATTCTAATGAAAATCATATATATATATATATATATATATATATCAAAAACTAAGAAATGGTGGTAGTTTTGGTTGATGGTTTTTAATCAATTTCTTTCCTTTTCTTTCCTTCCACGCTAACACCGATGGGGAAATCAAGCAATTTAAATGAAGTTTTAGGTAGTTCTTATTCAATTTCATGTAACAGAGAGTAAATAGGAATAATACATGCAATAACTTTTGCCATCCAAATGCTATTAGATTTTCATGCAACGGCTCGTAGGCCCGGAATCAATGTTCACGCTCATTAGTATCGCCTCGCTTGGTACGATCTTTCCCCACTTCATTACTTCCCCTACGAATCGATTTTTGTGAAAGAGCAATCCAGTCCTTTCCATTCGTCATTTTATTTAGCAGATATTGATTTGGATTTGTAAAGCTAAAAATGAGAAGAAAAAAAAAACGTGATAGAAAGCAAGGTCCTCGATTGTGCGAAGTCTTTGTTTCCTTTGAAAACGAATTCATGGAAGACTTATCAGCGCTGTTAACATGTTTGGGAATGGCACTGGATTGAAGCAGAAATATTTTTTCATTTAATTAAACACAATCGAGTAAGAGGGTATTGTTTTATTCTGTCAACCGGGAAAACGATTCTGCGACGGAAGCAAAAAGTAAAAATTTGAAAATTGAATATGTATAGGCATTGGTCTTTCAACAGGCAAATATCATCAGCATCATCATCATCATTATTTTTTACATTTTTCTCACCAATCGCCTGGTGATTCCCGCTGGAGACGAAGTGACAGTTAGTCTTGTAAAGTCTCCTCAAGTCTTTTCAAGTCTCCAGCCCTCCTCTCAACACTCTCATAGTCCACAGCAGTATTGTGGTTTAGAGTTTCACACCAGTTGCCCGGTGGTTATCGTTGAGCATTGAGTGACAGTAACTCTTCCAAGGTCTCCAGCCCTCTTTTCATCTCATCTCTCCCTCATCTATCACAACAGTACTTCGGTTCGTCCCTCAACCATCATTTGGGCGTTGTTGTTGTCTTTTTTCGTTTCTCCTCTTCTGTTGGGCCACTGCTAACTACTTATAATCATCATCATCATCATCATCATCATCATCATCATCATCATCATCATGAATATTAGAAATGCTCGACAGCGCTTTGCTTGTTTTTTTATTTAAAAAAGAAATGAAAAAAAAGTGACTTCCAATGTTTTAGAATATATAACCGAAAGCAATATTCCATTTATTAAATGTATGACTTCCAATTTATATTTCGTTTTCATTGATTAAATATACTTTTCACTTTTCTGACTTTTTTAGAAATAATTCTTTTAAATGCACCACGTTATTACGACTTTGATGCGTGACGTGTATATTCTAATTTGATTTTCATTGCAGAACACACAATTTAGTTTTTGAGAGTTATTTTCTTTTCAAATTTGAATTTCGATTAAGATGAACACTACATCGGATATTTTCAGTATTATTATATCATAAAATCATTAAAATGTTAGTTTTTCTTCTTTCGTCACTACCATTATCATTATTGTTGTTGTTGATAATAATAATAATAATAATAATAATAATAATAATAATAATAATAATAATAATAATAATAATAATAAAAAACTGCAACACTAATTGTTGAGTGGCCTAACAGAGGAAGGGAAATGAAAGCGGAAATCTGAACCACAGCACTGGCATGATAGGCGAAGGGGAGAAGAGATGTGGGCTGGAGACCTGAGGAGACTTATCGTCACTCAGCCTTCAGCAATGACCACTCGGCAATCGGTGTGAAATTGTAAACTGCTGTATGACTGTGGCCAATGAGGACTAGGAGAGAAGGGCTGAAGACTTGAGGAGACTTGTTGTTACTCAACCTCCAGCGGTAACCACCAGGTAACTGGTGTGAGATTGCATATAATGATGACGATGATGATGATGATGATGATAATAGCTTTGGTTTCAGTTTATGTAAGTCACAAGCCGGACCTCACCAGTGAGTTAAGGCAACCTGGTAAGTTATGACTGTCTTCTCATAAACACACTTCTACATATACATGAAGTGATGAACGTTGGGCATTGTACATACATTTACATTGACATTTTTCCTAATGATACGCGCAGTGGAGGTTGAAGTTATTTTCTAGTTCCAGATGAGCTGGGCTTTCCAAGTATGTTATCGGCAAATCAACTGGTCCATTTTTTGAGTACTGTAACAGAGCCTCAACAACTGTAAGTATCATTTTGTTCCAGACTTGCCACATTCAACTGATTCTTATGCCAAGGTGTTTCTATTTCGAGAGTTTCTCAGATTCTTTAACTGCATTATGTTCACCCACTGGGGAAGCTATTTTCCCGGGGAGACACGTTTTTCTTCATAGCATTCCACTGTAATGTCTGTCCTGTTTGAATTAATTGTTATTCCCTGAAGTATCAAGGTGTATACTGTGAAGTTGTATAGTTGTCACATTATACTGACACGTTTTGCTTCTCTGACTGTTTCAGGCTATAGTATATACCAGAGCTTTGCATTTTGGGCGTCATAATGTTTGCAACTTGTCGTGTAGATACTTCCCATGATGTCGTGTCTCATCTTATGTTCATTTACTACAAAGACCAAGCACCCGACTACCACGTAGTCAACCGTTTTGATCTCATCATCAGATTTAGGGGCCCATACCCTATCTTAGTACTTTGGCCTGGTAGTTACGTGTTTTTAGGCTCTGGACCTGGGCTTCAACTATGAAACCCTACGCTCCGGCCTTCAATCCTGTGATTCGCAAACACAGGTGGGTTTTATCTTAATTTACATTGGTTCCTTTGATACAAAGTGGGTATTGACCTCGGGGCGTTTTTTCTTGTTAGTGATGGTGCAGTATTTCAATTCCTTCATGTTTGGCCTCGCTTTCAATTCTCTTACCTACTTCATTTGTTGAGTCAGCGTCCGGCTTGCTATTATATTAGGTATTTTTTGTACTTATTTGACTCCTTTGTAATAAGGTACAATTTTTTTTTAGCTACTCGCCTTTTCTTATTTTTTTTTTTATCTCACCAGTTCTAGAATCAATTTATTGATTGCTTGATGGTGTCAAGTCCAATGATATATGACAGCTCACTTTGAATGAAGTCTTTAAAACCTTGATTTTGCTTGCAAAATCTATTTACACCTGCTTTAGAGTGATGCATTTTATTTGCTATTCACACTTGCTTAGTGTTATGTTCATAAGTTTGATATACAGTAAGTTCCTGTCGATGGTATCAAATGTATATTGGATTACTGGTACGGCTAGAGAGGCAACCATCCGTATTGTATTTTCTGATTTGAATCTTGTATTAAATATTAGCCTTATTCTTTCATAGCATTCTTTTATATTTTCCTTTCAAGTTATTGTGTTGTATACTTTTTCTGCTTCATTTATACCTATATACTTATATTTTCCTCCTTGGTATAATTCCTTGATCTCAGTATTTACATTTATATCATTGGATCGTGAAGTAGTTACTTTTCTCTTTTCAAAGGTAGCTTTCACACATTCATCTAGTCTAAATCCTAGTCTGATGTAGTCACCAAGATTCTTAACAGTCACAAATAGGCTTCCCAATTTCTTTTAATTTTTCATCATAATCATCCATGTAGACGAATAGCTTTTGTACCTGTATGTGATATTGTTTAGCTCCTGTGAGATAGGTATCAGAGACAAGCAGAATAGAAAGGTGGAAGGAGTCACCTTGGAAATTTCCAAAGTCTATTCTTATGTTTCCAGACACAGTTACACCATTAAAATGGTAGAGGATAGATTTGCTTTCCTTTTGGTATGCTTTATGGGGCTTTTTCTTATTTGATGGTCAGATTTTGTATTTTGGGGAATATTTTATTATCCATGCAGGAGGGATACCATCGAATGGCTTGTAGTAGTCTATCCAAGCAGTGCTAAAGTTACAGTGTTTTGGTTGTTTTTTGTTTTTTGTTGGTTTTTTTTTTGCAGCAATAAGAGTTTTCCGTGTATCGTTTCTGCTCTAGAGGAAGAATGTTAAATTGATCAAGAATAGGGTAGATCCTTCAGTTAAGATAACTTTTGATATCCTATATATTGTTGTTGAGCAAGAGATATACCGATGATTCTTAGGTGTTTTTGTTTCATTTGTTTTTGGTTATTGGTATGCCAACCCATCTGTTAACAAGGGGAATGTTTTCGGTAAGTTTTGTATAATGTCTGATTGAGAGTCCACCAAGTGTTAGTGCTTTGAAGTTGAGGAGGGATTGTGCGTCTTTTTCCTAGATTTTTCCGTTCATTGGATAGAGTTGAGCTCCTAAATAATGATATCATTCCATTGTTGTGGTTCAGTGTTTTTCATTCTTTCCCCACTCTCTTCATCAAAGTTACATCGCCGTTAAATCCTTTATCCGTATTCCTGATAATTTTCTACAAACTCCCTACATCCTTCGTTTCCGGTGGCTCTCTGATGTCCATCGTTTCTTTGTCCAACTCTTTGTGAAATATTGTTTGTATCTGTTTGTGAAATTTGATTTAACTTTAGAACTTGTTTCTTTTGTTGTAACGTCTAATTTCTTGTTTGACACTCTCTTTGGCATTCAGGGTTTAATTTTTGTCAGTTTGTATTTCCGTTTTCATTTCATTAACTTCATGAGTTGTGACATTGTCATCTTCTGATAATTCATCCAGTTCCGATGGCTCCCTTCTTAGAACTTCAATTTCTTTTCTTGCTTCCATTCTAGGTTGTTTGCATGAATCGTCTCTACAGCAGCTGTGGCAGTTGCGTAAATGGTATTATTTGGTCGGATTTTTTGTCTGATTCTCGAAGTAACAAGAACAATGACAGCATTGTGGATGTTTATATTTTGTGAGTTGTTTAGGAATTGAGATGGCTCTTCTCTACTGAATTCTACTGAGTACTCTTATGATATCCACTTTTGCCTCTGATTTCTTGTCTCGATCCACGAGTGTAAATTGGTGGTTGCTATCATTTATCATTCCCGTTGCAATATCAAAGTTTTTTTCCCCTGATATATACATGGCTAGGTGTAGCATCTGTTGTTTGCCAAGCATGGTTGTCATTATGTATTTCTTCTTCATCATCTTTATCGCCCCCATGATTCTCATCATTCTTGTCATTCCTGTTGATGATGTCTTTAATCTTCTCAACTTCTACATCTGTTAGTCTATCATTTCTCATAATGTAAATTTGCAAGTATTTCAGCAGCTACTTGCTGGCGGTGATAATATCTGATTAAGTATCTCCGTATCCTGTAAGTTTTCCCAATGTTGTCTCGTTCCGGTATGTTTGATACAGTGTAAAAAACTGTCATAACTTGTTTGTTCTCCTTATGCTTCAATTTAATTCATTTTCTTGAGATAATATCATAAGATGGTGAGTCTGTCGGTTCAGGCAAAGAAGCCTTTGCTAAAGTAGAAAGTTTAGTTTCATCAACTTTCATTTAAAATTCATGTCTATGTACCGGCTAGAGTCGAAAGATCATTTCATTGCTTAGTTCTTAGTTAGCTCAAAGAATTTTTGCGTCAATAAGCCCTTATTTCTACGATTATATGAAATCTACAAGAAAATATTTATAATAGTGTTATCAATATGTTCCTACGTCTTACAAGTTTTTCTTTTTCTTTTTAGCAAGAGTCAACACTGTGCAGACAATTTAATCATTGAAATTGGGGAAGTTTGACTGATTCAAATGAACATGTATATTACTTAGTTCAGCCGATTCTTGATTCTTCCAGTGTTAGAAGTTATTAGATGGGTAGAGGGTTAAGTTCTTCCACAGGTTGATAACATTTCTACATGGTTTAAGAAAGATATAAAATAAACTCAACTTCTTTTCCCAGAATCATCTATCGTAGAAACTATTTTCAATTTCCAAAACTCATTTTTCGTTTAGCCAATTCGGTTGTCTCATGACACCTGATACTCTAAGGATCATTCTGAGCTCACTTTTTTGTAATTTATAGTGATCATGTTAGATATTGATTGTATATTTTAAAGTTCCATCACCCATTCATCCGATGCTAAAAATTAGTGCACGACATTTGAGTACTTCTTTTAACATTAAGTGGGCGAGTGTGTGAAAAACCTCATGAAAAGTAAACAAGTTAATAAATAAGTTATATTGCTATTGTTTCAAATATCAACCGGGTTAACAGTATTTTTTTTGCCCTTTTCTGCATCTGTAGTCGATTTCAACAGTGCTTAAAATGTTTGCGTTCACAAAACGAAGAATTGCCCGATATTCTCACAGCAAAAAAAAAAAGATGTAACCAAAATTTTAGAAGATGTACTTCCGTATGACGGATTGAAAGTAACGCCACAGTTCAGCACTTTGGAATCATATTAGAGTGGACATCTACTATATATCGTATTGAGGATGAAGAAGGAACAAGAACAATTAGACAAACAAATGACTCTTTTAAAATTTGATTTGTTATTTTGCAAGCTTTTAGAGTTTTATCTGACTCAAATATATGCAACGACAGTTCCCAAATTAGCCCCACACACAATGGCCCAACCAGCGTCAATTACAAGGTTTTATCTACATTCTAATCCAAGAAAAAAATTCTGACAGGAAACGCTTGAAATGTTTGTTTTTCGCTCTGACTAAATATAGGCTATCATCAACGGTTCTTTTACACTTGCCACGTCAATCAAACATTTGTATGTAATTGCTCTCCCCGTAAACTTTTTTTTTCAATTGACAAAAGGGAGAGAAAAGATTTAAATCAATGTTGCATAATAATTGTTGAACGTTTCTCTTGAATTTTATAAAATTATTAAAACAATGAACATTCTCATTATATGTATAATAATTGTGCCATCAACAGACAGCTGTTTCGTAATATTACAACTCTACTGTATGGCTAAGGATTATTCATTATCCCATCCAGTATTACGAGCTAGGATCGATATCTTCGCTTCAGCCTTAGAGGCTGGCATTTTACATCCACCATTCGCAGAACTGGTCGGTCAGTATAGTTGAATTTAAGTGATATATTTACTTACGCACAATTCACCATCCACAAGACTTCTCTATTCCAAAGTTGGGAAAGCATTGCTAAATAGCTTGTAAGGAATGAGTTACCTAACTTAAGAAGTACCCAACGCTGAATAAGGGAGTGTCAATAATAATAATAATAATAATAATAATAATAATAATAAAGGGAAAAATACCAGGACCTAGCAAGGGAGTTAAGGAAAATGTGGAACATAAAAACCAGGGTAGTACCAGTCATAGTGGGAGCACTAGGAACTGTCCCCAGAACGCTGAGGGAGAGACTGGAGGAGATCGGGATTAGGGGGAGGATAGAGACCGTACAGACCACAGCACTACTGGGAACTGCACGGGTACTGAGGAAGGTGCTAGAGATATAAGTACTGCAACGAATTGTAGCTCTGTCATGATATGCGAAAGAGGGAGGAGACGTTAGCTGAAGACCTGAGGAGACTTATTGTCACTCAGCCCTCAGCGATAACCACTGGGCAACCGGTGTGAAACTGTAAATCGTAGAATTACTGCGACCTGCTAGTACTAGGAGAGGAGGGCTGGAGACTTGAGGAGACTTGCTGTCACTCAAACTCCAGCGGTTACCACCAGGCAACTGGTGTGAGATTCCAAATGATAATAATAATAATAATAACAACAACGACAACAACAACAACAACAACAACAAAGACTGCAACACTAATTGTTGATAATAATTACTGCGAACAATGAGTACTAGGAGAGGAGGGCTGGAGACTTGGGGAGACTTGCTGTCACTCTAACTCCAGCAGTTACCACCAGGCAACTGGTGTGAGATTGCAAATGATAATTATAATAATAATAATAATAATAATAATATACATATATATATATATATATATATATATATATATTTATATATACACACACACACACACACACACACACATATATATATATATATATATATATATATATATATATATATTATATATATATATATATATATATATACAAATAATCAGTTATATTCAATGTGTTCTTACACTATTGTTTTATAAGCGCTGCTGCTGATGATCATGTTCATATAGTTACTGATAAAAAATAAAGTTAAATCCTAAAAAACAGCTGGGAAATAATCCTTCTTCAATTAAAATAATACCGTATCAACAGCTCTTAATCGAATACTGATTCCTTGCAAACAATCATTTCTATGCTATCTTCATATTTTACGTCATAAAGCATGAAAAGACGAGTGGAAAAGTTCACACTTGATGGAACTTCTTCTGGTGTATTCATCTGCATTTTGCGCAGAATGTTACGCACTAATTAATTTTGTTCTACTTTAAAAAAAAAAATATCCTGATTATTGCCTTCCGAATCTTGTATCGATTTGAACGCATATAGTGAATGCACTGGAGCTCATAAATCTGACAATCGTAGCGTAAGACCGTCGTCGACGGCTACAAACCAGAACACTCAGTAGAACAAGAACTCATTTAATCATCGAATACATTCTCTGGAGAATACGTCGTCGACTGAATCGGTTTCATTTTACATGGACATAAGTTTACTTTCAATATGTTTCTATGAATACCAATTCCCTATTCTATCAACTTCCTGCAGCGTTATAAATCGGCAAGTTTTCATAATTAGATACTTTCAGCGCGATATTGATGCGAAGCCAGGAAATACAAAACGTAGCCGAATCTGATATCAAGACTTAATGGGTAGGAAACACGACCAGTTATAGAGTGTACAAAAGGCCTTCTTTTCAAACTTGAGAAACAAATGATATTGGGAGCGGGTGTTGAAGCAGATTTCTCTTGTATTGCAATTCTTTGATTTAGAGCCAGACAGCATTCATTGCATAGAAAGATATTGCTGAAATTACGCAGGGGATGATTACAGTAAACAAAATTAAAAAAGTGTAAAACTTTATCATTAGATCTAAATTTAGAACGAAAGTTTATAGCATAGAGATCGTAAAATTTCCGACTGAAAAAGGATAACAATATCATATATATATATATGTGTGTGTGTGTGTGTGTGTGCTTGTGTGTGTGTTGTGTGTATATATATATACCGGGTGCCCAACTTAGCTGAAGATTTAATGGACTATAGTCGCAAAAATATAACTTAATAATTGTTGCCATGCCGAAATTTCCGCGATTTGATTGCAAAAGAAAGTTTTTATCGTTAAAATCAGTGAATTTTCCAAACACGTTTGGGTATCATGAATTATGTTTCAGGAATTCTTGTTCCCCAAATCCTTAGCTTTTTTTCAATACAGGGATGTTAACCGATATATATATACATATATATATATATATATATATATATATATATATATATATATATATATATATATATATGTGTGTGTGTGTGTGTGTGTGTGTGTGTGTGTGAACAATGAGGAATGATATAGATTCCAGAGTAATATATGGAACTTTTTGTTCAATACAATGTTAATGCTAATTGAATTTTTGATGTCTACGGTAGGTGGTGACACATGGTTCTAGGGATATTTCTTTGAGTTTTTTTGGATGTAAGTATATTCCATCTTTGATTGATTGGATATAACAGAAATGGGACTCGCAGAAAGTGGTTATTAATAGCATGCAGTCATGTTTATTTTTGTTAGAGAGTGTATGGTTTTTTTCAAGTGGTCATTTAATTTGGTTGTACTTTCTTGTGAATATCCTTGTTTAGTGAAACGTAGTAGTAAGGTATAGTTTTATTTGTTGAGTTCACTATCTATACAGCTAATTGTTCTAATTTAAACGCTTGTAGAAATGGTAGGTTTTTTTTTCAGGTGTTCTTGGTGAGCCGATTAAGCATGAATGTAGTTTTGAGTGTCTGTTGGTTTAGCATCGAATGTATTCTGGAGGCTTTTATGGATATCTTTGTATACACAGAGGTCAAGCAAGGCTATTGAGTCAGTTGATTTTCCATATTCAAATTTGATGGAGTCGTTTGTAGAATTAGGTGTGATTTACACTAGTTCAGGTTCAAATCTTGCATATAAAAAAATGCCATCTATATATTTGACATAGAAGAAATAGTCTTTGTCTATCTCTGGATATGTGTAGGTCTCTTTCAATTTATGCATGAAGATGTTAGCATAATGAAGGGCAGCTACAGTGCCCATGACACAGCATCTTATCTATTCATGAAATTGGAACTATTGAGTATCAGAATGTATTGCATAAGTGTGGTTGTTGTTTGTTTAGGTTTTTTAAGTCGATTTATTAAGGGTTACTTTGAGGGTTATGTTGTTTTTTTGTATTCAATATTAGAATACAGGAAATGACTTCCATAGTGACTAGAGGTGCTTTTTGGGGGATTGTTTTGCCTTTGTTGAAGAGTTCTGCGGTGTTTAAGAGTTCTGTGGAGTAGGATTTAACTTGCATTGCTTGGGGTTCGATATGGTGCTCTACAGAATTCGATTGTTTGGTTGCATGGCAGTTAGTGGGTGAACTGGTCTACCTGTGTTACTTAATTTTTCTGATTTTTGGCAAAAGATAAAACCTAGCAGGTTTTGCTGGAGTTGATTAAGTGTATTCAGTATTTTTCATTCATAATGTTATTGTTGTACATCTCTTTTCGGAAATGAGTTATAATGTTTTTGTATTCAGTAAAGGGATCACTAGGAAGTTCTTCGTAAAATTTTGTTTTATTTATTTGAGTGTTAGCTTTTTGGAAGTATTCATCAACACCCAAAATGACTACAGCTCCTCTTTCATCTACTCAAGTAATAATTAGGTTTGTATCGTTTGTTCCTGTTTGTTAAGAGGCTCTCATTCTTAAATGGTCAGGTTATCATGTGGTCGGAGCTGATCATAATGAGTGTCAATATGGGTTTCAATGTCTTCTCTATCTGCTAGCTCAAATGTTTGGTTAGTGATGTCTGTGTTCGTTAGGGTAGAAAAATTCATTTGGGTATTTGAGTCGGTTTGTAATATACCAATTATTGTTTGATTTGCCAAATTGGGATCTCAGCTCAATTCGATTAGAGTAGTCATTAATTTTCTTTTTTTAGGATAATTTTGTTGGGGTTTGGAGGGACATAATCTTAGGCCTTTATTTAGGAGTATAAAGGAGTATCTAGAGAATTTGAAGTAACTTACGTTGATCACTACCTTCTTGTCTGTCTTTGATTTTAATCATGCGTTGTTGACACCGTTATTTAATTTTTCTAAAACTCTTATTTGAGATAGTATTATATTTGTTAGTCCGCTTCCACAAGTAGTGGTTAGGGTGTCTTCGTTTTTTTGGTAGTGTATGTCTGAGAAATGATGAAGAGGTTACCTTAAGGTCAGTATGTAGGACTGCGTTCTTGGAATGTGTCCAATGGGTCCCTGTAGAACAGTTAGGGAGGATATTTTTCTTATGGCCCCGGAGGAGTATTGGATCCTTGCAGTGCCTAGAGTTTTTGTTCTTTGCATTATTAGAATTATGCTTGTTATTGTGTTTGTTTTTATACGTACTACTGTTTTGTGAGAATATGTTTGTTATTCTCGTTACTGTCAAGAATTATGGTAATTTTGATGAAGTCTCACTGTCTCTCGGCGGATAGATAGCTGATTGGGGCTGCATAGCAGAGGTCTGATAGTTTGTTTTCGTGCTGTGTGGATCGTTTGTTTCGTATGTAGCGGTGTACTATGGTGTTTGTATTTGCTCGCTTTGGTCGAATCGTTTTGTTTGTTTGGTTTATTTTTCGGTAGTGCTGCTGCAGCTACTGCTGATGTCCTACATTTTTCCTGGGGCTCTTCCGAGTTTGTGTGTGGTTGTATTTTTTTCATAGACGTGTTTGTTTAGAAAATCAAAATTTTCACTATATATATATATATATATATATATATATATATATATATATATATATATATATATATATATATATGTGTGTGTGTGTGTGTGTGTGTGTGTAACTTTAATTGTTAAATCCTTTGGTTGAATATGTTGGGCTTGAAAAATTTTTCTTTTTCAGTATATTCTTGAAAACGATATGATAAGTTGATTTGCGTGCAGTCAGAGATTAAGACCGACACAACAGATCTAATATTCGCATGGATTAACATTCAATAGACATGACACAATCGATGAGTCGAATCTGTTGTTATACTTACTGATTGTTCATCGTTGAATAAGTCTTTTGGATAACCTACGTAATTAAGCACTGTTTCGAAAAATAAATGACACGTAGTATAAAGTGCAACGTTAAAGTGATTCTTTTGTCCTTAAAATCCCCGAACAGTTGCATGGTAAACAAACGATGATCACAAGAGACAATTTGAACATTGTACCATAATAACAAAGTATATGACAAACAGGGAAAAACATTGAAAAAATCGCATAAATTGCAAGGAAAGATATTGGGGAATAAGTAACTGGAGTGACACAAAAGGACTATATATATGTGTGCGCGTGCTCGTGCGTGCGTGTGTGTGTACAGTGTGCTACGTTGGAAAATAAACTAATTTTACTATTAGGAATCAGCGAGTATATTTAAATTTGACGAATATCCCACTGTACTATATCATATCAATATACATACTTCTTTTTTTTTTAATCGTTACAGACGTGTAAAACTATCGTCACGACAGTGGCCTTTGTATCTAGTTGACAGAGGAGTAAAAATATCATAAATACTAGGGGTTTATGTGATCACCACGTATGTTGAAGATGATGCTGTATGCTTTCCCGAGAAAAAGATTAATCACAACAGCTGTCATTTACAACATTTACCATAACCAAATTCCCACGACAGCATTTAAATCACTCTGTGGGACCAGCACTTCCGTTTTCCAATATCAAAGCTCAGATTGCACGGGACACTTATGCTCCTCGCTGCGAATTCAGGGTGGTAAGGTAGGAATATCCCTAAGCTCCCAGAGTCAATCACTAATATTCCTCCTGCGTATTGCACTGAAAATAATCCCAGACGTCCTCTAAGCGTGTTTCTAGGTAAATCCTCAATATTCACTTTGTTCAAAACAGTCTTGACAAGAATACGAATGGTTTAAAAAGGTGAGATTCGCCAGAGAAATGAATGACTACATACATGTGTCATTTTCCATGAATTGCAAAAAAATAGTTATACAGTTGGGAATCGGGATAACATTTTTAATGCCACTACTTAAAGATGAAACTCGTTCTGTGACTATAATAAAACGTGAAAACCAATGTAACGTCGAACGTCTTTGATCAAGGAGAAGTACTTGTTATAACTGCCGACTAGCTAATGTATGCATAAGAAGATTCAGTAGCAGTGGCCAAAGTTCACTGGTGAAGAAAGGTTTGTCTTCCTGTTTGGTGGTCTTCATAAAGAGACAGTTGCTCTGCTGTCCAAGCGAACCCTACTCAAGTATTTCGTAGACAGATGCTCTCGATTTGCATCCAAAGGTACTTTATATTCGCTCCTGTCAATCTTATGTCAGAGGGGCACGGTACCTATAAACTTTTGACAGCAGCTTATGTGAAATACGATTAAAAAGCTGTCGAGAAGCCAATTGATTGAAGACATCAGAGTCTCCAGTCTCAATTTTTGTACCGAGGGATAATAATGGAATTTTCTTTTTTTATGTTAACTCTATATTTCAGAGAATCAAAATTTGATCTCTACCATGAAACCCAAGTAGAGTTTATTGTTTGTTCATTTGCCAACAACAATGTGAATTATGCTCATTGGTTTTCTCTACGGTCACGAGACACGTTATCACTCTAAAAGCAACTAGCAGATGTCGTGAAAGAGTTCTCTGCAGGGAATTTCGTTGTCCACAAATCAAACAGACAGCCATGGCACAAGATCAAGCCCATGAGCAAAGGGTGTAGTATTTGATCGACATGATTAAGTGTCCTTTTTAGAACACTGTAAAATATATGGGAACTAGTATTCTGTTAAAAAGGGGCTATTCAACTGGATTGTTTGTATGGGTATCCACCAGAGAGATCAGGCTATCTTACTGAGAGTGTCAGTCCTAAAAGTTAGAAACTCAAAAGGGATCAAGTGTTCATTATGAACAGTGATAGCTAAGAACGAATCACAGCTTGAGCCCTATCTACTCACTTTTCGAGAGAAACAAAAGCAGGAGTTATATATTTTACCCATCCGCTTAGATGTATCCTCTATACCTGACCTCCAGGGTTATATCCTACCCTTCCGGCAAGATTGAAGGGGATGTCAATGAGGGTTTGTTTGGGTATAGCCGGCTGGTTTCCTATGTCAGCTCGTTCTGGAAGCATTCACGTTCATGCCCCCTTCATAAATCTCATATAAAACACACTTCCTGAACAAAATAAGCATATAAAATGTCTTCTCATTTTCTGAATTATTTAATATGGTGTACTTCAAGTTTTGAAAAAACTATTCGGCTCACTGTAATTTTGAACCTAGTTTGCACTAATCGAAATGGCATTTTTGAAAAAAACTTTTTGTCATTTAAAAATTAATATCCTGGATTTTCATTCAGAATTTCTCGTGATAAACTGACGTTAAAAATTACCATCATGTTTATTAGATAGAAGTTGAGCTCTGGATTAATGTTAAAATTGAAACCCTTCGAAATAATTGATTCCTTGACAAGAATTCTTTCGAATATAAAAAAAAAGATTAATGTACTTGATGCAAATAAAGATTGTTGATTGAATGCTATGATCAATATTAGTTCATTTCACTCTTTTTAAACTGGATGGTTCATTCCACAGAGGATTTAGAACCGATAAAAGTAGAAAACAAATGCTGAGGCGTAATCTTTTCTGTAATGCTTTTTCTGTTCGAAAATGGATAATTAGGCTCGGACCAAGAGAACACTAAGCTAGTGCAAATATTAATAAATGGAATGATAAAATTGAACGAGGGAAAATAAAAACTTGATTTAAAATAGAGGGGAAATAGAAACTGTCACATAACCAACATCTTTTTGGAGCATGTTGTGTTCAGGCTGATCAATTACAACATTGAAAAACCGGTGATCGATTGATAAGTAACTTTCATAGAAATTTGTTATCAGGCTGAAAAGGTTGAATTGAAAAACAAACAAACATTACGATGCTTTAGGACAAAGGAATAATTTGGCATAAACTTGCGTGACTAAATGAAGTCTAAAAAGACTCTTTTCGTAGACGTAATAAGGGATAAATATCGAGAATCCTAGCAGTCAAGTTCCATTGGCACAACCTGAATGCACGATACTTACATACATATATAACCAGCCATCTGGGTCGATTTGAAAGGGGAAAAAACTTATTCTGACGGTTTTGGTCGAATTTAAGCGAACGGTTTCCAGAGGCCAAATGAATAAAAACGTGGACAAATAAAACATGTCAATATACGCTGTGCATCTAATAATTATTTCAGTACTGAAGTATCTCCCATCAAATGACGTTGTTTTAATGATTAGAACAGACTATTTCTAGTGTGGTTAACATCAGGTTATCCCATAATTGGCCATTTATGCCTCAGTTGCTCAATGGGATGCTCGTAAATTGAAGCAGGTTTTCACTCATTACCAAACTTATAACTTAGCCGAAAGTTAACAAGAATCGACATAAACAACTGCATTTCCTAGTATATGTATGTATTCTTTTAATGTAAGCGATTATTCTCAATGTAAGCACTCGTTGAAGCGTGTTTTTCGAATGTAATATATCTATAAAGGCTACTTTACTTTTGGGATGATTTTTAGCCAGGGAGTTCAGATTTTTTTCCTGCAGACACTCACCATGGCATGTGTGTGTGTGTGTGTGTGTTTGTGAATATGCGTGTGTGTGTGTGTGTGTGTGTGTGTGTGTGTGACTCTTTTAAAGACTCTTCTCTCGGTTTCTGAAGATGGCAGATATTGGATACTACGCTGAAAAAAGAAAGATCTATGAAGCATTCAACCAATTGATAAGCTTTAGTCTTGAAATCATCGATTTTTACATTCAGCTATGTTTATTCACGCGAGAGCACTTCTGCTATTCTAAATACATGAAAAATGTGTGTGCGAACATATATTTTGTTTGAATAGAAAATGTACATAGAAAGAATGCAATCATGACCATATGATAGAGAAGTTGATGAAAAAGAGAATATTTTGATACGCTTTTGATTCACAGTCGCCAGTCTTCCACTTGTACAGCGTCAATATCACAAACGAGTTTATTTCAATGGCAAATAATATCGTCTCTTGTGCTTTATATAGTTGTAGACAACTGTAAAATTCAGAGGGACTGTATAGGTCACGAGGTCTCCTCAGAATATCACGAGTATTAGTTGAGTGGCCTTGGTATAACTTGCCAAAGAATCATGGTAAACTTTATTGCACATGCATAAACAGATGATCCACGGTTGGGTAGAAGTAAGACAACATTGATTGAGATTATATACTGCACAAGCATTTCTTCAACAATGACCGAGACTACACATCCTTAGCGTCTCGCACAGGATTTGTCTTCTGGGGTGACAGGTTGGGGATGGAACTCCGCATCCCCCGGCTCTGTCGATCTCTCCACAATCCAGATTTAGCTTTCTACGACTTTCTGGGTTCTGTCATTGAAAGGAAAGAGATTCCAGACAGTAAATGAGATTAGGAGGAACACGACCAGTCAGCTGGTAACAATCCTGAAAGAAACCTTTGCAAACAGTTTTGAGAGGTAGAAGGGACACACTGATAAGTTTGTGAGATCGAGCGTACTTTGAAGTGACTGAAGCGCCATTGCCTTAGACAGATCATTTTCGTTATAATCAGATCACCAGATACTTTCCCAACAGAACTCGCACATGCATGTATACAATTGTAATATAATTTAAAGTACCTATTGTATCTCAAATTAAAAAAGGGAATATTCGCGTCAAGTAATGGTTCTTAAGATTTCTATTCATATTAATCTTTCAAAGAATCATTGTTATCACGAAAGATAATCAGTGAGAAATTTAACAAAAGAATGAAGAAAATTGCTATTTAACCATTTCTTTTTATAGATTGTATGCCATTTTTAACTTTGCAATGCAATAACCGAACGATATTTCTCTTGGTGGCAAATTAAAGAACGTAGAAAAGCAGATGTCCAATTATATATGACAATTGCTGACTTGCTCGACGGGAAGATTACAAATGGAGTACAAGCGTAACATCTGATACATCACCAACTTTTATCTAGGATGAATTGTCACTAACCGACAACAAAAACATTAGTGCATTCGTCACGAGGTTCTGTTATCATTGATCTTACATGTAGATAACATCTGCCATATATGGGGAACCACAATTAATTTGATCGATGAATTTTTTTAGTTTTGGGCAGATGTAATCGTATGATTTATCTCTCATATGAATCGTAATATCTTGCCAATACATTTTAATTGCACTTTTGAATTGATAGGAAGTGCACTGCCAATGACTGCTTACTTTGATTGCTCCTCGCGATATTCTGTTAAGCCATCAATTCTAGAATCATTCTATCATAAGAGTAGAGAGATAAAATCAAGGCGTTATAGAAATGATTAAAATTAAATCGATTTACGCAGGGGTTTTGCATCCTAGAACTAACCAACATTGTCAAAGAGACGAATCTATGATTGATTGCTTTGCAAAAAGCTGGAGCCAAAATATCTAAATGGATTTTTCAGATTTACACTTTGATTTTTTAATGGGTACTCGTTGAATCTGAGATTCCACAGATGTTTCTTTTTTTTTTTTGTTCAGTGGGAAGGACAATCAGAAAGCGTAGTCGCAGCTGAGATAGTTCAATCCCAAAAGCAAACCTTTTACTTATAATTGGATGTAGTATGGGAGACTGGATAATTTTGCAACACTTTTTCATTGCTCTCAGTTACTCAGAGATCGTTTGGAGTGACTAACCAAGTTTTTAAATATTAAACTTCAATATGTCTGCTAATCCCCTGGATTTAAAGATTATTACATATTACATACTGTGAATGTGCACTGCTACCTCGAATTTCCAGAAAAGTTCTTTGAAAAAATCTTTAAAAACTGATTTTCCTTAAATACACACATCCTGAAATGACACAGCTAATGGACAATATGATTTTTTCTATTTGAAATGGGATTTTCAACCACTAGCTAAATACTTATTGATGATTTTCCCAGTACTTTTAAGGAGGGTGATGGTGATATTGTCGAGTCAATGGAGCTTTTCCTTTTTTTTCTCTTTGATAGCCAGCTGCATTTCACACGGAGTAACATCTGGGAAATCTTCAAACTGATTACTCCTTCGATTTTGATGGTATTGATTCCTTTTAGAATTTTGGGGTACTCTTGGAAATTTTGTCCCAAGTCATCGCTAGGTCTCATTTTGGTTCGAGCACACTAGCAATCTATTTTTCTTTCTGCATGATATATTTTTCAATATATTCGAAGCCCCTACCTTTTTGAAGTTTTTTTCGATGATGGTTGTCGTTTATCTTTCCTTCATCTTTTTTAAATTTATTTCGTATGGATTCATTCAGTTCAGTAGCTTATATTTCCCCTCTTATTTTTTGGTGTCATGAGGTTTCTGTATTTTCCATATTTTTTTTCTTTTATAATTTATTCATGGTTGTGTGCGAAGTTTTGTAAAGGAATTTTTTCAATGACTTTTTCCGTAACATATGTTGGATGGTTTTATTATGCCATGTTCCCCAAAGATGAACAAGTTGCATTCATCATTACCTGTAATATTCCTCATCTATAAAAATATGTACCAAGTGTACTTGTGTCTTGAATTGACGCATGTACTACATAAATGAGCTGATGCTTGAACAAAAGTACATATATTTTCAATGAATGCCCGTATTTCTCTAATAAGAGTACTTTGGTCTTGAACGATTGTAATTGCTGTTTGAATGACATTAACTTTTAAAATCATTTCTCTGTCCTCACTTATGAATAATTCATTATCAGCTAATGCGTATTTTTTAAAGGGTTCTTATTACTTTACCATATGCTGTTTACATCCACCGAAAGTTAAAAACCGAATAATGCACTGCCATTCATAAATAATCATTTTCAATATTGCAAACTGGATCGAATTGGTGTAAATCCGGTCAAATCTAAAAAAGAAAATAGACTTTACAATAGTTAATTATCACAAAGATGTCGGTAGCTTAACAGTTGATAGGACAAAGAATGAAATCGGCATACCATGTTCAACCTCAACATGTGACGGTTTTTGATGATTTTTCACTCATGGCATTAGAAAGACACTGGTTTATCTCTTTCCCTTCCAGCCACGGGTGAATTGCAGGGCATATTCGGATATTCAGTCCTGGTTGACACCTTGGATGACATCTGATTCCAACACCCTAAAGTAGATCTATAAAGGAGGGTGAATTCCCATTGACTACTTTCCAGCAAGTCATAATTCCTAGCAGATGACATTTTCCACTTTTGAATTACATCGGTTGGGATAATATCGAATTAGCATCACAGATTCACCTTTTCTTAGTCCAGGCTTGTGCCCTGAAGTGATCACTCGATAGTTGTTCCATTGTTGTCCGAGACAGGAAGTCATAAAAGTCCATGATTTCCGTCCTCCAATGAAATGATTTGGAATGTTGATTATTTAAAGAAATACACATACACACACACACTCACACACACACACACACACATATATATATATGTATGTGTGTGTATGTGTGTGAGTGTGTGTGTGTGTGTTATTATTCTTTGTTTTAGATACGTGTGACTGAGATATCACGTTTTGAGAATGTGTCTTCAGTAAACTTTTTCCAAATAAATCTACAAACCTTCATGATTGTACGAAGTATATAACAGAGTGTGTATGCTTTCGCGAAGTAAGTGTCTCTCCAGCACATGGAAGATCTAATATAGAACAGATTATGTGAAAGAGTTCAGTTGCTACCGCTTATAAATACCCTGTCGTGCAGAGGGTTCATTTGCTGTCCATTACAGAATAATGAATGATAAATGGTTTGATTTCTACTTTCAATGATTTATGAGCATGTCGTGAACACATGCATATACACTCACCTATTTATTGACAATTTGCCTGAAGTAGTAAAGGAAATAAATATCTGGTCTTGTCAGTCATTCATTGAGTGCAGTGAGTTCTATCATACCGGGGCTGCTTTGCTTGTGTGGACTCATGCTACTAAAGCGAAGATTATTAAAAATCTACTTATGATGTTGATAAATCAAGGAGACGTAGATACATGTCAGTTCCATACGTGTATAGCCTCTTGCCCAAGTATTTCCGTGTGCTTATTTTTGTATCCCCCTTTCTCTGTGTATGTTTTGAGCGTCTTCCTGCACTTGGAAATATCAAGACGGTTACAAAAGGTTGTTCTCTACAATAGTTGATAATGGGAGCAATATTTTTTTGGTTGCCACTGAGTAGGTCAGATGATTACAGAGTAATGGTCTGACGGAACTAAATATCAGCCTTAACAAGCAGATCGAGAGACCCTGAAAGAAAAATGATAAACAGATCCAGACACAGGCCAAGAGATAGATTAAGAGAACAAATAGTAACCTAAGGGATAGTGTATTTTGATTATCCAAATAGAATCCAAGATACTGATGCAGTGGAACACCCCCAAAATAGCTGAGACTCAGACGGATTAAATGATCCAAAAATAAGCTGCGGAAAGATATACTGAGTGATCCAGAAACAAGTCAAGAACAGGAAACATCGCAAATTCCAAAGGAAAGCAGGAAAGGATAAGCCCCAAGTAAGATAGCCAGATGTAATTTTTTAGAGATTAACCTTTTATCTCTCCATAATCACTTTTATTTTACCCAGATTTTACATTTTTTTCATTGCCACCCCTCAGGAGATTGTGTATATATCTCGTATATCGACTCTTACTTATTGTGTAATATCAACATTTGTTCACAGTCAATCATATCTAAAGACTGTCATTAAGGAATGTATAAGTAAAATCACTTTTGTCAATCTCAGGTGAAATGCAGTTCTTGAACGGATATTTTGAAACAGGTAAAAGTGACTAGATTTAGGTAGAGGTAATAATTACTCGATTTTTATTTTCAACATCTCATAGAAACTTATAAATACGTCTGACGATTACAATACATACACACATATATATATATATATATATATATATATATATATATATATATATATATATATATATATATATAGATAGATAGATAGATAGATAGATAGATAGATAGATTGATAATTACTTATTTATAAATATAATAAAAAGAACTTCAGATTGACAATAACAGTATTTGAAATATCCCCCATTTCAACCATATTTCTAGCCACTTTGAGCTTGTCAAATAAATTGATTCAGAGTAGCTGTTTGAGAATAGCAATTCACCAAGGACTGCATCTTTTTATATTAATTTTTTTTTGTCCTAAATTATCCGAATAAATGGATGAATATATGAACTGCATAAAAAACAATTATGACTCTGTGTGTGCATTGGTTAATAGCGTATTTTAGTCAGTAACTCTGGGTGATCAATAATGGTACTATTTGAAGAGGAAAGTTGGTCATATTCACTCATATTACATTTTGATAGCGATTCAGTGCATGTAACCAGGTAATGACGTGGACTTACTCACGGAGAGCATATATAAATCCAAAAAGTAATCAAGTCATGTTCAGGTGGTTTTTCATTGGATTGGAACTGGTCAGATGATATGAAAGAAAGAAATCGTCACATGTTCAATACGAATTATTTGAAATAATCAATGTATTCCTCTTGTTTGATTCGTCTCTCACCATCTACGTCAAAATAAAAAAGCGATTGCTGCCAAACATAGATTAATTATTTGCGTTATGTTTTTCTATTATTACTAATACTATTAGCAATATCACTGATTATAGTTATCATTTTATTGCTACGAAATGATCAAACTAACATGATTATTGATTCTATATCTAAGTATACTCGGATTCTCACTGGAATATTCCGTAATGTGCTCAGTCTTTCAACAGCTTTATTTTTTAGTACAATTTGACTACGTTCTCTCGTGCATAAGCATATTTTTGTGAGAGGGCTGATCATTTAATCTTTACGATCTGCTGTTCATGAACATAGAACTGAAATCTCCGGGCACAACCAACAGATTAGAAGAACAAAGCGCTGAATCTTACCGCACAATTCTAAAGAGGGTCACTCTAAATCCCACTTGCATCATATAGATTGAGTGCCGTTGCAACTGGAGCATTGGAAGCCAAAGGCAAAATATTTGATATTTATTCCAGCAATGTGAAATGTGTGAACAATTAGAAGTATTTCAAACAAAATGTTATGTGAAGACAGTTATCATAGATTACCAAGCAATGCGATTTTGTCCTTGTGTAGCAAGTGTTTTTTTTTTCTTCTAATTGCTTATGTGTAGGAAAATGGGTATTAGTCTCTCCGAACATAGCTTTTGCGACCAGGACAGTGAGATTTTGAGATTTTTCTGCTAATAATTGGACAACAGGTGGATTACCCGAGGAAAAAAAAAACAATATTTGGATATAAAATAAAAAGTATATGTGCTGCTATTCAACAGAAGGGACCAAAAAGTATTAAGAAGTAAATAATATAAACCAAATACTCATAGTTTTAGTCTTTGTGTTTACCTTACATACCCTTAAACACCGTTGAAAAAACTCCGCCAAACTGCTATCTCGTTCGCATTGAGCTTTTTTTTTAAATTCTTTGCACACTAGGGTCTTCTTTTTGGTCTTGAATTGACAACGAATTTGACTTTTGCCTCTCAGAGTACTATGCTACAAGGTATATTTTGGGAAGGATCAAGAAACATTCTTCATACCATGAGTGTGGAGGCCTTTCAAGTCGCCATGAAGTATGATGAGTATGGATTGTTGACCCCTTGGACAGTAGGAGCACCTAGGAGTATTTACCAAGGGGAAAAAATGTCATAGCCCCCTCTAAATTCTACTTTTGGATGAATGAGGTTACGTGGGGACCACTGGACCTAAGAAAGGTGTTAATGCCACCACTGTGCAAAAATTAAGCTTTATTTTATAACTTTAGATTAATAGTTATCAATTTTTAAATATTTTCCCAAGCTGCCTGAAATAAAATCAGTAAATTACAAAATATCGATGTTTTGACCACACGAGCTCACGGAAATAATAACCATTTCCAATATTTTCTAAGCATCAAGAAAATAACATTTATCACCCGGTAAAATATAACATATTTCT
The DNA here is from genome assembly GCA_963457665.1 of Thysanoteuthis rhombus. Taxonomy (NCBI): domain Eukaryota; kingdom Metazoa; phylum Mollusca; class Cephalopoda; order Oegopsida; family Thysanoteuthidae; genus Thysanoteuthis; species Thysanoteuthis major. The sequence goes on along the minus strand of OY735199.1, from coordinate 30,230,799 downwards.
TTAAAACACTGCATAGAGTTAAATTTGAATAAAAACACATATTTGTCTTTCGTAATTTGTGGATATTCTCTGCTATTTGATGATATTTTTTCTGTACTATGTGAATTTTCTTCTATCCTGTACAAATTTTGGCATAACGAAATCATTTCCTGTGAATACGCAATTCAAGAAAATCTAGTCTTGGACTTAGAAACGATTGTATACGGGATTTGCAATGATAATGACGAAATTCCACGGGATATTATCACGTGGTTTGGCTCTCTCATGATACATTAGAAACAAACTAGATAGTTCTGTATCAATATTTGTCATGCGTCACTCGTCTGTCTCTCCTCTTTTCCGGCTGTCTCGAGGGTATTTGAATTATGTATGAAAAATGACGTATTGATTTTCTTCTGTAAATCATGCAACTCACATAAATGATCTTAATAATCACTGTATGTGTATACATTCGTGTTCATAAATGTACATAGATATATACGGGAATATATACTTATGGGTACGCCTCTATATTTTGAGCATACATACATTCATATATACATACATGCATATATATATATATATATATATATATATATATATATATATATATATATAGTTGCAGTATATATTATGTTTTTCTGTGAATGTAAGGAAAACATAAACATGATTGTGTGTAGAGAAAGGATGTAATTTTTTTGATCATATATTCTTATAGATTTTCTCTCACCAATCTTGACCGTCATTTTTTTTAGATGTAATAATGTGGGTTGTTAGTGCGGACTATGATTCATAATTTTTATTTCCCCACTTTTTCTTTAGTTAACTTTTTTGTTTCTATTGATCTTTTGTGTTTCATCTGAGCCCATACTTTTTATTATCACTGTGGTCCAAAATGGCTGTCATGGAATGGCAGGGATATGGTATGGTTTTAGACTTTAGATTTAGCCAGCCTATATATTGATCCCTGTTGTAGTTGTAGTGAATATCAATAGCTGTTTCAAGTCTTGAGCGTTAGAATTCGTTGATGAATTTCTATAATCTGTAAAGTGTTGTTTGTCAAGTTTTTATCTATTCTTTCTATGAATTTAGGCTCTGTAGTGAAGTTATATCTTCTAATTCGATGTGCTGTTCTGCAAGTAATAATTCATTGTGGTCTATTGATTTGATTCGTCATGTGTAGTATTTTAATCATTAGTAGATAAGCTATTCTGATTTTCCAATGTATTGTATGGGGTAGCAAGTGCATTCTAAAAAGTATATCTAACCTTTTTATTTTCGTAATTTGATTTTCTTCTTGTGTTGTTGTTTTAAGAATATTTTCTTTTCTCTCATGACCATTTAGCTTTGTATATCGGTTCTTTGATTATGTATGGACTATACTTCTTATCCATGAGTCGTTTGGGTGTTGTTTTTTTTTTTCTAGAATCCTCTTTAGTGGAACTCATCTTCCCACGAATAATTGTGTGTGAGAAACGTAGGTTTCTGGAGGGGGCTTTGGTCAGAAGATATAAAATGGAGATATTTATCAGTGTCAACAGATTTAAGTAAGAGTGTTATTTGTGGTTAAATGTTTTTTTTTTATTTATGAATATAAAAGTGTCTAGAAATAGATAAAGTTGATTTTCTAAATTTGATGAATATTTCCTATTAAGCTCCAGAAAGATTTCGCAGGGTTTTGTTTCCTCGTCTATATAAATAAAGAATATATTGTTCATGTATCCATCATAAAAAGGCAGTAGTCTTCAATGCATTGGTCTCTTGAATTTTCTCCATATATATCGCAGCTGATGATTTTGATGTTACTCATTTTATTTGATGAGTATATTGTGTCTCGTATGAGAGGCTTCACGTCTGTGGCTATAGGTTATGATCAACGCATGTTAATACTTTTGTTGTATAGCAATAAATTGAGGATATAACTGGTCTATCAGGTTTAATCTTTTTCTGTATTCTTAGAAGTTGATGGAATGGGTAGGCTTAGTTTTTACTAATATATATATATATATATATATATATATATATATATATATATATATATATATATATATATATATATATATATATATATATATATATATATATACATATATATATATATTTATATGTACACACCTCTGTTGCTTACGTTAACTTAAGTTTCACGCGTATGGTGTATTTTCATAGAAAATCAATAATTACTCGGAAACAAATTCGTATTTCCAAACATACAATGAAATCATATTAAATGAAATGTTGCGAGCGTACAAATACTTATTTCCCTTATACACATATATATATATATATATATATACACTTTTCATTATTTTGTCTTTTGGAAGATATCTCCCGGCAAAATCACATGAAAGATTATCACAGAGTGATTTGAATTCCTGTGTAAACCGACAGTAAACGCCCAGTATTTTTATCTACAATTTTCTTGTCATTTGATTAGCATGATATACGATGTATTACCGAATGATTTGGAAGAAGCCAATAATTTTAAACTGACCAAATGTGGCTGTTTCTACCTCGAATTGATAAAAAATATCAAGACTCAGACTTTTCATAAATAAATCTCTCAAGTACCATTTATGCATGCATAAATAACGATTTCCAAGAGGAGAGACCCCTAATTTTGAAAGGAAATATCCGAAATGTACTTTCTTGTGAGTTGTTTTCATCCTGGCTTTTAAACATTTTGTATTTCTCAGCAAATGGTCAAATTTGAAGAGAAAGTGGTGTAGTGGCTGATGGTACTGACGATAGATTTAGCGAGCCTAGTTCAAATTCTGGTTGACGCGGTTTGTGTTCCGTAATGACACCCTTTTCAAATAATTTTCTATCCAAGATATTGGTAATATTATACGGCAGACTGATTTCTAAAGCCTTGCAAATGCATATTGTCTAGAAAGGGGACACTCTGATTCGCAAATATTGAGTCACTCTGAGGCGATCGGATGCCATCTTTGACGGACTTTTGGTTGTCTCTGCAGCCAAGTAGATATCAAGTATTACGTAATGAGTGCATAAAGGGTACACAGTACCCATCTTAGGGGCCTCTTCAATGCATCGTATGCATAGTCACATCATTAATGCTTTTATATGTGTGTAAGGGCGTCCATGTAGAAATATGTATGTTTTCTGTTCTATTTCCCGCGGAGAAACGCAGAGCAGGTTGACCTTGGGTAGGATAATCTGTTGCTGGCTGCTTGGCAGGTATAATATATACGTTTCAATCAGAATAGAATAATAGTTTCTGTACGGGTGTGTATGGTATAATGTCACTGATAGATCTACGGACATTGATACATGTGTGAGCCTGGAGGTTTAGGGATCAACCTATGCATAGAGAAGGAGGAATTAGCACGTATTTAGAGCGAGATAGGGCCATTCACTTTAGAATGACAAAGAGATAGAGCAGGCTGAAAGGTATTGATAGGAAGAGTTCTTTCGTCAACCTCTGGAGATCTTAGACTCAGGATGTGTCGACTCTTGAATTTCAACCATCTTATGCCGGTCGGCTTCTCAATTTGCAAGAAATTCAACAACAGCGTCCAAAATTTGAAGAGTTGCACAAATGCAAAGAGATACCAAAACATGAATCACTTTTTTATGGACATATTTATCGTAAACATGAAACAGTTGCACGTCTCCACAGTTTAGCACCATCAGTTGCAGCATTTCCATTTGCAGACTTGTCATCTAGTTTCCAGCGACTGGATCTGAATCACAACAGGCTTTTCGGAATATTGCACTGATTCAAGTGCACAGCAGTTTGGGCATGTACATATCGCACACACATAAAAAAAAAAACACAGCCGACATCGGAAGTGGTGTGTAGCCTCTTCAAGAAATGAGTAGCGAGATCTCTGTTCCAGTCCAACATCATCGAAAAGACATGCTGTTGTCTCATATATCGCACTCCGCTTTCATTTGGACTTCATCAATGGAACTGAGCAAGGGATTGTATCGCTTGGGAAAGCCAGGATTTTTTAGCAAAACAAGTTGAACAAAGGAATGAAAGGCATTTGTTCCAGCAGGAATTGGTTGCAGAGTCTGCTGGCCAATCACAATCTCCCTGCCTCGCCAAGCCAACCAGCTTACGGCTTAAAAGTAGCGATCTCTTCTCATTGGTTGACTCCTCGAACAAAAACCCCAGATCAATAGCGTTAGTGGGAGGAAATTTGGAATTGTAGTAGTAAATCGATAGCATCTGCTCTTAAGGGGAGATCTACACGAGCTAGCTACTGTCTACATGAGATCCATGAGGTCACGATGCAAAAAGCATTTTTCGAAAATTTGTACCATGATGGAAACATATTTTCTATGCGGTTTTACAATAATCATTCACGACCGCTCGAACTCTAAGGAGGTCACTAGGTATCGTTTCATTGTTTACCAAGACAGGAGTTCGCTATTTAATTACATGGACTTTGTCCAGAGACATGTTTCTAAAAATTAAGATTCATTTTATAGTTGTCAACGGATTGATTTGACTTCACGCTTGGTAAAAAATAAAATCATGGAACAGTGGTTTTCCAAACTAAATATTTATCAACCACTTTCACCAGGAGCTGCTGTGAATATAATCAACGTTAGCCAAAATTCAAACTTTGTGTGTCACTCTATTCATCGTGCCTTTGACAATTACACCTTATTGCAACTCAAGGGTAATATTTTCTCATGATAAAACTCCAACATAACTAGAAACTGCTCTCCAAAACAATCCCCATTAATATGTGCTTGTTCAGATTTTAATTAAGTGTAGCTGGCTGACTCGATATGTGTGTTAGATCGGCAGGCTAGCAATTCAAAAACGTATTCCTTATTATACCTTGAAAAAGGTTGGGTTTTTTTGTATCTCTTTTCTACATCCTTTCCAGAAAAAATGTTTTTAGATGGAGGAGAGGATCAATTTACAATATTAATTTATACTTAATCAGTTGCTTGGTTTGTGTTTAGCAGTATTCGGGCATGTTTTTTGGAAAATTTGATTTTTTTCCAGTAAATACCACCAAACAAAACCCAAAGAAGTCATTTATTCATGAGTCATCTTTTTTTTATATTTTTTCTTCAATTGATAACCCCCTCCCCCAATGATTAGGAGCAAGTCTAGGTAATTGTCTGCATGTAGTGTTTCAGTAGGTGTATCATATATGCATCTAAACATGCAGTTAAAGAACTGAAGAATCACGGAATCTGTTTGTCGATGAGAGTGTTTGTTTTCACGAAGACAGCAGTGAAGACGTAACAAAACATCAACATATATTTCCCTTCGAAAACATAACATCTCAACCGTCAAAACAACCTTTTCAACTGTAGAGAGGTTGGGGCACCGAGAATACTTATCATATGTCTTTTTCACCCCGTTGCTGTCAATCAGGTAGGAACTTCGGGAGCCACACGTTCTCATCACACTCGGTCTTCCATTACTTATACCCGATTATCCCATCTTTCATGTCTATCACTTTGTCATGCATACTTTCTGTAACCCCACGTGATTTCCGCTTCATGCTGCGTGTCTATTTACTTTTTTTTTCTTTTTATGTATTCCTTCAGCTTCCCACACTCCAGAATTGTTGATAGCTTTTTCATTATTGACCTTTATCTTACGCTACGGGGAGTTCCGGGTTCGCCAAATCCATATTTTTCTTAATCATGCTACAAAATGAGGGCTGGTGACGACGGTTTTACCGAATATTTCATTTTCATCCTGATTTTAAAATGTTTTACATTATTTTTTTCTTTAATAATATCATTTTTTAGAGTCGCTTTTGTGAGGGAATATCAGGACTATACTTATGATTGGGCATAGATACGTTGTTTATTTATACGTGCGGGTTCGTGATGATGTTTCAGTGCAAACTTTTTCACACGCCAAAATAGATAACAAAAACATCAAATAGATTTATTTGACCATCAGGGGATAAATGGAGAGTGTTTTCCTAGATATGCTGCGGATAGATAGCCAGTCACAGTCACCAAATTGAAGAGGCATTAGGAGAAAGGAGGTGAAGAAGGGTTGGATATGAAAAAAAAAACTTGCATTTCAGGATTCTAACAAAGGAAGTAGAAAGATAGAAAGTGTGCTTCACGATGTAAGAAACGAAGGAAAAGAAGAAATAAAAGAAAAAGGTAAGATTTTTATTCAATTCTGGTATCAAGCAGAGGAATAGTCTAAATCAATTTAGTGAAAATAGAGTAAGTGATAGATAGAACACCCTCATCGAAGAATTAGGTGGCCAAGATTCGTTATGTAGAGTAGGAGAGGAGTGAAGTGTGGACTTATACGGTCGGGCTACAGGCAATAGGCCCACGGCAGTAGACATCATTCTTCACCCCCATACACTCACGTATCAATATGTTGTCCGCGCAACCTACGCTTTCACCTAGACTAACATTCCTTCCAAATATTTTATTTATCGAAGAGAACTCAATTACGGACGTAATTATCAATTTTCTACCCCACAGTGCAGAGGCATGCTACATGGATTCAGAAGAGGCGTGCATATCCACGGGGGTATCGTATCTGACAATGGAACAACGGCGTTTCTTTATTCCTTGAGTTTTTCAGTCTTTTGATTTCATTCTTCTCGCTGCTTTTGTTGTAGCAACGACATTGTGGTAGATATAATTTCTGTCTCTCTCCGTGTATATAATCCAGAAAAAAATCCTTTACAAGGTGTCACATATCTAAAAACGATAGCAAACAGAGAAGTCTAAGCGTTCATTGTAAAGTTCATCACCGAAGTTATGTGAACGAATGTTCAGACACCGTATATATCACAGTACCACAACGTATCTAACCACACGGTAGTTCCTTTGTCAGTCTATATAAAGACTCTGGGTCCTTTGAACTAGAAAAGGGAGAGTAACAGCCTGATATTAGCTCACTCAAACACTTCACAGCCTGTCTTGAGATGATCTTCCGTGTCTTAAGTGAGGACACTAAGGAATTGAGATAGACTGCAAACACCTAAGTAACCTCATATTTGCAGACGACATCATCCTTTTTGCAAAGAACATTTTCGATCTCCAAATAATGCGAGACGAACTAAATGAAGCAAGCAAGAAATATATCCTCCACATGAAATTCTGCAAAACAAATGTCTAGTACTGCAAACCTTTTTTGCTGATGAAGACACAGCGATAGAAATTGAAAATGTTGAATTTGAGAAACCACACCACTACATCTACCTCAGACAGCGAGTCTCCATGAAGCCATCGAAAGAACAAAACAATAAAGCCAAGAATCATACAATGCTGACAAGCTTTGAGCAGAGCAAGTTCGACTCTCATGAACTCACAAATCTCACTCGTCCCCCCAAAAGGGTATACAACCAATCTACCCAACCGATAGTCACCTATGGAGCTGAAATCCCGAACCTAAGCCTCAAACTGGGAAGCATGCGACATTCACATGGGAGAATCATGCTCAAACTCACATGGAGAGACTATAAGACAGCACAGTATTTCAATGAATAATACACGAGTACAAGATACCACGAAATTATGACTGACAGAAAGTAAGATTACTTGACGAGCTAAATGAATTCAGAAATAACTTGCTCTGCGATGCCCATGATTGAGAGGTGTGGTGAAACTTTGGGATGGTACTATAACCCCACGACGGACGTTGAAATGTTGATGATGAATGTGCCTGATGCCTTTGTTCCGTTCGTCATTGTTGTTATAGGTTCAACAAGATTTTCTGCTTCTATGGAAAGAAACTCGTTAAACTGGTTGAATTATCGAACACTATTATAATTAACCAGGGATTATTGAATTATACCCTTTAAAGAGCACGTTCCGAAAATATTTTTATACAGAGATGCATAATCCCATTTTAATAAAGAATTGATTGGAAAAAATGTAAAAAAAGCGTTTGATGCAATAAATGGGATGCATAATTAATTTAACGGATTCATTAGCAGAATTTCTTCTAATTACTTCTTCCTAATAATCAATCGTTTTCTAGAATTATACAATCCTTCCCTGGCACTGATTTGTTTCATTCATAAAATATAAAGACACTGATACATTCTATAATTTGGCTGTGCAACCAGTACTATTCTTTTAATTTTTTTCACTCAATAGCTTATACTTCTCTGATTATTTTCCAATATTTATACACGCTTCCCAGTGATCTATAAGTGCACTTATGAAAACCTTTCGTAAGCTTAAACAGCAAGAAACAAAGGAGCAATTACCATTAATTTACATGGCAAATAGTTTCGAACACTCCAACGCTTAAAAATTCTGGTGGTGTTATTTGATACTGAATCATCGGAGGATGAGTTTTATGTGAAGTACAGCAGAATGAGTTGTAGGAGAGAGATAGATATAGAAAGACAGAGAGAGAAGAAGAAGAAGAAGAAGAAGAAGAAGAAGAAGAAGAAGAAGAAGAAGAAGAAGAAGGCACACGCTGCTTTTATAAAAGTTCGCTACTGAAGAAATGCGAAATGATATTTTCGGTTTTCATCATTTTCCATGGAAGCAAAAAGTGGAATGAAGTGAACATAAGAACAGAGGACTCCTGAATAGCAATTTTCTATGTATAATTTTTTTCATTAACCTTCATTGTTCCCGCTATTTCTTCTTTGCCATTAGAAACCATTATCCAAAACTGTCACCATAATTGTTACGATAGATTTTCTCCATTTTTAAGTTGATCTGGATGTACGTATCAACAATAGCGTTAAAGGGCCGGGAGTAGGAACATTTACCGCTTATTACGTCTCGAGGAACTGCATTATGAGTTTCAAAGATTCACCCCGATAGGTTTTTTAGTGTCATGGATCAATTAGTGATTTAAGTTTCTATTTCTGCCAAATTGATCACTCAGTTTGTGTCTACTTGTATTCTTGCTTGTTTTTCTAGTAATTCAGACTGCTTTTGTGATCACTGCCTTGCAAATTACTGATTCATTGATCATCCTCAACATAGCATGCTGCCAAAAGACGTTGATCACGTTACGGTTCCTATTTAGTGACGAACCAGAGTAGTTCTTGCATATTTTATTTATGTTTGTTACGTATGTTGTTGTGAATTTATAACGCTTTTTTCTTCTATTTGCTTTTGCCCAGTTATCTTGAAAGCCCTATTTCAAATGTTTTACTTTCCTTAATCTCTCATCTACTTTAATCTTTGTATGATCATTCTATCTTCCTTTTTTTCTACATTTCAATATTTTGATTTACGCGACTGCTTTGCATAGTTTCTTCGTTCTTCGCCACATAATTTCCTTAATATCTCTCTTTACCATCTTTTGTGTATATGCCTTTTGTAGCGTAATTTTCCATTTACAACTGCTTCGTCTGCTTCTTTTCTCGCGAGACGACCAAATTAAATCCTCAATGTTCGGTTGATAATAGCAGAGTAGATATTTCCCCAAGATCAAAATTGATTTCTTTTTCTTGAAAAATATTTCAGTAATAATACGTCCATTAGGAATTCATGTCTATACAATAATTACATTACAATATTCCTTATATTCAATAGTAAATTATATCCTGACAGTAAATTGACAAAAAAATGAAATACTTACTAGAATTGATATAAGATGATAGAAAAGATCTTATATAAACTTGTATGAGGTTTTTTTTTTCTAGGGTTTTTCTTGAGGTGAGTTTTTAGTTGGTTTGTCTGCACCCCCTCCCCCAAAAAGAATAGTTGTAGTAGATTTTTGTCAACCAAAATGAACTCTGTTTGTATTTTGAAACGTCTGCAAAGAAACAAAGGATATACAGAAAACATCGAATAATTCTGTTGATTAAAATTCTGTAGAATGTTTGAATAAGATTCCTAATAGAGAAGTTTATGTATGAATATGAATCTGGAGCACTTTATGAGAAAATACTTTCATTCTGTTGTAGGTAATTCATGAAGAGATTAGAAGATAATTCACCTTTTTGTTAAACGAATGTACGCTAGAGACCAACAGTGCAAAAATTCTATTACATACAAAATGTCATTGAATAAAGAATGATTGTTTTCTTATAACTTTACACCATCAAAGAGTGATTAGTTTTCAAATGTAATGACTGTTTATAAATCAAACCGACAAATGCACGCCTCATTTTGACATGGAAGTGTTAGTTAAAACATATATAGAAAATATTTACGAGAGATTCTTTCCATCAAGAATGAGTAGTAGTGCAGTTGAATTGTAATATTCCATTATATTAATGTGCATGTGTACAATTCACAGAGCTACCTAAAAATGATGTTAGGGCAAACTTCTCAACCATCTGTAAACATCATATCTAACACTAAAATATTCTACAAAAAGTTCATTTATTTCAGCAGCTGAATATTACCTTTTATTGTATGTTCTACAGCAGATGCGTTGCTGGTATATTGTTGTTTTTCTTCCTTGTCATTTATTGTACTCTCCATAGAAAGCTTCCATCAACAATAACTTCTGAACACTTTTGTAATGAAATGCACATTTTATAAAAATGTGTATTCGAGAATGACAAATGCGACTCCATATCCAATTCACGAAATGAGATTAAATCACATTTTTTTAGTTTTTCCTCTGCCGTTTCTCTTGTTATTCCTTTCGATGACAACTGACTTAATCTTGCAAATCTATTCTGCAACCATAGATGATCACATAACTGTGTTCATGTATGTGTGCTTGTCGGTTGATTTGTTTCCCAAACAAGAAAGAAATATATTATTTTTCTAATTTGTCACCAAGACATTTGGATATGCTTTACCATTAGGAATTCAATATTTCTGTTCATAAAAAAAAACAAAACAAGCGGAACTGGTGGTCAATGAAGAGCTGACTGCTTAGCTCTAGGAAGAGTTTCATAATTTTCTTAGCTTATTCAATAAAAACGTGATAATGGTTAACATTTAAAATCATATTCCTTTAATCTTTCTTTTACTGAGAAATTTAAGTAGGAGGACAGTTTAAGAACAGTATGATAACAGATGAGCCAGCCTGCACACACATACGTGCATTTCGGAAGCAGAACATTGAACTGAAGAACAATAGCACCTGATGATACTTGTATTTTACCACTCATGCATCTACTTCTTGTAACAACGGAACACAAACGACGAAGTGAAGTAGCAATATTCAAGGCTTGTCGGCCACCCCATACTAAGCTAAGCTAAATATTCGAATTATGAGATAAGATTTGCCAAAAATTACCCGAATAATGATTCGGGTATTTTCTACACCGTGTCTCACTACAAAAATATTTTTTCAACCCTATTAAAGATCTGCTGAAGACAATGTTTCCTTCCGTAGGAGGTTGTAGCCGGCATTTGGAAATTTCTACCATCTTCCTTCTCATAAGTGATTCTGATTATTGGTTGTTTGTTTGCGATTTTAGCATAGAGAACATTCTTTATAAACCTCGAAAATACCATTAAAGGTTTTCATGAATAATTTAACCATAAGAAGCAAAACAATCAATGAATGAAATAAATACTGACGGATAAATTCTGGAAAAAATATTTGAAATAACTTGGATTTACGCAACCACTCAACTTTGATATTGATTATCTTGGTTTGCTGTCCGTAATACTTGACTCTTTCACAGGTTAGGGGGTTAGAATATTGCTGAAAATATCTCTTACCTACTATTACAAACTATACACTCTTCCCAGTAAATGAATTTCCTATCTTTCCTAAAAAAAAAAAAACATGATTTTTTCAATCAAATTATACCTGATTTTTCAATGGGATTTCCGATTAGATCATATGAAGATAAAATCTCGGAGCATGACGTAGAGCAATGATTAGCAAGCTAATTTTGCCGAGGTTCGTTGGATCAATCTTCACTAGTTCTGACACCTCTGATATCAATCTATGTAATGTTTCCAAAACATATGAAGAAGAAAAAAACAACAGAATATACGTCGTATAGCAATGATCAACAAGTTAATCTTGCTGTTGTAATGGAATTTACTAGTACAGATGGTCAACTACCGACTCATTTCAAGTTCTAGATGAATTTACCCGCAGTAAATTCCCCAAAGCGAACTTCATTAACAGTAAATTTCATCACAATGAATTCCCGAAAATCAGGCATTTCTACAGCACGTTGAGAACGTGATCAAATTTGAAAAAAATTTTTTAAGTTTTTTCTGTTTTTTTTTCTTACTGATAGAAAAAAGTTCGAATATTTGTCCATTTGAAAAAAAAAATTACTATAGAAAAGTAGCGCTCAAAGTCAATATTAAATTTTAAACTGAAAAATATTCTGGAGCCATTTTCGACGAAATTTGAAGTATTAATGTTAAATTTGAAGTCTGTAATTGAAATGGTTATCATTCTTAGTTTATTTGATTTTTCTTAAGTATTAACACTGAGGAATCCTAGAATGGTCATCACGAAGTCCACTATTTCCACAAGTGTTTTTTTTTTATTTTTAGGCTATCAAAATGTTTTTTTTTCTTTTCATGATGATTAAAACAAAGCAGCACAAGCATGACGCTTTTATACAATGATGGTCTTCCGTAGAAAAGCATCAGTCGATTGAACCACATCGCGGTAGTTCTTTCTTTTCTCACAATTTGTTACATTATCATCACGAAATCTCAGCGGTGGCCTTTAAGTGTAAGAAGAAAACAAGAATTTCCAAACATTATCGATCGTTAAAGAAATTCCCTAAGTGTTCTTAAAGTTGAAATGAATGTTAAGATTTTTTTCTTCTCACAGATAATATCCAGAGATTCAAACTAGATGAATATTTTTAAAAGATGTTACCAATCAGAGCAACACTTTTTTTCAGTTGTTGAAATTTATAAATAAAACACTTTTTCACGGACACAATTGAACTTCTTTTCGAAGAATGTGAACAGGATTAAACTGTAATTTGACTTGACTTTCACATATATAGTAAGAATAATGCATGGCCAGAAATTTACTGAATTATCAAATTATTTGAGAAGCTGTATAATCACAAGTAAAATATTTCTTTTTCTGGAATTTGGAATAGAAACGTTTACCGAATAAATTTCGTTCTTTATGCAGTAAGTACTGAGATTTATTAAAATCCAATGTAGGGTTGAATTTTATTGATTTTTCAAAATGTCGATGTTTTTCGCGAGTCATACTTAGGACATTTTCTTGATGCAACATTTATGCAATTTTAGTTTCTACATATATCTCCAATCCTATGTTGGATGAGCAAATGATTCTTGACATATTTTTCTAGTCCTTCTGCATGAAATAACATCGAAATTCAGATGATAAAATCAAGTTTTATGTAATCCTTACGTTGTTTTCAACAAGATATCAATATCCAGTAAAAAATCCAGCGAAGTCCACTGAAATGTCCACTGAAAACTCATGCATCACTGTATTTTGTTTGCATTACGATGTCAAAAGAACTTACGCATTCAATTCTCTTTTTAGAAGATGATAAGAAAAAAAAAGTGAGCCATAACAAGATTATAACATATTTCTCAAATTACTTGATAGATTGCAAAAATTATAAGATATTTTTTTTATTTATTTATCCACAAGAAGCAAAGAGGAATATGCCTAAAAAGTTATTTTTCAAGTCAGCAAATTTGATAATTTGTGATCAAGTGCTATTTATATTCAATTGTCGTAAATGGAGTTGATGGTAATATTCTCGTAGTGAATGGGGGCAAGATTATTCATTAGAAGAAAATTATATTTCGTAGAAGATAATTTGAATAAATATTTCTTTTTTTCTTTGAAAGTTCAATACGGGGGTTTTGTTCTTAATTTGTCATAATTTGGGAATAATTCTCTGAATTATGTGTTTGTTACGTTTGATTACATTGTTAATGTTCATATGTATACATTATGTTATTTTCATCTGATTGTCGGAAATAAAGTTAATGATCATAGCTTTATAGTGGGGGCACCATTTTTTCATTTGAAAGCGCATCATCTTTATTAAGAAAAAAAAAGGAAGATAAAATCAATAAATAAAGAAGTATGTTATAATCTTACAATTTCCTTTGGTAGAGAGTACCATTGTGATATTTACCCGGGGGATTTACTGCAGAGGAATTCACTGCCGGAGAAGTTTATATGTTCAACTGAAAATCTTTTGACAACATTTATAATTTGATCTTGTTTGTGATATCAAAGAAAATAAACTGGATGGAAATACAAATTTGAAGTTTGTGATGATATACACACGTCAGCAAATAAATGCAATATTTAAGCATGTCAGTCAGGTCCAATATATTCAATATACACAAAAGTGATAATGTGAGGTGAAAATCATAGAGGTATGTTTACAATAAGAGCCTAAATCAAAATAATTGGTTGTCAGAATTTAAGAAGGAAATTCTTGTTTCAATCTGATGCCTACAAAGATATCTCTTTGTTTTTCCGCTTTGTTGCTATACTTCAATGAATATCTCCATTTGTACTAGTATCTGTATTGGGACCATGCCATATCAGGATAAACACTCCATTTGAATAGAACAATTATAAAATGTTACGTATCTTTTAAGAAGTGTGAATGAAAAACTTATCTTCTTCTTCAAGAACCAAATTATCTACAATTGTCATCAAAATACGACATCCAGTTCAGACACAGAGCGAATAAATAAAATAATACTTTTAATAATATCAGTCATATTTCCATTTACTTACTTAAAAAACGAAAAAAAGCAACACATTTTCATTTCAAAATTTTTCTGGTCTGCTAAACCGAATATTAAACCTTCTTTAGAAACTTGTGATTATGTAAAATAACGAAGGAACGAACGTAGATATACTATTTCTATCGTCTGCTCTATCCTTTACGAAACCCCAAAGTTCTTACATGCTCAGTGTCAATGACACCAATTCAATCCGGCTTTGTAATAATATGTTGGCTAGGCAACCTACTATCCCTTTTGCATGATTTACGAGGGGTATATTTTTTACCTTAGCGAATCGATAAGTATTTAAACCGAACATTATTTGATTTACCGCTTGAGAACTTTCCTTGGATTTTTTATATGATTGGTTTCGGATTACACGACGACCAGTCGCCTAATTTGGAGGATTGCAGCCGCTAAGTCAGGAAAAAAGACTGTTACAATTCGTTCTATTTTTTTTTCTCCGACAATTGTTTTAACTTACATTTCACTTTTCTGTCTACAATAATTGTCATTTCACATTACTTTCACCGTAGCTTCTAATATATTTATCAATTCCTGTATTACTTTTCTCCGGTGAAAAAATTGCGCATTTATCAGACTGAAAAAAATTTTCCCTCTCTAATTTGTTTAAATATGGTACATTTATCGGTACGATCGACTTGTAAAGAAAGTTAATACTTTCATCTGCGTTAAAGGCTCCTTCAGTCGAATTTATACCAGTTCTCTCCCTCCCCCTCTCCCTTTCTATCTCTCTGACTCTTTCTCTGTCTCTGTCCCTGTCCCTGTTCCTGTCCCCATCTCTCTCTCTCTCACTCTCTCTCTCTTCAACTCAATGATGAGGACGTACTTTAGGCTTCAAAAAATTACTGTCTGCTAATTATAATTGATGCTGCTGATTATTATAACGGTCTTCTAGATACACAGGATTGCCAACTGTTAATTCACAATTTTCAAACGTGCTTCTCATTGCAACAACGGTCGCCCTCCTTTGTCAAAGATAATAGTGGTGTTCGACGAAGTGAGATAATGGGCGAAAAAAGAATTACGGAACAAGCTTCATTGAACCAGTGTAACTTGGCTATTCAATTAACGACAGAAGTTAAAGAATTGAGAAGTTCTAATAACACACAAACTTTTACAGATTTATGAATAGTAAGCGGAACCCACAAGAGTGTTTTACAACGTTTGTGCATTGTGTCATCACCGGAATTATCCGAGTGAAAAATCGACATTTTCTGTTGCATTCGACGTTTTTTCTGGATTTGTACAGAATCATATATAATTGATAACCAGAAGGTCCACGTTACCTTGAACGATATTTCAATCCCAACAACAGATGCCTCCTTTTGGTAAGAATAATAGCGCCGTTTTATAGAAGTGATGGAAATGATTACTAAATAAGTTCTTGGATCGGTGTAACTAGAATCAATCAATTATCACCAGAAAAAGTGAAACGTTCACAAATTTATGAAATGTAAGCTGATGACAGAGAAATGTTTCATAACTTCCTCCATTGCCTCACTGTCAGAGTTCTTTAAGTGCAAAACTCGAGTTTTATTGTTTCCTACCATGTTTTTTTTAGGCAAAGAGAATCATGTATAATTAATTACCTTACCAGCGCATGGTATCATGAGATTCACACTGTATTCTTCATAAAATATTAAAGTTGCCTTTGTTTCGTTAGATCAGAACATGTATTTCAATCTATACAGGCTTGCATGTTACAGTGTGGTGAAGAAGTTGTAACGGCATTCTTTCGCTAAACAGAACATTACCTCAACTGTTTCACGTATCAAAACACATTCATTGTAGTATGCTACAATGATTTTTCATAGTATCAAACATGATTGCGTCAACATGAAATAATGTGCATTAAAGGTGGAGTTTTCTCAGTTATAGTATCAGGTTGTTGACTCATTTTTGAATATGTTATACAATTATGTGAACAATACAAAACGTTTTATGAAAATGTTACACAACACTAGTAATAACCCTTTCCCAATAATCGTCTTATGATAATGTGCTACCCCTATGAAACAGATTGAGTTTAGTGGTCACAAATTCTCTAAAAATACAAATTAGAGCTTTGCCATTATTGAACATTTTATGGCGGATATGAATTTTAAAATGCTTAAAAGTGTGATTGGTTTATTCACTGAACGCACGAATACTTTCTTTTATGCTATAATTTTAAAACCGATTTTCGAGAAGCAATCTTATTCTAGAATAGAAGAACCTGCATGAAATAAAGAAACTTGAAAAAGAAACGTTTTTCATGACTTCAATGATGGTGATTTGAGAGAAACCAAATTTACAGAGTGAAAAAAAATATTACATTTTATAAGACCTCATGAATCGCGACTGGAATGAATTTTTCTGATATAAGAAAACTGGAGAGAAAGACGCACTTCAAAGGAAGACCTCCTCGTTTCTTTTCTTTCCGGAGGCGGAGAACCCGGAATTCACTTTTCTGTATTTGGGCAGAAAATGAAAAAAATAAACGATGTCTTTCTTGGAATTCTTCAGAACAAGCAAAAAGTCAGAAGCGACAAAAGTAAAATTCATTTCCTCAAAAGTCCTTCTCAGCACGTACATTAAAGCAAAGTCTCTGAGAAGCGTTTTACTGAGAGGAAAATCAAAGCTATGCCGAATCCCCATATTCATATCAATGAACATTGTTGCATGACTGACAATGATCAGATATATATATATAATAAAATGAAAATGTGACTATATATATAATTCAATGAATGTATCGTCCCATTACAGCGTAGACCGTACTGTTTTACTCGGTAGAGATTATCCAAATGGGGCCGAAGATTCCTTTCCTCATTTAGCGGTAATAACATTCCTTGCTTATAAATTCCAATAAAAAGCTGTCGTGCTGTGTTTTATTTCAATATTCTGAGGATTGTTGCGTCATCTCTCTCAGCACATGGTGGAAAGGATAGTGGAAAGATCGTCCCTCCCTTATCGTTACTATCACTGTAGGAAGTGTTGTCTTGATAGAATCAGTTCCATGTTTAATCCAGTTTTGTAGATTATTGTTGTGTTGAGGATTATTGGCAAATTATTTATTTTCTTTGCTTATTGTTTCATTTTTTGTTTGAAACCGACGATATCTTGATCACTCATAAGTGAAAGGATTCCAAAACAAAGGATTGCTCAAACAGTAAAGACTGCAAAAAATTAAAAAAAAACACTTAGTAGATTTCAATAGCATTCTACAAATCACTGTGTTGGAGACGTTCACAGTGTGTGTGTGGGAGTGTGCGTGTGTGTGTGTCTGTGTGTCTGTGTGTGCGTATGTGTAAAAGGAGAGAAGAGAGAGAGGAATGATTGGCGTGTAGGATGGTGGATAATGTTAGTTTCATTCAAATACCTATGAAACATATCAATTCTTTATAAAATATTCTATGAAGGTTTGCTACATCGTCACCAAAATGCATTTCTCTATCAATTGAATTTTGTTGTGCATAAACAACCAGACTGATTTTCAGAAAAGCTCAAATTATTAGAAAAATGCAGTGTATAGTCGAATCACATGTACATTTATTTGAAAAAATATATTTCTAGAGAGATGCACTAACGTCGCTGATGAATGTTACGTTTATGGATAATTAGAAGGAAGGGATTAAAAAATATTTTCCAACGAATAAAGGCGAACAAACATTGAGGGAAACTGGTATTTCTTGCGGATTCGCTGAGATCATCTGATTTATCAAGATTACGTCGTAACTACAGAGAAGTCATACAAAACTGAATTTAGATAGTAAGCTACCTATGCCAACCAATGCATCACATGCCATCAAAACGACACAAATTTGAATACTGCACTTTGCACAGAGTACTTTGTATGTAACTAAATGTTTTTAATGAAATATAAATATTTAGAACTGAAATTATCATGAGATGCCTTCTTATCAACTGGAATAGTCCTTAGGGAAATAGTGCAGTATAATCCTTCTGGATCAAAAACAGCATATTTGTGCACTTGTGAAATGTATGATACTCATGTGATACATGTACGTATGAAATACCATTACTTGTTTAGTCAGATCATTTATAATGTATTAGAATATATTACATGGAATATATTGTGTCCATCAAACAGACACTTACGCAGAATCAAACCATAGGGCAAGAAACTCAATTTGATAACTTTACAATTACAGAGTTTAGAGCGAAAAATCACACCATGTTAGCAAGATTTTGATAGAGCAAACTCGACTTTCAAAAACTAAAAGAACCTTGAAAAGAAAGGTATCCAACCAATGCACCCCACCGGTAGTCACCTCTAAAGCTGAAACATTGAACCTAAACAAAGAATTGAACCTTAAACTGAATCCACGCACAAGCACATTAGAGAATCAGAGAAATCAGAAAAAATCATAAGCCAGTCGAGTATGTCAAAGAAAAGACAGGAATCCAAAACATCTTTGAAACGGGTAGAAAACTCGAATGGCAATTGGCTGGAAATCTGGCAAGAATGTTGGACAACCATTGGAAATCACGACTCACAACGTAAATCCCCAGACATCATATGCGAAACTGTGGCCTACAGAAAGTAAGACTAACATTTGTAGAGGCCTTATCCAATGCATACCTTATGTATTGAAGGAAAATAACAAAACAACGTTTCGGGATAGAGATAAACTACTAAATTCTATATCAGAGATAGGTTTCAAATACTGGCACAAAACAAAATCACTTCGAAAAACTTTAGTAATTAGGAAAAGTTATAATTTCACAACATCATAACAACAGTAAAAACAAACATAAAATATGAATTAAAATTTCAAGAATTGGAATCAAACATCGAAAAAAGAAAATATTAAAAAAGAACAAAAAAACAAACTAGAGTATTTTAAAGTATTGAAAAAAAAATCGATGTCATTCTGGAACCTTACAACGAAAAAGCAAGAAAAAATGGGGGTAACTACCCATCAAACCTCTATTTTTCTATTCATTCTTTTATTTCTTTCAATTTTCAAGAGATTGAGAGAGAGAGAGAGAGAGAGAGAGAGAGAGAGAAGCCTAGTTTCAAGGCTGAAGCACCCGTACTGGTAACGTAGGGCCTTCAGCAGTGAATCTCAATATTTTAAGACATTAATGGTTCATCGTTCCATGACAGTGCATGATCGAATCACATGCAAAATTTGGCTAATCGCAGAGTCCGTAATGTATATCTAAATCTACCTTTATTTCTCTCTCTTACCTCTCTCGATCCATCCCTCTCTTCCATATATACATATATATATATATATATATATATATATATATATATATATATATATATATATATATATATATATGCAAAAGTGCATTTTTTATCACCCTGTTTATGTAAGCTGAACTTATGTTTTCTTTTAATTATTCTGATTTATTTAAAGCTATTATATCAAAAGGTGAGAGAAGGGTGAATTTGTGCAATTTTATGGCATAAGTTCAAAATGTTGAAGCGTAAATCATTGGAAACTGCACGAAATATCAATCAAGTATTTGGCCCGGAAACTGTTACTGAACGTACGATTCAACATGGATTTTTTAAAAAATGATACGGAGACGTGAGCTTTGAAGACATGGACGTCAGTTGGTGATGGACAACATCCGATTGAG
>OY735199.1:30155621-30205621 GCA_963457665.1 Thysanoteuthis rhombus | reverse complement strand
TTCATTCAAGTTATTTCTATCCGCAAGTCAACAAAATAATTAGGGATGCCACTATCTGTATATGCTTTTGTTCTCAATATTATTGAGTTTTTCAAAAAGCATATTACAAAAAAAAAAAAGGATGTGCGTTGAACCCAGTAATTTCTTTTCTTCAACCAAAGGAGAAGGTAAAATCGTTACCATTATAGTCAACAATGAATTTCAAAAAGGAAATAAAATATGTGTTGTCAAATATCTAAGAGTGTTTTTTCACAGGACACTACAGAGATGGATCAGTGTCATTATTTTCCGTGACTTCCGAGGGGGATTCATCCAACAGGTTTTATATCGGGTGGCAATCTTCTGTATCAGGTCGATTCTCGCAAGGTGCAAGTTTCAACTTTGCCAAAGGTTGGATAATATCCAAACCTAATAAAGATCAAGGATAGACAACAAACAATCAGTCGTTTTTCTTTCGGTGCAGAAACCCAAAACCTTCTTGCCTTATACCCTTTCAAGTTGAAATATCGTACTCAGTAACACGAACTGAGCAGAGGTAGCCTAGGTGCATAAGAGATTTGTTTACGCAACTTAAAACCTATTGATCGAGTAAGATCAAACGGAGATAAGTGTCAAAACCCAGAATAAACCAAGCCTACGCTTGCCACTCGAATGGTTTTGGCAGTAAATGTAATCCCATGCCCTTTGGCATTTAACCATAGTGAATATCAGACACACATGGAGGTACAAACGGTAAATTTCAAGTAATACCCCATGATGTTTTTCTTGTCTCCCAATCACACTTAATTTTTCTGGGCAGTTAGAAACGGTCCTTGTATTCCGTCCGTTAGTTTGAGCTCTTCCTTCATTTACTTGAGCTATCTACCACAATCTACTCCCGACTTTTCAAGCATGTCGAAAGGACAAAAGTGACCCTTCCTCTAGTAAAAAGTCATGATAGGTGATGTCCCCTACTCTCCCACGAAAGCCAATGAATAATCAGTAGTGGGTATAAATACATTCCTTTCGAAAGTGAATCAGATTGGAATTAACGCAAGTGGATTCCATTTTCCGTACCGCAAAAGAATAGATGACACTTCCATTCAAGTTGTTACATATTAAGTTGAGTGTATGAAACGGAGATTCTCATCATATAGATGAAATAAATATGAATCTTTATTTTCTCATCTGTATGCAATATTTCTTATCTGTATGCAAATATATTTGATGAATTGTTATATATTTATTTATTTTTTACACGCAGAGTAATATTACATGGGCTTTTTTATGTGCGGGTCCTGAGGGGCAACTCATCCCTAAAAAGGAATTATAACAACCTTAAGCGAAAAAAAATGGTTGCTTACATTAATAAGGTATGAGAAGCTCTGTATTACCGCTACATCTTCCTTTGAATGTACAACTAGAGTCATTAAACTATCAAGCTTTGTTAATACAAACTATAGATTGAGATTCAATAATTAGAATATAGAGTTATATACTTTCAGCTACTGAACGAAATGTGTTTTATTGATTAATAAGTTCTTGAGATGATGCTTTTAGAAAGAGAAAACGAATTTAAAAAAACACACTATTGCAGTGAATGTTAAAAATTATTTTGGCCACCCCCTAAATTTTGCTAAAAGCCTTCATTGCAATTTGTCTTTGAATATGAAGAAACCATTGTTTTATATCCATCAGTGAGCTTACAACTTGTTTTTGATTATTGCTGAGGTTAGTCACTTAAATTCGTCTCTACAGTCTTTTTTTCCTATCGAGAAGGTTACTGAAATGTATAATCCCTCCTGATGATTGATTTGAAATACTGTTATCGTTCCTCATTCTAAGCTGTACCAACAAACGTACAATCATTTGCTAAATGAGATAACTCTAAAGCAGGATAACATGTTAGGATAATTTCAAAATAGATATCTTTTATCTCCGTGAATGATTGAAGTCGAAGACTAGTATGATACATTTACACATCCACTCACGCACCACACACAGACACACACGAACAACACATTTACTTGCAACACATAAACATGTATACATACACAAGCCAAAACAGAAACTTTTTTTAGCCATAAATGTATGTCTTATATCATTGAAATGTCTATTATCAAGGTTCAGCACGTAAGTTATGTTTAGAATATTCAATATTTGATAATTTTACAATACTAATGCGTGTAAGACTTTATTAGCCGACATATGTATGTATTTTCGGGCAATTGTGTGTGTGTGTGTGTGTGTGTGTGTGTGTGTGTGTTTGTGTGTGTGTGTGTGTGTGTGTGTGTGTGTGTGTGCGTAATTCCATAGCGGATCAAGATTTTTTTCAAAAAGGTGAATTGGCAACAATGAATGTTTCATCGCTTTCAGCTGTAGAGTGCGTCAAATAGATGTTTGATAAGCATATGGACGATTGAATGGCTGGTTGTTCAATAAGTCATTGCGTAAAAAAAACACAGTCGTATCTTTGGCAGTTGTTTCTTATTAAAATATGACAGGAAAAAATATATATCCACGTATGATACTGGTGCCAAATAAAGCAAACCTCTATTTACCGATTTTATCTATAATGTAGAGTGTAAACATGCCGAAAGACCTGTCACGAAATATAATAAATGAGGTATAAAAGGAAACGCCAATACTGTCAGAAACTATTCTGAAATGTTTACAAGGTTAAACATCGAAGTATATTTCGGCCTTGTTTAATAAATGCAAAGGATTAGTTTATTACTTATATATTTATCTATTCTAAGTTTATTTGAAAGAAATCAATTTACATAATTTCTATTGTTTCTAAAAAGATTTACAAGATTCCTATTTTTCTTCCTTTCCCTGTAATTATGGTATAATTACACCCGAAATGGTATTTTTTCTCTCAATGTCAAGAAGGTCAAAAAATTATAATCATTTGTAAACATTCATATCAGGATTCGCTTTTACCACAAAAAATACAAAGAAACAAAGATAGTATAATACAAAGGCATTCAACAAACTATGCATTTTCTTCTTCGTTGAATGAATAAACGATATCTTCCCTTAACAATTGCTCCCCATGTTATTTTTTACCACGTCAAAATGGTTTTCTGTGTTTCACCTTCATTATGAAATATGACCAACTTATCTTTACAATGGTGTCAAGTTACGGAACCCATCTCTCCCCTCCCATGAAGACTATATAATCTGACAATTAAAACTCAATATAATTTGCCACAGATTGAGATAATCCTTGTCACAATTCCTAGCGTATAAGACACATATTTGGATAGAAATCTATGCAAATATTACAATATCAAATACAATACAATTATAATTAGTCTTCTTGGACTCCACAAAGACAGATATGACCCTTGGAATGATTCAACATGAATATAGAAATATTTTTTTTACCAAGAGGATTGCTCAACTGGATTGTATTTGTTTATTTCCACATCAAACTTCTGATAGCCTACCTGATAACCTAGATACCAGTACACTGATCATTTTCTGATCATTGTAGAGAAGAATCAATAGTACAAACTCTGACGATGGAATTTTTGAAGTGCCGCCTAAAAGTCGAGACTGTTGTTCTTCACACGAATTTTATTTCATTGAACTTTCTCAAATGCTCTTACGTGACCCATATTCCCGAAACACAAGCACCGAGGGACTAGTGCACTTAAGACAAAATATCCAATATATCTGACTCTTTACCCATTTCTTTCTATTCTCGCCGCCAAAGATTGCTAATAATCAAGCATTTTTGTTTTAGTCCTTTTACCATCATCAATAAATACCCGGCTCTCTGCCAACGACGCACTTGAAGGCGTATGATGAATGGATTAGATGTAAAGTGAGAATATTTGGCCGAAAAAAAACTAAAAAAACATCCATCAATTTCTACTAGATTCTTATTTGTTTAGCAAGTTCTATGGAATGTATCCCCATAAAAAGACCTAGGAGTGTCAAAGTTCTTTGAATTCGTCTATAAACAAACAGTTGTCGTTTTATATCTTACTAATGTACTAAGTGATTCATATGGGTGTCATATTTTTGTATTAACGTACTCAAATGCTAAATCATATTTGGAAAGAAGTCAATCGAAGAAGAAAAATGTCCGAACGAATTCTGAACGTAGATGAAGCACAAACACTCCTCATTTCATTTCGGTGAGTTTTGCCAAATACTGAAAAATGAATATAAAACTTTAACTGCAATATAAATTGAATTTCTGGAACATCATCTTTTTTATGAAAGTTTTTGTGTGAGAAATATCAAACTTTGCGTGATTCCATACGTTCAACTTCAATCCCTATAACTACTGCGATAGCAACATCGGTATCAACATTTCTTCTCATAATTCTTCTTGAAAGTTAGTGGGTTTCAATGGAATTCATTAGTTCTATTCTGCAAAATAATATTATAACATATTGACTCTTCAAAATATAAGTATTTAATTCAAATCTTTATAATGTTTATTCACACTATGTCTGTTTTTTGGTTTGTTTGTCTAGATATAAGTACTTTCAAGAAATGAAATCCAAAGTGATTTCAAATAGGAGACCTCTCAAGTTGATGCGAAATTTGATGACACTTTTTTGCTGAATATCAGGTGAATCATATCTTTGATTTATACTCATCTTTTTATTCATCGTTGTTTGTTCAGAGATTTATTCTATAATATTCCAGTGGGAAGTTGTGGTTGAATATGAGATACACATTCGACAATGTTTACGTTCCATGTTTAATCTGGAGAAAATTAAAACTGATGCTGGGGAATCGATCACTGAATCTGATTGTAATGATACATAATATGCAAGGACGTTTCGCAAATGATTAGAAAAATTTAAAAAAGGAGAGTTTTGAGCCCACGAACAAAAATATACTTGGAGCTGAAAACTTGAGAACGAGAGGAAATTTGGAATGAAGATGAGGCACAAACATCGTGTTGAATTGTAGGGATATTATATGTGAATCAGTCAACTAATTATACTACTTCATGAGAAAATATTCTAGTACTCTAAACAAAGAAAACATCTCTCTCTCTCTCTCTTTCTATCTATCTATCTGTCTGTCTGTATCTCTCTCTCTCTCTCTATCTATCTATCTATCTATCTATCTATCTATCTATCTATCTATCTGTCTGTCTGTCCGTCTGTCTGTCTCTGTCTGTCTGTCTGTCCGTCTGTCTGTCTGTCTGTCTCTGTCTCTGTCTGTCTGCCTGTCTGTCTCTGTCTCTGTCTGTCTGTCTGTCTGTCTGTCTGTCTCTCTCTCTCTCTCTCCTACCCGATGAGATTGGCAAGGCTAGAACTAAAATTTCTTATTGTATATTCTTTGAATATTATGTTTGAATTCTAAAAACTTCGAACTGTGACTGTCGTAAAGGAAATCATTCAACTTTCAACCCAAAAGCTTAGTCTGACCGTAGATAAGTAGTATTTGATCTCGATTTTATTACAAATTATATTTATCATATTTTGCTAGAAATTTGGATGTAGAATCAAAAGGTAAAGATCCCCCTCTTTCTCAGTATCTATATATCTATCAGATAAGATCAGCAAGGCTAGAACTGGGAAATCTAGTCTGTCATCAACTTGCAAATGTGAAGAAGCGACGATCATGGAGCTGGGATGAGATAACTTTCCACATGCGATGTATCCTTTAAACTTGTCAGCATTCGAACATCTTTAGTTTCACTCCAAGCAACCCTCACGGTTTTCTGCAGTGCTAAAATACTTTTATATATTCCGTAAATCAAGACTGGAATTTTTTTCTCATGGTGGAATACAATATTTGCCTAAGAGGCTGCGTATATAACTGGAGTTGATGACTGAATAATGATGCAATGAATTCAAAAAGATTAAATATTTCAGCAAAAAATATTTTTTTACTGTAAGCGTCATAGTCCTGATGGTTTATCATGGATTTTGTTTCAAAAATATGTTCTAAATTCCATATATATATGAATACATATATATATATATATATATATATATACACATATATATATATATATATATATATACATATATATATATATATATATATATATATATATATATATATATATATATATATATATATATATATATATATATATATATATATATCAGTTTACCAAAAAGGCTACTTTTGTTGTTGTCAAAAACACTGCTGAATAACGAAAAGAATGAATCAAATCTACAGAATTGGCATAGTGACACACTCAACTCTAACGATTCGAGCACGATATAACTGCAAGAGAAATGGAACACGCCTTGTTGAAAGCTCTCATACGAAATAGAAATAAAATTCCTAAATGAAATTACATTTATTTGAAATAGGAAAAATCACATATTAAGAAACGGTATTTTCGGTTTTGAAATGATATATGCATCTGAGTAATAGTTCTTAGGCTTCCTATATAAGTAATCATAATTTAAGTGAAGGTAAATACTCTTTCAGAGATGATCCATATTTTTCTAATCAAGGCACATGTTTAAAAGAAAAAAAAAATAGATGGCGGTAAGCGGCTGGTTTTTTGTTTAGCAAGGCTATCGTATTATATTTCCCTGCATAATACGAAGAGGAAATGTGCGTAATATGAGGAGGAAACAGAGGATCTTATACAACTCCAGAAACATTTGAATATTCAGATGATTAAGTCATTGATGCAGTTTATGTGGTAAGATGACACCCAAGCAACTCCCATAAAATGAAAGATGGAATGCGGTTACAGAATGTGAGGTGTGTTAAGAGATTAACATCTGGTCGAGTCGAAACCTCTGGGAATAATTTGGAATTTGAAAAAATCAAACCTACATATTTGCTTCCATAGTTTAATAGAAGCTAATTCATTTGATGATAACTGATTGACGAAAATACTCGTTAGTGCTATATAAATAATCACTTTAAGTTAGACTATTTTACATCATATTCATATTGCAGACATTTTTTATTATCGATTTTGCTTGATTTTACGATTAATTGCCAAGTGTAGTTTTTATTAGGATCGAAAAAGCCGGTTACATCCTTGTGTACGTATCATTTCTGAATAATAACTGGGACTTTATTTTATGTAATCGTTGACTTAGACATGAAAAGTTAAATTCCAGAGTACCACGAGAAAACCACATTTGATACATCTGCGATTTTTGGAAAAAAAAAACTTATCCTCCAGATAAAAGCGGTCAGCTTTCTTGTTAGTCGGTCCCCCCCACCAAAATTTAAAACCAACTCCCACAGATTTTGCCAAATCTTACTTCCTACCAGGTGTAAATAGCAGTTGATATTTTTTTCGCAGGAAAGAGGGAAAATGGAAATATGTTTATCCGGTCGTACTTCCGTGCTAAATATATATATAAAAAAAACTACATTTTAAATATTCAAAAGAAAAAATATAGTGAAATATGAACATATACGCAAAAACAGACACACATATACACATGGAGACACACACATTACGATATATATATATATATATATATATATATATATATATATATATATATATATATATATATGCAATAATGAGATATGCAGCATATATGTATAAATAGGCATGCATAAATTATGCATTCTACTTATATGCGATATTGTATAATTTTGCAATTTACAAATATATGAAAGTATTTCAGCTTGATTTTTCTCTTACTATATGTATGTACATAGCTTGATTGATAAGTAACCATGTGGATAGATATATGCTCCAATTATCAATGCTGAACTAATTAGAGACACACATACACACATACACACACACACACACACACACACACACACACACACACACACACACACACGTATAAATATATTACCTTCCATAGGAATAGAGCACCCTGGTGGATGAGGGATTTCTGTGTAAATGAATATATCGCTTAAATTTTGCCTTTTTGACCGGCCAGTTCCGTAGTCCAGAGGTAGGATTTCGGCATCCAGGTCTGAAGTGAAGGTTTCAATTCTGCCTTGTGGTATTTGATGGGATGATGGAAAGTCTATAGCCACACTAAAGAGATGGGATATATTGAAACAGCTGTCTGTGGGTGATACAATAATATATATATATATATATATATTTCATCAAAAGCAGCAGCAGTGGCCACTCAGTACCGGTGATTGGACATCATCTTTCCCTGGAATTAGCCAGAACTCTCGATCATGAGCGATGCAGAGCAAGTACTTTCTTTTCCAAGTCGTTATGCCAATTTATTTCCTGTCAGCTACAGTGTGGCTTGTGTTCTCTGCTAAACTGTGTTGTGCCTTGTGATGTCCATCGATTGCATACTTGCAACATGACCAGCCCATTGCCATTTGATTTTTCTGTTGGATTCTTTGATATGTTTGACTCATATTGTCTCTAAAATGCCGTGCTGCCTTGTGATCTCCCAAAATTGAATTGAGCATGATCATCTGTCGAGCATGTTGCATGATTCTTAGTTTTGGATCCAAATTTTTGGTTAGGTACAATGTTTCAGCTCCATGAGTAACCATCGGGATCAGTTGTACACTGTTTTTATCAAGTCTGGTGGGATTCTCTTGTTCTTGTAGGTTGAGCTGGTTTTACCAAAAGCTTATCAATCTAGAGTGATCATTGGCTCGATTTTTTCCTCCTTTGAGGATTCCGGGGAGATTTGCTGTCCTCGGTAGATGCAGTGGTTGACTGTCTCCATCTCTGCATTTCGATTGTAGTCGTTTTGTCTTTGTCCTCAACGTGTTCCTTCTGACTGGCATCTTTTTTCACTTCAGCTTACATGGACACCAAAGATCTTTATTTCCTGTTCAGTTCTTCTCACATTATTTGATGATCGTGAAAGGTTTTCAGCCCAAAAGACGATGTTGTAAGCATATCTGAGGTTACTTAAGTATTTCCCGTCCGTAGGGTTTACAAATGAACCACATCGTACTACTCTCAGTATGATTTGAAATAGGTTATTGTCGATTATTCTATGTCCTGTTAGAAGAACTAAGTTAGCAAAAACAGTAAGTAGTTGATTATACAATGTACTTCAGAAAAGTAATTTGGTCTCTAAATCTTCCAATACAACTCACATTAAGGTATAACAAATCGATATTATAGGGAAACTAAAACTGTATTTACCTGTGTATAATGATGGAGAAAATGAATGAATTTAAGTCTAATTGATGAGAGAGATATTCATTTGTGCTTGTTTCTTAACAAATGTCTTGTATAGAAACTGTCCGCACATTTTGTGCATAAAAAGTGGTATGTCGATGAATTGAGTTCGAGGTGAGTTTTAAGAGTAGAGATAGTCTTGTACTTGAGTAGATGCGGTGAACCACGTCATTCATATAACCAAAATGAAGATTATACCGATATAATATTGAGCATTAACTGTAGAATTCAACCATTTTGACGCAATACATTAAAAAGCCTGGATGCTGCTCATGAAAACTCCGCTCAAACGTCTTATATGACAAAAGATGATTACCAGAAATCTATATTACATATGCAATAAAATATATTATTTTATTTTGTATAAACGTATTAACTAGAATGGAATAAGATTTGCATATCTATAAGATGATTTTTCATAGAATTGCAGAACTCATCAGTTGGGTTCCGTCAGTAAGACAGGTCTACCGATTACTTGGGTATGTCACTATACGCTTAGCTAGTCTAGCCGCTTGGACTCTGCCAAAGCTTGGATGAGAACTACTCCAGCTTTTCCATGTTTGATGGACTCCGATGCAGTACGGTTTTCACTTGACAACGAGCTTTAGGTTTTACCTTTGCCATTTCAACATATTAGAATGTTTCCCTTTTGAATGTTTTTGCCATATACTTAGGGGTACTGCACTCTTTCTCAATATCAGTTCTCTCAGAGACTGATGAAGGTTTTTCATGAAAAATACCCTGGTGTCAGTGGTATCGATTGTTCCCCTAATTTGAAAAAGTTCCCCAGTCGCTGCCAATGCAATTTCTCACAACAGGGAGATTGTTCTCAGTTTGATGAAAGGTGTTGGGTTTACGCCAGACATAGCATTTCCTCGATAGCCATTAAAATCAATTTTAGCTTCTCCTGACATATGTTTGAAGAGTGTCCCACATTATTTTTCGTAAACTCCAAATGGGTTTTCTAATTTCTTCCCTCAAGGAATGGCTTTTCTTCAAGCCTCTCTTCCATAAAACCGAGCTCTGTTGAATGTGTGACTTGAAGTGGTTCGATGGACAGAAAATATTCTTTCCAATGCGCGGCTTCCCTGCTCCTTCAACGTAATCTTTGGTCTTTTGGTTGACTCTCCGATTAATTCCCTCTTTTCCCGTTCCGTGAGTCCATATGAGCGGCCTAATCTTGGTAGATTTGTTGCAGTGTCATTTGAAATTTAAAGTTGGTTCATGGGATGTTCAAAGTTTCGAATATTTTTATAACCCAGCACTGAACTGTACTTCTCAACAACTTAGTGCCTGACTACTTTGGAGGGTTCGTGGGTCTTCATGTTTCTTCTTGCATTATGGTTCTCCATGCTTAGCGTTGATACAAACTCAGGATCCTTTCAGAACGAGTGTATGTATATTAAGGACATCTGACAGATCACTTAGCTCTTGGATTGTGCAGTGGTAAGCTTTTTTCAATGATTACGTGGCACACTGAGAAAAATAGCTGCGTGAATAATTTTGCAAAACACTGTATGCTTTAGAAGCATTGTGAATAAGTTTACTGTAAGGAAGACACTGAACTCAGGAAAAAAAGTACAGTTCATAGTTCAGAAATCCGTACCAGCGTTATCGACAAAATATGTTTTTTATATGTATAGTTAAATTATAGTTTTTTTATCAAACTTTAAAATGGATTTGCAACAAATTTGCTTTTTTCCGCACTTTTGTCAATATCTGTTCTTATTTACTGCTTTGATGCAGATTGTCAGAGATCTTTGAATCAACCAAGAAGCACCTTTCGGAAGTTTTTTAAAGGACATCTGTTTTCGTCATCTTGACCGAAAAATGTTGATTAGGAAAGCAATTATACTATCTTCTTCTTTATCAAGGCAGTTTTACATCAATATTAAAGGTATATCTCAGAAACACCTGACACAAACTCCTTTGTCAGCAGCTCTGCATGTAACTCTTGCCATGAGTTCAAGTATAGACCTTTATAGAAAATGACAGTAATCTCAGGGGAATTCACACCCGAAATCAATACGAAGACAGACACAAATATAATCAATGCAACCTATTCAAGTTTCTAATCAATTTACTCTGAGCAAAGCTTCTTCACCTGAATGCATTCTCCTTTATTGAATATTCAAGAAACCAATTATAGGAATTCGGTTGGGTACTCAAATTAATGTCAAATCCTGCGCACGATGGCAATTGCTTTGCACTCAGGAAAAGTAATGGTTAACCCCTGATCTATCTTTTTTTCCTTGCATGGCACAAATCCAAGGAAAAAGAAACAGCATTCAGGATGATGAGCATTCATAGATTTGTGGAATATTAAAAGGCAGAGTATATTCAAACAAGTAGTAATGTGCTGCTTAGCTGAAAAATTAAAGCCGACTTTGCATTTTGTGATAAAAGCATATAATTTGATAGGCTCACGACAAAACAATTTGATGTTGAATCTTTTATAAGTCGCCCATAACAGCAATTTCAAAATTATACTGAGAGTGATAACTGTTTTCAGATCAATTCTTGCAACGGCGATCGATATAATCTAAAACTGTGGATGTAATTAAGTTGAATTGTACCATACATAGTTTTTATTAAAACCAAGTTGGAAGCCAAGTCATGGTGCAAGTAAAAAGTTTTTGATTGAGGAATAGTTTTTTTCTGTTCTAACATTTTATGCATTTCTGTATTCGCTCCTGTCAGCCCACACAGTGTTTCAAAAGGCTCTCAATTGATTTCAGTCAAAATTCTGGAAGGATGGGCCATGATATAAGAAAGGATCGATTTAATAATAACACATTCAGACACTCGTTCTCGACTTGAAGATGTTTTTGCGTATTTTTTTTCCAAACAAATTCTTGTATTCACTCAGACAATATCTCCAAAAAGCTTATATGAACGCCAATGCAATTTAATGGAACGGTAAGGCAAATGGTATAAAAGAAGTAACTCAACTTTGGACTACACCGAGGAATTCGTTTTTGATTGAGATGTTTTGTTTTGTTTGGGGTTTTTTTGTGCTTTTTCTCTCTACCTCTCTATCTCCGCTCAGGACTGTCCAAACAATATCTAAAAGAAAAAATCCCCGATGAATTTCATCAAAATTATGCAGAACGGTAAATCTATTGTCAAAATAGATGTGACTAAATTTTTGAGCTGATCCAGGAGTTTTTTTTAGATCAGAATTTATATTTCTGTTTTTCTTTCATAAATTTCTATATTCACACCTTTATATCTCCAATGGTTTTCAATTTGAATTACTTCAATGATTCATAATCGAATAAATATGGATGTAAATACCAGAAACATAAATATTTTCCAGTTATTTCCAATATAAGATTCTTAATTCATGGAAAAATGAAAATTCCTTAATTCAATATTTCAGAAGATGATTGTATTCATATGATATAGCAAAATGATATATCAAAAGGAAAGGATTTCTAATGATATCACGGCAGGGGGACCGTTATCTGAATTCAATTTGCATTATGAATTAGAACCAAATGTTAACAATTAAATATAATCTTTACATAAACTGGTGTTTTTCAAGTTTGTATAAAAGAGCATATACTGAAGTATTTTAAGTAAATCTTGTGTACGTCATTAGTTTTCAATGTATCTGATATTAGGAGAAAAAAGCCTAAAAGGAAGGTGGTATACAAGTTTTTTGTTTTGTTTTTAATAAAAAATCTCATTACGGCGATTGTATTGTCAACATAACGTTGGAACATCCAGTTTACTTGGAAAGGGGATATAGTCTCAATCGTGGGCCTACCGGAAATGTGGAAAAACCATATTTAATCATTTGGAGAAAAATCGTTGTGAAAATTGATTTGCTCTAAATTTGTAAAAAAAAAAAGCATAATATTTTGGGTTCACGCAAAAATACGCATGCACGCTCCCCCATCCAGGGTTGAGCACTCTTCAAGTGAGGTAACTCGTTCATTGTGAGCTTATGCAATGCTTTTTCATAGGAATAGAGCACTCTGGTGGAAGAGGAATATAAGCTAAATAAATATATCACTTAAATTTAACCACTTCCGTGGAGCGGAGATAAGATACCAGCCCCCGGGTCTGAAGCAAAGGTTTCAATCCTACATCGAGGTACTAGATGGGAAAATGGATAGACTATAACCACACTGAAGAGTTGTAATACAACAAAACAGCTGTCTGTGACACAATTATATATATTTTTGCAAGTGTGCGTGTGCGTGTGTGTGTGTATGTGTGTATGAGTATTCTCATCTATACCTGTGTATTCATAGGGAGAAAAAATACATTGATAATATTGAGAGTTGAATTGATTTGCACAAAATTTGTAAAGAAAGGCCATAATATTTACATATATACATTTACATATATATATATATATATATATATATATATATATATATATATATATATATATATATATATATGTATATGTGTGTGTGTGTGTGAAATACAGAGAGCTTGAGAGCAACAGAGAGAGAGAGAGAGAGAGAGCTATATTTGTTTTGTAAGAGACTGTATAAAAGTGTACTTATGGTGCTAAGAGGTGAAATCTATCCAAGTAAACATCTTTGATTTTCCGAATGCTTGGATATTATGTAAACAGATTTGAAAGATTATAAGTCTCAGTGACTTACTGTATCCATGGAAAACATGATATATAATTACACACATAACATTAGGGTTGCCTTTTTCAATATTTTGTCATGGAACAGTAGGGAATAAACAGTCTTAAAAGATAAGTAGTACGAAAATATGGAAGTGAGACTTGAATATTTTCACAAACACTTCAATTGTCGAAGATGATATATTTTAGGAAAATAACAACTTAGTTTTAAAGGGTCAAAAAGTAACGCAGATAACCTACATTCAGACAAGGTCAAGCAATGTTGCAACGAGAATGCTAGCGTGAATGAATTCTAAATCGAAGTATATGATTTAAAAAGCGATGAAAAAAAAACAGGAATGATAGGTACTGGATATTAAGGGAGAAATACGCGGGGAAAACGGAGAAATAGGATGGGTTGATCGAAGAAAAAGACTAAAAAGACGGAAGAGAGTATGAAGAGGAAATAGACAAGAATGGATGGGGGAAAAAGCAAAACAGAATTCTATAGAAAAGTGAAGTGAAGAAAGATATTGAGAGAAAAAAAAAGGAGAAAAATAGAAATGAATGTAAAATGAATAGAAAAAGTGACAAATAAAACGAACAATAGCAAAAGGAACGGTTTAAACAAAAAGTGATGATAAACACGTTTAAACAAATAGAAAATAGATATTGCAAACACAAGGTGAGAATGAATAATGAATAAAACTAAAGAAAACGGTGTTCTTCAATTTGCAGTAAAGTGGAAAGCAATAACTTCTTGAAATGAATTATCTGCCGTAGGCAAAGTTGATGAATGTAGTCTGTTTCCAGTATAGTTTATACTGGCAATGAAAGCTTCTAGCATTTCTACAGAGAGTGTTAGAAAGGATTTCGAAAATTCATGTTTTGCAGCTGCACTTTTACTGTGGCCTCCATGAAAATAGTTTTTGGAGCAATGAATATACTATTTATCAAGTGAGACATATATACGCACATTCAAACGCACACACACACAGACACACACACATAGACACATTGTAAGTATATATATATATATATATATATATATATATATATAGAGAGAGAGAGAGAGAGAGAGAGAGAGAGAGAGGGAGAGAAAGAAAAGAAGGAAGGAAGGAAGGAAGAGGATCTAGAAAACTTTACAGCTTCAAGTACTGAACATATTAAACAAATTCAAAAATTTTTTCGTGTCACCTCAGTTTCTTATTTCCAAAATATTTGTGTACGTAATTTTTGTAATTTTTTGTGTTTTTTTTTCATATTTTACATATCATGTGTAATTATGATAGTACGTGTAAAATTTCCCTCTTTTTGGGATCTTCAATTGTTTATCATATAACTGTTTAGGGGATTTTAATGTGTAGATTATTCCATATTATTAAGCCATATCATAATGCCATTACATGCGCTTTGTTATTTCCTATGAAGTATTATCATAATGTATAATACATGGATGTTATGTCTTACTACACACATGATTTTTGAAAAAAGGGCTTACTTATGTAGGTTACTCAAAAAACGAATCTAACGATGAGATACCAGTAAGTATAACAACAGATGCCAACCACTGTTTGCTTCACTTCTATTGACATACATTTATTCATAAGTTCAGAAAATCTGACCATGGAAGAATGGTCATTTTAACACTTATTTTTCACTGTCACTTTCGAACAAGTCCCTAATCTCTTGTTTGAAATGTGGCTCACTGCTGAAAGATTCCATCACCAAAAGTCAAAGTATCGAAGCAGACAAATAACAGAAAAAAGATATTTCACATTTGCCCATTTTTTTTGTTTTCATTTTTTTCTCAATTATATTTGCACTTATCGCATTCCTCTTCCTGTTAACTTGTCTAAATTCTCGTATGGAATAGGGAAAAAAAAACTCAAATCCATGAGCAACAGAAAAAAAAGATGGAACTTTCACTTGAAACCCACTTATTGCAGGTGACTGAAATTTTAGTTATTGCATTTCAATGCCACAAATGCAGATGACAGATATGTTCATCGGTCTCTCATGAGATCCTCCAAATTAGGTTATGCAAGGCTTTTTTTCTTTTTCTGTTTTTTCTCAGTCCGTCACTTGAAATGGGGGGTTATGGACAAGAAAAAAAAAGTTCACTCTATTGTAAGCCAACCTGTATAATCAAATTTTCAGCTGCAATTGAATCAGCAACTTAGGTACTCCTGCCGTGGTCAATGAGTTAAAAATATTCTCTTTTCAGTCTTGCCCAGAACAGTTTACCGGGAAGTTGACATTTTTACAGATGTGAATCTTGGCGACGAGGTTAAATCCAATCAAATAACCTTCAAGATTTATAAAAAAATAGAATATAAAAGTCCAGCCATTTCGTGTATGAATGTTTTCGATAACTATTCTCGTGTTCGATATGATGGATTGATAAAATACTGGTTGTCCCAAAATATGAATCAAAACAGAATTCAGTGTATTCTGACATAACATCATGTGAGATAAGAAATATGATTACTTTTTAATAAGACAATATCACATAATAAGAAAAATATCAATTATAAAGTTCAATAGAATAAATGTTTGCATAATCATCCTTGTTTATCAGATATTTGATATTGAACCACTGTAACCACAATCACTAACCTGATTACACAATGAATACGACGGCAAAGTATTTCTCCCCTTTTCACTCAGTTCTTTTGCTTGCTTCAGCTCTATTGGACACACTATTCGACTTATATCCAGCAAATGTGTTGGTAATTTCGTCTAAACACCGATAAACAATGGAAGGTTTGGTATTTCTCTTCTTTTTTTGAAATGTTTTTAATGATATTTCTGTGTTTAATTTCATTTGGGAGGGGGCAGAATCTTTTCTTATCGCTACCAGACACATCATTCTGTCTACCAAATTTACAGGCGTACTCAACTGGACATCTTTTGATTTTCGAGGAAATTTTCCTAAACGTTGTTTATATAATTTGTATCAGCAGTACTGGACACGTCTCTTAGTGTAAAATCATGAAATTGGCATGACTACTCTAGTTGGTGTCGGTGGCATCTGACACAACATTTGGTCCAGAACATTATAATTTTGCATGTGTCCTCCAATGAATAGGTTTTTCGATTTATGAAAATCTATTTCCATTCAGACTTTTGATTTTTTCCAATTTAAAAGATGTAAGAATTTTGTGCTATCTCTACCAGACACGTGTTTTTGGCTTAATTCCGGTGAATTCACATGGATAATCCTCTAAATATCGTTTGGAAGATACTTGATTGACTCCTGGAATTTTCTGTTTGGGGAAATTGATTTCGTTTTTTCAAAAGGAATCATATGTCTGCGCTGTAGGATACATCATTTGGTCATGAAAAATGTCTCATGTTAAAGATAAAGATCCTTGAGCTATATTAAGTTTATATATATATATATATATATATATATATATATATATATATATATATATATATATATATATATATATATATATGTGTGTGTGTGTGTGTGTGTGTGTGTGTGTATTAATTATCATTATAATATATATACATACATAAATATATACATATATGTATATATATATACATACGTGTATATATATATACATATATATATATATACGTATATATATATATATATATATATATATATATATATATATATATATATATATATATATATATATATATATATCAGTTACTAGGACATTTTTCTTCGATTTTCGTTTTTTCTGGGAAGAATATATATATCCTTCCCCTTCCTTCTGGCGTCTTTCGAAACACTTTCTTCGCCAGCTTTCAAAACTACACTTCTCTCTCAATTACATCTGTTTTTTTCTTTCCTTTTTTTCGCTTTTGTTTATTTCTATCCTTTCTTGTAGTAAACATCTGCTAAAATGCACTGAGGACAAACACATAACGATAAAAATCGGAAATGTAAAGCTCCAGAAATTGAACCACAATATCTAACTGAGAAACATACAAAAAGTACTTGGAAGAATCATACTCAACAACAAACAAAGAGGTCTCAAGCCAGCAAAGTATATTAGAGAAAAAAAGATTTTGATTTTTCATGAAATAAAATAGAAATTTCGAATTGTATTGGGCTGGCCACTTTGCAAGGATGTCAGCCAACTGCTGGATATCACGGCTCAAAATCATATGCAAAACTTTCAATACAGAAAAAAATGACATGACAAACCAAACAATTTCAGAAAATATTGATATAACAATGATCATGATCGTAAGAACAACTGGTTTTTGGAGGAGGTCCAAGTTCAATGCAAGACACTAAAAGGTATCTGCTGATCATGATGACGATGGAAGAAGTTATTATCCTACTTCAACTGGACCCAATTTATACGATATAGCTTTCCAGAAATCTTACAAAAATTCAGATGGATGCATTTTCTCACTTTTCCTTTCTTTCTGTCTTTTTATTCCTATCCCTGTTTTTAAACTTAATTGTAATTCCTCATTAATCTATCTATTTGATTTCAAAGTACATTGGATCTAACGTCGTAGTATTGTTTCTATTTATCAAACTCCTACCGTTGAGATTGGACTTAACTTTTGCTTGTTACTGCAATAGCAATGGCTGCTTTGACGGTATATACAATTATCTGACGTAAACAGGGTTGACACTTTGTGTAGGAATTGCATCAATGACTTTTGGAACTTTTACTGAATAGGATTCGTTCAGTGATAATTCTGGTTAGAAGTTTGTAGATGCAGTTGAGTAGACTCATTGGTCTGCAGTTGCTGAGATCTTCTGTTTTTTAATTATTTTTATATTCAACAGCATTATTTGATGTTTCAATCTTCTCTGACTTTACTTTGTTTCAGACGAAAGTTGAATGTAATGGTTAGTTACTGCAGATGATGTCACCGACTTATCTGAGTAAGTCGATGGTGATGTTATCAGGTCTAGGGATCTTTCTTTTCCCTTCTTATTTGATGGCTTATTTTACATCCTACGGTGTAACTTTTGGGGAATCCTTGAACTGATTGCTCATGCCTTACACATCCTGTTTGTTGTTTTGTGTTTTTCGTTTTGTGAGGTACAGTTTTTGATAGGATTACTGGGTACGGTTGACAATTTGTTCCCTGTCTGTCGTTAGGTTTAACATTTTCTCCGAGTACACTTGTTATCTGTTTCCGTCCTGTGTTGAGAGTTTTGTTGATAGCTTTGAGGCCTTCACTTTTTTCGAGAATTGTTTTGACTATCGCTGTCGTGTATCTCCTTTTGTCATCTCTTCATTTTTTTTGATGGTTTCAATTTGGCCGGTTATTTCAATTTTCTCTGCCGTTATTGTCGGTGGGTCGAGCTTCCTGCCTTTTTCCATGAAGTTCTTGGTTTCATCTGAGATTTCACTGATGGTTTGTATGCTCTTTGGTTTCGATGTGGTGAGGAATTTGATTAAAAAAGCTGTTATTTTGTTGATGAATTCGTTGGTGTTTGTTTTTTTTTTTGTTTCCGTTTTTTTCTCTTCTAGTTTCATAAGAAGTTTGCATCTGTTTATCAGTTCAAGCTTTAAAGATCAAGTGGACTCTTGATACGTTTAGTGGTTTCGGTTTGGTTTTGAACATTTTTCTACGTTCTTTAATTGGTTTAATTTGATTTTGACATCTTACCATTCTATGGTTGTTCCCCTACGTTCACTTGATTTAGGATCTTGATATCTGTGACGGTTTTGCTTCTGTCTGCTAGGGCATAATTGATTTCGTTTGTTCAAATTTTTTGGGCCATTTTCATTGTTTTGTTTTGCTTATTTTTTCTTGAAGCAAGTGACAATGATTTTGAGTCCATTTGGGGTGGCAAAGTTTACAAGTCCTTCACCTCTCATTTGGTTCTCTATATCAAAACTTGCCGATGCAGCGTTCATTTCCTTGTACTACCTGTGCGTGGAAGTATCTCATAATGACATTGAAGTTTTCCGGGCATTTTGGGGCAGGGAGTTCAGTTTATCGATGTTTATCTCCTCTTCGGTTGACTCTCTGTTCAACTTGTATTATTACATGAATTACTAATAAAGGAGTTGAATTGAGAAACATAGTTTTGGATTTATATTATATAGAAATATAAATTCTGTTGTTTTTACCTTTCAAATTTTAATTAAAGTGTTTGACCTGAACAAAGCCAAGCTTCTCTGGGCAATTATTTCAATGTCTTTGGTCTTCAGTCTCTTGATAATTGTTACTTACTCCTATCTTGAGGCAACCTATGATTTTATCAGCACTTCGACATTTGTTTTCTCCTAATTATTCCCCACCCTTCCATTTTATTCCATTCTCTTTATAGACATAGCGTAACTGTTTACCAATTCTTATATCATTCAGTCAATAGTCTCCATCCATCATGTATTCATGTCATTTTCAACTTTCTATTTTCGAATGTTATTCGCAATTTCATTGGGTGTTGACTTTTTCACTTCGTATTTCTCTTTAAACCTCATTTCCTAATACATCTCAATCATCTCTGCTTTGATGGAGCAGCTTACCGTTTTTTTTTCTTTATTTGTGTTCAGACAAGCATCCAAGATTAAATCGTAACTCCCATTAGTCAGTGCCAATCCAATTCACGAGCTGAACATTACCAACGTAGTACCCTTCTCAAACAGTGAATAACATCACAACAATTGCGCAAATGATCCCAGTGACGGCGACAACAACAACTACAACCACAATAATGATAATAATATCATCATCATCATTATCTGTGCCAAGGAAAATAATCATTTCGCTTCCAAGCAGTTTCTCTCCTTATGCTCAAAGCAAACTACTCTGAATATGCCCACGTCGAAAGTCTGCGTAATTAACACAGAGGCGGGGAGAAGAGCACGGTGGTCTCAAGTGAACCTACGGCGAACGGATATACGGCATGCAAAGATCGGTAAGGAGGTCTATAAATCAGATGCTCTAATAGACGTAAACTTCCTGTTGTGCGGTTGCCAGAACAAAAGTACATTCTTCTAAATGTTTCGAGTGCGTACCTGAAAGCGGGTACTTGTATTTGCTCATTAACGCCATAAGACTTGTTTTGCTGCTTATCGTTCCTTGCATAACCTAACCTTTTCTTTAGACCAGAATATTTTTTCACCTTCTTACTATCACTTTTTCTGACTGGTATTTAATGTAATAGCATCGAATATATTGAAAGCTGTTTCGGTTTCTTTAAGAGATAAAAAAAAGGTTCATCATTAATCCAATTATTATTGAAGAGTAGCCCCTTTTTTGTACATGATGTTTCGAAATATATGTAACTGGCTTTTTACTTGTTTTTAAATTATGATTTGAAACTATTTTAATTCTTTAAAACTCGAATAAAATAATTAAATATTTCGATATGATGCCGATTACTCATTCATTTCAAATTATTTCCCTGGCCTAGGAAGCACGTTCAAACATTAATGTTTTATTACGTTAGAAAACGATATAGACGACACAATACTGAAGAATCGATGCTCGATTTATGTTACCCAATAATGCAACTATTCCGGCTGCAAAATACTGCTGTCTCTCTGCACAGCAATGCCATGTGACTAATATTGCAGCATAAGATTTAAGTACTCATAAACTCCACCCTATTATCCCTAGGGTGTGCCCTTTATTAAATACTCAGTATAAGTTATAAACAGAGAACCGCCCAAGACATGATGCAGTAAAGTGTGCCATTCAGTAATAAAAGCAACCCTGCAGCATACATTTTGTCGACCGGTTTATAAACACTTTTAGAAAAAGGTAACTAGAACCGTCTCAAATACTGTCAAAATAGTTTTTCTTCGGTTTTTCAGTGGTTTTAGCTGACTTTGCATGTATGTATTGCCGCACCATTTGGGCTACAGGGCTTAAAATTAGACATAGTACTATTTGTTATGTATAGAAAACACATTTTTACCCCCTTTCCACTCCTCGTGAAAATAGTTTTGATTGCTATATTGGTTTCAATTTATTTCTAGTAGCATTCGAGCTGGTCTTTTGGACTTAAGGTGACTACTGTTCAATAAAAGTCAAATGAAGTAATATATATATATATATATATATATATATATATATATATATATATATATATATATATGTATATATATATATATATATATACACACACACACACATATATATATATATATTTATATACACACACACATATATATATATATATATATATATATATATATGTGTTTATATATATAGATAGATAGATGGATATATATGTATATGTACACACACACATACACACACACACACATACATACATATATATATATATATATATATATATATATTTATATTCATTGATTCTCCATTCTCACTGGTTTTGAAATGATTACCCCTAATAAATGATGCTGCCAAATTATGTCGGTCACGTGGCATTTTCTAATGAGTAAGTAGCCAGACATCTTTTTTTCTTAGTTTGCGAACATCGGTCACTTTCTTTTCTAACGCCCATGTATTTAGTAGTGATTGGAATCATCAGCAAGACTTATGCGCAAGTTTGCTGGCTCTTCTCACAAATCTTTTCACAAAATAAAATTGGCATATATACCAATTGATTTGAAAATTATTTCAATAAAAAAGTAGTAAAGGTGAAATTTTAAGATTTATTATTCATTATTAAGTGAAAAAGGTGTACTATCAAGACAATACCATGCAACACAGTACAGTTCAAAACTTGATAATTCCTGAAAAGAAATAAAGTTACACATGACTCATGGTCAATCCATTCTTCAAATGTCATGAAAAATAGATCTAACATGAAATGTGTATAAATCTTCTCTTTTCTAATTCTCTGTACATCAAGAAGCTCATGGAAAAGAATTTAAAGCTGCCTAAAGCTATAACGAGAGAATGAATTGAAACAACCGAACGAAGCAAAACCATCGAAAAGAAACGGAGAGAAGTTGGAATAATATAGACGGCAGCATTAGTCATTAAAAGCATTATCAAAGGCAGAGGCTTCAACGTTTTTCGAAAAATCTCAACTCAGGGAGAACCCAAATAACCAATGTGCTCGAAAAGAATGAAAACATAAGAATTGACAGGGTCTGAATCGTCGACCCCCCCCATCTCCCTCGAATTCTCCCAATTAGGGACATAAAACAACGAAGAAGATTTACGAGTTTATGCAAGTTTTATCTATTTGTATACAGCAAGTGGGAGACCATTTCAAGTCTTTTTTAAATCAATTGGAAAATGACCCATATTGCTTTCTAGATGCTAAATGAAAACCTCTGTCCGTTGGCTGGTTGGTTTGTCCCTATTGCATTTTTATTTGCTGTTTTGTGTCAGGTTTACTTGAAATTCGATAAAGAAACCGTCCCTTGATAAGCTGCTCCATACCTATAAAAATCTCAAACTCAGGATTATGTTTCCTGGCTATAAGTGTCTAAACTTCAAGTATTGAAATCAAATTTTCCGCTGTTTTTGGTCAGATTTACCTGGCACTTGATGGAAAAATGTTCATTGATAGGATACTTCTGCTTGAAAAATGGTCCATAAAGGGTTGTGTGATCTTGAAATAATGCTGCGTAACCTTTATGCTTTAAAATCAATTTTTCGAACTGTTTTTAAACAAATCAATATCCGATTTTCAATTCATCAATTATTATATCTATCTATTTTTACTATTATCCGATCTGCCAGTTAAGATGGTCTAGTCAACTTATTTATCAGACGTATTCTCTCAAATCTATGACTGCACTAGACATTATATTGGAGGGGTTCTCTTGCATTCAGAACCCTGAATGTGAACCCATGAAACACAAAGAAAAAATTGAGACAATATTTTTGGAATGTTTATTTCAAGAACGGATGGATAATGCATTGAAATCAGAAGAATACGTTATTCTGAAAAAAAGATATCCTGCATATTATCAGAGGTCATTTCCTTTTTGCCAATGTATGTTTATGGAAGTTGTAATGGAGAATGCACTTGCACGAGGATGTAATGTGTTGTTTATTTTTTCAGTGAAATTCATTTGTGCTTTTATGTAAGAAAATGTCGGTATACATAAAATAAACTGATAATTTTTTTGCTGTGCGTGGTTATATATATATATATATATATATATAT
Organism: Thysanoteuthis rhombus; assembly: GCA_963457665.1. Lineage (NCBI taxonomy): Eukaryota > Metazoa > Mollusca > Cephalopoda > Oegopsida > Thysanoteuthidae > Thysanoteuthis > Thysanoteuthis major. The sequence goes on along the minus strand of OY735199.1, from coordinate 30,181,912 downwards.
ATATATATATATATATATATATATATATATATATATATATATATATATATATATATATATGTATATATATATATATATATACATATATATATATATATATATATATATATATATATATATATATATATATATATATATATATATATATATATATATATATATATATATATATATAATGTTCTAATATCCTGTCCCTAATCATCTTTTGGATAGTAGGAAATGAAACTGAAATGAAAACACAGCTAAATGAAAGGGACAGTTTAGAGGCATTTTGCTTCCTGCAACGATAAAAGCAGCAGTAACAACAATGACTGTAACAACAACAACAACAACAACAACAACAACAATAATAATAATAATAATAATAATACTAATACTACTACTACTACTACTACTACTACTACTAATAATAATAATAATAATCATCTAATCTAACATATAATGAAAATTTCCTTTACCTTTCTGTCACAAGGTATTTACCCAACAATTGGGTTTTACCTCCAAGGCAGAGGCTGTAGAACTTATGTATATTCCACACTATTATCTGATAACTATGTTTTAAAAGATTAAAAAACAACACTCTTTCTGAATTTCAAAGTACGGAATATGGAGACTGCTCTCGTGAGTTTTCTGTTTACATGACTAAAACTGAAGAAATGGGGATTATAATCATTTTTTACCAAAATTTTCTTGCCTTCTTCGACGTAGGATGAGTTTTGTCTTTTGTATCCATACTTATAAACACCACTTTTTGTGTTTTGATGCTAGATTGGTCACGCTGTATTTTGTTTATAAGAACTTGCGTGAACCAACCGCAATTTGTTATTTTGCATTCTTAGACCCAACATGTACTCGAATACAATATCAAAATAAAGAAGATTTTAGACTATTTCCAATGTTTTTGACATTATGAAAAAATCGTTCTGTCCCTCCATGATTAATACGTCAGTGTAAAATGTCCCTGGACATGGAGAGAGCGAACCAGTTTTCAGTTGATATAGAATGATGAACAGACTCCATATGATTGAAAAATCCATATCCATTGCTTCAAGTAACAGGTCTGTTGACCAGATACAGATCTCATATTTTTTATGCAACAACGTAAATTATGAAATAGCGCGGAAGAATAATTTTTTATGATTTTGAATGGAAAACAACCAATGTATTTTCACCAGGACTGAATTGAAACGGAATATTCATTTTGACCAAATGCTTATTTATATACTAGCAATTCCATCAAGTCAGAACGATTGAGTCAAAGGACTTCTGCATATTCAATGCGCATATCCTACATGTGTAAGAAAATGAATACAGACACGTCATACATTCAAATATTTTGGCGTATTTAAGCAGGTTTTAAGTCATTTCACAGTCAATTTACTCGAACCGGGAGATCGATATGAAGTGAGACCAGTTCTATTGTTATAAAAAGATAAACTGAACACTGCAATTATCCATATCTTTGCATCTTCTTCATATTTAATACAAATTTGTTCAGCCTATTTTTCATCTCCGTGATTATTGTGTTCCACTCCGAAACAACATTTTTGATTTCCTGACGTTTAATTCGTTAGGATTAGACACTAATTCCCAGAAAAACCTTGATTTTTGACGTACAAGAACGTGTTTGAATATCTTAAGACAAAGGAAGATTTGGATTTGTAAACACTTCTGGAGGAATATCTAAAACTAAAGAAATCCAAATTATCATTATTCTTTATATCAAGTGCTATTAATTCAATAGGGGTTCAAATATCGGTTTAATATCAATATGATATCATATCGGAGGTAAATCAGAACGTTTTTTTTTTCCACGACAGCTGCTCTGTATGTAAACAAAACCAATTATTGACCTAAACCGACATCTTTATTTCAACTACCATATAATTTCGTAAGATGGTTAACCCTACTTATATATAGCCCACGGCAGTGAAACATAAAATCATTACAGAAATCGAGGCTTCACGAACGGGCAAAAGGTATTTTTCTGCTAGTGATAATGATAGTAGTTATTTTAGCTAATAATCATTACAGTAAGTTTCAGTTTGCAATGATAGTATTTTCCTGATAGTGAAAATGATAATTTTCCTCAAGTGAAAATAATGATATGCCGCCTATGTGTTGAAATGGATGAGACGTAAAACTTCTTAACTAGTGAATGCAGTCTACTACCCCAGAGAGAGTACGAAAACAAACATGATAGGGAAGCAACAGTAAATAGTATTAGCACAAACTGGAGACAGCCCGGGAAATCAGAACCATGAACTATTGGACTTTAAATACCCTAAGTGACCGCCCAGTCAAAAGTGAGAAGAACAGACCTGGAAATCGTGGAAAATGGATGGAGAATCTGACAAATAATAGACATAGTTGTGCCTGAAAGAGTGCAAAAACCTAGGGGAGTGCTATGACCATTCAAAGGAACTGGAAAAAAGTGTACAATATGAAAACCAGGGCAGTACCAGTAAAAGTAAATGCATTTGGAACTGTACTCAAGACACTGAAACTGAGATTGGAGAAACTAAGGATAAGAAGGGTTGAGACTATATCACCAATTACCAAAGAGAATACTGGAAATATGAGATCGATGACACTCAGCAGGTAGCGATGGCCTAATTGACAAGCAAAAGGTATGGTTGAAGAGGTACAAGTCACACTGCTACCATGACAGGTGAAGACGATATGAGAAGACTGGAGACCCGAGAACACTTGTTGTCACTCAGCTATAACGGCTAAGTAATGTATGAAATCGTAATCCACGGAACTGTTGTTGATTTTTGAGAAGATTTACGTTCTTGTTTTCTTCTCTCAGCTCATCTAACATCTTTCTTAGTTAATGAAGGTTTTCGATGAAGAGGATTATACTATGAGTAGATATTAGATTACTCAGATTTTTGCCTTCAATTATAATTTCTTCATTTGTGCTGTCTAAATTTCAGAAGTTCATTTCAAAGCGAGCGGTGGAAAAGTTTGCATGTGCTGGGGTCGCTGTGTCTTACATTTTTTTCGAGCTGAAAGGAGTCATAATCTCTTTGTCCCCTGATTAATGTGTTATTGTAGTCATATATGAAAGTCATCGATACAATCATACAAGGAATAGACCCCGTATATGTCAGAGTTCTGTCTCTATTAACCAAAAAGAAAATCTCTCAGATAAAAGATACAGCCGTTTCAGCAGATATCCGACTGAAAAAGAAAGAGAACCAGAAGCTGGAAGAATGCCAGGAATTTTGACCACTGTTTGATTTGAGGTCGAAGGTTATAGCAATATTGTAGCATTTGGAACGATTGCAAGTGTAATTGAAAGTAATTCAAATTAAATAATCATATTTTGAAGGGAGAACCAAAGCAATCCAGATAACCACGTTGTTGAAAACATGAAAGATACTTGAGTATGTAAGTTTCTATCGTACTTTCTGCCACTTAGTCCTTTCGGGAAACCATTAAATACTACTAGTTATTTTCCTAAATTCGGCTTCATTGTAGCACTGGGCCAAAACAGTGATACATTCAGTAAGGATTGAACTCAATACAGTTACTAACTATCTGCGACATTAGCTTGTTGATAATTCCAAGATTTGAAACAACAAAAGATATTGATGGCAGGAGGACTTTTCAATAGAATATGCATATTGTCTTAGAAACTCTTTCATTATTTCTGGATCGGTGACACACATCTTTTTTTATGCGCAATCTACATACCAATGACCGAACGTGATAAAACTAAGAATCGACCATTTATCACTAACTTCATTATGTTGATTTCCATTCTTTCATAGTCCTTTGAACGAGCTTAAACGTTTGCTTCGAATGTATAACATAATTCGTATATGAAATTTCTTACTTCTCCCAAGCTGATCAAAAACTGGTAGAAAATCTGAATGAAGGTTGAAGCATGCTTTCACGGGGACTAGTTAAAAAAAATTCGGAGAAACTAAATTCAAGCATTTTGAGAGGATATGATGAAAGCAAAAAAATATTCATTCTCTAAATAAGTTATTCTAGGTAAACCCGTGGAAAATTCTCCACACGTTGCATAGTTCTCGTTTAGTTAGGTAACTGTACTTCCAATAACAATAATAATAATAATAATGATGATGATGATGATGATGATGATGATGATGATGACAATAATCTGCCTTAATCAATGGGTTGCTATAGCATAACTAATATCGTGTACTTACTAGTCTGCTTGAATTCCATCGATAAGAAAATACCGACTATTTAGAGTCTCCATATATTTTCAGCTAGACGGAAAATTATTACTGATACGATACATTGAATGTGGATGAACAATGCAACCCTTGTTCCCATCATTTACAACAAAAGCTCCTTGCCTTTAAATCTCTTGAACTTGAACAGTTTCACATTGAAATTCGGTTATGGCATTGAGATGAGCTTTTTTTGTGCGTCTTCGTTATGAGGTATTCGAAAGTTCCTTCTTCATTTTATTGTTGCTTCTTATCCCCACGTTTTTTTTTCCTATTGTTATTTAAGCAAAGCAAAAATAGCATAAGAAAGCAAAAAATTAGATGGAAATTGAAAAGTAATCAATGAGTACAAACCTGAAAATTTGATCGAAAACTCCAGAGAAACTAAAACTGTTGCTACAGCTCAGAATATTATTATCAACAAATATTATGCTGCACGAAAGAAAAATAAAACTCCTTTTTTGGACGATGTTGAGTAAACAAAAAATATCACAGAACTTCTCTCAGTTTGCTTATGCATGTCTACTAATTGAGAATCAATGCAAGAATCTAAGAGTTTTACTTCTTTTTGGTAAATATCATAGATAGGATATTTTTTTAAATAAAACATTGTTTACTTTCCAAGATTATTTTGTTGCAGCGCAAATTAGACATGGTTTAAGAACTGATTGGAATCGTTTGATTTGATGTTTTTTTTTCCTGAAATTTTCAACTACTTTATTCTATATCTAAATAACACTTCTGCTAAAGATACTTTTTGCTCAGGCATGCGTGAACTATAATTACATACTTAGTCGAAGATACTTATATGAATGTATGTGGGTGTAAATCGTCTCACAGGAAAAAAGGATGATAAAAAATGTTAAGTAGAGTTATCATGCAGAATGGAGTGTGGTCGCTTTGAAATCCCGTGGATAGATAGTCTGACGCATTTAGAGAAAGAAAGTGAATAGAGTTTAATTAAAAAGGGAAGGTGTATAAGGAATTTAACTGCGAAAGTGAGAAGGATAGACAGCAAGTTTAGTTGTGTGAGGAAAAGATAGGAGTAAAATAGAGGAAAAAATGTACATGATCACTTAGGTCCGGACCTTTGCCTATAAGTTAGGGGCCAAAGGTTGTTCACCAGAAAGAGTAGTACTGTGAAGTGACATATACGCTGGTGGCCACAGATCCAGGGTTGGTTCGTAGTGATAAAAAGATTGACTATCCAGTCTCTCTCTCTGTGTCTCTGTGTCTCTGTCTGTCTATCCGTCTGTCTGTCTATCCGTCTGTCTGTCTGTCTCTCTCTCTGTGTCTCTCTCTCTCTCTGTCTCTCTCTGTCTCTCTCTCTCTCTCTCTCTCCGTCTCTCTCGCTCTCTCTGTAATTGAGGATTTTGTTTGCTCTTCAAGCAAAGAGTATTGATGTATCTTTGGTTGGTCGAAGTATGAAGGGAATAAAAGTTCCACATTGAATCTCGATATCAGGATTAGGTGTATTGTTCTCTCCCTTGTTTCAGCCGTGGTAAGAATACATGTGATGATATGCATTACAGTGTAGACAGTTGATCAATGATGATGATGATGATGATGATGCAGTAGGTGCAAGCAAGTGTTTAAAATGTTTTTGCACTTAAAATAACTATAAACTCGTTGCTCAATGCTGGATGGTTAGGGAAAACTTCGAAATTTGATAGGTTATGACTTGAGAAGGATTTGAACCCAAATGCAACAAAACAAACATGTACACTATCAGAAAGATTACAGATGAGTTAATTGTTTGGATGAAAAACTAGCACTTTTTTTCTGCTCGAAGATATTGACAAATGCTTCCCCTGATGACAACAGTCGTTTTCATTTTGCAAATAATTATTATACTGGAATAAGATTTCATTTCCTCGGTTACGTATTCTCAAGATTCCTCACCAATACAGTATCACTTTTTCACCCCACACAACACTTCTCAGATCAGCTTTCCCACGTAGTAGATGGTGAGAACTTTTCCAAAGAATTCATCAATACGGAAGAAGGGAAGTTCTTTCATAACTGAACATACAATTTTCTTTGGAGATGTCCAAACGTCTTCTGAACCTATCATAAATGTTGTTACGGCTGAATTATAGTAATATATATTCATCTGGATAAAAAATTTCAACTCACGGCCGGGCAGGTACTGGTGATAGTTCAGTAATTCAGACTGGAGTCAGTGTTAAAACCAATTGAAATACCTAAAGTCGAATGATTGCAGATTTTCAAAGCAAACCGGGGATCATCATTGACAAGATTGGTGTGAGATAGCCTCTCAAATTAAATTCCCTCTTACTTGTCTTTGTGTTACCATTTCAAGGTTGAGCTATCAACGTACTATAACTGAAAATATCAGTAAGAAATATCATACAGGAACATTGGATATATATATATATATATATATATATATATATATATATATATATATATATATATATATATATATATATATATGTGTGTGTGTGTGTGTGTGTGTTGTCGAGAAATCGAAAAACAAAAGTCATTATGAAATATTACATACTGGCACTTATGGAATTCGATTGATGCATAAAAAATGCACAGGGATTAATGTCAAAAACTAATTGCTTAGATATTCTTATCCTTTTTGTGACTTCAGCGATATATACATATATATATATATATATATATATATATATATATATATATATATATATATATATATATGATGCATAACTTGAGTCAAAAAAAAGATAGATACTTTTTTGCGTTTATCTATTAATATAAAATCATGTGCCTTTTTATGCGTCCATAAAATTTTTACATGTCTTTGTGTCAATATTCTATTTCTCTACTATTTTTTGTTCTTTTACTGAATGTACAATCATGCACATGCAAGTACAATCCTAAACAGACAAACACACTCAAATATGCAACATTGCATATGCCCTGAGTTGTGTACCGGACAATAAAGATAGCAGATTTCTGCACGAACAAATATCAAATAACTCAGAGAAAATTGAAGTGTAGTGAGACCCCGCGTTAGACTGTTAAACACTTATCGACTACTTTTTACAATGATTTTGCAATTTAATTTTATGATCTTCTGTTTAAATGAAGAATTTGATTCCTAATGGAAAAATAAATCAAAATGCTAAAAATACAAAAGTCTATTTAGATTAATATCAAATTATTCATAATCACATACGCTGTGCTTCCTAGATGTTAATGGAAACAGCGCATATTCTGATCTTCTGTTTCAGGAAAGAATTCAATTCTGAACGGAAAAATAGATCAAAAGACAGAAAATACCATAGTCGTTTTAGATGCATATCAAATTATTTATAATCGCATTCGTGGTGTCTCCTAAATAACAGCACACGCAAACCAATCGTGAAATGCAGTTACTTGGGATTAGAACTTGATACTTTTTCCACAATGTTACGCCCTGTCGTCAATAGCTCTGTCACAATTATGGATCCATACTCACGCCAAGGACCGACCTTCATCAAAAAAGAACTTGTGTGTTTGATAGAATATGTGAAAGCTCATCTATTACGAAAATTCAAACGATAACGAAACAGTTAGATGTTGGCATTTGGATAAAAAAAATGCCATACTTAGTGAACAGAAGGTCATCCTAAGTTACACCATACTACTGAGCAAATGGCTAGATATATCACAGAGGGATTCAAATATGAACTTACCATACGCTGACATTTGGTTAGAAATTAGCAAAATCATTTTTTATGGATATAAACCCACTTCAGGGAAAGTGTTTCAAAATAAGTTATTTCTTGATTGAGGTCAACATTAAGGGAACTTGTTGAATGTAGTATCGAAAAATACACCGAATCAAGTTATAAATATTGGAACAAAATATGAAAATGACTAAGTGTATTCTCAATCATTGGTATATTCATGTTTACAAACGAATTTAAACAGTGGAAAATTTTTTTGTTACAGCCTGATACATGTATATGTGTGATTGTGCTGAAAGTTCAGTTGAAAATTATGACGTTATTCTCTGCCACGGAAGCTGGACAGTGGCTGAAATATGAACGCTGTATTATTTTTAGAAAACATCTAACAGCAGACAATGCTATTTACTATAAATTTCAATAATTAAATTCAATTGAAAATGTCCCCTTTAGAGTTATCTCTCTCTCTCTCCCCCTCTCTCTCTCTCTCTTTATTAGGTGATAAATGCCAGATGCGTTTTTTGAGTATATATATATATATATATATATATATATATATATATATATATATATATATATATATATATATATATATATATATATATATGTATGTATGCACACACACACACATAAACGCACACAGTAGAAATATGCCATATTCATTCGTGTAAAAGTCGATTTATTTACGAAGTGACTCCCTTTTTTTGGTAAATAATTTAGATTTGTCAGTGTATCTCATGTAAAGATTTTTAGTTAGTTCTTCACTGACAAGATATCAACATTTGTGAATGAAGGAACTATCCGGAACATGAATGTTTTGATGAAGAAATCCACCGCTGTACACAACTGTGATCTGCCATTATGTTCACGTCAAAACCTATATCCTACTAAATAGCGAAGATCATAAATAAGACAGCGTTGCTATTATAAACACTAGAAGTTACATTCAATAATGTCTTGCATTATTAAGCTAAACAATTGTACATGAATCTAGTGGTGATTAGTATTTCTTAGGAAATATTTCATTTCTGTTTCGTCAGCTTGGCAGTTGTGTGAGCAGTCCTTGGTAGCAAGGTAGCTGAGCTGAATTTAATTGAGATTTTACAATAACCTGGTCAGTATATCAAAACACCATTTCTCATAAAAGTTAGGCCGATATGTATTTTCTGGTAATTCACCATGGTTGCTGAGCGGGTACTTACAGCACTTATGCTATATTTCAATAAATTAAAGTCGTGATAGCACAAATTTGCCTACTGTCTTCAAATATAAACATAGCTATGGATAACAACACAGCTAAGCTTAACTACATCAATGATATATTATGTCAGTTTCATATTGTTAAATTTTTAATAGAATACTGCTGATCAATTTTTCCATTAACACGTAACGGTTTCACAGATTACCTGTATTTTGATTGCTTCCAAGCTCCAAGCTGGATTCAATTATACAGTCTTGCTTTCCTTTATTCAGGAACCATTTGTGCCTCTGCAGATCACTATAGTATTTTGGATTGTTGTGATTCCTTGAAAGTAACATCCATGTTTTAGCCGACCCCACTGATTTAAACCAAACATATTCTTTAAAAAAATCGACTTTTGTATGTGTATATCCTCAACCTCAGTCTGATGATACTAATGCTTATATACGTACATTTATGGATATGTATGCATAAATACATACACATAAATACATACACATATAGTCAAATTCATATACTTGTCTACGTATCTATAAACTACATAGCATTTGGATGATAATACATGCACATATAAACATATAGAGATGTAATTATACTCATAGATACACATGCATATATATGTATAGTTAAATGAGGAAACATGCACAAATACATATATATGTGTGTGTGTGTATGTGTGTGTCCGTGTGTGTGTGTGTGTGTGTGTATGCGTGTGTGCGTGTATGTATTTGTATACACCAACATATATTCATAAGCTTTCATATCATCGAACACCTGAAATAATTTTCTTTCATTCTCCTAATAGCATTATTGATTTAGTCCATAGAAATCTAAACTTAAAAGCAGAATGTCTTCTTTGATGAACGATTCTCATACCTATTTACTAAGGAAAGTTTCCTTAGAAATGAACTGTGCGAATTACAGGAAATGAGATATATCTGTTGACACCGTTCTACTACATTGGAACCTGTCTTTGCTGACTCTTTCTCCGCATTTATATTACAGATAATTTCGAACACATTTATAGAAACTATCAACCAAATCTGTCACCATAGATTTTTTAAGTTTTTAAGCTGGTTTTAGTGTCTAGTTGGCTATCCCATGAAAGGGTCTGACAAATAGGTGTAGGGGTTGGAGCATACATATATTTACTCTTCCTTAGGTCTAGAAAAAACTCCCCCAACATAGGTTTTCAATGGGTCGTTCACATTGTAGGTAAGTTTTTGGCGGTACGTGCAATTTGCAATGAAATGTTATGTTAAAGGAAAAGCGGGAAAAAGTAACTTATTCAGAGGTCACCCCTTTCTCACCTTTTAATAGATCATCCCCAACACGAAAAAACTGTCGAAAGATACTGGTCACTTGATATTTTCGCTTGAGTGACCGAGTTAACCTGGGTTTGTTTTTTCCCTAATCATTAATCTTTTAGGATCTGATGTTGAATATAGACCTTCTTAAATGGTTTTGTAGACCTCTCAATTACTCTGTAAACCTCTCTATCACTTTGTAAACTTCGTCTCACCAAATTTTGTATATGATAATTGGGGATCAACGTTGTGATATCAAGTTTTTTTGCAACATGGCCAGCCCATCGCCATTTGAGTTTTTAAATGGATTCTATGATATCTCTGACTCTTGCTTTCCTTCTAATGTACTGGGCTGTGCTATGATCTCTCCAGGTGATCTCTTCATTCAGTTTATCAAGCATTATTTGTTGACCATGATGATTTTCAGAAAAAAAAAATCGATGCCGTCAGCAAATTTGGGTATTAGGTGTCTATTCTGATTCTTTTGTTTTCCTGGTCTAGGTTTGGGAAAGTCATCTCGAAGCAGGCTGTAAAGAGTTGGGGCTAGTTTTTGTCGCTTTGTCTTACTCATTTTTCGACCTGGAAGGTCAATGTCTTTATCTAGCCTGATTGAAGAACAGCTACGTCGGTTGATGTGCTGTAAGATTCTGACATACACGGAGCTTGTGCCTTGATGCATGATAGCATCAATGACGTCTGGGTTTCTTCTGAGTCAAACGCCTTCTCAAAGTCAGCATAGGGATTATCATTTTATATTTTGGTGTTTTTTCTTGTAGTTTATCTGCTGTACGGAGATAGCATGCAGTAGATGTTAGGAGTGCTACTCCCTATCACATATGCCAACAGTAACTATGGTGCTTTCTGTGGACATTTAAATATTTACCTGCTTTTTCAAACCTCATCTTCATGAAGGTGGAACATTACATGTCCGACGTATAAAGGTTGACAGGACGGAGACAGGAGGCTCTTGAAGAATTACTAGCAATCCAGGATATCCAGAAGGAAGGTCCGACCAACAGAAGCGAATACCACGAAATGGACGACAAGCTAGACCATAACATCAGCGACGAGAAAAAAGACATAAACTTGCAATGGCTATTTCAACCGATCAACTGAAGGAAATTTGGGTTTAGGAGCAGGAACAATTTGAGCAAACTAAGCTCCAGCTACTAGATTGTCTGACCCTCAGTTGAAACCAACTGGCAGCCTCAAAATACAACGGTGATTCGGTGTCTGCAATAGATTCAATCGCCTGAACTATTTCAGATTTCATCTCCGAATCTGCATCGAGTCGCACGTTTAGTACATAGCACAAGCTCTAGGAAGACACTTTCCAGAATGAGTATACTGGGAAAGATGAATGAAGTCACCAGGAAAACCGGTTTCTTGTCAGAAAACAACGAATACCTGACACGGGTTAATGGAATATTTCAGTAAAGAAAATCTATACATGACACAGGTTAATGAAATATTTCGATCAAAAGATCTATACTTGACACAGGTTAATGGAATATTTCGATCAAAAGTTCTATACCTAACACAGGTTAATGGAATATTTCGATCGAAAGATCTGACACGGGTTAATGAAATAATTTCGATCGAGAATATTTATACCTGACACAAGTTATTAAAAAATTCGATCAAAAAATCTATACCTGACCCAGGATAACGAAATATTCTGTAGAAGAAAATCAATATCCAATACATTTTAATCCTTTCAAACTTGACTTCGACACTTGCAGAAAATACATAACATTCTCCATCAACAACTCTCCAGTCCTTCCCCAGCTTGACAACTTTCCAGACATAATGTTGATCTCACATTCGGTCCGGGCATTAATCAGCAAACCAGTTGTAACAAATACCTACTTAGTGCTTCAGTTGCCTCCAAATAAGGAATCCGAGCCGTTATTGTTCACCCCTTTCAGACGGAATTGAAAAAAAAAACCAACTGTGTAGTTATAGTCGCATCGAAAAAGAAGCCCCAGAAGTAGTGATCACCATTAAAAGTACCATTAAATGCTACATGGGTGACTTTTCACTATCCGGCAATGACAAAGCTCTTCTCGATATTTTGTCATGCTAAGATTTCTCCATCAAATATCAGTCGACCAATTAAATCGGAAACGCAGATGCATTGTCAAGTATCGTTAATTCCCAACGGAACGAAGAAGTTGTCGCCGATATACCTGTTGAACCGAAAGTCAATGACGTGCTTGGATCAATAGTCAGATATCGTCCGCTTACTTAAGCAATGGCCAGGGAACCTACTGCTTATGATCCATTACTATAGTTAACCATTTTCAAAGCACACACTGGCCATCAGTATGACTTGATCAACAGCAAAACAATTGTCTGAGGTCTACTCGTATCTTTTTCACCGAAAGTGCAGACCCATTGAAATGGCACATCAAAGTTCTCAAGCTATTTAATTTCAGGCATCCGGGAATCAGTTGTATTAGGACCTTAGCTCCAAGCTATGTTTACTGGCCAAATATGGACGGGCTGGTGAAATAACTTCTGCACACTTGTTTCAAATGCCAATTAGCAACATACTCCTCCCACGATAAAACCAATTGCTTTCGTTGCCTTTTCCTGAGCCCCCTGGTAGCGACGTTGTATGGACTCCTCAGGGCATGTCAGTGGCCAGCATTACTTGAGTCTAGTTGATGCTAGTAGTAAATCGCCGGAAGTATTATAAAACTAAGACAAGTGTTTTGCAGATTTGGAGTCACTGAAATTCTGGTCTCCGACAATTGCGCTGCATTCAGCTCGGCAAAATCTTAAACTTTTTGCCAAAGAACAGTATTCAACGCAACCAGTAACTGCCATCCAATCCACAAGTAAATGAGCAGTAGGCACATATTGAAGATACATTCATGATTTCAATAGAGCTAGCCTTGAAGCTAGCCATTTCCCGTTGGTTTTCATCTAGTGGTCTAGCGATTCGGTTGGAGATTGTACGGATGAAAAGATTTGGATTCAGTTGAGTTGGCTTCTTGGCCTGTAGTTGTTCAGATTTTCTCATTCTTATACGGTAACATTATGATTACAGTGTTCTAATCGTCTGGGGCGTTATCCTATTTAGGCATGTGGAACAAAATAGCTATTGTCCCGGGGCCACCCCTTTTATTACCTCTACTTGATGGCTCAGCTCCACTTCCTACGGACTTACATCTACAAAACTGATTGCTAGTAACTTGTATATCCTATTTAGATGAGTAGATGTTATGGGTGCATTTAGCATAAATATATATATATATATAAATATATATATATATATATATATATATATATATATATATATATATATATATATATATGTGTGTGTGTGTGTGTGTGTGTGTGTGTGTAAAGATATGTAAATATCTTCTTGCGTTTTTCCCTGGTATTCATTAATTCCTTCCCCATATCCAGCAATTGTTTGGGCGGTAATACAGTGTAAATATACATTTTAGTTTATTTCGTGACTCATTACTATAGATTCGAAATAAGACCTCAGTCCTTCCATCAAAATGACGTGTCATTTTCCATTATATTTTAGCACTTCAAATTTTGAAAAGAATTCTCAATATGATTTATGTTAATCTTGTGCAAGCTCTTTATGCTTTTTTAAAACATCTTTAAAGACATTCACCTCTCTCTAATAATCTTAAATGTCAATGATAAAAAGAGAGAGGGGGAAATGTATCTCATATTTTGTGTCGGTTTTAGTTTAATTGATAATATCAGAGCTCATAGGCATGTATAAACAAGCAGGCAGAAAAGTTCATAAAATAATTTTTAATGGTGTTACTGTGTAAGCATTCACATCAACATTTTCATATTGTTTTATGAATATCGATAAGAATATGTATTAAATTTTTAGATTCACCTATAAACAGAAACAATAACCGAAGCTATGTTGAAGATTGAAAATATCTGTTTATTAGCGATAAAAATATCCAATCTATCTCCGAATTCTCTCTTTCTTCCTCTCTGTCCCTCTTTTTCTTTATGTATATATACAGGGAAGAAAGTACAGAAAGGAAAACAAAACCTTTTAGTAATGATTTCTACGTATAGTATTTTTTACTTAGCGTTAATCGAAGTCTCCAGGAGGTGAAAAAAGATATGTTCAAACCGATCAATGACGATAATAAATTTTCATACGTGAAAACTATATCTAAAAAGTCACTTTTTCCTGAACTTTATTCAACTCTGATTGCAGAATTTATTTACATATCTATGCAGACAGTTTTTACGGAAACATGGAAAAGAACGAAAAAAATCGACCATCGAATGGGAAATTGAAAAGAAACTAAGGTTTATCGAAACTTCAATTTACGATGCAATTCATGCCCATTAGAAAGAAATTTCACATTTTTAATTTAGGTGTTGAAATAGATCAATTAATCTGAAGTCAAAAAATAGGTTATTGATATTGATATATATATATATATATATATATATATATATATATATATATATATATATATATATATATATATATATATATATATATTTATATATATATATATATGTTTATATATATATATATATGTTTATATATATATGTGTGTATATATATATATATGTTATATATATATATATATATATATATATATATATATATATATATATATATAGATAGATAGATAGATAGATAGATAGATAGATAGATAGATAGATAGATATAGTCATTGATCATCATAAGTCCAAGTTTGGACAAAGGCTTTTCCCAATCCCTTCAATGAAGATTTTGCCATCCATGTCTTGCAGGTGAAACTTTCTTTCTTATACCTCCATCCTGAGTCTCGTGTTCAGTTAAAATTCCCTCAGTCTGTTGCCATATCATTTTGTCAAAATTTCAGTCCATCTCCATTTCTGTTCATATATATATATATATATATATATATATATATATATATATATATACACAAATATATATATGTGTGTGTGTGTGCGCACGCACGCGCGTGTGCGTGTGTGTATTCGTGCGTGTGTGTGTGTGTATGTGTTGTTTTCAACAGTCAGGCTCAAACTACATGATATATTGGCAAAAACAAAACCTTCTTGTTTCCATTTTCTCCTCATAAAGCATTTCCCCCAGATAATGCTATGTTAATAAATAGATAAATATGCATTCATCTATACTATGTACGTATATATTTATCTATTTATTTAGGGGGGGGGCATGTGTGCATCCGTGTGTGTGTATTAAGCCTTCAAATGTATAGATCTGCCTCTTTCCCTCATTTGGTATATATATTTTCTCACGCCCTTTTAGATCTGAAGGAATAACAGTACGTTTTAACTTAGAAAAGCAGTTTTAAAACGATTCTTCCTCTGCATATTAAGCACACTGTGATACATATATAATTACATTTGATAAGCTTTAATAATTACAAACGTGTGAATCAGGATATATGCATTTCCTAAGATAATGAGTATACATAATTACTTAACTGTTTGTTTGTTTGTTTGTTTTTTGTTTTTCTTCTTCTTCAAAACAAACTGATAATTTTGAATGAACAACGTGAATATTAAGTCTCAATGCCTTTTTGAGCCAGCGGGATGAGCTGACTGTTTGTTCTGTCGTATATTGTAATTCACATCATTATATATTAATTTATTGATATTATTATGAAAAAATAGAAATGTTTTTTCACAATATTGTTATGGAAACTATGAAATTGATAGATGTGATAAAAAGTGATCCAGCATATATATATATATATATATATATATATATATATATATATATATATATATATATATATATATATCAAAAAGAGGAATTTTATTGATTTTATTGCAACCGGTTATTTTCTTGTATATATCCGTAGGTATTCTTACTCCAATCCAACCACTGTACATTGAATTAAAAGATTAAATTCCTTTGGAACATTCCTCTTTGAAATTTCTTCTGGAATTAATAGTTGTATAACATGTGTAACGAGTGGATTCTCGTTTTTTCTTCATAAAATCAAAAAAAATATTATAATCAGAAAAAATCCAATAAAAGAAAACAATTCAAGCCTTTGTAAAATATCTCCTTTTATTACAATAACAGTAGTAATTGATCTGCAATATTCCTTGTCAGATCCGTAATATTTTTGTTCGTCTTAAAAAATCTATGATTGCCTGTTGACAAAAGGACGAGAAACTTGCAGCTAAATTGTATGATTGCTTTCCTTTCTTTATGTTAGCTTTCAAATTTGCTTCAGTACCCTCAAATATTTGTCTATGATCATACATGTGTGTGAGTGTGTGTGTGTGTATATGTGTGTGTGTGTGTGTGTGTGTGTACGTACATGTCAGAGCGCACGCGTGAAACAGAGTATGCTTATATATGTATGTGCACGGGTGTGAGATTCACTTCCCAAAATTTTGGGCATTAATTAATCAAACTTTTTTTCTTTTCTTTCACTGCAAATTCATGCTGTCAGTACAGTTTGTATCTTACTTTTACTTCGTTCTGATAATCAAGTTAATTATCTTAAGCTGTCATTCATTTGTCAGGAAAAAAACAGTATCTCAGTAGCTATTTCTACCTTCTTGCAGACATTTTTTGTGTCTTCCTTTTTTTCTGGGTAACATTTTGAGGTCTTTATCACAGGTCACCCTTGTGACTTCTGATCTCACTACTTTTTACTAGTTCTTTTTTCTTAAAGAATGTACATTTTTTCCCATTAAACTTTTATTGGCTTCCAAAAATATCTGTCAGCCTCCCTAAGATAAAACTGAATATAGCAATCAAGGACTAATAATGTGTTATTTTTTCTTTATATTCTTGCTTGGATTCTGTTGTCTTCAACCCGCTGTTATCACTAAAGATTTGTTTCTTTTGTTTTATAGCAAATAAATTAGTAATGTTTTTTTTTTTCCAAATAAAGTCAATAAGCTGTTAGTCATCATCATAAAATCGTAATGGAATTCGGTGTTGATAATATACTTGACGTATTATGAGAAAATCGGGAGAAAGTAGCAAATATTTCATAGTTCAAATAGTTTAGATGAAAGTATTCAGAGAACTTCTAGACATTTTATGGAAAAAACTTTTCCCATGAATTGTTGAAATGTATATTCTTATATCTTTTGTTCGAATTTTCACATGGATACATTTTTTAGCATCATTCAAGAATACGTGGAATGTTTGTCTATCACACACAAGCATGAACACATATACACACGCATACGCCCGAGCACAAACACAAACACGCACGCACACACACACACACATATATATATGTATATATTTGTGTGTATATATATGTATATATATATGTGTATATATATATGTGTATATATATATATATATATATATATATATATATATATATATATATATATATATATATATATATGCATATATAAGGCGGGGTGCAATACAAGCCAAAGGGTACTGAGATCATAACGCTAATTTACTTACTGTGACACTTAATGTCACTAATTCCACCGAAGAATTCATTTTGTGAGCCAGGTATACTAGTTGACTCAAGGAAAAATAGTTCTTATACACTCACTGACTGTGACATTAAGCGTCACGAATTCCTTCGAGAAAAATAGGAAGAAGGAGTAGATACATCGTTAATAGTTTAGATAAAAGTGTTCTGAGAACGTCTTGGCGTTTTATTAAGAAAAAAGCATTTCCCTGAACTGTTCAAGCTGGTATTCTTATATTCATTGTTTAGATGTTCAGATACATTGTTCAGTATTATTCAGGAATACGTGGCATGTTTGTCTATTGGACATGCATAAAGGCACGCTGTACACACATATGTATTATTCAAGGTCCAGGGGATTTTGATCATTAAATAAATGTACAAAATTGTGACGCCTGATATCACTCTTCCCTTCGAATAAGTCATCTCGTGGGCCATATATACACACAATAAATTCCCTTGACTAATTTTCTAAAGCGTATACCACTTCTATTTAAGTTGCCTCAGGTAAGAATAATTCCCATGTTAATCCAAACATACCACTAAACTAAAAATGCAAAAACAACGATTTGGAAAAGTTCGAGAAAGTTCGCAAGGTTAAAGCTGTGGTATCGGTAATGGATCGTGGAACTATATGGGGGATTAATAGATTCTAATGGACGCTGGAGTCAGAATGGGATGGAAGTAACATTTTAAGGTTCAATCGTTCGAACAACAAGTGCATTAGGGAAACATATCCAATCTATCCCCAATTGTAGTTGAATGCTACGTTCAGTGACAGATGCGGGAAGGGGAAAGACGATCAATGATTGTCTATTGATAAATACTTGTTACATCCAAGGCAATATATATTTTACCGAGTTCCTGGAAATATAGTTATATAAATACATCTACATAAATTAAAAATCAAAAGTATCCGATACATTCCAAAGAATCTACCATGTAGAGCTGCAAAATTTTGACTTGAGAATACTAGTGATGAAACAAATACAAAGGTCTTGAGCAAATTGAACGTCGTAGAATTATGCACAAAATTCTGAGAATTTTTTCCAAATTCCATTAATTTCTGATCTGTATTAATATGTTAAAATAAACTGTTTGTAATGTATCGGATACATTCTGCACTCACTGTACATGTCAGTGAAGAAATACACACATTTCTATCATCATACGTGTATAGACGCAAATGCTCATCTATTCCCAAGTATTTGCTTGTTTGCTGTTATGTACATAGGTGTATACAAATGCATTTTCACTTATTTAAACAGGTGGATTAGTACAAACATACATTGGCTGATTAGCAGGTAAAAGAAGACGCTGCATCAATCTTTAAAGGTGGAATGGTCTACCTGAGCCAGAAGCCATCATCAAAAGATTTTTGCTTTCACTTGGGCGGCTTAAACAACGACTACTAGCGTCGGAAGCAAATATATAACAGTCTTAACCATGGAGATAAACGAACGTACATAGAGAGCGGGAGAGAAAAAAGAAGAAATGAAAGAAAAAGAGAATTAAAGAAATAATTGGAAAGAGGGGAAAATGAAAAAAAAAAAAGAAAGGAAGTGAGGAAGAAAGAGAAAGAGAGAGAGGAGAGAAACGGAGTACTTTGGAGAGGGAGAATTGTTGGAAACACACATTATACCAGTCTTGAATTATAGAGAAAGCTGAAAGAGAAGAAAATGAATAAATGAATAAAGACAGCAAGACAGAAGAAAGAGGAAAAAGTAGAAGAGGAAAAAATGAACACATGAATTATAACGGTTTGCTCACAAGGAAAATTCAAAGTGAAAGAAATGGAAAAAATTCAAAGAAATCAAGAAATCAAGAAAAGCAGTAAGAAAGAAACAAACAAAGGAAGAAAAAAGTTGAAAGAAACTATTAGAAAAAGAGATGGAAATCATTCCCTTTTGCTCATAGGGAAAGTTGCAAGTGAAGGAAACAAAAAAAAAGACGCCGAGACAAGCCTATGTAGAGATAAATATCGATATTTAATTGCATATGCATTTATTCTTTCAATCTCCGAGGCTCTTTGAGTTTCATTTGATGGAATAAGCTTTTGTCGTATGAAAAGCTCTTAAAGTATGAAAAGATACTAATGGAGTAGGATGTATCCTTTTTTTTTGTATCTGTTTTCTTTTATTTATTTAAAATATGTGCGTATGCAATTGTTTGGACCAATATAAAGGGTAATGATAGCATTTTCTGAAAGGAACAACTCTTATTTCCAGTCATATGGCCAAATAAGTAGGAAAATTTTGGTAATTCTGTATGCATACCTCTCAATATATATATATATATATATATATATATATATATATATATAATGTCTGATATGAATAATACTATCAATCTTACTCTTCCTCCTCCTCCTCCTACTACTACTACTACTACTACTACTATATTAATAAAACACTATTAGAAAATTGTACATTAGAATAATCCACATTTTAACGTCTGACGTTGGACTCAGACCTTATTGAGGATTCCCTGACCTCTTATATCATGGGCTGATATCGCTAAGCCAATACGTTCTGAGCCTGTCTAGCTCGTTTTGCCAACTCATATTATGCTGACCACGGACCACGGATTCGTGATGAGTCATGACCAGTCCATTGCGATTTGAGTTTCTAATAGATTTTATGTCTCGACTCCTGTTTTCCCCATAATATAGTGCTTGTGATCTTGTGATCTCTCAATGTGATTTGGGGCATGAATCCTCCGTGTGCACGTTGCCTGATTCTTAGATTGAGGTACCATCGGGTTGGATTCCCTGCTCCTGCTCCATAGGTAACTATTGGGAAGATGCATTGCATGTGTACACTACTTTTGTGGGGTTAATGGGATTAATTTTTTTTTTTTTTGTTGAATTTTAATTAAATCGATTGGTTGAAAAGAGGATTTCCTCCGTGTATTTCGAGGCTCTATAATCGGAATTGTACCCATGTTCGTATGAAATCAAATAAAATCAACACACAGCGAAGAGGGAAAGGAAAATAGAGGGGATAATTCGATACGGTCACAGGGTAATACACAGCACTCAAGGTTGATAGACACCTGATTATTACTTTTATTCTATTACTACTCTTTCTCCATCTTGCTCGCGTTGATTTTGAATACAACGCATTTGTGATCGACGCACTCGTCTCTGTTAATAGTGTTTTATTAATAGTTTTAATCCATCTTCTTTTCGTTGAATTTCCACGCAGTTCTCTGAGACGATACCACAATTCAATCGGAAAGTGCAGTGGAAGGACAGAAACTACTACTACTACTACTACTACTACTGATAATGATAATAATAATTATTATTATTATTATTATAACAATAATGATAATAATGATAATATATTATTATTATTACAAATTGGCTACATCAATAGTCTTGTTATAACTCCAACGTAATATCTCCATATTCTCATTGATTGATTTAAAAAAAGAAATAAAATAAAACTATCATAAGAGAAAATTAGTCCATGGAGCCCAAAACGAATGCATCAAGGCCAAAATCGACGGAACACAATCAAACAGCGAATGTCACCTTTGTGAGGAGAGGGACGATACCGTAAATCACACAACTAGTGAATGTAGTCAACTGGCCCAGAAGGAGTCTTAACTCATACGATAGCGTAGCAACAGTGATACGCCGGAAATTGAGCAAACGAATAGGTTTAACCATGCAGAAAATTGGTATCGGCACAAATCGATGACAGCCCAGGGAAAAGGAAGTCACTAATTACTCTGAGACTTTGACATCAAAACTGACCACCCCACCCAAACGGAAAGACTCAACCTGGTAATTGTGACCTAAAAGAGGAGAACCTGCCAAATAATAGACCTGGTCGTGCCTGCAGACAACAGGGTGAATAAGAAAAGTAGAGAAAAGCTGGAAAAATACCAGGACCTGGCGTGGTAGCTGAAGAAGGTAGGGAACATGGAAGTTGGGGTAGTACTAGTAACAGTAGGTGCACTCTGAAAGCGAAATTGAAAGAACAAGGCTAAAAGAAATGATCTAGACAGCCCTGTTAGGGACTGCATGAATACTGAGTGCTAAAAATATGAGATGTACAACCCGTACCTGTTAGCAGTAGCCAAACAGGGAGAAGAGGAGAGACGGAAAAAAAAAAACCTCAGATTGAGGTAGAGGTACGAACCACAGTGCTGCTGTAATAGGTGAAACAAAGATAGGAGAAGAGGACTGAAGATATGGGGATACTTACTGTCTTTTTAAAGCGATAATCACCGGTATAGAACTGTAAACTTCTGTAAACTGTGAGACTGTGGAGAAGAGGGTTCGTAATCTTAGGAGACTTGCTATCAATCAGTTTCCAGCTATTGTCGTCGTCGTCGTCGTCGTCGTCGTTGTTGTTGTTGTTGTTGTTGTTGTTGTTGTTGATGATGATGATGATGATGATGATGATGACAAGGGATGCAATCCAAGCATACTACTATGCTGCACTCAGACCATTTATATTGTCAACAATGAGTTATGTTGAATATGGAGAAAAGGCTGTCCTAACACAAGAAAAAAGACATATGCTCAGCGCACGCTGAGGCTGAAAAAAGTTCCGAAACTGAACTGAATAAATAATTAGACAATATCAGAATTGAAAATTCCAGAGATGTGAGGGTACAACTTATTATGATGAATGATTACAAAACTGGAACACTTTTAAACAATTCATGTGAAATAGACAAGAATATCGAGAACAACAAAGTTTGTTAAAAAAATAAGAAAATGATACTGATAAAGAGGAAATCGAGGAAACAAAACAAACATTATAGGGAATTTTTCAAGAGTATAACACAGTAGGTTGGAGGAAAGAGGGAACATGGACAAAATCAGAAAAATCATACACCCTAAAAAAACAAACAGAAGTAAAGTAGCAGATGGAGCAATTAACGGAATAGTTAAGAATATTGACTTGTGTAGAATCACGTAAAATTAATTATTATACTCAGCATTCATAACCTCAATGCAAATACCTATGAAGAAAAAAAATTCATGAAATCAACACAAAGCATCACATTGGCAAAGAAAAAATAGAGAATAAGGAAGTTCAACGGAAAGAACTCTCGATGTTCGATGCAGTAAGGAAGGGAATGAAAATGAAAAAAAAAAATGGAAAAAATAAAATGTTGATATGGTATTAAAAAAGGAACTGAAATGCCAATTGTAGAAGAGATTCCCAAACGATGCATCCAGCTAAAAGCACAAAGAATATGCAAGAAAAGTAAATTTAATGCACAAAATAACGCTTTCAAAACTAATGAGAAAAAATCTTTAGGGAAATTGGGAAATCAACAAAGCCTGTAGAATAAATACCATCAGGTGGAGACGTAAGGAAGCTTTAGAAAAAAGATATGAGGGATGGAAAAAAAAAACTGAAGAAAAATACAGCGAATTAGAGTAAGGAGCGTAAGGAGAGTAGGGCGACGTAGAGGATGTGGATATACAACAAGCCCTCAAAAATGGAAATTCCCAACAAATGATAAGATTCCTAACCCTTGGTGAAACTCTGTTCTATCTACATAGAATGCCATCAAAACCCACAACAAAAGCCCAATCGGCTCATTAAAGGCATAATTCATCTACTCCAAAAAACTAATGAAACTGTCCAGCTCCAAAATTATCAAATACTCATCTACATCATCTAAAATACTGACATGGATTTAACCGAAAAAAAAAACGTATGGGAGACATTGAAGATGATAGCGTACTTCCAGAAGAGCAGACGGATGCAAGAGATTTTATTGAGGCTTCAAGGATCTATTGTTGATCAGCAAAATACTACTAAAAAACTGCTGTAAAAAAATATTCGCAAGCACTAATAGAAAAAAGGAGATATTTTTGTTAGTGATCTGCATGTATGAATCATAAAGTCACTAAAATAACTGAAAATGTCCCGCTTTCCCCCTCTTTTTTTTAAAAGTCATTATGGAAAAAAACTTCTCTCTATCTCTCTCTCTCTCTCTCTCTCTCTCTCTCTCTCTCTCTCTCTCTCTCTCTCTCTATCTATCTATCTATCTATCTATCTATCTATCTATGTTTTTAAAATCCAGGATGAAAAAACAAAATACTGTCTTATTCCTAACCAGCTCATGGTGAATTGAAATGTGATAACCTCCTGATTAATTGTGAAATATTTCAAAGAAGCTCTCTTTTACCCCTATTTCCTAGTATATCTCGAAGGAACAAATGAATTCGGTTATAGATATTATATATTCTATAAGTTGTTTAGTCACCTGTTCGACATAGAGGGTCTGACACTGTTCAACAAAGAAGATAAAGAACTAGAGGGCACACTAGCAACAATGCAAAAACTTACTGATGATAACACCCTGGTATTTAGCCCAGAAAAACATGCTAAAAAAACTTTTTAAAAGAGAGAAGATGGTACAGACAACAAGTAAAGAACTACATCAGAAAATCATGACCCGTAAACTTGATCAGGAAAAAGAATACAAATATCTTGGAATTGATAAAAAATATGGGATCCAACATGCATCGACGAGAAAACAAAGATTATAAAAAATATTTCAGACGAGTGATGGCGATTAAAAAAAAATGAAAAAAATGCATGAAATGAGTTCGAAGCTGTTACCAATTTAACCCTGCCTGTTGTTACATACGGTTTCAATGTGGTTCATTGGAATCTTGAGTGGATGTCGATTATAGATAGAATGTCTGGGAATATTCAAACCATGTATAGCATGCACCAGCTCAAGTCAAATGTAGATTACCTCTACTTGCTTAGAAAGAATGAAGTGGGGTACCGATTTAACTAGAGCTAAAAAAATATACAATAGGGGACGAAAGAGATCAAAATAGATGTTAATGGGTGTTGAAACTTTCATTCAAGCAAAAATCTATATTCAATAACCGAAGAAAGACAAAGATTCGGACCGGATGTACACCTAAACAATCAGAGAGGAATAGGAAGTGGGATTTGAACAAACGAGGCGGAAAATTCAAGCAAAAATAAACAAAGAAGGATATAACTAACATGAAAACCAACTGTGAAGAATGCATGGGCGATGTCTTTCTTATGAGCATAAGACGTTCATGACAAAATATGACCAACCAGTAGATTTTTCGGCCAGAACCAGAAACAGACAGCTTCATCCTAGCCATTCAAAGCCTGCTAACATGGTTCTGCCGGTCACATATTTTAAGGATCTGGTCAGAACCAAAGTGTTGTAGCTATGCTCAGTCTGAAGAGACTACTGACCATCTGATATGGGACTTTTCTTTCTACGCCAGCCGCACTTTACCAACAAAATGATCAGATATAACATTGAAAAAAATTATGTATGTCATCGTATAGACATGAACATCTTGCCTAATGAAAAGATCTTGGGGAAAGAATTTGAAAACCTTCCAGAATATATATATCTTGAATTAGACATTGTGGGATCTACCATTTAAACAAAACTATCCCAGGAGAGGTAGGAGTGCTGGGATTGATTAACCACTTCCCCTCAATGGATGATTTAAAGCTCTATGGGAGAAACAAAACGGAAACAGAGAGGCCGACAAACATATCCAGGAATTTCACCGAGAGATTGAAATGGAATTTGGGATCAACAAGCGTGTATATGTAACGATGGGAAAGAGGGAGGCTTTTATGTGTGGGTCGAATGAATCTGACATCGGGAGAAGCGATACAAGAAATCGAATCTGAGAAAAGCTAGATAACTGGGTATTTTAGGAGAACATAAAGCAATGTGCGGTAAAATGGAAGATGATATAAAGGATGGATATTACGACGGAGTTACAAAAATAACATCCACAAAATTGAATGGCGGAAACACGATTACCGCAATAAACCCCAGAGCAGTGTCTTTGGTGAGATATGGTGCGTGAATATTGAATTGTACGAAAAATGATTTAAGAGTTATGGATAGAAAAACCCCAAAATCATAACCATGGATAGAATGTATCACCCACACACGGACGTAGATAGATTATATTTACCTAGAAATATAGGGAAAAAAGGGACTGCTTAGTATTGCAAATTATATGAAAAACGAAGAAAGAACCTTTTCACAGTATATGACTCAAACGGGGCCTCGGCTAGTCGGTATATTTGCGCTCGGATGGCTGTAACGTACTGTGAAATTGATTCACTAAAAAGCAAATGTTACCAAAAGTTATCATACAAGTGATCACTCCCCCCGATAAAGTTTATGATATAACTTTATAATATTTGGGGGAAAATGCGCTTTCCCCGTCCCTCAGTAGCCACAGATGGTTTAATCTGATTTCGCAAGTTAGCTCTCTTCTTCGTAGATACAGATACAATGAAAATAGTGTTATAACTGAGTAATGTAAATTCGTAAGCCATATAAAAGAATGTAATTGTGTAAAATGTGAGATTTTAGGAATATAATGGCCACCTGGTTTGACTGCTAGGATCATGCCCGGGTAGACTTAAATGATGCATTGTTAGATTGTGGAAAATGAAACAATAGCAATACTAAAA
>OY735199.1:30100621-30150621 GCA_963457665.1 Thysanoteuthis rhombus | reverse complement strand
CCTGCCTTGACTATCAGCATTCAAATTATAGTAAAATTCCGATATACATATTTCTAGTAATAATGTCTACTTATGTAATGGACAGTGGGATTTTTTTCCGTTTCTCTCACAGTAGAAATTGACTTCATCACTCAAAGATAACTACCTTGTTGATAAAAATATCTCCTACTCATGATCCGAAATGATAAGTTTTTCAACTCTAACGGACTCAGTAGTTTATTTTCCAATATCATCTGATGGAAATTCACATTATTTGGTTTTTATTTCCACTGTGATTATCCACTTAAATTCATGACGATTCAAATTAGAAACAACAGCAAGAGGCTTAGTTCTTAAAAGAAAATCCAAAAGCGATATATCTAAATTGATGTAAGTAACAATTCGTATTCGAATGCAATTGACTGATTTCGTTTTCATACTTGTGAATCAAATCTGTGATTTAGTACAGATCCAAATCTGAATCTTGTAATGCAATCTGGTGTTGGGAGATTTAGATCTAATATGATGAAGCAATGAAAACAATTTTTAATGAACAGAAATTTTTTATCAAGTTGAACCATGTGCAAAAGGAGTGCCACTCTGCCTCAGGAAAATAATCCTGTGGAAATTGGTGTATTTTTCGTCTGCTATGCTGCTTACGATTATAACCCTGTGAAAAGTGATGAATCTAGAACGACAGTGTTGCAACATTCCTCTTCCAAATACGAAAGCGTGTCTACTTTCAAATCTGCATTGAAATTCTTACAATAGAACTCAAAAACAAATGAAGTCTGCAAGAACACCAACGACTCTGTATACACACACACACACACACACACACACACACACACTATAGACCATCAATTCTCCCATCCAGTACCACGAAGCCTAGCTTCAGACCTGGAGACTGATATCTTCCCTCAACTCTACGGAACTAGACGGTCAGCGAGGTTGAATTTAGGATATATATATATATATATATATATATATATATATATATATATATATATATATATATATATATATATATATATATATATATATATATATTCCTCATCCACAAGAGTGCTCCATTCCATTTTGGAAAGTATATATATGTGAGTGTGTCTGTGTGCTTGTGTATGAATGTGTGAGCGCCGAACACTGACCCACTTATTGTATTACATTATTTTATCAATTGTTACTTGACTATCAGAATTTGGGATGAACGCAATCTCAGCATTCGATGTAGACGTTTGTATAAAAAGTAGTCGTATTTCCAACAAATCATTTTAATGCGATTTACGCAGGAAATGTTATGACGGAAGATAAATTTAATTTGATTTCATGAAGACACCGTGCAGCTAAACCTATTTCCATACATAGTTACCAAGTACAATTTAATCTGCATATTTCTGTTCAAAATTAACGCAATAAAAAGTTATTTATTCCAACTTTCTTCGCAATGGTTTACGATCAGACGTTCACCTTTTTTATTCTATGGTGGGGATTGAGGCAAGAAGCTGATAAAAAGGATTGCATGTCTAGCTTATCCATTCTGTAAGAAGATTATACAATAATTGCAACGCTGATCAACGGAATTGTGATAAAAAAAAAATGTATATAGCCATACAATAATCGTCTCAGAAGATATTACCACGGACGAAAAGATACTGAGAAATCCAGCATTTGCAATATTCTAAAAAGAAATGTGTAAAATGTAAACACAATTCAAATATGTTTGATTATATTTTGAAGACAATTACTCAATCTTCATACTTTCTTCCTATAATTATTAAACAGTTGTGTGCCACTTAAACTATGTCTTCAGTCTCCACTTTCATGTCAGAGCTGGGATCTTTTGGACACATCTAAAAAAATTATATCGATGATATTAATGCTATGGTTCATCACATTGTAAATTTGTTATTTCTATAGTCGGTATGTATTCTAGTACATATTGACGCTGTAAGTAACTTAATTGAGCTATGGAGCTAATATAGGCACTTTTTAGAAACTGTAATCAGAAAAATGTTATCACAATGAAAGCTAGAAAAAAAATGTTCCCCAAAACTCTCAGGGAAAAACAGCTTCACAGATTACTCTGATAATATGATTACTTCATAATTAAAACACCAAATGTTTGGTGGCAGGATAATATCATGTTGTGATATTATAACCCTGACCAAAAAATTATTTCTAGATCTGCATAGTTGTCGTCGTATGATAAATTACCCCCGCCCCACTAAAACATAAAATAATCGTTGAGAATCAATAAGATTTGTTTTATCCATTGATGATGGCTGAAAATTCTGCTAACCATTTGCCGTTTTTGCTTGGTTTAGGTTACGGTTATATCTACACGCACATACTCACATACATGCATTCATACATACATACACACTAAAATACTATCATGCTACATATATATATATATATATATATATACGTATATATATATATATGTATATATATATATATGTATATATATATATATATACACATATATATATATGTATATATATATATATACATATATATATATATATACATATATATATATATATATATATATATATATGTATATATATATATACATATATATATATACATATATATATATATATATATATATATATATATATATATATATATATATATATATATATATATATGTATGTATGTATGTGTGTATGTATGTATGTATGTATGTAAGTATCAATTTACTCAACTTCTTCTTCAAGTTATCTCCCTTACAATTGCAATTTTTCCATGACAGTGGCCGGGGTTATTCGCTATTTCATTCTAGATGGTGATAAGCTGTAATTTCCACAAAGGCCCGTGATCTTTCTAGCACGAAAACACTGCAATCTGAAATCGATTTTCATTTTTGTATCGTAAGTTTTCTTGTTAACATAAGTAAAACTATCCATTTTTTCTTTTTACATTCGTTGCATAAATTTCGATAGAGTGCTAATTTTGTTTTCATTATTTGTATAAATAAACATCGCTATTTTTCAGCTTTGTAACGCTGAAATATGTCTGAAGAAATATTTAGAATGTAATTAAGGGACTTTTGAGTACCTAAAAGTAAACACACACACACACACACACACACACACACACACACGCATTTCCTTCACAATACAGTTACTCATTTCAACTAAAAAGACGAAATGATTTGATACAAGTGATTACTATGGATTAAATTTCAAACATCTATCAGTGTTTAAGAATGTGCCACCCTTGGATACTTAAAGCAGGTTTTAAACTATTTTTTGAGGCTTTGTTCCTGAATTTGGGGATCGATATAGTTGTTATCAAGTACTTAACTGAGTTTTCCGATGAGTTCATTCATAACACCTTTCTCTCTCTCTCTCTCTCTCTCTCTCTCTCTCTCTCTCTCTCTCTCTCTCTCTCGCTTTTTCAATATTTGACTCGATGTATTTAGACAATCATTTCAAACCAATTCCGTGATTTTTTTTCAAACCCCGAGAAGAATTTGAGGAGCTCAACTCAGGGGAATATTTACACCTTCAAATTAGAAATAGCTAAAGCGGCCATCGTCATTGTTACGTATTTTCCTTTTTAGTCGAAGACACAGCATGTTAGGATTACTTTTTTTCCCATTCAATACATTTCTTCCGAAAGATGTTCAATTTTGTTTTCAATGTTCAGATAATATTAGATTCAAGATACATAATAACAAGTTATTTCCTTAGAAAACTGCAATGCATGTTGACGAAACCAATTCTTGTCAAAAACCTATTGTAATAATTCTGACTACTTCATGAAGTGAATAAAAGTACTTATTTGCTAATCAAATATTGGATACCCGTCATACAAGATTTGGCGGGGAAAATATATGCTAAAAAAATCCCACTGGATGTTTTTTTCTAAAAAAAAAGGTGCATTCAATTTGGCAGGAATCTAGAGCTTGGGGCGAAAAAACATTGAATTCCTCCTTGGCTTGGTTGTTTTCGACTGTAAGCTCCGTATTTTACGACTGCAGGCTACGCATATATAAATATAACTGTTCGGAGGAGGATTTTTTTCGGTTGTAGTTTAGTTGTAGAATAATGGGGCAGATCTTCTGGCCTTCTAAATCCAATGTCCGAAAGACCTTGGTTTTTCAATCCTTCAAAAAATCAGCTTCGTGCGCATAAGATTAGTTTGCATGGTTAAATCCAGTCATTAGCAAATTTACCAGTTAAAAAATCACCTCTCTCATCCAGTGATGACTGTTTCTGTACTATTCACATGGACCAATTTATAGTACTTGATTATTATGCAAAAGACAATCTCATATCTATGTCTGAATTCTCAACATTCACTGCTTTCCTTCAGCCCATTATATTTGGGTCTTAATCTTGTTTGCTCTTATACAATAGTTTTGTGTCACCAGGCATAGGGATCCAGCTATTTCCTTCATATGCTCCCTTTGTAAGCGTAACTATGTCCCCTCGTCCAAAATTCGTTTCTTTTGTTCCTTGTAATGTTCCCATTCAAACCTTCAACTTCTCATATTGTGCCCTTCTAATACTTCATTTGTCTTCATCAGTGCAACTCGAAATATCGTTCGAGTTAATTAGTCTTCCTTGATTAACTACTTTTTTTTTCTCTCAATCGTCAGACTGGCCCCCAGATATCCTCTAATGGACATTGCCCAATTACTCATTCCATTGGTTATGTTTCTGGTTTTGGGATTAATATTTTTCTTGTTCTCCTGAGATTTTTCCAGTGGATTTTCAAACCGTTTCAGTCGTCTGATTGGGTGGTCCCAAGTCCTACGGTTCATCTATCTCTGTTCAGTAATAGTATTCCAAACTTCATGCCAATATACTGGATGAAGATCTTTACTGGTAGTATCAAGTTCTGTATTTTTGGCAAGATATCGAAAGTCTCATATAAGTGGTTGAGTATTCCCCATAGCTTTCAAATGTATACAAAAATTCTTCAAGATGGAGAATGTGGCCTCAATGCTATAAGAAAACAATGTGAATATAATTTTCCCCTGAAAATACCTCTTCTCATGATGACCGGTTTGTTCTTTTACTGATTTAATTTCCCTTTTCATCCGTCGTGACTTTCACTGAATGATTTGAAAGTATCAAAATAATAGATAATTCTTTTAATCAAGGCAGTGGCAACATATTGTAGACGTTTGTTTTAAACTATGCATGTCATTGTTAGTTTTTATTCCCATTTGTTTTACTTTTTTACTGACATTTTCCTCTTTGAATAAAATTCTTCAGTTTGTGAGTGAAGAATATATTTCTTCAGCTATTGGTAAGTGCCAATATCCCACAATATCGGGATGCAAGTGATATAAATGTTATTATTACCATTATTGTGATTTTGAGGAGTTAAAATTCATTATTCCTTCATCATCCACAATGAGATATTCGCTTCCATCAGGTATTTCTGTAATCGATGCCACCCCCTCGAAATATATATATATATATATATATATATATATATATATATATATATATATATATATATATATATATATATATATTCCACTTTAAAGCGCCGTTAAGTTAGTAATCTCCCTCAGATTCCTTGTCTAGTTATATATATTCATTCCATTTGCATACATGTCTTTGATCTCAATTCATTCATATCTTTTTATGTGCAATCATATCTGGCTTCATGGCTGTCAATGTCTAATATTTCAATGTTTTCACGTCTTTTGCTCAGTTTATCCACTTTAGATGTTGCCAAGTTACATCCCTTGCTCTTTGTCGCCAATTTAGAGGTTTTTCATCTAAATCTAGAGGTTTTTAGTTGCATGTAGATGTTAGAAAATGCTATTCAGATTATTTTTGATGGAATAATAATCATTCCAATTCGTTATAATGAAATCAGTAATAATTTCAATGAAATAAGTAATATTTAACTAAAATATATTAAAATCACTTTCAATTTATCAATAATGAAATAAATATTTTTGAGAATTCAGATATGTATCTGGAAAATTCTGACGTTTCAAGGTAATGTATGATATAGTTAGTCTCAATTTTAGACGTAGTATCGATAATAAAGTGGGCAAAACGCGTATAAGATCTTCTCAGAAGAAAAGAAATAGCTCATCTATGGTCCGACTTTAAGGAGCGCTTTGAATTCGCCCACGAATCTACCTTCCTTTTGTGTTCTTCTTTGCGTTAACATAACCTACTCGGAATGAATGGCTCCAGTTGCTTCTGCTTATCCATCTTCTAACATTTTTTCCTTCTTTTATCAATCTGCACATTTTTATTTCATCATCGTATAACATAGTATTGTGTATATATTTCGGAGTTTTCTTTTAATACTGGTTAAGCCTACAATTCCTTGCTGATATAATTTGATTTATTTATCATATCACAGCTGTTGGTCCTTTGGAGTGTTTTATATTTCATCAATTCACAATGTGATTGGATCTTGTTATTTTTCTTGATTCTTCTGTAATTCCGCTTCTTTTGGTAAATATTTAATTTCTTCTCCTTCAATCTCCCATCTGTTCTTTTGATTTTTTTTGCAGGTCTGTTGCAGTGTATATTTTCTAACATTAAACATGTCATACATAGATACATCCATCTAGTAGCCAGATGCCAGATGGGAAGAAAAGCATTTTTTTCACGGTAGGTATTCATTTTGAACAAAATATCTCCCTTTGTTGACGCACAGGATTCCTTGGTTGATACTGAACTCTTCAATCGAACATTATACGAATAAAGTTTTA
Source organism: Thysanoteuthis rhombus (assembly GCA_963457665.1). NCBI lineage: Eukaryota > Metazoa > Mollusca > Cephalopoda > Oegopsida > Thysanoteuthidae > Thysanoteuthis > Thysanoteuthis major. Next base: position 30,143,936 of record OY735199.1, on the reverse strand, counting down.
GATAAAAATTCAAGAAAAACCTCTTGTCAAGATACGTACTCATTGATCCACCAACGTACATTTGTTCCTGTATATATAAAGTTTTCAATCCGTTTTAATATCATTTTTTCTTCGTTTCAATATTCCTTGGTATGAATATGTTTATTTTTCTTACATCAAAATGAGAAACCAAAACAATCAACTTACGTTTTACTGGTTTTTCCATTGGGTTCTGCAGGCTATGTATGTATGTATGTATGCATGTATGTATGTATGTATGCATGCATGTATGTATGTATGTATGTATGAATGTATGCATGTATGTATGCATGTGTATATGTATGTATGTATATTTGACGCATTACGAGTAAGAATGTCCTTTTTTGTTTGTTGAAAATTACTCTTACCCTAAATTTAAGTCTTTAGTGATTTAACGAATAATGATGGGTTTGGCAGCCAATAAATGCAATTCAATAGAAAATGGACTTGGAAGAGCCCCGACCACGAGACAAAGAGTGACATAGACTTCATCCTAGCGGACTTAAGTTAGCTGCTTAGTGTACTTGGGTAGGTAAAGACGACAGTTTAAAAGTAAATTTGAAAGAAGGGCAAATGTCTCATTGCAAACTATTAATTATGGCTTGAAAATCAGCGTGAAAAGCCGGTGGTTAGATCGCAATGCTGAAAGCTGTGAGATGTCCAAGTCATTTCCTCTTTGGTAAGACAATTAAATTTTAGCGGAGATTTTTGTATGCGAAACAAATTCAGTTGACACGATTCATGTACTTATGAGAGTCGATATGTGTCGGACGCTAGGAACAGGAGCAGAGGTTAGCAGTTGAGTGTTATGGTTAAAATAAAAACGACGGTTCAAAATGAAATTCGCAAAAAATCAACTACAGGACTACATCATTTCTTTGCATACATAGTTTTCAGTACTTGAACTGCAACATCAGATAGTTTTCTAGAAGTAAAAAAAGCAACATATAACCATTCATCACTAAACATTGGTTAGTAGATTATTACTAAAGGCGTGTCCTTACGAAAGTCGCTGAAATGGTTGTTTTGGGTTTGTTTTTTTTGTTTTTTGTTATTGAGTGTACAGCCAGTTTGTGTCACTCGGCACAAGTTTTTTCTCTTTGTTTCAAAACATCTCTTCTTGTCAGTGCATCACTAATTATGGTATTATATTGAATAAACACAGTTGTTTTGAAGGTTGACAATTTCAAATTGAAAATAAAAACCCGGCCGAATCTGAATGTTCCCTAAAAGTATTACATTTGACCAAATTTTCAGATTTGACTTATTTGTTGGCATGACAGTTGGAGTAAATGAATTCAATAATTCAATCGGGTAACTTTAACTATCACCCTTATCGTTACTCCCAATTTTATCAGCACTAAAATAAGTATGATCATTTCCTGGTAGTAAGTTTTAATTATCCTCACCCAGGGATAGACAGCCAGAGTTTTTAGTGAAAAATACGACGTGCGAGTATCTGTATTCCTGAGTTAAATCACTGAAAATACAATCACCAAGGGTCTTTCTAACATGATCTCGATGGTCCTGCCACCTCATTTGGGGCTGATGAATGATCAACTATTGGAGTTCTTATTTTCATATTGAAAGAGCCAACTTGAAAAATCCTTTTGTCCCTCTGTTACTCGTATATCTTGGGTCAGTTGATAGTGTCTGGAATTCAGCAAGAGATGAGAACGCTTGAGGCAGATATCAAGAATAGCGCACTGTCTTAACCACGGAGGAATTGGTAAGAATTGTCTGTAGTCTCCTCCCAGAAGAATTATCTAACTACCAAATATATAATGTACTTCACTTGTCTCGTAGGCATTTATCGATAGTAAGAAGTGCAAAAGTCGGTATCATCAATGCTTGACCAAAAATGATCAAAATTTGACCTCTTAGAAGAAAAGGTTGTGAGGAGGTGAAAGATGTGTTACACACGCTTGTTTTTGTCAATGGTACAGATATATTGAATAAACAATATAATGTTTTACCACCAGACAGCAATATAGCTTGAATACATCTCCACACGACACATGACAATTGAAGAATTTTGATGTTAGGGTGAGAAAAAAATCAAAAATGTTCTGCTACATTGCCCTGGAACATCGACATTTTAAACATTATCATTATTATGTGGAGAGCTACGTTTTCCGTTTAGTCCCACTTGTATCTTCGATTCAGAAATTTTTCTATCATCCAACCTTTTTTTAATTTTCTTTTTTTTTTTTGGTTTTTCCTGTTCAGGGTCATTTTTTAAGAGTCTTAGTCGGATGCATGCATTCATGAAAGTTGGCATAATTTTTTCTTCAACCATTTTCATTTCTTCATGCTCTTAGAATACGGAACAGCCTGAAAAGAGATATTTTCAACACCTTAATGACTCACTAAATACAGGTGACCACCTATTTGATGTTATTTTCTTTTGATTGTTCATTTTCTGTCACGTTCACGCAATGAGCAGAAATATTATGATGCAAGAAATTACATGCATTTTTTCACCATTGAATTTGATGTCGATGATAATTACCCCCCCCCCCAAAAAAAAAAGCATGAGCTGCCGCGCTAATTCAATGGGCTTTTCATTGTGGTTTTTGTTTTCAATCGTCAATGACAGATTTCAATGAATAAATCTCAATAAAATTTTTTAGGCTGTTTAATTAAACATAACAGGATCAAATTTGCAAACAAATTTACAAAAATACATCATTTTACTGAATTTTGACTCACCTTGATTGGGTTATTTAAAAAATTTTTCAAAAAAGCCCATGTCTGGAATGGCAACCTTGTATATTTACCAACATTCTGAAGGAGCAACGTTTTGCAGATACCGATCCGAAACCAAATAACTAAATTATCTCATGATAGTTTCATTTTTATGAATCAATTGATGAGGATATGGAAATATTACATAGGAATAATGACAAGATTATTGATTTGAAAGATTATTATTATCATCATCATCATCATTATCATTATTATTATTATTATTATTATTATTATTATTATTATTATTATTATTATTATTATTATTATTATTATTATTATTCATTTTCACACTATGTGCTTGGTGGTCACTACCGAAGACGGCAAAACTCCTCAAGTGTCAAGCCCACGTCTTCACACTCTCACAGTCGACAGCAGTATTGCGGATCACAGTTTCACACCAATAGACTGGTAGTTGCCACTGAAGATAGATTGACAGTTTCTCTTCATGTCTCCATTGTTCTTTTCCTATCGACCTCATCTATCAATGCAACATTTTGGTTTGTACTGTCTCCACCTTGGTTGTTAGGCCATCGCTAAAAGTTGGGTGCCGTACATTTCACATTCACAATACTCTCCTCAGTATTTGTGCAGTCGCCAGTAATGCTTTGATCTGTATAGCCTCAATCCTTCCCAATACGCCCAGCTCCTCAAATCTTATTTCAGTGCCTTTTGTATGGTTCCCAGTGCAGCTTCTATTACTAGTACCACACTGACTTCCATCTTCTGCACTTTCTTCAGATCCCTTGTCTGCCCCTGGCATTTGCCTCGCTTTCAATATCTTCCCTATTCACTCTGTGACCCAAAGGTTCAGCCACGTCTATTTTTCGGCAGTTTCCCTTTCCCTTGTCCAAGAATTGCAGATCTAGTCTTCTCACTTATACGGGATGGTCAGTTTGGATGTCACAGTCTCTGAGTGACTTGTGGCTTCTGTTTTCCAGGGAAGTCTCCGATTCGTGCTGATACCATTTGATCGTATTATCGAATCCCATTTATTTGCCCGATACCAAGTATTTAACTGCTGCTACCCTGTCCTGTCAGTTTTTTTGTAATCTTACTAAACAATTTGGATATATTTACTGGTTATATGATTCAAGATTTCATCATTCTTTTCATATCGGCGGTATTTGCCGTTTGTTTGGGTTCTATCGATTTTTACCATGACACACTTCGTCTTTAAGCTTTTTTTTGAGATGTCATGATGATCAATTCTGTTTCTCTCCTCAGATTTCCTCAGCGTAGCCATGTCCATTATCTCTCAGCTACATTTGTATCCGTCTTTCGAATTATCTGTATATTTATCTTTCTGTTGCAATCAATCTTTGTTGGTTCTGCTGCTCTTTCGTTTGCTTTTTTTTCTTTTGCTGTTGTTCGTTGCACTGCTACGGGCGTGATTTATAATGCCTTCACTATTTGCTTGCACATACCCATCTAATCCTGTTTTGACTCTTAGAAATACTTTCATGCTGATGGGTCCTCCACCACCTTATTTCCTCTTCACATACAGTATATATGTATCATTCTAGGAGTGTAAAGACTTGTGCATTGTCCTAAGCTTTCTCCTTGGCCGGACCATTGATTGGCATTCTTCTTTTGTCCATCCAAAGAATGGACTTGTGTATCTATCAATTCTGTCCACATGTCCATTCCTTTTATTAGATTTCTGCTATTCAGTTTGATCTCTAATCCTTTTTTATCATTGTGAGGTAATCTTCTTTATTTTCTCTTTCATTTCTCCCCGTTTCATCGCGTCACTTTCGGGAACCACTGGGTATCTATAGTGGTCCCGTGTGGTCAATGCTCTGGCTTTTTTGCTGTCCACTAATTTGATTCCTTCTGTTACTGTGAGCTTTCCTTTGCACATTACCACATTTCATCTCTCCCGATGTCTTTTACTTTACTGATCAATGTTTCGAGCTTTTCTCTGTTTTTTGCAAATAGTTTTTTGTCCTCGTTCATGAGGTGGTTGACTTTCCCCTTTGTTTTTTTTTAAGAATTGGTATCCTTTGCTGTTTTTCTGTTGAATGGTATCATAGTTGAAACAAATAGTAATAGTTTGCTAATTTGTCCTGAGGCTTTGCTTTCATCTAGGCAACATTGAAGTCAGTGGATGAGTCTGTCATGTACTCTGGAGAATCTCTGAAACCAATATCCATGGATTCTATCAGGCCCTGGTGCTTTCTAGTTTGTAATTTGTTCGAAGGTGTGAAATGAAGCTTCATTCAATACTACATAACCTTTGCCATCTATATCTTGAATTTCTGTTTTCATATTATCTCACTATTTAGGAACTGTCCCGGTATATCGTCCATGAAATTATTTGCCTCCGTGGAGTCCACTTTTTCTGTTGTTTTTTTTCTCTCTCTCTATTCAGGTCCCGGTGGTGGTGGTGGTGGTGGTGGTAGTATTATTATTATTATTATTATTATTATTATTATTATTATTATTATTATTATTATAATAATAATAATAATAATAATAATAATAATAATAATAATAATAATAATAATAATAATACTACTACTACTACGTTTACACAAGATACGTAGTTTTTTCAAGTTTCCTGCCCCTTTTCTCAGCATTCCCCCAGACCTTAGCAATGTCGTGGTTTAAACTTCCTCAAAAGATGTCTGGCAGTCATTGCTTAAGGCTATCACCGTAGGTGTCCCAAGCTCCCCAGTCCCCATCTAAGCTCCCCACACATCACAGCAGCCTAATGTTTTTTACTGTTATACTTTCCTTACCTTTAATTATCCATGTCTTTTTCTTTGCATTCTAGCTGCTTAAGCCATTGCTGACGACTGGAGGTCGTGAGGCTCATATTTCTAATATTTCCCCCGCTTTAGATGCAGACGCCATTAGTGTGTTGGTCTGCTGAGTCTCGATATTTACCGTCATCCTTAAGTCGTAACTTAATTGTCTTCTGCATTGTTTCCAGTGAGCCTACTCTTCATGATACTACCCTGATCTTCACATTTCATTTTTCCCCATACCGAGGCTTACTATTTTCAACCTCTCATATATCAACTCTGAAATCTGCAGACAGAGCTACCATCATCATCATCATCAGTGGTAGTAGTAGTAGTAGTAGTTGTGGTAGTAGTAGTAGTAGTAGTATCAGGTAGGTTCTCTTTCCTATGTCAATGATCAGCAGGCCCTGCCCTTGTGCTTTGATGGAGTGGTCTATTGAGATGTCGAAGTCCTTGAATAATTCGTGACTTCTAATTTCCAGGACAGTCTCCGGTGTTTGCTCGTGTCATTGGTCTACATGGTTCCCAGCTTACAAGAGTTGCTGCTCAGCCTTCCGTGTTCCTGTACAATTCCGCTCACTTGACCAACAGTCAGATCCCCTTCTCCTCAAATGCAACGTTTTGTTTGTCTTGGCGCTGTTGACCTCTGCCATCACATTGTTCGTCCTGATGAACTTTGGTCGACTGCCGTGAGAGATTTTGTTTCTCTCTTCGAGTTGCCTTTGCGTAGACATGCCCATGTGCACACTTTAACATACTTTCCCTGCTGATACCGCTATTCCCCCAAACATAATGTATTTATCATCTCTCAGGTTAGAGTCATGGCTCGTCACGTTTCCTTTTTTTACTGGGCCATTGTTTGTGGTTTGTATTTTGTTCATCCAAGAAATAGACCCTCAATGATTATAATTATCTATATCTACCCCTTCAACAGATCTCGTAATCCATCAAAGTACCGTAATCAACTAGAGATTGAAAAAAAAGACAGTGCATGGAATTTTATGCCATACGAATAAATGGAAACAGGAAATGAATTATATGAGAGAAATGTTGAAATGAAGAAAAGGAAGAGGGACATTGTCGTCACAGACGCAGTTTAAGTGGAGAGATAGATAGAGAAAGAGAGAGAAGAAGGAAGGAAGAGAAAATAATGGAAAACAGATGTCAAGGTACAGAGGAGTAGAAAGGATAGAGAGAAAAGGAAGATAGACAGGAAAGGAGGGAGGAATGGAGGAAGGGAGGAAGGGGCAGAGTTAATGCTGGGATAGCGAGAGGAAAAAAAAGAATTAATGAATGCCAGACATGTTTTTTATCCATGATTTAATCATTGGTGCAGAAAAAAATAATACTTTCAATTGTATTCTATTTCAAGGTTTAACGAGATTTTTTCTAGGTACAACTATTTACATATTAATCTTGCTTTTCGGATTTGTATCGTCGAATATCAAGTTTGTAAATTCAAATCAAAACTAGATCGATTTTTTTTTTTTTTTGGTATTCATTTACGCAATTGAAAATTAAAAAAAATAATTCTCTTTTCATGAGGGAAAGTGAAGTCAAACTATTTCCTTCTGATTTGTGTATTTGATGTTTCTAGCGTAATTAAAAATAATTTTGAATTGTAGGTCCCACTATGATTTTCAAATTGCTTGAAAGTAATTCAAATAATAAAAAGAGTGTACTTTTATGATTCCTTTTTTCAAGATTTTAATATTTGTGGTATGTCAAACAAAATATGCTATAGAGCTGCTGCTGCTGCTGTTAGTGACGATGATCATCAGAGCAGTAGGGTTTCTTTTGGGATGCACCTTTCATAGCCATGAAGTCAAGATGGAAGTGCAGTATATGCTTTTCCCACCTCAACAAAACACAGCATTAACTTCTCGTTTTGAATTTCAGATATCATTTTGGTTGTATCTGAATAGTTCCTTTCATTAATTTTAAAACCATCCCTGTTTCTATGTTTTATAATTATCATCTACTCTAGGCTCACTGTGTTCTACTCTGCTGAAATAAGTGCCCACAGTACTCGGAAAAATGATGCAAATGAGGATTAGGTTAATTTCTTTAATTCATGATCAAGATTATAAAGATTGTAAAATATCTGTTAATACTCCATGTTGTAAAATTGACCACGTTCTTTTATAGTAATACTTATTTCATTAAACTATCCATCCTTTTTTTTGCTGTAATCTCGAGTAAGATTGATTTAAAGGGGGGTAAAGAGAAGGGAGGAAGGATGGATACATTGTTTACTGAATGAGTAAGAAGAGAGGGGAGATTGAGTTAGGTACTTTTATAAGAGGGTATTTGGAGGAGGAAAGACAAGTTTTTAGTTCATTGAAAGAACAGAGAGAGAAAAGGGAGAGGATATACGGTCAGATTGATTAGAGGAGTGATGAAAAGAGAAATAAGAGAGTAGATTAGTATAGCGTATAAAAGAAACTGCGATTAAGATCAACAAGAATCGACAGTTAAAAAGTAGCAATGAATTATCGATAAATAATTGAAAATACATCATCTAATGAATTAGATAAACTACCAGTTAGAAGAGATCAGCTTAGAGGAATTCCAGTATTTGAGAGGGTCTAAAGATTGTTATTCATCCCCTTAGTTCAATGACAAGAGTTGCTGTTCCCACTCTCTTGTATAAATGGTTGGGATTTCTATTATTTCCAGTTATTTATTCTTTATTGCGATCTGTGATGTTCATATATTCATTCACCACCGGAAGGAAACCGGCATTGGTTCAGTTGCAATAAAAAGCTGCAAAAAATTGAGATGGTGGTAAATAGTAGTAAAACATTACTCATAGAGATTCATATCACTTCATCCAATAAGATGAAATAATTTCACATCTATTTTTCTTGCAAGCTTAGTCTAATGATGTATTTCAAGCATTCACCATTTTAATATTGAAGGCACTCAATTTTGGGTACAACAGCATTCAAATTTGGTCTGATGCAGCCTAAGATGTGGGGTAACCCTCGTTAATTGTTCGATGTAAGGTCTCTACGGATGACAATCTGACTTGACAGTTTAATAGTTTAACCAAAGTCTTATCACAAAACTTGTTCAAAATATAGACATGGTTCAAAATTGTGTTCAGAAAAGATGATCTAGTGATCGGCGTTTGGACTGAATAGTGATAGACCATGTATGGAGATTTGACATCCCAACACCAATATATTCCAGAGCTTGAAATTTGGTCTCCTGTGCATGATACCGAATTAGTTTCTCTCAAGGAGGGAATCGTATGCCCATGGTGGGAATTAATCCACCCACCCATCAAAGTGGGAATCGGAATGAATAAACTGATTTGGTCCAAAATTAGGTTAATTTCTCCTTATTCAAGATTGGAAACTTCGTGAAAAATCCGAGGAAAATTCAATTCAGCATTTCTATGATATTTCTTCGTTTTTTTTACTGTAAATTAAAGAGATAGATATATGATTTATGTTATTACAATATATCTTTTTTTTCTATTTTGAACTTGTGTTATATGGTTTAATAAGAAGGCCGGAATACGGGAGAAAGGAGGTTGTTAAGTACTTTACTGAAGAGGTAAGAAGGAAGGGAGTTTGATAAGAGTGTAAGAGAGGTGGAAATGAAAGTCCAATGGTTTGCCGAGAGGCTTAGCGAGAATAGAACGAGAGGAGATGAAGTCAATTGAATAAGAGGGAGAGCAGTGCAAGAGTAGATAATACGAGGGTACAAGAAAACGTTAGGTAGTTTAATAAAAGGCTACAATGAGAGAAGGGAGAGTTCCATTGCGTTTGAGTGGAAGGAAACTGATAGGTTGTGGTAGAAATGATAAACATTCGGATGAAAGCAGATTGTAACGTAAAAGTGCAAATAACAATGGACAATACTTCATCAAATAAAAATAGTTAAATGGATAAAATGGAACTCGGATACTGAATAAAATTTTATAACAAATGCAGGAAAGTTCAGAAGACGTATCGACTGACACTTACGAGAGTTAAATATTAATTTGGAATTATGCTAACTACTGATACCGGCTGCCAAGTGGCAAGAGTGGTCGATCCGTATTCTAGCGATTCTCCGGCGGAGAATGGCATTGGTTGGATCCTCAACCGGAAATATTTTTTCAGTTGCAAAAAGAGGAGTGGAAATTGAGATGGGGGTGAATAGTTGCAAAAATTGTTACTGAATTACAAAACTTCATCTAATAAAATAAAGAGATAAATGAATTGGATTTCCAAAACCAAATTATCAGTTAATAAGGAACATGACACAGAGAAGATCAGAATATGAGGGTGAAATCGACTGTTTGATTTCGATTTGTTACTGATACCTGTAATCCTGACAAAGATTCGATCTAGCAAAAAAGAGAACCTCTTTCATTGAAATGTGTTACTATATATGTATATATATATGTGTGTGTGTATTGAATAATCGAAAATATTAAATATTTTTATACAAATATTTCCACAGTACATTTGAAAAGGGTACTATGATAAAATGGTAGAAAGGGAGGTAAAATGTTGTTAAGCAGTTCACCAAAGGAGTAGGAAGAGAGGCTGAGGGAAACGTGTGGAGTAGTTGATTGAGCAAGCAGGAAAAGAAGGTGGGGGGTTGGTTGTTTACGAAGGGGATATGAAAAGAGATGGGAGAGAAGATAGAGCCAGTTTGATAAGAGAAAAAAGTGAAAAGGAGGAATAGATATGTAGTTTATAATTGAAGGAAAAATGGCTTGTTAGTTTTGATAAGAAGATACGAAGGGACGACAGAAAAAATTGTAGTGTCTGAGTGGTTGAGAAGAAGGTGAAAGGAAGAATTAAAGTAGTTTATTTGAGAGGGTAGGAAGGGAGGATGAAAAAAATGTTATATACGTCATTAAGAGTGTAAGGGATGGAATGAGAGAAAAAGTGTTTTGTAGTTTATTTGGCAGTTTGTGAATCTTTGCATCTGATTCTAATTCCTGTCAAGAAATAATCATGGATAAACAACAAAAATTGTAAGAGTAAAACACGAGAATGAGAAGATAATCTTACTTGCTAACACTCGGGGGAAGTCCTTGGGACCTTTTGGTGCTGTGCAATGAGCTAGTGAGGGCAATGAAGCAGCAGCTAAAAGATAGGACTCGTGATTCATGTGTCTGCAGTGAAGGCGAAATCATGCAGAGAGAAAAAAGGAAGAAAATGCTGTGGTCATCATTCAACGTTGTGTTTCTTTCACTTTTTCTCAACTTCAGGGTCCTGCTGCTGATGAATGATGTCAGAAGATGAAACACGGCAGATGCAAGGTAAAAAGCGAGAAAAAAATGGAAGAAAGCCGGGAAAGTCGGCTGGGGTTAGAAAGAAAGTGCACGACCCATCCTCTCCAAGTGAAAGAAACGGTGGTTACCTCGCCTCTCAGAGTACTCTGTTGGCCACAGGCTGTGAGTGGCCTTCTTTAGAAGAGGCTTCCTGATTGTAATGGAGGTAACATAGGTCGTGTGCCTCAAGAAAGGGCTCAGCCTCAATCAAGACATGGAAATAAAATACTGTTTCTGACGACCACTTGAGGACAATAGTTACGCCCGAAAAGATTTATGAGTTAGCAAAAACGCTTATCCTTTTCTGAATGACCTGTATTCATTGATATGTTTGAACAAGCTAAAGCTCAACCAGAGACCTAAGGCTGGCAACCTTTTAAGTTAAGACAGTCCGGGCTCATGAGATATATATGTATATATAAGAGGGGACAGGGATTAATGTACAAAGACGATACAACACTTTTCCAAACGTACTTTTACACATTCATGAAGTGATGCATATTGGATATTATGCATATATTCACATTGACATTTTTTCCAATAATGTCTGTAGTGGATGTAACAGCTATTTTCTGTATTGTGTGTACTCTGGGCTTCGAAGGTATGTTGTTAGAAAGTTCACTGGTGTTTTTTTTAGTATTTCTCCTTTCTTCATGTTTTATCATGTCATATTTGAGAACTCCCAGGCATATTTCGGTAGTGTGTGGTCAGTCCTTTAATCTTTCTGCTGTCCGGAAGTTCAATTCTTTCTGCCATTATAAGATTTCCGATATTATTATTACTATTATTATTATTATTAGACCCTGGTTGAGGTCATAGATCTTATATTTCTAGCATTTTCCTCAGTATCCATGCAGTTCCTGGCAGTGCAGTCGTCTGTACAGTCTCAAACATTCCTTTTATCCTAAGTTCCTCCACCACCCCGTCAGTGTCTTTGGGACAGTTCCTAGTGCGCCTATTATTTCTGGTACTACCCTGAGTTTCATGTTCCAACCTTTTTCTGTTGTCGTGCTAAATCGTGGTATTTTCCCAGTTTTTCACTCTACTTCCTCTTTACTCTATGGTCAGCAGGAGCGGCCACGTCTATTATGCGGCAGGTTTACTTCGCCCAGTCTTCTCGCTTAGATGAGGCGGTTCGTTTTGAAGTGAAAGTCCCAATGTAATTTGTGGTTTCCATTCTCTAGGAGTGTCTCCGCTTTTCCATATGGTTAAATCTCATCCGTTTACTCAGTTCCCCGTGTATCACTATTGTATCTGTGTTTATACTCCTTCTGGGCTTGTTGACTACATTCGCCACTTCTGCGGTTTACGGTGTCATCACTTTAACTAGGCGGCACTTGCTCTTTATCTGTGTTTTGTCGATTTTTGTTTTGATAGAGTTTGTTCTGATGCTTTTGTTTTGAGGTGCCATAATGAGCAATTCTGTTTTCCTTATCAGGGTCTCTTTCCGTAGCCATGTCCATGATCTCCCTTCTGCCACTTGCAGCATCTGTTTGTTTGGGTTTTTTTTCAAATATTCTTTGTATATTTTTTTCAGTTCTCATTTTTCTTTCCTTTTCTTGCTGTGCTATTCAATTGTTTTCTACTTTATTATGATCCACGTTCACCTGCGATGTCTGATGGTCATCGCTGGAGACTGAATTACAACACATCTCCTTGAGTTTTTAACTTTCCTCTCAACTCCGTTACATATCACAGCACCACTGTGGTTTGAACTGTCTTAACAGTTCCTAACTTTACTTAACACATTTTTTCTTACTTGGAGTGAGGCTTTTCTTTTTTCTAATTGTTGTTGTTATGGTTGTTGTTGTTGTTGTTGTTGTTGTTGTTCTTCTTCTTCTTCTTCTTCTTCTTATTATTATTATTATTATTATTATTAATATTATTATTATTATTATTATTGCTATTGTTATTGTTAATATTTCTAATCATCAACATTATCATCATCATCATCACCATATGCATTGTGCTTTCGTCTTTGTTTTCATGGAGATTGTTCCTCCAAAGATAATATCAAAATTCACCTTCCACTTTTTTTTCTTTTCTTTCCAGACAATCATATCCTCTTATCTCTTTCTACAATCCGTCACATTTTTCTCAGTTAGGCCTCATTCCATCCGCTAAACATAAAGAAATGGAAAAAAAAAACATCATTTGTGGATGGATACATTCTTAAAAGGACTACATTCTATTGATCAAAACTTGCATACAAATCCCAGCATGCAACTATTCAAAGCATTTTTCATGAAACAAAAACATGTTTCTCTCAATTATGTTCTTGGATCTGTAACAAAAATGGTGGCCTGGGTGCATGTCAGTCGAAAGTTACTGCCGATAATGCCAACTTCCAATTTTCATGGTTTATCTATTATAAACAGATGTAGTGCAATGAATAATGAATAAATTGTGTCAGTGACGAAATGCAGAAATATAACCTATTGAATAATGAAACGACCACAGCCAAAAATATTCTGCTAACATGCAAATTATGTCGCTGTTGCTTCAATGAATAGTAATATTCCTTATTCATTGTTTTAATAATCGAGAAGAAAACAATGATTTGGCTCTCTGGATTTTAGCAGTTAGAAATTTTGCTTAAATAGAGGGCATCCTATCGAAACCCCTTCTAAAGTAAATTTATATTACATCCAGACCCATTGCATTACTTGCTTTATCAAATAACTGAATTGAAATCATAGAGAAAGAAGTAAAAGAAAGAGTAATTTACTACCAGCTTGAAATAAGACGTTGCCCGAGGAAGAAAACATCCACTTAAACAACACAGTGAACTAATATTATTGAAATATTTTTTCTTCCACAACACAACGAATGAAATTAAAACATTTTGAGATCGTGAGATATTGTTCCATGGGTTTTGTTATAATTTTAGACGTTTTTTTCCCAATAAGTTTTCCTGGTTTCTCGAAAGCTATTTCAATACGAGTTGACCAGCAATGATCTCCGATGATCTTCGAAATTAGCGCCACCCATAGTATCCTTGTAACCCACGTACAATTTTTCCTCCAATAATGTGTTTGTTTGACTGCAATGCAAACCTTTAAAGCCACAAACGAACATCCTAAAGGGCTTCCTCCGACGCTACAGATTTTATTTGACTTTATTTTCGTAACCATTTTTGAGGTTATAAACAAACTCAATATGTCACCTAATTGGTTACAAATTATTTGAATTTGAATGATGAACTTTTCGAAGACTGCTGGTGACTCTGAGGTTATTTTGAAACCAACTTTCTTTGGATATGTCACGACTAAAAATCTTGTGAGTCTTCAATCCAAAGATTAGGTATCTGGAGCCTGTAATTTCAACGGGATGTTGCTGCAGATGCACATACACACAAACTCCAACATTTGTATAGATTCAACATCAACCAGAAAGTTATTGAGTTCCGTCGTCATTTGTCAGAAAAATTACAATTATATCTTTTATTTAGTTAAAGGCACTTACATTACACTGCAGACGTTATATTCAATGAAAGACAATGAAAGTTATTTGGCAGCTTACTGGACGGACGCGTCAAGTTGCTTATCTTGTCAACGCCGTTTTAGCGATCTCTACAGTTATGACACCTATAAATCAAGTTTGTGTCTGCGATACTCCAATCATATTTGCTGTCTCCCTAAAATTGCGTCGCTTTGTTATGTCAACATTACAAAGGGTATGCACAAACTCAAATCTACGAACAATATGACCTTCATTCATGGCAGTCAACTATAAAAAATGTATGTTATCATAGATATTACTTCGGTAAAATGATGTTTAACGTGCTACATTTGTCATTGCTAGTGGGTTGAATCCTTAACAAGAGCCCCATCAGTCACTGTGTTCCAGATTGAGCTAGGTTCAATGATATCAACTATAATAGGGGCCAAACACAGCATACGTGTCTGAATTTTTTTTATTCCCTTGATAGGTTTTTGCAATAAAAACGTTATAGTTGAATAAATGATCACCCAGTATAATCGAGAAATTCTGTCAACAATATACGATAAAAATCTATGAATTTCAAAACTACCATGGGCGTATATTCAGCAGGTGATACGTGTGCGCAGCAAAACCATCAGAGAATTCGTTAATTTTTTTACTTCAAAAAAATTGATTCTGTTTCTCTTAATTCTAGTTTACACAATCAAATTAAGTGGTCAAAAACTCATTGTTATGTGCCCTGCACAAAATTGAGCTCTGATATACAGTTAGGTATGTTTCTATCCTGAAGTACTCTTAGTATTCTTGAATGATCATTCAAGCCGAAAACGATGAAATACGGTTGGTAAATTGTGTTTCTTTTAAATCACACGCCTCTATTATGAATTTTACATGTTTTACACGTATATCTGGATGTTTCTAGATGTGTCCAGATGTCAGAAATCGCTATTTAGATGTGGTTATTCATCATGTAGTAGGTATCTAATTCATTGATTATTAAAAAAAAAACACCAAGATAAATACTGCACAATATTAAACAGAAATTCACGAAATAGCTGCCGGTGCATGTAAAATATATCATAAATTATGACCTAACATATAAAAATTACGGACAACACAAAAAGACCACCAACTCTAAAATATAACTTCAGTAGAAAAATCAACATGCCAATTCGAAGGTTATTGCTTCCGATCAGCATTTTATACCGACACAGAAAAAAAGGGTATTTTATGAAAATGGCCTCATTGCATATGATTCAAATAGTAAATAGATCCCTACTCTAAATCTAAGAAGAGTGTTGATAAAACGTACTGGAAACTGAATGTACTATCAAGCATACAATTAAAGGCAAGTAGTACAAATTTTGTACGAACGTAACAAGTTTTGTGGCCCTGATTCTGACTTTAGCCCCTCCTGTCAATCTCTCTATAACTAACATTGCTATTCCTCAACCACACTTTCTCTGTTCAACCCTTCTCCCTCTCTATTTATTTATGAAGATGTTGTTACTGGATTTTAAGCCGATTTTCATTGCTACAGTCAAAGTCCAGGGATGTTTTGCTTTTCATTGGCATTTGCCCTTCGAGTTAGTGTCAATTATTATTATTATTATTATTATTATTATTATTATTATTATTATTATTATTATTATTATTATTATTATCATTGATTTCCATACCGGTTCCCAGTTGCTCGCCGCTGGAGACCGAGTGACAACAATCTGAAAAGGTCTCCATCTCTCTTCTTCAGGATTTCATAGTCAACAGGAGTGCTGTGATTTACTTTTTCACGGCAATCGCCTAGGGTTATCAGTAAATGCTGGGTGGGTCTCCAGCCTTCATCTATAACACCAGCGCTGTGGTTTGCATCCTTCCACAATTTCTTTCTTTCTCTTTTTTCCCTTTTCTTCCTTTCTCGGTTAAGTCATTGCTAACAGCTGAGGATTGTATTTTTAGATATTTCCCAGTATTCATTCAGTCCCTAGTTGTGCTGTGTCTCTAGAGTCTCAATCATTCCTCTTCTCTCAAAATGCAATCTCGCTTCCAGTGTATTTGGTATTGTTCTGAATGCACCCACTATTACAGGTGCCACCCTGACTTTCATGTTCCACAAGTTCTCCTGTCCCCTTTCCAGGTTTTAGTATTTCCCAAGCTTTTCACCCTCTTTTGTATCAACTCTGTGATCTACTGGCATAACCACGTCTGTTATTTTGAAAATTCTCCTTTTCTTTTCCAAGATTACCAGGTTTGTTTTCTTAGTTTGGATCGGGTAATAAGTTTGGATTTCGAAGACCCAGAGTAATTTTTCCAAGATTGTCTCCGATTTGAGCTGATATCACTTTTCTGCATGGTTGTGTTCCGTTCGTTTGCTCAGTTCTTAATGTATCACTGTTGGAGCCCTATCTTGTCTACGTTTATACTCCTTCTGGATAAGTTGATTATATTTCTTATTTAAGTGGTTCACAAGTTCATACCTCTCTCTGCATTGGTGGTATCTGCTATTTGTTTGGGTTCTGTCGATATTGGCTTTGATAAAGTTTGTCGTATTGCATAATGTCTCGGGCTGCCATGATGAGCAATTCTGTTTTTCCCCTTTAGTTCCCTTTGCATGGCCATGTCTATGATTTCTCTGCAACATTTATATCTGTCTTTCGAATGAATGATCTGTATAGTTTTTAGTCTGTCGCATTGTTTCCTTGTTTGCTGTGCTGGTCTTCCGTTTGCGACTTCTTTGATATTTGTTGTATTGCTTCAGGCACAATTCATAATGCCTTTGCTATTTACTTGCGCATCTAGTCCTGTTTTTGGCCTTTGGGGCACAATCCACTTTGCTGATGAGTTGCCGACAACTTTCTTTCCTCACGGTCCTATGTAATTTTACAACATACAATGCATATGTTGAAACCTTTTATCAGATTCTCGCTATTCAGTTTAGTCTCTAATATTTTCTCGGCCACCCGAAGGTTTTCTTTTATCTATTTTCTCTTCTATTTGTTCCTATTTAATCGTGTCACATTTGAACCCTCTCAGGTATATCTATTGGTCTTGTGTGGTAAATTTACTGATATTGTTGCCGTACAGTCATTTGATTCCTTTTGCTACTGCGGGCTTTCTTCTTTTCTTTTTCCACCAGTGCTCATTTTTCAACGTTTCAAGATATGCCTTGTTTTTTTTTTAAATATACCCTTATGTCGCACATATACATAGGAGGTTGACTTTTCGTTTCATTTTGACGAATTTATATCCTTTGTTATTTTTCGGGATTCTGTTGAGTGGTATTATAGTTAAAGAAATGATATTAGGAACGGAGCATTTACCTGGGTGATCCCCCTTTTCAAAGTTTCTTTTGCAAGATTTTCTCCTCTAGCTGTAAAGTCTACTTTCGTATTTTCCATGGATCAGCTATGAATCTTAAGTCGGGTTTGTTGATCTTGAATATTTTGAGGCATTCGAGTATCCAGATGTGTTGAACCATGTCTGCTTTTTTATAGTCTATCCATCCCATCGCAACATTGTTTTTCCTTCTTTTTGGATAATCAAGACGTTAGAGCAAGTCATTTGCCCCTTCAGTTCTTCTCTTGCATCCTCTCTGTTTTTACTAGTTCTCCTCTTTATATATATATATATATATATATATATATATATATATATATATATATATATATATATATATATATTCTCTACTATGTATCAGGTAAGGATTTTCCACATTAGTAGTAATCACATGATTGATCTATAATTGCTTGCCTTGTTCTCCTCCTCAGGGTCCTTTTGGATGAGGGCTGTTCTACCGTCTATCATCCATTCTGGAACCTCAACTCCATTTATGCCTCCCAGGAATTGGTGTAGTTGATTTCTTGAACCAATATTGGCGAATCCCATCAGGTCCTGGTGCTTTCCAGTTGGCTTTTTCAAGGTGTGTTTCAATGTGGTTCAAGTCAGTACCATCTGTTCTCTGTTGTCTAAGTCTTTCATCATGCTATCCATCCATTCCGGGGCTATGTTGTCTCTTTTCAGGTGTCCCCATACACCATTCCAGGATTTTTTGCCTCCATGGCAACCAATTTTCTTTTCTTTTTTTTTTCTTCTGTTCAGGTTAAGGTAAAACTGATGTATATTGTTTTGGAGTATGCGGTCGCATGTGTATTGGGCAGTCTTTACATTCCATCTATTCAGTCTTCTACTGTCGCGGAGATAATTTTTTGTCTTATCTTTTATTAGTCCCTTAGTCTTACAGGTTGCTTGCTCATGTTTAGTGCATTTTTACAGTTTTCCTTCGTCTCTCTGAAGTTTGGAGGTATGTTTCTTTTAATCTTGTTAGCCAGCTTGTTTTTTTTATGTTTTTTTTTTTTTGCTCCTTTCATTTTGGGTCCCTCATCGTGTTGTAAAGAGCTACGGTACATATTTTGCTCCAGCGTAAATTATGTTGTTGAGTTCCTTTGTGTAGTTTGTTCCGACATACTGTGGAAGGTAGTTGACATCTTCGTACTACTACTACTATTACTATTATTATTGTTGTTGTTGTTGTTGTTATTATCATTATTGTTGTTGTTGTTGTTATTATTTATTATTATTATTTGCATTTACGCACAGCACAAGCAACCTGATGATCTTTGCTAGAGATCAAGTGACAGCAAATCTCCTCGAGTCTTGAACCCCCCACCCCCTCTTCACACTCTCATTACAATTTTACACCACTTGGCTGGTGGTTACCAATTAAGGCCGAGTGCCAGTAAGTCTCTTCAGGTCTTGGGCTCTCCTCTCATATTGCCCTCACCTATCTCAACAATGCTGTGACTTGAACCATCTCCATCGTACTTATTTCCTGGCCGTTTAGCCATTACGAACAACTGGGGGTCTTCGACTCCATTTTCCATTATGCACCGCAGTATTAGTGTTGAGTTGAGTTCGCAGTTTTTGTAAATAGCTCGTTCCATCTCTTATTCTCATGCATGTTTCCTTCGTGTTGTTACACGATGCTTAGGCAATTAACTTTTGAGTTGGCATGTGATTTTTCTTCTGCAGTTACATTCAGTGACTGCTTGTGTTTTTTACTGTTTGTCAGTTTAAATATTTTTTTTAATGATTTGCATTTCTCGTGCACTCGTAGCTAACCTTTCTTGTGTTTTTGTTAGATATTTTGTGCAGTTTCCTTGTCAGTGGAAGTATTTGTCAATGAACCAACACGTACAATACATGATTAAAATCATTTAGATAGTTATTTCTGACTTCTGGATACCACCAAAGATATATTTCCATTTTTTCAAAATAAATTTCGTAATTGCTAACAGAATTGAAATACGTTTGCTGATCATATATCTTGTCTGCATGACGTAATACAGTTTATTCGAAGCATCTTCCGACTAAAGTTTAATCTCATAATGTTGATATATTGTGGATAATAAGCGACCAAAATTAACATAAACATCAGTTCAAATTTTCAGTTGATTAATTACAAGAGTATTGTTTATGATTACAAATGTATAATATTGAATACAAACGATTTTTTCGAATCATATTCAAGAAAATAAATCTTTTTTGGTCGCTTAATATCCATAACAAATCAACATTTTCCCAAAGTGAGATTAAACTTTAGTCTGAAAATGCTTGATATAAACTGTACTCCATCATGCAGAGAAAATATATGACCAGAGACCATGAACTTTAATTTAATTAACATAACGTCTGTTAAGAAAACAGCACTCACAGTAACTCAGGACTCTTTAAGGTCATGTATGGATGAAATTAATTAGATTGGTTTACGGAGAACATGAAATCGTGAAAAGAATCAGAAAGTTACATAAAGAGGGAAAAAGAGAGAGTGAGATTTCTGAATTTGATATAAAAATGAGTAACTCACACGTGTATTTTATCATTGTCTTTCCCTTATCTTATTTATATTTTTAGAATTTTCCAGTGAAATACTTGATGCTTCTTTAGGATTACGCTGAATGATAAGTTGGCTGATAAAACAGAAACCTATCGAAAGAAAAATAAGACTGTTACATTTTGTAATTTCTCTTGAGATAACTTGAAAGTTCAATTCAAAATAGAATGTTCACTGCTCGCATAAGAATATTCAGAGAGCTATGCAATTGCTTCTGATTGCATACAAATAAAATCAAATGAACAAATATTTGTATTGCTTTGTGAAGTCTTAAACATATACACCTTGAAATGCATATGCACATACGTACGTGAATAGGATTTTGCGTGAATTTATGCGGATTTAAAAGATAAGAAGCATCGCCGGAGGGTCAATATATATATATATATATATATATATATATATATATATATATATATATATATATATATATATATATATATATATATATATATATATATATATATATATATATATATAAAAGATTGCACGCAGAAAAAAATTTATCAGTTAGGCCATAGAGAATTCGAATGTGGTTTGGATATACTTGCAACTGAAGAGGAGTATCAAAGAGCGGGCCCTCGTGTGAACTAGGGAACCACCTGTGTTACAAAAGTTTCTGTTTTAATATCGGTATATATACCAGCAGTTTTTTTTTCTCTCAACGAATGCGTTCATTTTTAGGTGTTTCAATAGATTTAAAAAATAAATTCAATTAATGCTTTCCTTGACCTCCATATATTGCATATCTAAGGATACTAAATTCAATATCAAGTATGTAGATTTTTCATCAGTAATCAGGGCTAACAAAAGAGTTAGTTACTATCATAACTGATGATAGCTTTTGATAGAATCCTTTAATGGCTAGAGTGGAAGTTATGTAACTTTTGCAGTACAATAAACAGAATGAATGAGATTGTTTCTGATCAATTAGCCCTGGAACCTGATGCATATACCTACTTCTCCTTGTATTAGGATGCAATTAAAACAGACACAACGGATAGGGGGAGGGGGGGGGCAGTAGCTTTAGTAGGAATTAGTGGTGGGATCAGTTGGGCATTCACAGACTCCCTTATGGAGAGTATAGATTTGCTTGGCGTTCACCTAAAAGGTAGCTCTTTCTTCTTCTTGTTTGACATTTTTAACTCGGGTGACATAATGACAACTTCATTTGGAGGGGAATCTGCCTTGGGGAAGTCAGTTGGAGAAAAACACTGGGAGAAGGCAAATATCTCCCAGCCAACAGTCAACTGGTAAAAGTTGAGGAGAGGTAGAGAAGACAGCTAGGGGGAGGGGTCAAACTACGAACAATAGTGGGGGCTGAGACATATGATTTATTCATCTCTTCAACGTCTCTATTTTCCTGTTTTCCTGTCAGATTCAAAGTCTATGTTTTTCTCTCAAATCCTTACCCAGTTTTTTTTTTCGTCGTTTTTCAGAAGCTATTCCTGTGACTTCAACGAAACTGTGGTAATCACAATCGTTTTCTCGTCGGATTTTTGTGCACCGTGCAAATACGTCTGCACTTAACCACGGTTATACAACATAATTCGATCTGGTACTTGTGACCATGATCGGAACGACAATCTGAGTAATTGTGCCAGAAATTTTATATTTTCCCTCAGCAAGTAAACTTGAACGTGAAAGAAAGCCTTGAATACATCATCAACAGAAAAATATCACGATAGAAGACAGCCATGGAAAAGCAAAATGGAACAAAATAGCGGAGGAAGAAAAGACAGGAAACAAAATTAAAGAAAAGCTTTGTCCTCAGAAAAAAAAAATGAAGTAACTATGAATATTTTCCAGTAGATTACATCTCTTCAGCGATTTACATAATCTTTTTTTGTTGTTGTAGAGTGATGATTGCTAAAAAAACTAAAATGATTTGGGTATTTTTTTTGTTGTTGGAAGAACTGTTTATTATGAAAAATACTATGTATATTATTTATTTCCCTTAAAAAGAAAAATTACCGATATCCCCTGAGCCCAGTATTTTTCTTTATGAACTAAAGCATTTTCGACCACATTAGTTGGTAGTGCGTCTATTTGCTGTCTCTATTATACCAGCTATATTTCAATGTTTATTTGTATGAAGCTTTTGGGTATTTCCTGGTGTATTTTAACTAAGTTGATTTGTTTAGTATACAACTCATCAGAGGATATATGCAATAAAATGTCGTTGGGTTTTTTTTTCGACTGATTTGTCGATAAATGCTGCATGGATTTTACTTCATTCGTGGTACCAGTTGGTAAGCATCTGGGTAACGGTGAATAACTTCCCATGTTTGAAACCAGTTAATTGTCAACTAGGAGCTTAATAACCATTCTTGTTCATCTGGTCGACTGTATTACACTGCATCGCCTCAAATATGGGATCAATTTCTAAGATCTGCATTTTGCTACAGTCATTTTTGGCAGAACAAACGTTTGTTTCAGCTGAAAAGCACTGTAGCCCAGTGATAAGTAATTTTTTTTCTTCATGAATGTTATTCAGGGCGAAATGGTCATCCTTGTGAGGCGAGACTATTTACATGTGCTGTATAATATTGTGTATTATCCTCTTACCAATACTGTATTTTGCAATTTAAACGTTTTCTCTTCATATCATGTAGGAAATTCTTTAGATGGGCGTCGGTTTTAGGATGACACTTTTTTCGCTATTGATTCATTGATTACTTTGAAAAAGAAAGAAAATGATGTTTCATTAGTATAGAAGCCGGGACTTGGAGTCTTAGGGATAGATCTTGCAAAGCATATACATATACGAGTTGATTGTTACCATGCAATTGAATGGGTTTTATAGGAGATCATCTTTGCATAAGAAGGATGAACATTATTATATGCAGGTGCCCTTTTTTTAATTTCAAATTTTGGGAAACAATTGTTCCTTGGTAATTTTTTGGTCGATAACAATATTGAATGTAGTTGTTTGTTAGAAATGTACAAGTGCATTGAAATGCAGTTACACGTGTCTGCACAGGAAATGAATGAAAATAAACCGGTAGTTCAAGTTCGGCCAATCACAGGCTTTCTTGCGTAGAGCATTGATTCGATTGGCCAATCAGTGCACAGCTTGAAAGTAGCTTTCTCTTTACATTGGTCGACTCTTCAGATGAAGACATCATGATGATGCTGTCTTTAATTGGGGCAGTCAATCCTAGCCGGTAGCTAACTGTTGAGGGTGGGACAGTAGAGGAATTATTTTATAAACGATAGTAGGTCATAATACAATGTTTCTCACTTTGGGGGGAAAGTATGTCTCTGCTTTCTCGTTGAATTCAAACTCTTCATTCGCTTCTCGAATCTTAGTCCATCTTTTTTGTCTGTTTGTTTTTGGGGAGCTGTTATTATAATTCCAATAAAATTGCATACTTTCTCATCAGATATTTGTGCAGCGTGTAGATGCATTTGCGTGCAGCTATACTGCAATGCCTCATCACCAGATATCTTGAAAAGAAACGTCTTGTCACTGGTATGAAAAATTAGGTAATGCCAAAACGAGTAAGCGAAAGACTAGAGAGTAAAACTACTTGTCCATAGTTAGTAAATCATTCCATAAAATATCAACTTATATCCTATTAGTGAGTGAAATAATAGTGACCATAGGACCAAATTAACTAAAAAAACTCGAGTGTACATTATTGTATCAACAAAGAAAGTATAGATAAATAGATTCTACTACACTGGTACGTGTTTGGTGGTGTAGAGTGAAAAACGATGTTCCTACATGAGAGTTCATTTTGTTGGTCTTTGATGTCATCCATCAAAAGAACAAGACCATTGATCTGCACCGGAAAGTCAGGTCAAGTTTGCTGAAAGTCTCCACTCCAACGTACCGATTTTATTCAAGGGAAGGACAGGCGATGATACATATTGGCGCCAATGTTGTTGGAAGAGTTGGCAAAATGGTTGAAGACGTTGTTCAACTGTTTCAGTGATACAAACTCCTGGTTCGAAATTCAGAGTTATTTTTTATTGTTTGTTTTGTTGTTATTTTTGTTTTGTTTTTGTCTTCGTTTTTTTTTTTTTTGTTTGTTTGTTTGTTTTTGTTTTTTCGTTTTTTAGCTAGAGAGCCAAGTCATCTTTTGGGAGAAACGAGATGGATTCAATATTAATTCAAATTGAACGTACATAGCTTCAGTCGGAGTTCCAACCTGACCCAACGATTACATTTTTCGATGATAACAATCCCGCCTCTGGCAACTTAAATAAAATACGTTTGTTTTAAGAAAATGTCGAAAATCTCTACACATTAAGTTTTTTCGTGTAAGCAGCATATATTCCTTCGCTATTTTTCAGTTTTGTTTAAGTGTGGTCCTAAATGAAGACCTGGTGTAATTTCATTTTTACTACGAGACGAAAGATTCTGAAAATATTTTGACGGGCATAAAAGATAAACGATATACTGTGGCATGAAACTAAGATGCATTTCAACAAACCGACATATTACAACCTGTCTTTTCACTGATGGAATAAAAAACTTTCAAAAAACGTTAGTAATACACAATGTGATATTTTTGACAATCTGTGATGAGCTGGATGAAATTCTTCATGAGAACTGATAGACATGCAATGTACTATTGTGAATGAGAGACAAACTCCAGGCATCTTTCTCGGATTCTTTGGCGTTAGCTTACACAGACGAATAGACAGCTGTTAATTTCACGATCCTTCGTGCGTAAACTGGGTGCTAATGATATCAATTCAGTACAAATCACTCTGTAGGAAATAATGATCGTGTAATCTTGCTTGCAACAAATCTGGAAGTGATTTCCTGTCATTTGACAGGATACACGGAGGGTTGAAAATAAATTAAAACTACAAAAGACACGTGGCCCAATCAAATACGTATTCATAGTACGATTTCTAACACGGTACTCCAAAATGATTTTGTTGAATCCTTTTTTCCTCTTCATTCATAATCTTTTTAATTCCATTTTTTAAAGGGGATCAAGTCATACTGCAGTTATATTATAGATGCCATAATTATGGATGCCAATTATACAGATCGTAAAATAATTATTGCTGATATCTAGATTAATTGGTTTGGCATCAGACACGAGGTGAAATATCGTTACCTTGGGTTATTTCAAAGTCACTTGACACAGATGTGCTAACATACGGGTAAACGTATCTAATGTTAAAACCAATGAATTTTTTAGATACATACTTACCATATCAAGTCAATTCACTCTCCCTCTCCCCTCCCCTTTACGTGCAACTGTTCCTCAAACGGCTTGGCCCAACAATTTTAGGGTCAAATTTGGTCCATACAAATTAAAGGTGATTGTGTTGTATGCAATTTCTGTTCACAAGATGTTTCATAGGGACGTACTGCATTGTAACAGCAGGGAAATTATCTTTAGACTTGAGAGCATGTACTCCTATTTTAAAACACTTGGAAAATTACCCACACATATCTGATTGCCAACTGCGCAGAGATTTTTTTATGGCTTTCGATCGAGTTTACATATTGTACGGTTAGTGTATTGCTGTACAAATTCATCAAACAAACTATGAGTTGAAAAAAGAAAGAGACGTTAAATAATGATGAGACTTTGAAGAGTGCGGTTTAGTACCGTAATTGGAACAAATTAATCGCACTAATCGAGGCCTACCTTCATTGAGAATTGAAAAATATCACACGCTCTCACCTCGTAAGACAACGAAAAACTAAACATAATGAGAGAGAAGGAAAAAGAAACAACCAAAAAAAACAAATGTCTGGAATTGAAATTCGTTCTCATTTGACCTCATTACTGATTGACGGCTTTTGGACAGTAGCACATCAGACAGCTCTTATAATTAACCAAGTGTATAAAGTATCATTAATCATTGCTTAAATAACAGCGAAAAAATGAGATTGCAGTTGTTTTTATTTCAAATCTCAAAAACCAGAGATCCATTAAATGATATCAACATGCAGGCAACTAAAAATGTTGTTGCTAGAAAACTTCGAATCACTGGAGCTAATAACGACTGCGGTATGAATTCGGGAAAGAATGCACATAGATTATTTTTCTAATGGGCGAGCAAAAGTCTTATCTCCTCACACGATGCGGGAAACCAACATATTTTTATGATGCAAATTTAATCCCAGACTCAACATTTGTCGGGATAAAGAAATATAACTACAACACATATTAATGATGTGATGCTGAGGAGAAAAAGAAAGAAAGGAGAAATTATTATTATTATTATTATTATTATTATTATTATTATTATTATTATTATTATTATTATTATTATTATTATCATTATCATTGTTGTTGTTATCATTACTATTATTGTCATTATCATTATTATTATTATTATTATTTTTATTGTTATTATTATTGTTGTTGTTGTTATTGTTATTATAATTAATAATAATAATGATGATAATAATATAATAATAATAATAATAATAATAATAATAATAATAATAATAAGAAGAAGAAGAAGAAGAAGAAGAAGAAGAAGAAGAAGAAGAAGAAGAAGAAGAAGAAGAAGAGAAGAAAAAGAAGAACAACAACAGCTTCTACAACAGCAACAACAACCATGCTAAACCTGAATGCAGTTAGGAACTCTAGTAAAGACACTGGAATATAGTTTTGCATCAATAGATGCTCCATGTTGGCGATGTACAAAGGTAAAAAAAGGAAACGAAAGAAGGAATTTAATCACCAAACATGGGAACAATAAGGGCACTTAAACCAAAAAATACCCCAAACGCACGATAAATCTACTAAAAAACCCAACTCTACGGTAGAAACTTAATCAAAGGAATGATCATCTCATTAGATACCCTGAGCTTTTTTTTCCAAACTGCTGGATAAGAGAGGAACCCAGGAATTGACAATAAGACAATAAATGATGGTGCATTTGTTTTTGCCATTTCTGAGAGACAGCAAATCTCCAACTCTTCATTCAGCATTCCTGCAGACCATAGCAGTGCAGCGATTTGCACTTTTCCACCCTCTATTACTAGCTCTATCATGGCCACATTCCGAATCTTTTCAACTCCCGAGGCAAGTCCTTGAATTTTCCTACCCTTTCGCTATTTTTCCATATCAATTCTGTTATCCACTGGCACGACAACGTTTGTCTTGATCCATCAATTAGGCGTCCTTATGCCTCGATATAGTAGTCGATATGGTTGTCAAAATACCAGAGTAATGTGTCTCCTACTTCACATGATTGTGACTGGTTCGTGCCAGCAACATTTGTTTATATGGAAGAATTGCACTCGTTTGAATGGTTCTCAGTTTATATTCATCAATATCGTCTCGGTTAGATAAACGTAAACAAGATCCCCAGACATAGAGGATAGAGGAATGATAGAGGTGAATACAACCCCGCTTAAAAATGCTTCCTAAAAATGGCTGAGAGGAAGGTAGTAGAATCTGATTGAATCTGTGGATAATAGTCAAGGAAATTCGAAACATTATATGACATACTGAGCAGTGGGGTAACACATTCATAATAAGCTTACTCTTCAAACTTTGGAATCGAGCACTCTGGTGGATGGAGAATTGTGCGTAAGTAATTATATCGCTTAAATTCAACCTTACTAACCATCCATTTCGGCGTAAGGCAGGGGTGAAATGCCAGCCTCTATGTCTGAAGTGAAGATTTCGATCCCATTTCATGGTGCTGGATGTGATAATTGATTGTCTATAGCTACACTGAAGAGATGTAATACAACGAAACAGCTGTCTTTGGACGATTCAATTATATATATATATATATATATATATATATATATATATATATATATATATATATGTAAGAGCGAAAATAATGTGTGAAAAGAACCAATGAATTTCTCAATGTACAGCAGATGATCTTGCAAAAATGGGACTGATTATGTACATGAGCTTATTGCTGGATCTCTTTCGGTCATCCCACAGAAAGAAGTGGATTTGAAGACTGCATGATATAAATTCAGAGATCAAAGCATGAAAAGTCTGATTTTTTTTTAAAGAGATCTACGTACCAGCTTCCACTTGTATCAATCCCTGAACAGACTCTTTGAAAACAACCAAGGAGGATTATTCTCTAGAAAAGAGGGGAAAGTCAACTACTTCATTTGCAAAGAACCAGGTATAATTCCCGTTCAAGGGAATTTAAAAAAAAGAGCAACGACATTGAAATTGATTTTAGAATAGAAAAATGTACCTATTGGTAATGCACAAGGGAAGACTTAGCGGACCACATATTATCAACTACACGTAATCAAAATTAATACCTTGGGTCTTTCGAAAACAGGGAGATATGAAATAGAGGGAAACAATTAATTTAAGAGAATGGAAAAAAAAACTAATAGTCACAGAGCTAAATACGAAATAACCTGATGAAAGAAATGAACACCCGGACAGTATCCGTAATAAGATACATTTCCTCGATGAACTAAGAATGAATTTCAATCAATGGACCATCTAATTACAGCACATAATGCTATATACCCTGGATATAACAGACAAAGTGCACGTGACGAGGAAGGAAGGTAACAGCGTACTTATTACAGAAGAAAATGCTCGAATGGCTAATGAATGATTGATAAAATACGTACAAGCATGTAGTGAAAACAATATGGAAAATCTACAAAACATAGCCACAAACAATAAGAAAATAGCAAAAGAAAGAACTGCGAATAAAGAAAAATTGAAACAGAAGGGTCCGCAAAAAAAAATATTGCAGTCAAACAATCATGGACATGGCTATGAGTAAAGAAAGGGAATATCCCATCGTGGCAGCCCAGCAAAATGCATCAGGACAAACTCAATTAAGACAAAGACCTGTAAGTGCCAGAAAATGCCAAATGCAGCAAATACAGTCTTTCCAAAGAGAGGTATAAGACAATGAACCACATCTTTAGTGAACGCAGCAACCTAGCACAGAAGGAGTACAAGAACGTACATGATAGGGTGGGAGCAGTCATGTACTAGAATAGGTGCAAATGAGTGGGATTTGGCTGAGTAGACAAATTGTACCAGCGAAAGTCTACCCGGAAAGTATCTCATAAATTGCTGTGGGACTTCAACATCTAAACCAATCAGCCCGACCCAAGCGAAACGTCAGGTGAACGAAGATTGAGGTACCTGCCTCTTAATAGACGTGCCTGAACATGGGTACCAGAGAGTCAATGTAGATGAGATCATAAAGCTGGAAAAGGACCAGGATCGCCCAAGAACTAAGCTGGTTATGGATCATGAAGACGAGGATGGTGCCAGTAGTAGTAGGCGTACTGGGAACAGTGCCAAATACATTTAAGTCCTGATTGGCAGATTGGAGAATAAAAGGATAAGAATGGAGATTATGAAGACAAAACCATCTACAAGACTCTGCAGAAATACAAAGGATATACTAAAAAACAGAGACTAATAACCCAAATTCATCAGCAATAGCCTAACAACTAAAATGAACAAAGCCAGTAATGTTGTAAGTGTTGGAGAAGATCTTCATCAAAGAAAGGAGTGTTTGAGCTTTTGAATAACTCTGTATCAGAAAGCAACCTGGACAGCAAAATCTTATCGTGGATACTATATGCCGCACACGGGAGTAATTTGTAATCCAAGCAGCTGGTATAGTATCTGATGAGCTAACAATTCTATGTTCATTACAAAATCCATTAAAATTGAAGGATATCTAAGGCATTGGCTCATTGTATGAGAATAGAAGAAAGGGTAGTCTTGCTATTGACAACGTCTGGTGGGGCTGAAATTTCGTTTAGTAGCAAATAGAATATCTGCTGAGAAACGCGAAATATACTCTCTTCACTACTTGACAAATGTATCCCCTTAGAGAAGTTAACAACATGTGGATTTGATCATACAGCTTGAAATATTGGGGATGTAAATGGGATTGTTGAAAGGTTCTGGGAGGCTCTATTGGTCATGTCATTCGGGAGTTGGCCTATCGCCACCACATTTATCAGTTGAACTGTGGTGCAACAAGTTAAATTAATCTTGGAAAATCAAAGCTAGGAATAGAAGTGAAAAAAGTAAACAGCACCAGATGATACTCTCTTCAAGCAATTGTAACCCAGGGAAAGCTTTCAACGCAAAAGATCTTCATACTCTGAAAAAAAAAATTAGATAATAGCACTCTACTGCGTTACATGGGTGACAAAAGAGCTTTCTTACAAGTTGGGTAGATAACGAGGAAAACAGTTAGATAAGATTATTTGGAGATGGCCAAATTCTCTTCTGTTTATCTTGACAGTGTTCTCCCATCTGTTTAATTGTCGATGGATACCAAAACTGCTGTATGGGTGGAAATAGCTAAGCTTGAGCCTTTATTTTATGGGGGACATTGAGAAAAGTTAAGCTTTGTTTTATTGTGTTTCACATTTCAAAGTATGGGTAAGATTTATATATCCTGCTGAATCTAACTCACATGATCCTGTCTTCAAATATGAAGGAGAGGAGTGTAGTACTGAACGAACATGATCAGTAGGATTTTCACAGACAGCCAAAGCTATTTTGGACAATATTCTAAACAATATTTGGTATTTGAATGAAAGGTTGGTAAGCCTTATACTTTTCAGCATGAAAGTTGAAGATACAACAAAGGAGACCATACGATACAAAATCTCATTTCACAAGGTAAGGACTCAAAGAAAAGAGCAGTCGAGAACCGCTTGCTGACAAACTGTTTGGTTCTGACACTTACCAATCGTTCGAGCTCCTATATATCAACAAGGACTCACCAAAGAAATCTGTGCCTGTGTGGCAGTCATGTGATAAATAATGAGCAGTATTAGAGGTTTCTTTGATGTTCAGTGATGCAAATGGAAGGGTATTTGTGCTCTCAAAAGCATTGAATAAGCAAGCAAACACATGGACAGAAGAACATCTCCAGGCGGCATTTAAAGAGCATTTAAATTAGATAAGGTTAATTGGAGATTAAAATGAGATAAATGCAGTATATTTGAATAACATCTCAAGTAGCAATTGCCATAAAGAGAGTCCAGAGATCACTATATACACTTTCAAAACGTGTGACGAAGAAAACGCTGGCAACGCTGGCAGCATTTCGGAAGTCTAGTTTTATTCATGTAACTTTCAAGAACAACAAAATTCAACCAGCTCTGAAAAGAGGGATACACTACCGATGCATCTTTCCGAAAGTCACCTATGGAGCCAAGAAATGGAACTTAATCAAAAGATTGACCCTCAAACTGAGGACCATACAACGTGCATATGAGAAAATCATGCTCAACATCGCAGGGAGGAAATATGGCAGTATCGAATACAACAGAAAAGACAAGAATCTGAGATATCATTAGAAAAGAATGTCAGACAACTGATGGATATCACAACTCACAGCATGGTTCCCCAGAAAGCATATGCGAAATTTTGGCTGACAGAAAGTAAGATAGTGAGATGAGCTGGACAAATTCAGAAAATACTGGCTCTGCAACGCTCATGATAGAGACCCTTAGGGAAAATCTATATTAAGCAATAGAAACTAAAAGGCTTCAGCCGTTGCTGCTGCTGCTGACGAACTGAGTAATGAATTATCACTAAACTTAAAATTCATTCCGGTTTTCTACATAGTAATTTGGGATCGAAATAGCATAAAACGCGCTTATGATCGTATTCTCAACCTAATTATGTGTATACTTACGTAAAAAGTAGCGTGACAATTGGAATCCATCACTTTTTTCTTTCTCAGTTTACCTGACATTTGATCCTGGAATCCATAGTAAACAAAATAGTTTCAATACATTTAACCATGCTTAAATTACCTGCAAATTTCTCATCTCCAGGCAAAACATGTTAAAATAACCCAGAAATTGAAAGAAAATTGTATAAAAGTTCTACTTCTGGCAGCGATGAATGGACGTTGAAGGACCCTTAATCAATTGACAAATCTCAAAAATGTTTACTCTGTTGTTAATGGTGAGTAGCAACTTTTGGTAGACTTTCAGATCAATCTGAGAAAGTAACTTTTTCATGTTCTACCTTGATTAACAGTTTATTTAGTTTGGGAAAGCATTTCTTTATATATATATATATATATATATATATATATATATATATATATATATATATATATATATATATATATATATATATATATATATATATATATATATATATATATATATATGTATATATATATATATGTGTGTGTGTGTGTGTGTGTGTGTGTGTGTGTGCGCGTACATATTTATATGTGTGTGTATATATATATATATATATATATATATATATATATATATATATATATATATATATATATATATATGTATATATATATATAGGGAAAGTGTACGAAATGAAGGAAAGCCAAACTATTTAGTCATTGTTTTTAAGTATAGTGGCTGTTAATAAGCATTAGACTGTTCCGTAAATGTCTTCAGAAAGCTGATGTGATTCTCTAGCAAGAAATCAAAATGGCTGGAAAACAGGACAAATTCAGAAAATATTTGATCCACGACGGCCATGATAGAAAGACCTGACAACTCTAAGGGAAAATTGATGTCCAACAATGGACACCAAAAGAACGCTCCTGTTGCTGATGATAATGATGAATTGAAGGATAAATAATCACTAAACTCGTACAGAATCACTTCAGTCTTCTGAAGACATGTATGAAACAGACTTAAACTCATTAAATACCACTAAACCAAGAAACTGTAAGTAAAACTCTGTCTTTTGTTTTTTTACACTTTTAAAAAATATATTCAACCCTCATTGCAGAATTTACCTACATTCACATTTAGATATACATATACATATATATATATATATATATATATATATATATATATAGAGAGAGAGAGAGAGAGAGAGAGAGAGAGAGAGAGAGAGAGAGAGACAGACAGACAGACAGACAGACAGACAGACAGACAGACAGACAGAGGGGGGATAGGCAGGAAGAGAGCCTTGTTCATAGATAAAATCGTCTTTACAAAAATATAACCAATATTCGTGGACTTTGGTACGCTCCTATAAAAGCAAACATATACTTTAGCAAGCATTATATCTATATATGGATGCTATCAAATCCCAAAATCTGCAAGAATCTATTTTTCATGGATTTTTTTCTTGGTATTTTTTCTGATCTGTGCATGTGTTAGTGAATGACTACGCAAATGTATGGCATTACGCGCCTGCATTCGTGGGTGTATTCAGTGCTAAGGGGGACGTTTCTCAAAATGGCCAGTAGAATAATAGATGAGATGGGGTCAATACCTTTACTTCGACAACGATACATCACGAATGCCACGAGATTTTCACCCTGACTGGGCCTACTGTGGCGTCTCCTCTTATCTCCCGACGTGCATTCGCTGGAGTGGGAATAGAGAAAGTAAAAAGCAAAACTTCAATACAGCAAGAAATGGCACAAATGGATTTGCCGTCTCCTTTATCGGATTTATCGAGACGGACCTCGGAAAAACAGCAAGAATAGTAATTGTTTTTAAACAAAATCCTAAAGAATAAAACAAAAGAGGGTTCGTTTTACTTAAAATTAACTTCCATAGTTCGTTGCGAACATGAAGGTTGTAGTGGTAACAAAAAGACATACGTATCATGATAATGAAAGAATTATACTAATGATAGATATCACACAGATTTTATCGATTGAACACGTGGGTAGTATCGATATTGACAACTAGAGTAAACGTCTTAGATCAGACGAAAGTCGAAGTCGGATCAATGGTTATATGGACAAGGATGTTAATGACATCGCACAAAGCTCTCAATGAATACAAACTATGTAGAATGAGAAAAAGGAGTAAAGCACTTATCAGCACCAGAATTTCTGTGAAAGGCATGAAATAAGATTTGTTAGAAATGTACAAAGTGCGGGGAAATCTAATGAAAACTGCTTGAAATAGCTGAGCACCAACATTCTTTGACATAGTTACGCAGATGACACCTGCAACCTAGAACAAATGTATGACTAAACAAAAAAAAAAAAAAAGAGAGAGAAGATCCAAAGAAGTGGTACATACCCCTTCATTAGAGAATCATAAGTGAATTCTGTGAGATGAATTGAAAAGACTACAACAGCAGGTACAGCTGAGTGAAAATAGCAATGCAATGTGGGTTGTTTAAACGCTCTGTTTTAGACCATTTTAGCGAATGGTGTCAGTGCACACCAGAGCCTGTCATTGGAAATAAGAATATGGTTTCAGACGTTGACATTTTAACCGAGCAAACCATAGAAGTACATTGTTCATTTTCTGAAATTCACAACCATTAAATGATCCTAATACTATGTTTGCAAATAATCGTAGAAAATAAGATACAGATTAAAAAGCAAATCTTGGGAATATCTTACTGAAGCATCTTCCACGTAAGCTAAAGAGAAAAAAAAACAAAACAAAAACAGCTATTTCCATACATTTATACATTACCATTACTCTGTTAGAACCTATTTTTAGTTTTTTGAAAATGATATGGAGAATTATCTCAATGTTTCCACTCCTGAAAGAGCCTTGTGCTTGGAAATGATTACAATTTACAAGCTATGCTCATGTAATGATGAAAGCAAATACTTTTGAATAAACACATAAAAACACGAGAAAATATATCAAAAATATATGAGTGAAATATAAAGAACATGTCGGGAAGAGATGTTTATTTAATGAAATTGTATCATTATGTATTATTAAGCGAAAAAACGGAAAGTCATTACGAAGGCTTTGAATGAATATAGAATAGAATAAAACAAAAATAACAAGTTGGAATTTCTTTGGAATAATTTCATCATCGACCTTTTAACGTCCGTCATTGGACATAGACCTCCTCGTCGCAGAGACAGTATATTCCAAAAACATGTCATGTCGTCACACTATCTTTTTTTCTGCTGGCCAAAGTTTCGCAAATGATCTCTAAGGGTCCAAGAAATATCTTTCGCTGATAAATTGTCCTTCTTCATTATAGACACCTGTTGAGTTTACGTGTTTTCGAAAGCATATAATGCAAATTCAGCATGAATATAACTGCTGGATTAGCATTATATATATATATATATATATATATATATATATATATATATATATATATATATATATATATATATATATTTATATATACATATATATATATATATATATATATATATATATATATATATATATATATATATGTGTGTGTGTGTGTGTGTGTGTGTGTGTGTGTGAGTGTACGCGTGTGTGTTGGGGTGGTGTTTGAATGTATATCAGGAGATAGTGTAGGGGGGATTAAGTATTCAAACTCCAGCAAAGTATTGCAATGTTTACGCTCACATAGGTTAGGTAATTGGAAATAGAATTATCAATTTTTGATTTAAATTTATATTTCGAAACATGCAATCGAGAGAATTATAAATAATCATTATGTTGACAAAAGTCTTTCGAGAAATAAATATAGAAATGCTATACAATATTGAAGTCAAGATCTTCCTGCACCTTCATATAAACATCTGGAATGTTCAAGCGATATTTCAGTATGTTATGACGTCATTGCAATCACAACTTTATATTTCTGATACTGTCATAGTAGAAGGAAAGAGGATCGTTTCTGAACTCAAGAATGAAGTAATTAAGCAATATAATGACTGGGTCATTCCGTTAAATGCTCAATCGGTCCCAATGGAATAATCATACTGGAGTGGAAGAAATTTGGCACCAACAAAACAAAAAGAATACCTTGAACTACAAAATCCAGATAAAGTCGTCTCACGAGCAACTCGAAAATTTCTATGTAAAATTGAAACTAATCCTACGGTAACTTGGAAGGAGCACCTGCGTTCTTGAGTGAAGTTCGCCCGGGAGCATTTAGAGAAAACTAATTATTTTTCTTCAAATGTTCTATAGTCAGACAAAAAAAATATTCTGGCCGCAACCCAGTTCGCCTAGGGAATCTCGTCATAGGAAAAAGAATCCTATCAAAATGTCCAAGTATGGACGTAAAAAATCAACTTCTAAGATTGGAATTATTACATAGACACAGCGTACACCTAAGTAAATGTCATATATATATATATATGTATATATATATATATATATATATATATACAAATAAATATGTATATATATATATATATATATATATACAAATATATATGTATATATATATATATATATATATATTTATATATATGTATATACATATATATATATATATATATATATATATATATATATATATGTATATACATATATATATATATATATATATATATATATATATATATATATATATATATATATATATATATATATACATATACATACATATATATATAATTTGATAAAACTGAACTTTTCCCATCTATTGTATATCTTGTGAGTCAAATTTTAAATGAAAGCAACTGTCAAATCAATAATGGTATGTTCTTATAGTGCAGTGCGTTTGCATATCAACCCATTAACGTTTTGAAGGTTGTTTTGTATTCCAAATTTGACTGCTCAACCTCACAGGGATAGATCATAAGACAGCAAAGTATATTAGAAAAAGGAGACAGGAGTCAGAGATATCAGAGGAAAAATGGAGGACATCCCAAATGACAGTGGACGAGTCATTTTGCAAGAATGCTTGACAGCCAGTTGACATCACCAATGATATCTTGGATCCCCGGAGTTCATATGCAAAAATTTGGCTGACAGAAACTGAGACTGTGTGACGAACGAGATGAATTCGGAGAATATCGTCTTTGCATGTCCATAATGGAGAGGTCTGGCGAATTCTGAGGAATGTCTATGTCCAATGACAGACGTCAAAAGGATGATGATGATCGTGATGATGATGATGATGATGATGATCATCATCTTCATCATCTTTTGAAAATTTAAAACAGTCTTGTTTTCTTTTGTCTTACATTATCATTATTATTATTATTATTATTATTATTATTAGTAGTAGTAGTAGTAGTAGTATTAATATTATCAATAATAATAATAATACACAACACAAGATAGGAACCCGAGCAATAATAGGGAAGAGAAACCCAACCGGGAGAGAAGATTACAAAGGCAGATCTCCCAACTACAGAGAGATGAAGTATTGCTTAGAAATACACCACACACGGACAGACCACGAGTAAGACTTTATAACAAATACAAGGTAACGAAAAAAGGCTTTGCAACTGTAGTCGAAGAGTTACACCAGAAGAGACTACCCAAAGAGGCAAGACTAAAAAGATACAGACTAAGAACGGCCCAATACACACAAAACTGCACATTCCAAAACAATGAGAAGAAGTTTTACCAAGATTTAAATGGGGAAAGAAGGCAGGACATGAAACCAGATGCCACAGAGGCCAAGAACTATTGGAATAGCATATGGGGGCACCAAAAAGACACAACGTAACACCACAATGGGATCCATGGGTATTGGTTCGAAAAATTCACCACGTTACACGGCAGACTCACTAACCTACTCCAAAATTGTCTAAACGAAGGCAAAGCACCAGAATGGATGACTAAAGGCAGAACCACCCTCATCCAAAAAGACCCAGAAAAGGGGAACATAGCAAGCAACTATAGACCAATCACGTGCTTACCACTTATGTGGAAAATCGTGACCGGGCAAATAGCAGAGAGAATGTACATGTCAATGGATAGAAGGGGACTACTACCAGAAGAACAGAAAGGGTGTAGGATAGGAACCAAAGGGGCAAACGATCTACTCTACATAGACCAGATGATCTTAAGAGAAGTAAGGAAAAGGAGAAAGAATATCGCAATGGGATGGATAGATTACAAAAAGGCATACGATATGATTCCACATAGCTGGATACTCGAATGCCTTAGAATGTTCAAAATTAGCGAACCGGTGGTTAAATTCATTGGTAATTCAATGGAAGACTGGAAAGTAGATTTGACAGCCGCAGGGGACAAACTAGCCGAGGTATGGATAAAAAGGGGAATCTTCCAAGGAGACTCGTTGTCCCCACGATTATTTGTTCTAACAATGATACCGCTTAACAGAATCCTGAAAAACAGCAAAGGATACCACTTCTCTAAAACAAAAGGAAAGGTCAACCACCTAATGTACATGGACGGTATAAGATTGTTCGCAAAAAACTTGGGAGAGCTTGAGACTCTGTTCAACGAAGTAAGGGAATATAGTGAGGACATAGGAATGGAGTTTGGGATAGAAAAATGCGCAATCATGGTGATGCACAAAGGAAGGCTTTCAATGACTGAGGGAATTGAACTCCTGGACAACAGCAAGATTAGGGCATTGACCGCACAAGACCGATACAAGTACCTAGGTGTCCTTGAATGTGATACGATAGAATGGGAAGAGATGAAGGAGAAAATAAAGAGAGAATACCTGAGAAGGATAAGGAAAATATTAGAAACCAAATTAAACAGCAGAAATCTAATAAAAGGAATGAACACCTGGGCTGTGTCAGTAGTTAAGTATACAGGACCATTCCTAGGATGAACAAAGGAAGAGCTCCAATCAATGGATAGGCGAACAAGGAAACTTATGACGATGCATAAAGCATTACACCCTAGGGATGATACAGATAGACTATACGTTAAGAGAAAAGAAGGTGGTAAGGGGCTCATCAGCATAGAAGAGTGAAGAAATCATGAAGAGCGCGAGAGATAGTGCAACAAACAATAAAGTAGAAAACAATGGAACAGTACAGCAAACTAGAAAAGAAAGATGGGAAGGGAAAAAATTGTACGGCGAGTTTAAAAGACAGATACAAGACATAGCAGACGAGAAGTCATGGACGTGGTTACGAAAGGGAAACCTTAAGAGAGAAACAGAATCGCTCATCATGGCAGCCCAAAACAAAAGCATAAGGACAAACTACATAAAAGCAAAAATCGGCAAAACACAGACAAACAGCAAATGCCGCATGTGCAGTGAAAGAGATGAGACGGTAAACCACATAACTAGTGAATGTAGTCAACTCGCCCAGAAGGAGTATAAGCATAGACACGATAGAGTAGCAACGATGATACACTGGGAACTAAGTAAACAAATGGGATTCAACCATGTGGAAAAGTGGTATCAGCACAAGCCAGAGGCAGTCTTGGAGAATGACAACCACAAACTACTGTGGGACTTTGACATCCAAACTGGCCACCTCATCCAGGCAAGAAGGCTGGACTTAGTAATAGTAGACAAAAAAAGGAAGGCCTGCCAAATAGTAGACGTTGCTGTACCTGCAGACCATAGAGTAAAAAGGAGGGTGAAAAAAGGGAAAAATACCAGTACCTAGCAAGGGAGTTAAGAAAAATGTGGAACATGAAAACCAGGGTAGCACCGGTCATAGTGGGAGCACTAGGAACTGTCCCCAAAACGCTGAGGGAGAGACTGGAGGAGATCGGGATTAGGAGGAGGATAGAGACCGTACAGACCACAGCACTACTGGGAACTGCACGGATACTGAGGAAGGTGCTAGAGATATAAGTACTGCAACGAATAGTAGCTCTGTCATGATATGCGAAAGAGAGAGGAGACGTTAGCTGAAGACCTGAGGAGACTTATTGTCACTCAGCCTTCAGCGATAACCACTGGGCAACCGGTGTGAAACTGTTAATCGCAGAACTACTGCGACCTATGATTACTAGGGGAGGAGGGCTGGAGACTTGAGGAGACTTGCTGTCACTCAAACTCCAGCGGTTACCGCCAGGCAACTGGTGTGAAATTCCAAATAATAATAATAATAATAATAATAATAATAATAATAATAATAATAATAATAATAATAATGATATATTCAATAAAGTCCTAATGGCATTTTCTATTGATTAAATATGAATCCATAATACCAATTGAATAATGATCACATACCTAATAAGTATTTGGAAATAGCAATGTATTTTCAAAGAACCACTTCAATTTTAAAAAAATCTGAAGTTTATTCGAACTATCAACATCATAAATAGAACAAGTACCATTCCATGTGATAGGAGAGCCAACTACTTGCAACCTGAAAAGTTTCAAAAAACAGAGTGAGTATAATTCTTGAGGGTGCCAATGTTATATTCTAGCTGGAAACCCACTCTACAGTCAGGCTTTTCAAGCCAGTTCCTGTGGAAGGCCTTGATATGGCCTTTGCTCCTAAGGAGAGATCAATACTATTTTAGCAGGTCCAAACATGATTCTGTTACACTGGCTACAGAACCCGAGTTTGACAACTTAAAGGTAATATATACATACATAGATGAGACTTTGTGTATTTTTCATATAGATATACACGTGAGATTAGGATCATAATTATCGGAGTGAGCACGATTGCAGACCCCACTTTTTGTTGAAATTTTGGAAGATTTATATGCAAGATACGTGTCCCAGCGTCCCGTAAAACACGATAGAAAAATTCGGTTGCCGTAATAGTGTTTTTTCTCTGGTAAAATATTCAACTCATAAACTTAGTAGACTACAGTTAATTGATATGATAGATATTCGTCAGTTGGCGCATATAATGAACGACATTTCTAATTTTCTTCGTATCTGTTTCTCTTTTTTTTGTAAATTTGGTTCCTTCTTTTAGTTTGTTTACATGTCCATCTGTTCAGATTATTATTGATAATATTGAATTTACATTATGTGAATCATTTAAATTTCGGTATCTAAACGGCAATCGGGTTGTTCAAGCATCGTCTTTGGCACTATGTAGATACTACATAACAATGATTCCTTGCTCAAGATAGCTTATTAGGATATATTCTATATAAGATGCAGATAAATTTAACAGACATTTCATAAATACCAATATTAAGCATTATTTCTCATAATGTCGACTACTATGGCCTTTTTTATTCGAGACCTGGTACTGACAGTCGATTTATAAAATATTGTTGCCAAAGAAATTGTCACTGGTTTTGCCACAAATTCCAAAGCCTTCAGGGACAGAGGAGGCATCCAATTATCAGAAGCAGTTTTGGATATTGATTGTGTGAAGATCATGAGTGATAAAGATTTTTAAAATGTGAGAGAGTCCGCTTTTTTCTTAAGTTTACAACTTTTGCAAGGTCATATTCCATATGCATGTAGAGTTGTGTCTAATTCAGTTATGCAATTTATACATGATTCAATACATCAAAATCTGGTATAAAACAATACGAAAAAAAAGTTTTGTTACTTCGTCTCTGGAGATTTTTATGATTTGATACAAGAA
Source organism: Thysanoteuthis rhombus (assembly GCA_963457665.1). Taxonomy (NCBI): domain Eukaryota; kingdom Metazoa; phylum Mollusca; class Cephalopoda; order Oegopsida; family Thysanoteuthidae; genus Thysanoteuthis; species Thysanoteuthis major. The sequence goes on along the minus strand of OY735199.1, from coordinate 30,102,730 downwards.
CCTACCCACAACAAGATGATATAGATATCATTAAAATTGGTTGAGTTTCACAAACGTGATTACAAAATTAAAATCGTCACTCTGCTTAAAAAATCAACTCGATCATACAACATATGGATTTATCAGATTTTATCCAAAACGCACTCCAGGAATGTTGCCACGCCAAAACACGAAGTTCTTTTTTACAACATTCGCATTTCTCGATAATGCGCCGCTGGTAGTTAAAACGAAATCTCGGGTAATCTTTCTCCAGCACCCTACATGTCTGCTGTTCAGAAATTGAACAAACGGAAACTAATCTAAAAAGATGGCAAAGCACCAAAACTGGAACATTTCCTTTTCTCCATGAGTAACGAGTATGATCACAGGGTTCACAGTTGAAACTGGAATCGTCAATTTTGGAGTTCTCTCACGCAGGCTTATTTCACCTTTGTACAGACTAACAATACGTCTCTTTTCGAAGCCAGGCTATTTCTCTAGCATTTTGATGAGTAACTCTCAATACATATACAGACATTAAATGGATGCTATATCCTAGTGAAATGATTATGTCTTTTTAACTATGTCATATATCTGTCATCTTATACGAGTGATGGTGTGTTTGTAGTTGCATGTCCATCAGAAAATATTCGTCCGATTATATTACACTCACGCACTCACGCTTATCCCCCACTCGTTACATATATATATATATATATATATATATATATATATATATATATATATATCAAGATCAGCTGCAATTTTAGATCCACTGTAGAACGAATATATATTCCCAGCTGCTTCCATGAAAACTGTCAGTGCGCTAACCTATATATACTATGTTCCTCTGGCAACTCTGTCAATCTAATCCCTGATCTTCTTCACTTGTGGTTGCTATCTCTTGGGTAACTACCAATCAAACTTTTGCACTTATTGTTATATTTCCATCTTGCTATTTAACCAGCCCACCTGCATATTAGTCACTTAATCCGTTCGACCATATATTTTACTCTAGTCTGCTCACGTGTCTATGTTGACCTCTGGTATTTCTAGTTATTCCAGTTAATCCCATCGTATCTGTTTTGTTTTGTTTTGTTTTTGTTGTTTTTTTTTGTTTTTGTTTTTTTTATGTTTTTAGCATGTTTACCTATGAGTGTGTATCTAATAGTATTCGAGTCATTCTGTTAGTTTCCATGTTTTTGGCAATTCTGTTAGTTTCCATGTTTAGGGTGATTCTATTAGCTTCCATGTTTCCAGTTATTCTGTTAGGTACTTCGTTTCCAGTCATTCACTTAGTTTTCATGTTTCAAGTGATTGTAATAGTTTCCATGTTTCGAGTAAAACTTTCTCTTACTTAGTTCTCAGTTATTCTGCTAGTTTCCATATATCAAGTGACTTTGATTGTTTCAATGTTTACAGGCATTTTGTTAGATCACGTGTTTTACATCCATCCGTTGTAGCGGGTATTGGACATTGATTGATCACTTTGAAGCATATTAGCGAGTTGCGTTCGAATATTCGTCCCAGTGTACTTAATTCTCTCCAACCAATCGTTATGCATCATTATATTTCATTTCTATGGCCTTTCTCTAATCTTTTTATTATTATATGTCCTGGGTCGGATTCTACAGCTGAAGCACTCGGTTCCAAATTTTGCTTTAATTTGGACATTTTTAATCCCACCATGATGACTTTCCTATCAAGATCACTTTGCATGTTTTGATACATCAGATGATAATTATCTCAGTGCAATGTCATCAGCAAATCTTAGATGGTTCAAATATTTTTTGTCAATATTTACTTCTATTTTCAATTTCTTTTGATGCACGTTGTTGATAGTTCAGGTGATATTCCGTATCTTTTTTTCACTACTTTTTCAGTCTTTGTCTTATTTGAATCTTTTTGCAGTGAATCTTTTTGCAGTAGACTTGGTGCCGTGTTATTCACGTAGGGTTCTTAACTTATTTTTAATTTTCGTTGATATCCCGCTTTTGCATTGAGTTTAAAGCTGCTATGCGTTCTATCAAGCCAAGTGCTTGTTTATAGACTAAAGGGGAAAAAAAGTGGTCCGATTTATTCCATTGTCTTTTTGATCCGCAGATCTGGCTGTAAGTTAATGATCCCAAC
>OY735199.1:30078702-30100421 GCA_963457665.1 Thysanoteuthis rhombus | reverse complement strand
TGTGTATTGCTCTTGCATAGGAATAGAGCATACTGGTGGATGAGGGATTACTAGTGAAAAATAACAATATCGCTTAGATTTAGCCTTACTGACTGCCCAGTTCCGTAGTCCAGGGTTGAAGTGAAGGTTTCAATTCTTCCTCGTGGTAATGGATTGGATAATGGAAAGTATATTGCCACACTGAAGAGATGTAATACATCGGAACAGCAGTCTGTTGATGACACAATAATTATATATATATATATATATATATATAGATAGAGAGAGAGAGAGAGAGAGAGAGAGAGATAGATAGATAGTGAGATAGATAGATAGATAGATAGATATAGATATATATAGATATGTATAAAGAGAGAGAGGGTGAGAGAAATATAGACAGACTGTTTGAGGGAGAAGGTGTATGCGTTGGGGAAAAAATGAGGAGGACCAATGAAAGAGAGAGAACAGTGTGAAACAAAAAGAGGGAGAAAGAGGCTAATTAGGATGGTTTTGGAGTTTATATGGAAACGAGGATATTGGATACTTATTTCAAAGGCAGCAGGCCCCAACGTGGACTCTCACACAAATGCATTTTTTAATGCACACACTCCTATGTATACTTCATATAAGAAGGTGTATGCGATATTTCTCCTTCTATATGAGTGACTTTATTTCATAACCATTAAAAAATGCCAATTAAGTTTTCTTATTTTTCTATCTATTTTGGCATTTGAACACGTGAACTGAAATTCCAACGATACGCACCCTCAAATTTGCAGATATCTTCACGTCCATTTATATCTATATAATCAAAATACTAAAGATTTGTTCATGCACATACATCCTTACGTCTATAAATAAGTATGAGCGGATCGTGTTGGTGCATTTAAGTGCCTGTACTATGAAAAGGCAATTAATTTGCATAGGATGGAGTCTTGCATCGTTTCAGTAATATTTTGATGAGGGTGTGGAAACAAATTTAAAAAGTAGCTGATGAGTTTCAATCGATAGAGTTCGTATCAAGTTACACGTAAATTACTTTTTGACGACGCCTTATTCCAACTCAGCGAGTACAGCCACGCTGCTCATGCTGAAACACCTACCTGGAAACATGTCAACAGACTTGTGCACGTCTTGTCGATTAAATCAAAATGGCATCTGAGAAAAAGCCAGTAACGGCTACAAAATAATCATAATGATAAACCCTGTAGGCTACACACCAAAACAAGTCGAAAATATATGCTTATGGCTCTACGTATGCTTTAAGAGGAATGAAAGAAATTCAGTGTGAATATCATGAGGTGATTCCATGGTTTCGTAGGTGGGTTTGAGGTGTAAGTTTGCAGTGAGGATTTAAAAACATTGGTATTTGAATTTTGTCTTCCCGTATACGTCTCTACACTATATGTGATATTATTGCAACTTTGAAATCTTTGATTAAATTTGATCAACTATCACAAAAATCAAACGTATTCTCCTATTTGTTTATCACGACCCTTACACAAAATAGAAGGAAAATCGTATCCAAGAGATATTGTAAAAATATTGAGGCCTTCAAACAACAATCATAAACCGACTATAGAACAGAAATTTCCTATTGAACAGCATCATTTATGAAATCATTGTATATCCATCTAAGGGGCTGCTTCGTAGAACACGGTTAGTTTCAAGTTTCTGAGCAATATATCTCATTCAAAAGAGTGCCTCTTACACATGGTATGTTGTGTGTGGTATATATATATATATATATATATATATATATATATATATATGCTTGTGTGTCTGCTGGATATATAAGTATATATACATACATCTAATTCATTTATTTATTTTATCTCTCTATATATATTCATCTTTTTTTTTCCATTTTTGCTCTAAAAAACAAAAAAGTCAACTGATGCTAAATTTATTTTACCAAAACCTAAAATTTTAACCACTAAACGGAGCACGCATGTAACTGAAGATGCAGTTATTTCTCAGAACGTGAATATCATTAATCAATTCTTTATGAATCATCCAATTACTGAATATAGTTTCCATTTACTTCTTCTCCTGAATGTGTCTCATGTGCATGTATTCAATAAGAGAGGGAGCAAATAAGAAAATGTCCCTATCGGCTTGGATGGGAATCTTGATGATTTATTGGGTACAAAGGGATGTATCTAACACTCGTAGATGGTAGCCCGAAGCCAAAATATTACTATGTAAACCAAAAACTAAAAATATATTCTCAAAACAACTCCATTCACACTCAGAAATAAAAATTTCAATCACATAAAAACGAAGAGATGTATAGACAAATCATTATTTTTAAAAAAAAGCAATTTAAGATTCAGAAGGAAAATGAAAATATAATCCAAGTCGAACTGACTGCGTCTAATATAATACAAGAACATTTACCCACTAGTGTATTCAAGAATATTGAAAGTATTCACTATATTATCAAAATAGTTATTTAAAATCAGGATTCCTTATCATCCCTTCTTCCTACCTTCTATCTCCTTCTTCTATTACATACCTTCTCTCCCACCTAGAATGTCCCAATGGCAACCCGTCACTTGGAAAGCTGACCTCTGGATGACACCTACTCATATGAGCCAGTAATCAATTCACAAGGCAGCCATTGCTATCGTCAATTCAGTTTGATGGAGCAGAGTAGCAGGGTGGACTTGAAATGAAATGTCTCATTTTACTGATTTTCATAACCATCCACTGCTTTAACAATGTTGAAGATGTCAGACCTTTCCGTTGAAGAAGAATCTTTTCAACTTCGAAAAAAAGTTTTGGAATAAATTAATAATGTGATTGAACATTTCTATATAGATGACACACTCCGGCAGCGTCTTATATCTATACACTTTAAATCTCTCTTTACTTACATACAAACACACACACACATACACGCACGTATAAACATATATATATATATATATATATATATATATATATATATATATATATATATATATATATATATGTGTGTGTGTGTGTGTGTGTGTGTGTGTGTGTTTATATATATATATATATATATGTATCAGAAATATATGCGTTTACAGATTTTTATTCACATATTGGTGCATATATTCACGTTAACGTATTCTATGTATAAAAATGCACGCAAACACACACACGCACTCACACACACCCATATACATACATACGTACATAAATATATATATATATATATATATATATATATAATCACAATCTTAGCGAATAACCATGCACTATTTTGCTATGAGCAATCTAAAAAAATTTTATCAAATCCTTCTCTGTCGTTATCTCTTTTGCACGTAAAATATCGCTTGGTGACTTAATTAATTTTCAAATTATAAAAGCAATCGTTTGAAACACCTGCCCCCAATGGGCATATTCATTTTTGAGGAGTTTAGGCAAGAGAGCGTCAATGAATAAAATTCAGAGACTTCACTTATATTTTAATCAAAATAATTTCGTTTTAAGGTGTTACTCTCTGATGATCTCTTACTGTGTACAAGACAGTGAGCTACTAAAAGAAAATATATAAAATTTGTTTCATGTTGAGTGAATAGACAAAGTATAAAAGATTTCAGAGCATTCCGAAATCCCAAATGTCCACTTACTCATGACATAGTCTTGAAGAGGGAATGATTCTGCATTTTATATACTTTAATATTTTTAGCACTAGGCCATAAGTTTTATGAATATATATATATATATATATATATATATATATATATATATATGTGTGTGTGTGTGTGTGTGTGGGTGTGTGTGTGTGTGTGTGTGGGTGTGTGTGTGTGTGTGTGCGTGTGAATGTATTTTGTTGACACGCATGCAGATAATCTTATTTCCACAGATCTGTGAATCATATACAAATATACGATCAAACCGTATTGACTAAAAACAGATACATAGATAAATGAATTTAAATAAACTGAACTGAATAGATAAATTAGATGTATTTGTCTAGAATAATATAGTTTGAATACAAAACAACCTTATGTTAAAAAGTACACTGTTAAATTACTGTTTAAATAAACAGATAGATAGATGGGTAGAGATATAGATTTGAATAGTTTGATTGATAGATTTTAACAACATAAGTAGGTAGATCAATTGGTCGAATTAACATAAATTGATAGATAGATAGATAGATAGTTTGATAGATAGATAGATAGATAGATAAATAGATAGAAGGATAGATAGATATAAAACGAGTTAGATGGTTATTTGATCAAAAAGATGGATTTTTTCACATTCACCAGTATTAGTTGCATGCTAGATTATAAATGATGTCGTCCATTCTATGAAATATATAAATAAATGTCCAGAACGTTACTTCACAGATCTTTTTACATCGCCATTTAGACTTTGAGAAAATGTTTTACTAAAACTGACAGGAAATATGACATCTTGACATTCTTTTGATAACTATGCTAATACTTAGGAAAAGTCTTTTATTTTTTTGTCTGATCTTATCACCAAATGGAGGGGAAGAAAAGTTTTTGCACAAAGTTGGTGAGTAATTCCAGGCAAGAAACTATAATGCCTTTTGGGGAAAAATTATTTTAGTATTCTGTGCCCGTGGCTTGAATTATATTAATATAAATAAAGTGTTATACCGAAAAAGTCTGAGAATTTTTTCTCCGAAGGAAGATCTCCTTCCAAGATATGCATGCATATATATATATATATATATATATATATATATATATATATGAAAATACTACTTTCTTTAGAAATAATTTTGATTTTTTTTAAGCGAGGTAGATCAGTTGAATTTTTGAATTCAATTATTTACTTAAATCAACATGAGCAGTGCTCAATATATTAAATATATGATATAGCGCAAAATTCAATAAATCTGTGAGTGAAAATACTCAATGCGTGATTTTGGCTGAACCAACGGTCAAAAATGGAGGATTACATATGGTTTCAATCCATGTATATTTGAAATTACCGTCTGAACGCATAATTTTGAATTGAGATTTTTATATTTGGATTTCGTTCATGGAAAAAATGATGAAATTAAATGGTCCCGAGAATGAAAATATTATTCTTGAATTATTCGATGCTTTTAATTCCATTTGGAAAAAATGTTATCTTTTCATTATCATGACGTAATTCTCAAATTCTTGACGTTGAATTATAGCACTCATATAAGGTAAATTTAATATTATACTGTGTCCAGTTCCAATTTAGAATTAGATTAAAATCTATATTTTTAATATATTGAACAAATAACGAGTAGATGTTTACATTCTATCACTATTAAATAAATAATGCAAGAATCCCAATGAGCAGCAACATATGTATGTAACTGCGTGTTTGTCTATCTGTAAGTAAGTTCTTGTTTTCATCAGGTGTTTCTCTGTGGAGCTGTTTCTGGCTAAACTGTTCTGTGATCATATTATTCTTGCAATGTGTATTGACATGTTGCAGACTCTGGGGCGCTATCTCAGAGTGCTGTTTGTCGTAATTCCTGTTGTTTTATTATCTGACAGGTTGTTGTATGGTGTACACATTTTACTGTAGTGCTTTTTTTTAAAAGATTTCTTTTTAATGCTATCTGCTTTAGTTTTTTGCACGCGTGCATTTTTCTGGTTGTCGTTTATAAGTGCCAACCGGTGTTCGTATTTCCTTTTTTTCGATATTTCAAGATGTTCCACCGATGTATTAATCTGGGCAGTTGTTTCGCGGTATTCGGTATATGCTTGCCTGAGAGGGAGAATTTTTTATGGTTTCAGAATATCATGGTGTGTGGTTTGTGATGATATTTTCGTTTTTTTTTTTTTTTACAATTTGCAGGTTTAAATTTGTTAGTAGCTGGGTGAGTCAGGTAGTTGGGAACTTCGATGGTAGGATGATGTATTTGACGATTTTTTGGGGAGTGGGGGGGGTGTTCGTTCCGGTATGGTATTTTTTAGTGAATGGGATTTCGTGCAATTTACTTAAAAGTGGAGGTATAAGAAGTCGTTGAATGCCTGTCCTATGTATTTTACAAGTTCTTTTTCTAAAAGAAATTGGGGGTTTCATATTTTCAGGGCTTGTATGTTGTGGGTAGGAGTGGTTTATATATTGAGGTTCTTCATGCCTGTCTTATGCATTTCACTACGTCACCTAGAAATTGTGGGCTACATATCCTCGTGTTACGAGTAGAAGTATATATATATATATATATATATATATATATATATATATATATATATATATATATATATATATATATATATATATATATATATATATATATGTATATGTGTGTGTATATATATATATATATATATATATAAATTGTGAATGTTATATTTGTATGTATTCGTGCATGAATGCATAAAAATGCAACATAAACGTAAATATACAAGTACATATTACATACAATGACTTGCACTCAGCTGAGAACATGTCCTCATGTTGCTTAGTTTTAATACCTCATTTCTTTTGGAATTATTTTAGTTTCTTCGAACACACACACGTATGTTTCGCATTCACACGTGTACACAGACACATATATGCACACACAAAATGTGTGTATGTTTGGGTCTCTCTTTGTGAATAGCACGGAGAGACACTTGTTCCTATCAGCACGCATTCACATCCATATTCGTCGGACTTCTTATTTTAAAGATTTACATAATTCAGTTTCCTGTATATCCATTTTTTAGGGAAAAAAAGCTCTTCAGTGTCTACGATTGTTGCAAATATCCTTCTGGTAATAAATGCCAGGGTATTCAAAGCAATCAGATCCAACCCAGTTGGATAGTTAGTGCTACACAATTTTCCTCAAATATTACATTTAATTTATCATCATACAGGTTGCATAATCATACTACTAACAACAACAGCAACAACAACAACAACAACAACAACAACAACAACATGATTATTCAGAGCGCTTGTATCTAAATGAATGAATACAATCCATCATATCTCTGTCAATGAAGTTGAAACGAGGTGTATGTATTTGGTCATGTCAGTTCAATCCGCTGTCAACAATTTACCCGAAAGCACCGAATGAATTTCGATATATTCTTGTGGTAATGAGGACAAAAGAAGAAAGATGTGTGGTGAAAGGAGATTTCAGGCTGGATCTAGGTATATTTTCTCTTTTTGATGGATATTTTCCGTGTTTTTTTTCCAAATTATTTGTATATGTACGCTAACGATTGTCCATACGATGTATCTAATAGTTATCAATTGATTTCTCTGAAATTATGTAGGTCGGTGATAACAGACAACGGAAGGAGTTACTGAATTTGTGAACAAATTCATGAATAATCTTCCCCTCTACATTGTAGTCATATGGTTGAACCACATAATATGATTCCATATATGTCGACACATTATCTCCAGAAGTTCTCAAATAAAGTTTAATGATATTGTGAAATGATTGACAACAGACTCAAGGAGATCTTATGAAATTTGGGGGCAGATTACTGAACTATTCCAACCCCCGATTCACAGTTAATGTCTGAATCACATAACATTGTCGAATTTGTAATCCTGTCTGCAAGATATCTCGAAAAGTTAACTATGAATTCCAATAACATGCTGTTGAATGGTAGACAATCGATTACAAAAGGTCTGATGAAAATTTACAGCAGGCTGATACACAATTATCCTTTCCCCTGCATAATTAGACCCCAAGATTACATCACATTGCCAGAGTGTCACGTATGTTTTGAAACTACTGAATGGATTTCAATTATTCTTTGTGGTAAGGTGGATAATGTGGTAAGAAAAATGGGTTGAAATCTTGGGATGGATCAAGGAATCCTCCTTTGGTCAAGAAATACCTTTTATGTATACGCTCACGACTGTTCACACGATTTCTTCGAAAATCTTCTATGAATCGCAATAGCATTTTGTGGAATGGTGAACAATAGAGTACAGAAGTACTGTATATTCTTTAGAGTGGAAACAATGCACGTTTATTTTCCCTTCATTTTAGTTATATTTATGTGCGAATCATTTGATATGGCAAAAAAGCTGCATTTTTTCAACGAGATATCTCTAATAGTTCTCAATGATTCTCCATGATATCATTTGAAGGATGGACGAAAGCTTGAAAGTTGTGATTAAACTTTTGGGAAGATCTATTGTTCATTAATCTTCCAGGAAATGACGATGGCTGATTTATGTCAGTGTTCAAAAATTCAAATCACATTGAAAGCGCATTCTGCCTCATTCGACTGTTGCCTATTGTGATGTAACGGATTTTGTGTCAATAGGCCTACAGATCGGCTTCAAGGGATTCCAACATATTAATATAAACGAGCTCATAAATGAGTAACTGGACAACACTGGCAATGTCAGCGTGATTAAGGATTCTAGAAAAGATTCAGTTCCCAAGATATTGATTGTAGGATCAGAGACTTAGACAAGGAAAACAATACGCACACCAACGGTAAAATTGAAAGGAGACATTTTCCCTAAGATAGCGGTGAACCACATTAAAATAAATTCATGAAAACACAAAAATGTTTTATTTTAATTTTTGCAAAAAGATTTCATTTACATGGGTTGTTTGAACCTTGAACATTGTTGAGTTAATTATTTTATCATTTGAACGTTCGGAAAAAGTGCACAAAGCAACCCCAACAGTGAGAATAGTTCGTACAATCAGATTGGGCAGGTTATTTCTTTTGTTGGTAGGTACGGATGTTATCAATATATTGCTATAATCGATCAATGTAAAATTGTACTCCAGTCAGAAGTTTATATCTGAGTGGAAAAGTAAGATTTAAGGAATATAATGCCCACGTGGTATAAAAAGTGTCAACATGACTGTTGACCTCAAAGATGTATTGAAGAAGGAAACAAGCTGGGAAAAAAAAGAATGACGTCACCAATGACTTGTTTGGAATACATTTTGTTATTTTACAGGCTTTTTGTTTTTCCTCTGCCTGAATTACATTCAACTATTGCATACGAAGTAACCGAACTCACAAAGCACCAACCTTCCTGTAACACAGTTTTCTCCAGGGAAGATGCCTTAAACGTAATATATATATATATATATATATATATATATATATATATATATATCAATTATCACCACCCCTTATAAGCCTAGATCATGCATTAAGCCCTCAATAGAGTATGAACTCGGCATTCCTTTGCCAAAATCAAAAAGTTACTCCCTAATATGGAAAAAGCGTTTTCCATACAAAGCTGTTCTTGCTTACAACATATGTAACTCAAACAGTTGAGAAATTCCTGATATCCTTCCGCTCAAAATGAGGCAGACAGTTGGGCTATGAAATTCACCCTGGGTCCCAGAGTTTATCAAATGGTTTCTAATATGTTGTGTTTGATAATATATCAAAAGTCAACCACCGTCTGACCGCTGGAGAGAAATAATGTTTAAGATAGCTGCCAAATCATCAACTGCCAATTACTCGTTCGAGCAAGGGGTATTCTAAGAAGTTGTTGACATTTTGGACGCCATTTAGAAAATGCCAGACACTATATTGAAAAGTGCAACTTTCCCGTGGTCAGACTACTTTCAAGCACATTTCACACTACAAGAAACCATCAAAATGCATGGCGTAAATAATGAACAATTGTTGACAATTTACCGGCCAACTTGAGCGCCATTTTCTAAAGTCTACCCTTCAAGTGAAAAGATGGTGGTAGGATTTTGATATGTTTTAGAATACACTAGACACTATAAGAAACCATTGAAAAACCGTCCTGGATTGAATATTCAAGGATCATCTGTCGCTTGGAAAGAAAAATAATTGCAGCCATGTTTGGCGTCGTCTTGAAAATTTTATCACCCAGTGGTCAGACTGTGGTAGACTTTTCGTATGTAATTGAGTACAAGGACTGTTGAGAAACCGCTGTGTGAATAGCAGTGGGTGGGTGGTAGTTAGCAGTCTACTCCTTCATAAATACACGTGATAAATATGAGGGATTACTGCAACTGATGACATCAAAAATCCTCATTTGAATATTACTCATCCCCTTGTTGAGAAAGTTTGTAAGAATTTTTTTTACATCTGCTGTACACGTACTTTGATATGTCAACGGGACATTGCCTGTCAAAAATCCGACATACTGTCCAACAGTAGATATTCAGCATAAGAATGTTTGTTTTGTTTTTGTTTTTTTTGTTTTATCTATTTATTTATTCATTTATTTTTTTCATGTTGATTTTTGTCTAAATGTATTTACTTGGGTTCTGGTGATCTTTCTTGTATCACAAAATGAATTGATTTTCCCAACAAATTCTGAACATCATTTTAAATCTATTTTTTCTCAGCAGACATTCTTTCGGCGCCAATTATGGGGAAGTGATCCGTTACACAGTTAACCTTTTTGACCTGATTTTCAATTTTCAGTTTTTTATCATTTTTTCTCTTTCGCTATCGCTTCTTTTATCGTAACCCCTGCCCTGTTTTTATTTCTGTTCCACCGCCCCCGTCACATCTACACATTTTTTTTTCTTTCTCTTTCATTTTGCTGGATCTCTCCTCATTATTGAGCTGTGTATTTGCACACCAAGCATTGTATCAATTTTCAGTGTTTATTTTATTGGAGGATACTTTTTTTGGTATTTTTTCTTGTTTCATTTCAATTATAAAACTGTTAACTGCGTTATTTTCTCCTTCTAGCCTCGTTTTATTTGTTTTGGATTGCTTTTCTCGATTTCAATTTGATGCCTTCATAAAAAAGAACATAAAATTATAATGAGATTTTTATAGATTGCTCTTGTGAGTACATATATTGACTATTCTCTTGGAGAGACGTACGTAGAATATTATATGTGGGAATACATGTAAATATGATCGATGTGTTTGGTTGTTCGGTGAACAATTTACACAGTTGATACTATTTGATGTTTTCATTATCAAAGTGTACCCTTTTTTTATTAAATGAATCATTTGAAATACTTTAGTTTTATACCCCAACCCTTTGCAAAATAATAGTTATTTATGCAACTTTCAATCGGAATTTCCCTTCTATTTAGGGTGTAGCATTTCAACTAAACTGGACTCATAGAAATACATGTATATCTCTAAGTAGACAGATATATTGGTGCGTAAGTATTCAATGAATTATATACATACTCACATACAAACAGACTCATTCACTCTCTTCCACACATAAACACACACACACCATACACACACACACTCACACACACACATATATATGCAGGATTAGTGATTTGATTATATCAATAATCGATTATACATTGATTATCGATAGTAGTTATTGTTATTTGTTATTGATTATTGTTACCGTTGATTAATTATTGTTGTGATCGTTCTTGAAGCATGTATTCCCTACAAACACGCAAAACACACATACACACACTCTCTCTCTATATATATATATATACATATATATATATATATATATATATATATATATATATATATACATATAATGTATATATATATATATATATATATATATATACATATAAAATATATATATATATATATATATATATATATATATATATATATATATATATATATAAAAATATATATATATATATATATATTTATGTATATGTATATATACATATTGTGAACTGTGAAGAGTGAGACAGACTCGGGAGTAAAGTGTTTAGAGGTAAGGTTTATTAATCCTTGGATGTTAATGGTTCAGACATGTTTCGGGATTTTTCCCATCTTAAGTGGTGTGTGCTGTGTGAGTATTGGTTTTTAGGGTTTAAAGTGTCCATGTGGAACCAGAATCCACTATCAGAAACTATATATATATATATATATATAAATATATATATACATTATATACACACATATATATATATATATATACATGTGTGTGTGTGTGTGTGTGTGTGTGTGTGTGTGTGTGGAGAGAGAGTGCTGCTGTTGGCGTCATAAGATTCTTGTGATGATAGTTTTGCATTATATAATATATATGTGTGTGTGCATGTGTGTCTCTGTGTGTTTGTGTGTGTGTGTGTGTGTGTGTCTTTGTGTCTGTTTCTCTGTGTGTATTGGTAAAATATATCACCCAACAGAATGGATTTAAATTGTATTATATTGTATAAAACTATTATCTGAAAGGATCTCTTGCCATTGTATTTACTCTCGGTCAATTATGTATGATCCGATAGAATGTCTACAAATTGCGTTATATTAAATAAAAACTTCAATTTAAGATGATCTTATTACACTGTTAATGTATCCCTTAGCTGTTATGTTCAATTGTGAGAGAAACATAGCGTGGAAACAACTACGCGATCAGTCCCAGGTTCGATTCCTGCTGCAGCTTCATTTTCCTAACTGGTTTGTTATATTCACATTGTTTACGCCAAGTGATACATCGACCGTGTGGAGAGATGATTCCAAAAACAAGTTTCTATAGGATATAACACAAATTATAATCGTTTGCACATACATACATACGTATATATATATATATATATATATATATATATATATATATATATATATATAAGTGCATTTAATCTTCAATTAAATACAGTATTATTTTGAGCATTCATGTCGAACTTGGAATAAATATTTAAATACACCTATATGCGTGTATTTGTTCACGTACACACACACACACACACATATATGTGTGTGTGTGTGCGTGTGTATTTGGTAAGGGTATGCACATGTGTATGTACTTATAAATGTTATTCTGCAAATGTATATATATATATATATATATATATAAATACATATATATATATATATATATATATGTATACATATGAGTGTGTACATATATGTGCGTCTGTATATAAGTGTGTGCATATATGAATGTGTATATTAGTGTGTAGCCATAATCATATATATATATATACATGCGTTTATATATATATATGTGTACATGTATTTATGTATATATGTGTGTGTTTATGTATATATGTGAATGCATATGTGCAGGGTTATACATAAAATACTACTGGGAAAATTCGGGTAATTTTGTGAATGTAATGTAGCATTGACTTTAACCAGTTACTTTTGTGTGCAGTAATCATAATGTGCCAGTGTATAGCTGCCCAAATCAACCATTTAGAAAAAAAACTTCTGATTTACTAGATTTTAGGTCATGTTGTTATTTCTCTGCTCGTATTGTCTGAGTAGCACGCTGCATTATGTCTTTTCCATCTCAATTTTCTCTGCAAAAAGTCGAAATTTACTTTATTAATTTTTTTTTCAGTAAAAAATGAAGTAAGTAACTCTCTAATAGCCTCATATTTTTCAATCTAGATTTATTCTCTAATGTCTGAAGCCGTTTTTGAGGAATAAATTCGTGATATAGA
This sequence comes from Thysanoteuthis rhombus, assembly GCA_963457665.1. Classification (NCBI taxonomy): domain Eukaryota; kingdom Metazoa; phylum Mollusca; class Cephalopoda; order Oegopsida; family Thysanoteuthidae; genus Thysanoteuthis; species Thysanoteuthis major. The sequence continues at coordinate 30,087,199 of OY735199.1, read as the reverse complement.
TCTACGACAATTTTTTTTTCTAACAGATCCCTTCCGAGAGAAAAGAGGAAAATGAAAATGGTAAAATTGTTGGTTCCTATTACAGACTGATTTTTACCACAATTAATACACATTCAGCATGATGGATTCACATAATGCTGAAAAGCAACGCATGATTCCTTGATTATGAGGCTTTCACTGAATGCCGTATGAGTTAAAAATAATTACTTTTACAACCCATGTATGCATGACTGACTAATGAAGATATTCATATGTCCAAACGTAATGATGCACGCGATATATGATACGGAAATAACTCGGATGTAATTCTCAAAAAAAAAATGTGCGTTTCAATATAATGGAGACAGAAGCCAAAAAGGTAGGACAGTGGAATAAAGTAGAGCACATCTTGTGCCTTTCCTTAAAAGAAAAGAATTATAGTCAGTCTTATCAGACATCAGTGATCCTAGTTTCTTAATTAATTGCTGCTGAATAGGATTTGGGCCCGTTGTCTTCTTCTATTTATAATACCCGCTGCTCATCCCGAATCGCAGGTTTTTCAAAGACGAAGTATTTACATGGACAGTGCTTTGCAGAGTACATGGTTGGTACCTGTGAGCATGATTTCATGTACATTGCAGATGCTTATGTATCTTGGTATTGTACCTAGATATTTGTCGACACCCTTTTTATGACCCCCAAGTGCTCCTATAACAATAGGTGTTCAGCCATCATTAAGTTACTTATTATTATTATTATTATTATTATTATTATTATTATTATTATTATTAGGAATCTCACACCAGTTGCCTGGTGGTAACCGCTGGAGTTTGAGTGACAGCAAGTCTCCTCAAGTCTCCAGCCCTCCTCTCCTCGTACTCATAGATCGCAGTAATTCTGCGATTTACAGTTTCACACCGGTTGCCCAGTGGTTATCGCTGAAGGCTGAGTGACAATAAGTCTCCCCAGGTCTTCAGCTAACGTCTCCTCTCTCTTTCGCATATCATGACAGAGCTACGATTAGTTGCAGTCCTTATATCTCTAGCACCTTCCTCAGTATCCGTCCAGTGCCCAGCAGTGCTGTGGTCTGTACGGTCTCTATCCTCCCCCTAATCCCGATCTCCTCCAGTCTCTCCCTCAGCGTTTTGGGGACAGTTCCTAGTGCTCCCACTATGACCGGTACTACCCTGGTTTTCATGTTCCACATTTTCTTTAACTCCCTTGCTAGGTCCTGGTATTTTTCCCTTTTCTCACCCTCCTTCTTTTTTACTCTATGGTCTGCAGGTACAGCAACGTCTACTATTTGGCAGGCCCTCCTTTTTTTGTCTACTATTACTAAGTCCGGCCTTCTTGCCTGGATGAGGTGGTCAGTTTGGATGTCAAAATCCCACAGTAGTTTGTGGTTGTCATTCTCCAAAACTGCCTCTGGCTTGTGCTGATACCACTTTTCCCCATGGTTGAATCCCATTTGTTTACTTAGTTCCCAGTGTATCATCGTTGCTACTCTATCGTGTCTATGCTTATACTCCTTCTGGGCAAGTTGGCTACATTCACTAGTTATGTGGTTTACTGTCTCATCTCTTTCACCGCACATGCGGCATTTGCTGTTTGTCTGTGTTCTGTCGATTTTTGCTTTTATGTAGTTTGTCCTTATGCTTTTGTTTTGGGCTGCCATGATGAGCGATTCTGTTTCTCTCTTAAGGTTTCCCTTTCGTAACCACGTCCATGATTTTTCGTCTGCTATATCTTTTATCTGTCTTTTAAACTCGCCGTACAATTTTTTCCCTTCCCACTTTTCTTTTCTAGTTTGCTGTACTGTTCCATTGTTTTCTACTTTATTGTTTGTCGCACTATCCCTCGCGCTCTTTATGATTTCTTCACTATTTGTTTGCACATATCTATCTAGGACTACTTTAGCTCTCTGGACACAATCTTCTATGCTGATGAGCCCCCTACCACCTTCTTTTCTCTTAACGTATAGCCTATCTGTATCATCCCTAGGATGTAATGCTTTATGCATCGTCATAAGTTTCCTTGTTCGCCTATCCATTGATTGGAGCTCTTCCTTTGTCCATCCTAGGAATGGTCCTGTATACCTAACTACTGACACAGCCCAGGTGTTCATTCCTTTTATTAGATTTCTGCTATTTAATTTGGTTTCTAATATTTTCCTTATCCTTCTGAGGTATTCTCTCTTAATTTTCTCCTTCATCTCTTCCCGTTTTATCGTGTCACATTCAAGGACACCTAGGTACTTGTATCGGTCTTGTGCAGTCAATGCCCTAATCTTGTTGTTGTCCGAAAGTTCAATTCCCTCAGTCATTGAAAGCCTTCCTTTATGCATCACCATGATTGCGCATTTTTCTATCCCAAACTCCATTCCTATGTCCTCACTATATTCCCTTACTTCGTTGAACAGAGTCTCAAGCTCTCCCCTGTTTTTTGCAAACAATTTAATATCGTCCATGTACATTAAGTGGTTGACCTTTCCTTTTGTTTTAGAGAAGTGGTATCCTTTGCTGTTTCTCAGGATTCTGTTAAGCGGTATCATTGTTAGAACAAATAATAGTGGGGACAACGAGTCTCCTTGGAAGATTCCCCTTTTTATCCCTACCTCGGCTAGTTTGTCCCCTGCGGCTTTCAAATCTACTTTCCAGTCTTTCATTGAATTACCAATGAATTTAACCACCGGTTCGCTAATTTTGAACATTCTAAGGCATTCGAGTATCCAGCTATGTGGAATCATATCGTATGCCTTTTTGTAATCTATCCATCCCATTGCGATATTCTTTCTCCTTTTCCTTACTTCTTTTAAGATCATCTGGTCTATGTAGAGTAAATCGTTTGCCCCTTTGGTTCCTATCCTACACCCTTTCTGTTCTTCTGGTAGTAGCCCCCTTCTATCCATTGACATGTATATTCTCTCTGCTATTTGCCCGGTCAGGATTTTCCACATAAGTGGTAGGCAAGTGATTGGTCTATAGTTGCTTGCTATGTTCCCCTTCCCCAGGTCTTTTTGGATGAGGGTGGTTCTGCCTTTAGTCATCCATTCTGGTGCTTTGCCTTCATTTAGACAATTTTGGAGTTGGTGGGTGAGTCTGCCGTGTAACGTGGTGAACTTTTTGAACCAATACCCATGGATCCCGTCGGGACCCGGTGCTTTCCAGTTGGCTACTTTCCTAAGAGTATGTTTCAATGTGGTTTCATTCAGTACTATTGGTTCTCCCTTGTCTATATCTTCTAGTTCTTTTCTTATGTTTCCTAACCATTGCGGTGTTACATTGTGTCTTTTTGGGTGCCCCCATATGCTATTCCAATAGTTCTTGGCCTCTGTGGCATCTGGTTTTAAGTCCTGCCTTCTTTCCCCATTTAAATCTTGGTAAAACTTTTTCTCATTGTTTTGGAATGTGCGGTTTTGTGTGTATTGGGCCGATCTTAGTCTGTATCTTTTTAGTCTTGCCTCTTTAGCTAGTCTTTTCTGGTGTAACTCTTCGACTACAGTTGCGATGCCTTTTTGCGCTACCTTATATTTGTTATAAAGTCTTACTCGTGGTCTGTCTGTGTGTGGTGTATTTCTAAGCAGTACTTCGTCTCTCTGTAGTTGGGAGATCTGCCTTTGTAACCTTCTCTCCCAGTTGGGTTTCCCTTCCCTATTATTGCCCAGGTTCCTATCTTGTGTTGTGAAGCTTTGTGCTACCATTTTCGCCCCTGCATAAATTAGGTTGTTGAGTCCTAGGAGGGTGTCTGTTTCTATGTGCTGTAAGAGGCAGTTGACCTGTTCGGTCACTTCTCCGACTTTCTTTCTGTGTTTGTCTCTTAGGGAGGGGAGTGTTGTTTTCTCTCCTCGCATGATCTCTTTCAAAGCTTGTATTTTGCTTTTCTCTTCTTCCGTTGGTGCCTCGTCATCACCCTCTGGTGCGTAGCTTACTGTGGGGGTCTCATGGGGGATTATTCTAGTTTTGTTATTGGTACTAGTTGTGCTGGGGGGGCATTTTTCAGATGTGTCACCTGAATCTCTCTCTACATTAATGCGGATCTCTAGTAGTTCAGTCTCAGACAACCATTTCTTCTTTTGAATTTGCTTTACTTGGTCAGCAAGGCGTTGGTTCGATACTTCCACAGCAGATTTTTCCCTCCATATTTGGAGCATACGCTCTCTATAAGATCGCACTGAAGGCTTGCTTTTATAGTAACAGTACATAACTAGTCTATTCTCTTCCCTTGTCCATCTCTTTCTCTTGTTCTTTATAGCAGTCGCCCCATGAGGACTGCGCTTCCCCTGGATATCGCTAGTGGTATACGAGTTTTGGCCAACAGTAGCTGTGTGACGACTGTGTCCCTCCTGAAGGCCATTAAGGGTACACGAGCCGAGATTTTGGCCAGCAGTCACAGGATGACGACCGGGTCCCTCCTGGTGGCTAACAAGGGAACACCTGCCGGTTACGACACACAGGTCTTGGATCTGTGCCCCGTTTTTTGCGGTAAAATGGTTTGGTTGTACTGTCATGATTGGGGTTTTTGGTTCTTTGGAGGTAGTACCAGACCTTGGTGGGTTGGTTAAGACCGATGTGAGTCGGATATAGCCCAAGAGCCCCACCGGCCCTTTTGGTTCTTTTAAGGTAGCGCCATACCTTGGTGGGTTCATTGAGACCTATGTGCACAGTGGTAATCAAAGAGCCCCACCAGCTCCTACCACCCAGGGTATGGCCTCACAAGGACAAGCCATTCAGGCTTGCAGAGATATCTATCTAGTGATATTATTATTATTATTATTATTATTATTATTAGGAATCTCACACCAGTTGCCTGGTGGTAACCGCTGGAGTTTGAGTGACAGCAAGTCTCCTCAAGTCTCCAGCCCTCCTCTCCTAGTACTAGCAGGTCGCAGTAATTCTGCGATTTACAGTTTCACACCGGTTGCCCAGTGGTTATCGCTGAGGGCTGAGTGACAATAAGTCTCCTCAGGTCTTCAGCTAACGTCTCCTCCCTCTTTCGCATATCATGACAGAGTTACAATTCGTTGCAGTACTTATATCTCTAGCACCTTCCTCAGTACCCGTGCAGTTCCCAGTAGTGCTGTGGTCTGTACGGTCTCTATCCTCCCCCTAATCCCGATCTCCTCCAGTCTCTCCCTCAGCGTTCTGGGGACAGTTCCTAGTGCTCCCACTATGACTGGTACTACCCTAGTTTTCATGTTCCACATTTTCTTTAACTCCCTTGCTAGGTCCTGGTATTTTTCCCTTTTTTCACCCTCCTTCTTTTTTACTCTATGGTCTGCTGGCACAGCCACGTCTACTATTTGGCAGGCCTTCTTTTTTTTGTCTACTATTACTAAGTCCGGCCTTCTTGCCTGGATGAGGTGGTCAGTTTGGATGTCAAAATCCCACAGTAGTTTGTGGTTGTCATTCTCCAAAACTGCCTCTGGCTTGTGCTGATACCACTTTTCCCCATGGTTGAATCCCATTTGTTTACTTAGTTCCCAGTGTATCATCGTTGCTACTCTATCGTGTCTATGCTTATACTCCTTCTGGGCGAGTTGACTACATTCACTAGTTATGTGGTTTACTGTCTCATCTCTTTCACCGCACATGCGGCATTTGCTGTTTGCCTGTGTTCTGTCGATTTTAGCTTTTATGTAGTTTGTCCTTATGCTTTTGTTTTGGGCTGCCATGATGAGCGATTCTGTTTCTCTCTTAAGGTTTCCCTTTCGTAACCACGTCCATGATTTCTCGTCTGCTATATCTTTTATCTGTCTTTTAAACTCGCCGTACAATTTTTTCCCTTCCCACTTTTCTTTTCTAGTTTGCTGTACCGTTCCATTGCTTTCTACTTTGTTTGTTGCACTATCCCTCGCGCTCTTTATGATTTCTTCACTATTTGTTTGCACATATTTATCTAGGACTACTCTAGCTCTCTGGACACAATCTTCTATGCTGATGAGCCCCCTACCACCTTCTTTTCTCTTAACGTATAGTCTATCTGTATCATCCCTAGGGTGTAATGCTTTATGCATCGTCATAAGTTTCCTTGTTCGCCTATCCATTGATTGGAGCTCTTCCTTTGTCCATCCTAAGAATGGTCCTGTATACCTAACTACTGACACAGCCCAGGTGTTCATTCCTTTTATTAGATTTCTGCTATTTAATTTGGTTTCTAATATTTTCCTTATCCTTCTGAGGTATTCTCTCTTAATTTTCTCCTTCATCTCTTCCCGTTTTATCGTGTCACATTCAAGGACACCTAGGTACTTGTATCGGTCTTGTGCAGTCAATGCCCTAATCTTGTTGTTGTCCGGAAGTTCAATTCCCTCAGTCATTGAAAGCCTTCCTTTATGCATCACCATTATTGCGCATTTTTCTATCCCAAACTCCATTCCTATGTCCTCACTATATTCCCTTACTTCGTTGAACAGAGTCTCAAGCTCTCCCCTGTTTTTCGCGAACAATTTAATATCGTCCATGTACATTAAGTGGTTGACCTTTCCTTTTGTTTTAGAGAAGTGGTATCCTTTGCTGTTTTTCAGGATTCTGTTAAGCGGTATCATTGTTAGAACAAATAACAGTGGGGACAACGAGTCCCCTTGGAAGATCCCCCTTTTTATCCCTACCTCGGCTAGTTTGTCCCCTGCAGCTGTCAAATCTACTTTCCAGTATTATTATTATTATTATTATTATTATTTGGAATCTCACACCAGTTGCTTGGTGGTAACAGCTGGAGTTTGAGTGTCAGCAAGTCTCCTCAAGTCTCCAGCTCTCCTCTCCTAGTACTCATAGGTCGTAGTAATTCTGCGATTTACAGTTTCACACCAGTTGCCCAGTGGTTATCGCTGAAGGCTGAGTGACAATAAGTCTCCTCAGGTCTTCAGCTAACGTCTCCTCTCTCTTTAGCTTATCATATCAGGGCTGCAATTCGTTGCAGTCCTTTCATCTCTAGCACCTTCCTCAGTATCCGTGCAGTTCCCAGTAGTGCTGTGGTCTATACGGTCTCAATCCATCCCCTAATCCCGATCTCCTCCAGTCTCTCCCTCAGCGTTTTGGGGACAGTTCCTAGTGCGCCAATTATGACCGGTACTACCCTGGTTTTCATGTTCCATATCTTCCTTAATTCTCTTGCTAGGTCCTGGTATTTTTCCCGTTTTTCACCCTCCTTCTTTTTTACTCTATGGTCTGCAGGTACAGCCACGATTTCTATTTGGCAGGCCTTCCTTTTTTTTTGTCTACTATTACCAAGTCCGGCCTTCTTACCTGGATGAGGTGGTCAGTTTGGATGTCAAAGTCCCACAGTAGTTTGTGGTTGTCATTCTCCAAGACTGCCTCTGTCTTGTGCTGATCCCAATTTTCCACATGGTTGAATCCCATTTGTCTGCTTAGTTCCCGGTGTATCATCGTAGTTACTCTATCGTATCTATGCTTATACTCCTTCTGTGCAAGTTGACTACATTCACTAGTTATGTGGTTTACTGTCTCATCTCTTTCACTGCACATGCAGCATTCGCTGTTTGTCTGAGTTCTGTCGATTTTTGTTTTTATGTAGTTTGTCCTTATGCTTTTGTTTTGGGCTGCCATGATGAGCGATTCTGTTTCTCTCTTCAGGTTTCCTTTTCGTAACCACGTCCATGATTTTTTGTCTGATACATCTTGTATCTGTCTTTTAAACTCGCCGTACAATTTTTTCTCTTCCCATCTTTCTTTTCTTGTTTGCTGTACTGTTCCATTGTTTTCTACTTTGTTTGTTGTGCTATCTCTCGCACTCTTTTTGATTTCTTCACCATTCGTTTGCACATACTTTTCTAGGACTGCTTTAGCTCTCTGGACACAGTCTTCTATGTTGATGAGCCCCCTGCCATCTTATTTTCTCTTAACGGATAGTCTATCTGTATTATCTCTAGGGTGTAATGCTTTATGCATTGTCATAAGTTTCCTAGTTCGCCTATCCATTGATTGGAGTTCTTCCTTTGTCCATCCTAGGAATGGACTAGTATATCTAACTACTGACACAGCCCAGGTGTTCATTTAATTTATTAGATTTCTTCTGTTCAATTTAGTCTGTAATATTTTCCTGATCCTTCTAAGGAATTCTCTCTTTATTTTCTCTATCGTCTTCTTCTTATTATTATTTGCATTTTGGACACAGTCTTCTACGCTAATGAATTTTTTACCAATTTCTTTCCTCGTACTTTCTTTTCCTGTACAGTCTATCCGTGTCTTCTGTGAGATGTGAGACCATGTGCATCGTCGAAGACTCTCCCGATCGCCAGTTCTTCGATTGATGTTCTTTTGTCCATCCAAAGAGTGGTTCCGTGTATCTTACAACCATTACAGTCTATGTGTTCGTCCCTTTCGTCAGATTCCAACTATGCAGTTTGGTCTCTATTTTATATTTATTTATTCCTGTTCCATCATGTCAAATTCAAGAAGGCCCAAGTATCTGCATAGGTCTTGTGTTTGTCAATGCTCCGGTCTTTTTGCTGTCAGGTAATTCTATTCCTTTGGTTGGTGTGAGTCTCCCTTTGTGCATT
>OY735199.1:30063702-30076202 GCA_963457665.1 Thysanoteuthis rhombus | reverse complement strand
TTATGTATAAATTGGCATGCCTTAACCTAAGCTTGTCTGTATTAGACAACCCACAGTGCAGCGTTTACTTTTTGTAAACAGATTCGGTTCATCTGCCAGACGAACTTTAAAACAGAAAACTAATGTGGGAATGTGTCATCCATGGGTCATATTTAGAAAGTAAAGTACCAAACCAATTGTTAAAGGAATATTTAGGCAATATCTCGAGGGGATATAATTTGCCAACGTATTCGAGAAACTCCCGGAATACGCATAAGATGTGTACTACAAAAGTAGCGAATAAATAAAATAAGCATTAGACTGTCTACTCCAGTAAGATATATCTTAATTAAATCGTAACATAATTCCTGATTTGCGAATATTATCACCCGAAATAGCCCCAGCACGTAACAGAGCACAGGACACCTATAAATGTTCTAATTAATGTACCCAATAACCGTGTCGATCTTTGAATTTATTCTTGGTGCCCTATGGCATTTTTCAAGGCAATGAATATTATCTCCTCTCCAAGTACCATACGATAAGTTGTGATGATTTACACGGTGCTCACAAAAAAAATGGTAGGCTGGATTAATTTGAAGAAGTGAATTCATTTGTGCAAAGTGAAAAAAAACTATATCCGTCGAAATTAGAACTTGGTTTGCCGAATCAGTTTTCCACGCTGTTAACCGTTCTGCCAACTCTGCACCGCCACACTGTGTGCACTACAAGTGGAAAATGAATCAATCACATAATACAACAAGCCAACTAGAAAGGTTACAGCAGATGTCCAAGTGGACTTAGATGTGTGTAGTGCCAGCTCCATCGTGGTTGTTTTTAATCTATTCGCTTTGTTTCGTAAGAGAATTCAGACGAATAATTCTTATTGCTGTCGTATGCAACAGCTAATACTGTTTTGTTTCATGTTTGATTTCTGTGAAGTGACCCGAATTTTATAATGGGATTTTTTATTAGGCATGATACATATTTACGATCTGGGTCGTCCTTGAACGCAGGGTGCACCTATTGCAGCAAATGTATTGTTTTACATGATGTATATTTTGCGTTATGAGGTTTTAGATGAGATGGTATCGCTATATATATTATTAAAAGAATGAATATTGATTTAATTCTTCATTTTGCTGCCTTTCTACCGTAGTCCATTTACATATAGATGAATGGAAACCCTCCATGCGAATAAACTGTGATCCTTCAAAATACCAATGAGAAAAGTATCTAGGATGCGTTACTAATTTCAGCATTTGGTCTCATAGAGAAAGACCAAGATTGCACGGATCGATTTCATTTTTTGAAAATCTTCCAGAATTCCGGAAAGTGATAAAAAAGCCCATAAATTTCGATTGTTTCTCCGAGCATTCGATACACTGTTTGGTTGAATAGTCACTTTCACGATACCGGGATTATCAGACGATAAAATGAAAATTGTTGGGCATGAAATTATAAATGGTGGATAAGCAAATGGAATTTTTAGCACATGTGCTTTCATGAATAGAAGTGCCATAAACTCAGTCACACTGAAAATGATATCCCTATATATTGACTTTTATTTTATGTGTTGTTACGAACGGCACAAATTCCTTTTATAGCATAATATAGAATCACTCGAAAATAATCGTCAAAGGAGATGATCGAAAGCGAGAAATTATTGTTTTGTTTGATGAAAGATGCTAGAGAAGAATATCAATTGCTAACAAAGTCAAAAGGGCTTTTTTTTCTTATGTACCAGACTAGAATCAGTAGACACTCCCGATAGTCAGCAAAAAAAGATATTGTATCTTTCGACTCTAGTTAAAGTCGCCGGATAACCACTGTTAATAATAATTACAGTCGAGAAAAAATATTAGTTGACTACAATGCAAAAGAACAAAAAAACAACGTGGGGATTAGAGCTACCAAAAGATATGAAACAGAGTGGAAGATTTTGATAGAAGCACAACGGACCACACGAAGGGTAAAATCAACAAAAGAATGACAAAAAGACGAGAAATGGATTTCATCCAAAATATCAGAAGCCTCAGTCACTGCGACTGGATTTTTTCTACTGCTTACATCACGTCTTTAAGAAATACATAGTGCACCTTTACACTTTCGCGTCACTCGAAACCAGGGGTCACCTAAGTGGTCGATATCAAGCCCTGGGGGTTTGATGGAAAAACGCAAAAAATCGATAAATGGTGTCAATAAACGCAAGGAGAGGGTCTATTGAACTTTTTGGGTCACAAGATGAATACGATATACTGACATCATAAGTATCATATCGGTTGATATATAATTTTCTACCGTGGATCTGGTATGTTTTGGAAAATGTTGTACATTTTAATGTGTTGTGCAGATACGTTTGATAAATTTGTTTTGGCAATGCAGCCTGGCGCCAATGAGGGGTCATGGGTTCCATGAGAGGGTCGATGGTCTTAAAAGTCTGGCGAACTCTGCTCAAACCATAGCAATTCGATGTCTTTAGGTCAACGACTGAACAGGAGATGGAAGAACACTTATCCAGTGAGTCCTTTTATCTCCTTTTTATGTGTATATCATATAAGTAAATGAATAAATCGTATTTATATAAAATAACCAATACACCTATAAATAACAAATGATATGAGCTTAAGGGTCACTTTCAGAACGAAGTTCTTGAGCTAAATTATACATATATACATGCATATATATATATATATATACATGCATATATATATATATATATATATATATATATATATATATATATATATATATATATATATATATATATATATATATATATATATATACATATATATATATATATATATCCGTACCTTACATGAGAATCACCATGACCCATGAATTTATCAGAAGTAATAATCTGGAGAATTTTTTTTTGAATAGATCTTTTTTATCTAAAATCATCTGAAAAAAATATCAGTACATGATTTTGACATCGTTAATCTGTACTATTTCAAGATTGTTGCCCAAAACTGTGGCAGGGCGTCCCTGGATACATATAGACAAAACAAGATGAGAATGTGTAGCCAATTTGATTGGTTAGTCGAGCGGAAGTTTTTCAGGGCTATGGTCATTAGATATATGTATGTCGTCATCATCATGAAATTGTTGATTGAGAATTTAAGGTTAGTGAGCATCAATATTCCCGAATAGGTATCATATTCGTGGATGTCAAGAAAACCTACTGAAAATGCATTCATCTCCTCATATTTCTCCATCTGTATTTGCATATCTTGAGGCTGCATATGACCGGTTGTGTCGATTCCTGAAAGATTCATTGAGACATAAATCGATATGCTCGGCATCACGTTTTTTCTCAACTATAAACCACACTCTGCAGCTATTGAGCATTTGTGTTTTAGCTGATAAAATATTTTTCTCTTTTTGCTCTAGTCTTTTTTGGTTGGATGTAACGGACATCAACCAAAGCTGATTTGGAAGCCTCCAGCAAATCATCAATTCTGTTTGTAGGCACATTCCCCAATTTGCTTATATGTCGCTTTTCCCGTATCCATTGGTAGCAGCTGATCGGATAATATATTTTGTGATCTTGGAGAGGATGACTGATTACCTTGCTTTATTGCACCCTTTGAACTATACGCTTTTTTGAGTGAAACTAATTACCTCCACGAACAAAGTTGACCAGGGTTACAGATCTTGGAAAATGAATTTCAATTAATTTTTTGGGAAAAAGCAGTCCTTGGGCCTAGGAAAAATTGGATTGGATTTAGGAGAGTGGAAAGGGGCTGAACAACAGCAGAAATGATTTAGAAAATATATCAAGAAGAAGGAAAAAAAGGGAGAGAAGGAAGACAAAATAAACCAAATCAATTCGATGATTACAATGTCAGAAATAACATAAATACCACGAATAAACCAGATGATGATAATGTTGATTCATTCGATAGCAATGATTGGGATTATGAGGAAGTTGTGAAAGAGAAAGATTATAAAAGGTGAACAGAAACATAGCGAAAACAGTAACTAAGTAGAATAATACAAAAATCCACGCATCTGTAGCATTTCATTTATTTTTTTAAAATTCATATCTGCGGATGACATGGCTGAGATTGTTTAGGATGACTAGAGATGTTTTCTCAAGGCTTTTAATGTTTTATCCATTCGCTAGTCAAAATCGATTTGTATTCGTCACAACGTCATGGCGGCATGGTATTGACTTTGGCAATACAACAACTATACAAAAATTCTTTGCCCGGGAAGATTACTGATTTCAGTTCCACTTGGCATTTTAATGAAACTTCCCTTTTTGAATAGCATTTTAAAATATTAACTACAGGATTCACGAACACAGTTCAATAATTAGAATAGTTTGGATTATTAAAAATACAAAACTCCCGAAAAGTAAAAAAAATCTATCAAGTTACATTCGGATAATTCTAGTCACTACAATTTGGATTACAGATATTTAGCAGTAGCCTGAAGGGAATATAAAACACCGACAATGAAATAATAATGATGATAATGATGATGATGATAATGATGATGATGATGATGATAATAATAATAATAATAATAATAATAATAATAATAATAATAATAATAATAATAATAATAATAATAATAGGTTGTGCAATCAATATTATCCTTTGTTGTGTCAATGGACTCTTTCACTCATGAACGTGCTTCAGGGTGTGGGCAAATACGAGTTAAAACGAATCGCGATTCAGTAAGATTAAATAACGCACTGATCGTCCAGAGATGCAACAATGACCGCAATCACTTGTGAAAAAATAGACTGGGATCAAAAAGTTTGCAACTTTAACAAACTTTACCGGTATAGTACTGAAGGAAAATAATACCGAGGACATTCTTCACAGCGGTCCTATACGTACACAAGTATACGACGACAGGTGAAAGACAGGAATGGTCAATATATGGTATATGGATAACATCAAAGCGTTCTGCACTGTTCCGTTAACTTGACAGTGACATAAATTTCCAATATAGCTGACGAAGTCTGACAAAAAGCACCTCATGGACAGACTGAATCTTGATGCCTACAAACTCTCTAATATCAGGAGTAACATGATAAAAACAAGAGACTACCAGACCTGAAACTCGATGACAATGTTGAATTGACAGACAGGAACTATCATCACTGATCCTTCAGAGATTAACCAACAAGGGAATATTCATTAAAATGACAAATTTCAATAATCTTCTTAGGCAAAGAAATTTTACAAAGTCTTTTTTTATTTTTTTTTATTGCCGAATTTGATACCAATCGTTGTTATCAATACAAATTAAATGTGATCATCGAATTAGGAAAACATTTATAACCTTAAAAGATCTCCTTTAGTTACCCTCAGAGATCTTTTGAACAAATGAATTAAGCACTACGGATACATAGACCTTTTCATTTTTTCTATTTAGTTACTGTCCTGGTTATGTTTACCTTTCATGATCTTTGTCCTCCAAGACTTCCTTATAATCTTCATCACTGCTATTGTATGCATTACTAAAATCATCTATCTCAGGAAAAACTCATTCTGAAAGTGCAATGTCCTTCGGAGTACGACTGACGATTCCATTGATCAAGAAAGATCACCAAGCAAAAGGAGCCATCTGATTTGCAAAGCTTTCATAGTCATCAAGAGTGAGATGAAGTTACTACTAAACCTGGAAGATATCAACAAGCTCATATACGCAACTGGCTCAACCATTGCAGAGAAGGCACTTGAGACCCAAACAACGAAAAGAGAATGTTAACTAGGGAGAAAATCGAAAAAGACATAAAAGCAACTATCAATTCCTGAGTGAATTCGGAAAAGTCTGTAAAATAAAAGAGCAAAAAATGAGACAACTTAAACGAACATTCAACACCGGAGAAAAGAATAGTGTACCAATAATCATACAGATGTTGAAGCAGAAGTTCAGGCAAAGACACAACGAAAAGGGAGATTTGACGAATTTTGACAATTTTTCAGGAAAAACAAAACTATGTAAGCAAAGCCAAAAGATTCTTAAGCGCTCTGGGAAAGAGAACAACAGAAATTAACCACCTGATCTTGGAGAGGTTGGGGATTTGGGACAAGGATCTACGAAAACCTTTAAAAAATCCACAAAGGCCCAATAACAGCAGATCCCAACGAACATGCATAAAACTGAAAACAACCGAGGCCACTGCTTCCATCAGCAAGACAAAAACCTGGAGGGCACCAGTAATAGATAAGATTGCCAATTTCTGGATCGAGAATCTATTCAGCATCCACCAAAAGCTCACTCGGGCCCACAGCATCAAGAGACTTGGGAATGGTATAAATGGCTCACTTTAGGAGTTACGTACTTGCTTCCAAAGTCAGATGAGATACAAAACTATAAGACCTGACTATGTACAAGATCTTAATATCCATGTTCACTGCAATGACGTACAGCTCCCCCTGAGAAAAAAACAGCCCAAACAGACGTAGTGAAAGAGTGGAAGCAACAGATGTAAGGACCTTTTTTTCTAATCATAAAAAATACTGCAAGTCGAGGGAGAACGACTGGTCACCAGCAAGAATTGACTCCATCAATAGGCAAGCGTCTTATGAACAACAAATTGTTCCCAGCAAGAACCAAGTTCATGGGAAATTTATAAACTTTGAGGACCACTTTGAATACCACATAGACGGGTAGTTAACATCCGAGCCAATACAAATCAGAAATGGTATCTTCCAAGGATATACATTATTAACAATACCCTTCCACTGTGTAACTGCAGAATTCAGCGGACTATCCAACAAAAAACTGAATAGCCTGTTCAACAAAGACGACCTGAAGACGTTTGCAAAGGACGACAACCAAGAAAAGGATCTACTCTCTATTGTCATCAACAATGGAACTTGAATAAGATTTCGGATACAACTATCGTATTTTCAAATCAAATATTTCGACTTTTCTCGTTGAGGTTGATCCCACTGCCGTTTCATATACTTTGAAAGGCCCTCTTTCAGACTATTTTTGTACTCAGGCGATATCCTATCAATTTTAACGTCATGGTGGCGTTATTCGATAGTCTATAAACCAAATATTTTGGCTTTTCTTATCAAGATTGTTTTCTCAGTCATTTTCATACTTTTAGTCCCCTTTCGAAGGGAAGTGATCAATTTTGATCGTGACATCATGAATATGTCATCATTTATCTATCTCCATTGTCCATCTGTCCGTGTTCACGCGTCTTTTCGATCTTTCTCGCTCTCTCACTAACACATACCTTTAGATCATTTTGAATTTTAACCACGTGGATCATCTATCTACCAATCTGAATAATGAACAGTCTCAGATATTTACATATATATCATTATGAGAGACTTTGATACAAAGGTGGGACAAAGAAATGAGCGCTTCATCGGCAAGTTTGGATACAAGATACTGAATAAAAGAGGAGTTCATTTTGCATCAGTTAGAGGGTTTAAAATCTTGAAAACCTTTCTTCAAGAAGATGTTCGAAAGAGCATGGAGCTGGAAGAGCTTCAATAGTGACAAAAAAAACTAAATAGATTGCTTCCTAGCAAACAAAAGCGACACTGTCAACGATATTCAGGTCCTAAATCAAGTCAACATGGGAAGCAACCACTGGATTATGAAATATAATATCCTAATTGAAACTAAAAAAAAAAGGGGGAAAATATTCCAGGCAAAATTACAACGACCGAGCGTACCTAAAGAGATCATATAATGCAAAATTGTACTTTGTAGGATTCATCAACCTGAAGAAGGCTATCGAATCAGAGGAAATTCTCAAGATCTTTGCTGCTATCAATTTACTAAGCGTACGCCCAATATATGTCCAATTATTGTAAAATATATGCCGTCAAAGCAATTCCTTCATCAAGCAACATTAAGACTCAGGACCACTTCAGCTCTAAAATGAGTCAAATAATTTTGTACCAGCTCATCCAAACGTTTTATAGTCTGCCTCAATATGATCTCCCGAAACTTTGACTTGGAAAATAAAGGAACCAGAACAGACAGTGAATACTTAAGGAACCTCAGTAAGAGTTGACATCATTGTTTTTTACTGAAATGTTTCATATAATCCAAGTAATACTTGGTAAACTGAATGCAGAAAGCTCAAAAGATAGAAATGAATGTCATGTACAATGAGCATATTGACAAAAAAATAACGATCAAAGAAATCGAAATCAAAACCTCAGATAGTTGACCACTGCATCTACGGAGGAAAAACAGAAGAAAAAATAAACAAATAATTACCGTGGGATGGCAAGCTTTCAGTCGAGCAAAGTAAACCTTCGAAAACAAGAAAAATAAGGGTTTGCATCTTCTTGAAAGTTACCAATAGTGCTGATCATGAAACTTAACCTGGAGATTGACTCTAAAACTGAGTACCATCTGAAACAAAATCATGCCCAACATAATGTAGAGAGATAATGCAATATATTAAGGAGTACAGGAGTCTAAGATATCGTAGAATCCATTTAAAAAAAAACTCAATTGGCTATGTACTGGTCACGTTGCAAGAATGTCAGACTACCTATCAACATCACAGTGTGGATCCCGGTAGATCACATGCAAAACCCGTGGCCAGTAGAATATAAAAGGGCAACACAAACTAGACAAGTACTCATCAAAGACAATAAAAAGACATGCATACTTATCGGCAACGAAATATTGTCCAAATAAATCATTTGCATGAAGGTCATAGAGGGAGCTTTCCAAATAGAAGGATTTTGAGGTTAAGATTACCAGGAATAGAGGTTGAAATAGACAAATGTGATCATTAGTTTTGAAGGACTCGAGAGAACAGGATAGGAACAGTTTTCCCTACGTATGAATAGCAACGTCAGCTTCAACATTGACACAGTCTGGAAGATTGTTCTATTTTGAACAACCCACCTATTTTGCAAGTAACTGTCATTAAAATGGCAACAAGCATGTAGAGCCCAAAGCCGATGATTTTGATCCGATTCTACAGGATACAAAACAAAGGGAAAACAAATAAATGAATACATATATGGATAGTTTGATGATGCACTCCTTTAATTAGTCGGGAAATCAATTCAGAAACCTGAATTATGAAACAGGGAAACTGACAGAAGTATATGAAACTTTGCACCGGAGTGAGACGGTGTTGATTGACTATATGTAAAAAGAAACGAGGTAGGAAGGGTAAAAATCAAGAATTGAATTTATTCTGCAGGTTTTACGCGAGTTAAAGTGAGAAAAAAAAGAAGATCGTAGTGAAAAAGAGACTGCAATATAAATGACGGAAGTAAGAGTCCTGCTGTTGACAGAAACATAATTGTATGGGCTCTTCAGAAAACGAATTCAGGTGATTGGAGACGATGTCAATGGATTATATGTAGAAAGAAACAAAGTAGGAAGGGTGAACATCAAGTCTGCTAGTCTCACATGAGACAAAGTGAGAGAAGAAACGAAGACCGAAGTGAAACAGAGACAAAAATACAAGTGACAGAAGTAAGAGTACTGCTGTTGACAGAAATACAATTGTACAGGCTCTTCAGAAAAACGAACTCCGGTAATTGGAGATAAATCGATTTAGACATGACTGTGTAGAGGGAACCTGGGTAAAACTGGGTGAAAACTCAACGGGTTGGTACTTGGCAAGGAACTGACAAACTTGTGAAATAAGAGGGTGACAATAGCGTCAATTGTGTTTCGAGCTCTAAGATTGTTGCAGTTTCAGTAGTAATTGGCCTCAACGGGATAGGGTTGCTAGAGCCATGCCCAACCCTTCCCTTTACCCACATTTCGGCGAACATTTGGTCATTATTGTTTCGATAATTAACGAAGAATGTACAAGAAACAAAACTGATCAAAGGGTTTTACACAGTAGTTCATTGTAACTCCATCTTTCGTTCTCATGTTCATTAAGCCGTCAAATTAGTAGCCAAACTTTCACTTTGTTTCTCGGTTAATATCCCCAGCTGACACGAACTGTTTGTAAACAGCCATATTTATGGCTGCTATATATATACTTCTCACTTATGTACCTGATGCTTTTCAAGATATAGACATGGAAGAAAAATCCAATTGTACGTAAAATGCTACGTAAAATGCTTACTGCAAAAGATGCGAAAGTTTCACTAATCGGAATTTGAAAAGATCAGCTAATTATATTCTGCACATGATTCAAGCTATTGATTAATTGATTAGGAATGTCAGAGTTTAGAATGTAGCCAAGGAACCTTGATCACCTTGGTTGTCGGGATGAAAAGCAAAAGACATAATTCAACTTAGTATAAAGTATGAAATTTCTTTTGCAGTCGTCTTTCTGTGTAGAACTGACTCGATATCACATATGATGTAATGTAAACATGTTTGTAATAATCTTCTTTCAGAGTATTATGATATATATATATATATATATATATAGAGAGAGAGAGAGAGAGAGAGAGAGAGAAAGAGAGATTTTATGAAATTAGTTTCATGAAATAACTGAAATTTTGTACTTTTATTCCTATTCAAACATGAATATTGTGTTATAAAAAGGTTTTAGATAGTTTACATACCCACAAAATAGAACACGATCATTTTGGTAAGCTTTGAAGATTTCAAATTTTTCACTCGATGAAAAAGAAGATTTGCCAACCGTGATTTCTCCTTTAGTTCCTAATACATTACATTAAAATAAGATATTCTGAGCAGAATCATTCGATATGTTTGTGTTGTTAGTTGCACTAACTCATTTATTTTATGTTGTTCAAAAACCCGAAGAAAAATCCAAAAACTTGGTGAATTGATTTATCAAGTGAATCAAAATCTAAAATTGAGAAAACCCTGGTTTGATAGTGTACATCTCAACCCTCGAGGAATCAACTGGGGATAGTTCTTTGCTATATATGGGTACTCTTTAAAATTATCCATGCATATTTTGGGAACAAAGGGGAAATCTTATTGCCAGACGCTGCAGTGAACCTTTGTACGCATTGTAAAAGAAAATACCTTTCTCTGTCAACCAGTGATTCTGTTCTTGGACAACACTCCTGCACACTCTGTAGATGTGACTCAACAGACAATAATGACATTAGGTTTGGAAGCCAATCCATATACGGTGTATTCTTCCGACCTGTCATCTCTAGGCTGTCACTTGTTTGATCTATAAAACACTCTTCCCTTGGTCAGGTTCTAAGAAATTTCAAATATGAAAATCTCGCCGAGGTATTGATTGAATTAAAAAAAAAACAGTACTTTTATAATTGGATGCTTGATTTAGCTGGAAGGTGACATAAAGCTAAAGAAAACGAGGAAATATAATTTGTTTTCTGAGTAATAATGCTATAAATTTTTATGAATGAGATATTTTGTCAAGAACACTTCAAACATTTGCAATAAAATCAAGTACCTATCCCAATGTTGGCTAGGGTCTCTTGAAGTAACCATTGAATTTCAATGAAATTTTACAGAAGGGCCGTCGTAAATCCATTGAATTTCAGGATAGTTCTAAGTATACTGTCTTGGTTGTGCGATATATAATCGTACTATCGTATATTGTAGGTATTCACTAGTGTTTGCCCACATAAAATCACTGAAAATTCTCAAATAAGTTCTATTATATTTTGTGAAAAAGGGGGCTTAGGGAAAGTGATGGATTATTTTTCTCAGCCAATGGATACTCTTTTTTTCTTTTTTTTTTTCATTTTTTATCCATACATCTATCAGTATCCAAGCATCATTATCTATTTGCCAATATATATATATATGTATATGTGTGTGTGTGTGTGTATGTGTATGTGTGCATCCAACAGTTCTCAAAGAATTTCCAGGCATACTAGAAAAGATAGCACGTACGGAAACTTGAAAGGATAACTAAGTTTGTCTGCTTAAATTTTTTTGCACGAGATAAGGTATTATGATTAAATCCTGAGGTGAATCCTTGTTGTTTTTTTCTCAATTGGAAGATATTTTCCTATACTGAGACACTAGTTTGATGAATGGAAACTCAAAACTCACCTGCATTGTGACTCCCTATGAATAAATTTCCTTTTTTTTTTTAATTTGTTTATGAGGTTGGTAGGTGCGTGATTTCCGAATGGAATCTAGTTTATGACTGAACGCTTCCTGATGTTTTTATTGGATCTCCGTTGATCGTCATTCTCTATGAAAGTTGAACGAAAAAATCTAAGATCATATTTATCGAAGCTTCCGCTAATATTGGCGAAAATATGCCATGATACAGGGTTTGGTTGAATTATTAATGAGGACCAAGGAAGGAAAAGGTACAAACAGTTTTATGTTCTACTTTGATCATGAACGCAGCTGCATATTCATCGATTTATTTACCTCTTCGGCTGAACATGTCTGCGATTCTGCTCAACTGAAGTAACAGATTTTTCTTTTTGCATCTCTAGAAATGGATAGTAAACCAGATTGTTAAATGCTAGATTGGTAAATAAGATGTTTTGCTTTCGATTCCTCGTCTTGGAGTAGAGAAGCTCACTGAATTTAGTGCCAAGTTTCCTTACTTAACATGATGTGCAACAATCACATCGAGGATGAAAACACTAAGATCAAAACTGAGGACACTGAACTGG
>OY735199.1:29983702-30058702 GCA_963457665.1 Thysanoteuthis rhombus | reverse complement strand
GAGGTAAATAAGTTCAGGGAAAAATTACCCTCATGGATGGAAGTAAACTAGTAGGTAAACGTGTGTAAACAGGGAGGAATTAACGTACTTCTTGAGCTCTGGCAAGAGAAACCACTCAACTGCCAATACCCACTTCGAAACCACAAGGAACTAATGTAAATTAGAATAAAACCCACAAGTATTTGTGAAGTGCAGGATTGAAAGCCAAAACAGTCGGTTGCATACTGGCAACCTAGGGCCAGATCCTAAAAACTCGAATGTAGTAGGCTAAGATACTAAGAAATAGTACTGTTCCGAAATGCAGACTAAGAACTAGTACGAACATTGACCTGAACCTGTCACAGAAGCAAAAGATGTGACCATATCATGGTGCTTCATGATACATGCCGACAGAACAATAAACGCAAACAGGCCAGATATTAATGAAATACTACAAAGAAAAAATGCGCCTCTTGGTAAAAAATACTGTCCCAGTGGATAAAGCATTACTGTTAAGGAATTTGAAAAACAGATATAATATAAAAACCATGAAATTAAAAGCAGTGGAATTCGTTGACTCGAATAATACCGATTGATGTTGGAGCCGATAGATCACTCAGAAAGAGGACCAGTGTGACTTGCCGAGAGCATACCTTGAAGGCCAAGCATATGTAAGATACAGAAAATAGCCCTTGAGAGCAGCTGCACATAAGAAGATTATTATCGATGTCATGTATGTACTACACCTTGCATACATCACTTTAGTTTTATGTAGATGTATGTTTGAGAAATTGCTTTTTTGTCTGTACACATAAAAACTATGTCTCACCCTCTCTTTCTCTGTCTATATATATACGTTTTTTTTTTCTCTCATTGTTTTCTCTATATTTTGTTATCATTGTATGGTGTATGAATTGTTTATTGCTGCCATCATCAATCATTTATCATGTAACCGTTCAGGGGATTCTAAAAAACGAAAGAGTTAACATGACACCCCAAAAGTTTTGATCAAACACCACTTCCTTTTATTATATAGTTTATGGTAATTTCTCATTTCATATAAGGTTTTATGTGCATTCATATTGATGATATTTCATACCATATTTATCTTTTGGAACAAGGTTTACTTACGTTAGTTACCTTAAAAAGCGTTTTTAGCGACGAGAGATCACTAAGTATGATAACAATCATAACTCGCTCTTCGAGTCATTTCTATTGAATGTTCACCTAGGTGAATATTGAATCTGTTGTGTCAGTTTTAAATTTTAGACTCTCACTCTCTATTTCTATCTCTCTGACTCTCTTTTCTGTGAAGAAAACGACCCTCTGAAACGCTCAAAAGTTTGTATTTTGCTCAAAAATCAACATTTTTACAGCACTCGTTTTTTTTAAAGTATCAATTACTTTCTCCATAAAAAGAAAGGTATGTATGTATATACATACGCACAATATATATATATATATATATATATATATATATATATATATATATATATATATATATATATATATATATATATATATATATAATGATCAAAAGAATAATTTTAGGTACCACTATGGATCAGATGCAAGTGCTAGTTCGCTTTTAGTTTATTTGTTTTTTATCATTACATTCGATTTTCGGATACATTCCATCCACTTTCTCTATTCGAACTCTTACTCAGTTTTACAGATTTTCTTCAGGGCAGAGCTACTTGGCAGTTTTGGCCGCCGGCCAAATACAAGTTAATGTCAAAAACACGCTTAAATTATGTTTAGGTGTCAATCAGTGAGTGTGGGCAACTGGTGATTGGCTTCATTCACTTATATGAAATAACCTAAGTGAAACACTGATCAAATGTCTTTGGTTGCGGAACATTTAAAGCCATACGCATCTGAATTTAAATCTCAGATTAACTACTTCGATTTTAGTATTCATAGATATCAAATGTGATATAAATGAAAATGTGTACTGTTAAAACGAATGTCCTGATTGGATCTACATCAGGATCATAAGTTGATTTGTTATGTTCAAAAGGTACACACAATTACGAACGATAGATGAATAAATAGATTGAGAGAGACAACGTAACTAAAAAAAAACGATCGAAGAAAATGTGGCTGCCGCAGGAATCGAACCTATGACCGTCGAGTAACCGTCATAACGTTGTGCTGTCAATCATATTAAGCAAATCAATTTTTCTCTAATAGTTCATACTCAAACGAGGTTCAAAGGGAGATTTTGACATTAAAGAACTATGATTAAATTTTCTCGTTTATCATGGAATTGTTTTTAGTTGTTTGAAAAAAAAGTTATTTCACCATAGCTTCCTAGCAGTGCTGATAAAAAAACTACCCCCCCAAGTTATGATTATATTGAGCTTGTTTTGTGTTATATTATCTTTAATATATATATACATACATATATACACACACACACGTATATATATATATACACACACACACACACACATATATACACAAATATACACACACACATACACACACACACACACATATATATATATATATATATATATATATATATATATATATATATATATATATATATATATATATCTTCATACATATATAAACAACAGAGATATTCAGTTAATTCCATTCGTTTTCAAATATGCTTTGAGTTGATCAATTCCTAATATTTATCATTTTTACTGATACGTTTCCAATCTATGAAAAAATAGATAAATAAATTACACCCCAAAATTTGAGTTCTTCTCTACAGTAAAATCATTGAATTCATTTAATGAGTTTCTTTTGAATTGCAAAGAAAATCAGGTTGTAAATTTCCTCTCATTATTTGGTCCCTCCAATTATTGTGAGATTCGTCTTGGAACAAGAAATAGAGAGTAATTTGATTGGTAATTGGAATGGCTGGAAATTATCCAGAGATTGGCAATGTAAATTCTCCAGCCCATTATTTTTTCAATGTTGTTGGTTGTTACGAAGAATATCTTGATCGTTAAATCATTGAACGCAGAGAAATACATTCTCCACAACGACATGTGAAAATTCGGTTATGTTAAGCTTACAGAATACTTTCAAAGTCGTACTGATGAATGTACGGGTTTTTTATATGTATTTTAGTGGTAAAAAATTGTTAACATTGCAGTAACTAACGGGTCCATAGTAAGATGCAAAAGCAGGGGGTTGGTTGAAGTCAATTTAGATTATAACAAAAATGTATACAGACAAAAATAATTCATTTTTACATTAAAACTAATCTTCATTTTTCTCACGGTTTGATTTTTAGTCATTACGCTTACAATTTTTGAACGTGTCTCCGAACATGTTTTTTTTTTCCGTTTTAAACGATTTTTTTTTCATTTTTTCCAATTCTCATCTAGACAGTACATTTAAACATGTTTATGATGTGTCAGCCTCAGATGAGCGTCGATAAAAAGAAGCTTTGGTGGGGATTCAAAAAAAAATTTCTCTTCATCTTCCATCTTTTCTCTACATCCACTAAATACAACAATGTTCTTTGATGTATTTCAACACATTTTCTTTTTTAAAATTTTATTCCTCAAGATTGTCATCTCACACCTGGAATGCATGTTAATATGTCTGGATTATTTTCAAGCTAATATATTGAAAAATGTCAAGAGCTTTTTTATTGATAAAATTACTGAAATATTCTGTCTGCCAACGGGAGGGTTTATAGATAGGGAATCAGTAATGAACGTAATCTACTGATTCAGTATGCCACATGATAATCTATATTTCATATCAGTAATATTTTTCGAAAGATATCATTAAGCGGTAATAGTTGAGTTATCTCCGTTTTTATTGTTTGTTTGTTTTTTTCAAATGTGTAAAAACAGGGTTTCATCAGGGTTCATGACAGTGAAACATAATACTTTCAATATTTTCTGAATACAGTGCAATTGTAAAATCATTTGAATAGAGTTGTGAATTTTACAGCACTTTTATAATCATTTTATAATGATATTATATTCCCCACAACAGTTGGTAGTCAAAGGGAGAAACAACGTTTCCCCCCCCCCCAATTCATCTTTTTAGTGTCCCATGTTCGACGGACCTTCCCAAAGTCTTGCCTGACACCTCTATCATGGATGTTGTAGAGCCATTACCTTTTGAATTTGTCAAGTTTGTTGTGCCCTGGATTGATATCTAAACTCGTTTGCAGTGATGTAAGTTATGTTTGTTGTGAAAATAGAAAGACTATGCTGCACTAAGTGGCAAAAAATGAGCATTTTCTTCTCATTTTACTTATAGCTATAAATGTTGAGTACGCTTGAAGAAGAATCATTGCTCCTGAAATTTTATTTTCATGGATATTTTTTCAAAATGACAACATATATCATTATAAAAAATCAGAAATATTTTCAGGAACCATCGTAGGATTTTATTGAGTGAAATAATAAAAAACCGAAATAATATATTCATCGAAATAAAATTCTTATTTTGAAAACGATTCAGTAGTTTCATTAAGATATTGTTTTAAAAATTGTATTTATTGGAATAAGTGTTAACAATCAAAAGATATCAGTGAACCATTATTTTCTAGCCGGAAATTGGAAATGACAAAAAAGCCATTTTAAGGCTATAAAATTAGGTTGAAAGAAAAAATGAAAAAATAAAAACTCCATCCACCACTAATCATATTTAGCAACCTTTTTTGATATTTAATTTACATTCACACGTGTAGATTTCAGGTTAAAACTAAATAATTTCGGTATATTTCGTTATTAGAGTGCATACTATCATGTCGTATGCAAGTACACAGTTGCACTGAACTAAAAATACTTTTACACTCCCTTTTTGATGCAGATGCATATAATCTATACATGCACTGTAAATCTCCAAACGACTGCATCATCGTTGAATAAGTGCTGCCAATCAAATCCAGTCTGTCGCATTGAGGTGACGAAATTTTGTTCCAAAAATCGAAGAAAACAGTTTAAAAGAGGAATGCATTACCAACCAGTATTTCTGTTTACTGCAACAGATTATCCGTGTAGAAAAGAAGTGTGCACATACAACACACTGATAAAAAAACTCAACTTCCGAAGATGCTCAGTTGTAGTCGGACATTGGTTCCGTGAAAACAGCTCTATTGGAGGGTAACCGTAAGAGATAAAAACCGATCACATAAACATACAACGAATGATGAGCAGTACGAGCGCATTCAAACCATCAATCGAATTTATTTATTGTAGGATAACCATACAGTACACTTTGACCATGTAGGACCAAAGTCAGGAGTCTTCTCTGCCGAATTCTCCCTCATAAGAGCCATCCGCTTCTATCTCATGTCGGCTGTGTGGTTTTCGATGTGTGCGTCTTCTATCCATGCATGAAACCGCCGCTGAAATAAGATGGAAAAACCCGATGTAATTGCAGATCCGGTTGCACGGAGTATAACGAAAAATTTGCACAGAAAAATGTGCTGATGGTGCTTACTTGTGGAATGATGCAAACCTGTGTCATATCTAAAATAAACCAACATTTATTGAGATAAAACATTTTATTGTGTTATATCTGTCTTTTGATGGTGCAATTCCTCCGAACAGATCAAGTGACACTGATGATTCCTGCAGCTGAAATGCAAATTCCCCATTTGGTATTTTATACAAACAACACCAGAAATTCAGTTCCTAGTTAACCTCTTTCCTGAGAGATGCTTACATCCCTGACGAAAAGAGGAATTGGTGGCCGAAAGACTTTTACAACAATCAGTATCTTACTGGCCCTGCTATCTTTGAGTCTATCTAAATTCTGCATCCCTATTGCTCTGTAGTTACGTGGAAATACCCATCATCATCATCATCATCATCATCATCATCATCATCATCATCATCATTCTGTTGACGTCTGTCGTTGAACATAGACCATCCCCAGGATTCGCCGCAATTCTCTATCATGGACGTTGCGAAGTCAGTATTTCCTTAATCTGTCTCGTTCATTTCTCCATCTTGTGTTCTGTCGGCCTCGTTCTCTTATGTTATCTCTGGGATCCATGTTGTGAGTCATGATGTCCATCGGCTGTCTTTCATTATTGCAACATGGCCTGCCCATTGCCATTTGAGTTTTTCAATAGTTTATATGATGTCACAGACCCCTGTTTTCTTCCTTATATACTCTGCCGTCTTGTGATCTCTGCATGTAAGGTTGAGCATGATTCTCTCATTGCATACTCCTCAGTTTGTAGATCTGTGTCTTGGTTTGGTTCCATGTTTCAGCCCCATAAGTGACTATTGGGAAAATGCATTGATTGTATACTCTCCTTTTTAGGATTATTGGGATTATCTGGTTTTTCAAGGTTGAGGTTACTTGGCCGAAGGTTTGCCATCCCAATATGATTTTTTTTTGCTTGATTTCCTCCTCTTTTGAATGTAAGGTGGAAATACCTATAACTCTCCATAAATCTGCACACATATGTTCAC
Organism: Thysanoteuthis rhombus; assembly: GCA_963457665.1. Classification (NCBI taxonomy): domain Eukaryota; kingdom Metazoa; phylum Mollusca; class Cephalopoda; order Oegopsida; family Thysanoteuthidae; genus Thysanoteuthis; species Thysanoteuthis major. Next base: position 30,052,310 of record OY735199.1, on the reverse strand, counting down.
ACATATGACTATGTGTCATTATCAACACATATACATGCATAAGTTCTATCTACCCTTATAAAGTCTCCCATTTCTGATTGGAACGTCCATCTGACATGGATCCGTGGCCAGCAGATTATCTTTACAGAGGTTTAATCTGCTTTGAACTCCATTTCCTCCGTTTTCCTCTGCCCGGAGAAACAGTGAATAAAAGTATACATATTTTTCAATGGGACCCCATGTCTTATCACTCACACACGCTAATATTTTCGATGCATAGGAGAACTCCCCAATCTTTGTTCTTAATAAACATAAACAAAATTGACAATGCCTTTAGAAAATTCAGGGATGTTCCGCCGGGGAAGAGGAAATAACTTACCGCTTCGGTAAATGTTGGGATAAGATGAAGAAGATATCAAACAGGGAGAATGATTACTCCTGGAGTAGGGAGAACAAAAGGGAAATTAATTACTCATTCTTTTCGTTTTCTTTTGTTTTCTCATTTTTTTTTTTTTTTTTTGCTCATATTTTTCTATTCCTTTGTCCAATGTTTCAACAACGTAGATTTTTTTTTAGTTTTTTTAAAGTTTTTTCTTTTTTCGTCTCTCCCCTTTTTAGGGATTTTTTTCCTTTCTGAATTCTTCTTTGAAAGAATTTTTCACTCGCCTCCTTGACTTTTTTGTGTCGAAACCTAGAGTCGATTGTTCCCAAATGACGGCCATATTGAACTGGCCTCAATGTTCCGTCATAACTATTCATTCTTTCTTACGTGGTAATTATTTCACATCCTTGTTATTTGTTCCATATTACCTCTCCATTTTTTAAAAAATTTCTGTTTGTTTTTTTCCTTTTTTTATCAGATTGTGCTTTTGTCACGTGGTGTTGATATTTATGCTAGATTCCCCATTTGTAGCGATTCTTGAAACCTAGTTTGAACGGATTCAAATTGATGATTTGCCTTATAGTGAAAACCAAAACAGAATATGTAGCAGTGCAGCTGCTTTGAAGAATAGAGTGCAAAGTCTCTAAAGAAGCAACAATCTGGACAGTTGAGCAGAGGCGGCGAAAATGTCGTAAAAAAGAAGAAGGGGCAAGGTTCAGAAAAAGGGATGAATTATTAACCTGCATTCCTGATCTTTGCAACCGTTTATTTATACATGAAGTGTGCATTTAAGACACGCAGCGAACAATCAGTGTGTATCGTTAATATACCTGGTTTGTTCCTTTCTTCTTGACCATCTTCAAAAAAGGACATTATTTCCGTAAAAATATTTATATTCAACGTGTGCAGTTCCAAAGTTATCTAACCTCCAATCAAGCACAAGAATATAAAAAAAGAATATAAAAACTCAGTTGAGCAAGGTGTTTGTTACAGATTTTATATCCACGACAAGAAAAGTTATAAACACTATCCATGTTCTTTACACCAAAACTGCTAATAACTCTCAAAGCTGAAGAGCAGGTTTCCCGATACTACTACTACTACTACTGCTACTGCTGCTGCTGATGCTGCAATGCCCAGTACTTTTTAATAATTCAACTAACATGGGTATTTTTAATGATACCGATAGCAACTTATACTAACATTATGATACTAAATCAATGATAATAATGATATAAAGCATAAGTGCATTACATCAAAAACAATGATTAATTATCATAGCAGTTCAAGTAGTCATACCAAACTACCACAATACCCAATACTTTGCGATTTCGACCAACATACTTACTTTACTCAGTGAAAGATAATAATACTAAAGCATATAGTTATCATTTTTCTTCTTAATACAAAACAATAATCTTGTGGGATGCCATTTTGGAGAGTGGTAGACGCCAAGTTTATCGATATTTACTAACCTCAAAGCCATTTTGCAGATAGTAACACGGACGGATATCACGGGAAGATAATTTGCAAGATGATAACGGATATTCTAACGAGACAATATAGCAAACAATTACGCTAAACCAGCAAATATAGTAATTCATACAGCTTAGTCTTGCCTGGTACAAGGTCAAATATGTGAGATAGTAGTATGGATAACAACTCCACTGTGGGGAGAGTTTCAAATATGTTAATCGACGTGTATTCACGTAGCTTCAAGATTTTCGTCGCGTGTACTTGTGTGTGCTTAACTATATTTTTCAGTGAAAGAGAGAGAGAGGAAACAATTCCATAAAATGTCATCCAAAAATATCAGTAATATTATGTCTGATCTATTGGATTAAAGTTGGCCGCTAAATTTAATCCATAAATAAGGAAAAGGTTACGTCGGGTAAGAAATATTTGCTGTGTAAACCAAGTGCTGAGCCGGTGCTTGCCTATTGATATACCTACTTACACACGTATATATATATATATATATATATATATATATATATATATATATATATATAAGTATATATATAATTACGTATATCATATACACATACAGAAAAAAAATATATATATATATTATCACATATATTATAGACACATGCAGAAAAATTATATATATATAAAAGTTTATATATCTATATCTATCTCTGTCTGTCTGTCTGTCTCTCTATCTCTCTCTCTCTCTCTCTCTATATATATATATATATATATATATATATATATATGTATGTATATTGTATACACATGCAGAAAAGTGTGTATATATTTATATATATATATATATATATATATATATATATATATATATAAATCAACAAGCGCATTCGCGAACACATATAATTTTCACGGTAGCATGACGATTATCAGCATGGAAATAGGGAATCAGCAAACCAAGCATGAATTGCGATTGACGTTGCTTGTGTTCACCAAGTCTTCTGGGAATGGCTGATTCCACATCATTGCAGACTGTCCTATCGCCTGATGTCTCAGAAAGATATCTTGTCTCTGGCACACTATGTTAATTGACACAGAAGAAAATAGATGGGTGAACATTCGAGCAAACCACTCTCCCATGACTATATCAGTTGCCAACCAAGCAAAATGAGAGAAAATAGCTCACACCCTATCGTAAACAATTCAAGGGATTAGTCTACTTATTTATGTCGGTATTTCGTGCAGGTGTGTTAATGGACTTACTCTCAGTATCGAAATCATCTGTAGAGTATCGGCATTCCACGTATCCAGCTACATTAAAATGAGTATGAATATACTTCGATTTCTGAACCGAGTGACCAAAAAGAATTAGTCACAATCAGCTGCATTGTGAAAACACAACTAACATTCAAAAAATACACATAAATACAAACAGAAACAAACACATTCACAAACACAACATACTTGTACACACACAGGCACACACACACACACACACACACACACACACGCACACACACACACACACTCAAACAAACATACACACTCAAACAGACAAACAAACACATGTATATAGATTTGGAAGTTTCCTTCCAAACCAAAGTGAAAATCTAACAGGATAATTGAAAAATCTTTGAATCAAAGAATAATACCTCAATTTTTTTTCTTCAATTCAATACGGTTATGCAAATCATAGTGCAGACACAATAGATGCGAACATTTAATAATCAGCAAGAGCTTCTGAGTAGACAACATTGCTTGGTCTGTGGTTTTGAGCTCTGATGAAAAACAAATCTACTTGATCGAAATCGTGAACACCCGAGACAGAGCAGGCCATGCAACTTCTTGAGAAACAGTCCTTGCAAAGTATAATTGAGATTATTAACTATATATATATATATATATATATATATATATATATATATATATATATATATATATATATATATACATATTCATATATATATATATATAACCACATACACACATATATATATAACACACTCACACACACATACACACATGTATATATATATATATATATATATGTATATACATACATACATACATATATATATATACATATATATATATACATATATATATATATATATATATATATATATATATATATATATATATATATATATATATATATATATTTATAATTAAGTGGATATAAAAAGGAGTAGGTAGAAACATAAGAAATTAGTTTTAAAATGGAACCTAAATGTAATACTTGATGTCTACACGTAAAACATGTCTTGCTATATCATTTGTTTTTAATTATTACACGTGTTTTTCCACTTTCAAAATCAAAAACTACGTCAAAAATCATCAAGAACTGGAATAGAAGAAAGCACGGAAGATAATTCAAGAAAATAAACCTCAATAGCAGTATCTGATGTCTAGACGTAAAAATGTAATTGAAATGTGATTTTCTATTTGTAAAATTGCGTAAAATTGAGTAATAAGGTCTAAAACAGAAAAAAATATGATTTCAATAATGAAACTTATCCGATGTACAGACGTTAAGATGTAACATTGAACCAAAGTATCTTGAATAACTACTAGTGGACACGAGAAAAAAAAATCAAAGAGAGATAATCTAAACGGCTAATTGTTAAGGACTGTCTCTGTCTGTCAAATTTTCAAGTGTTGCACTTGGATTTTTTATACATAGAATTGAGTCAATAAGTAGGAAACATAACTAAAAAAAAGGGTAACGGAAAAGATTGAGCTTGAAAAAATACTTTTTTGGTTTTAGTATTCGCAAAATACCCAAATCTGCGAACAGGTTGAAATGATATTGTATAATACAGCATTCATAGCAGTTATGCGATGGTCTGTTTAGCCATTTCTCTGCTAAAGTTAACTTTTCAACGAGAAAAACAACAATCTTGAACATTCTGAATATACAAATAGAATGTAAACGGAGAAATACTTGAGAGTTTATCAGATATTGACCCGTATGGAGGCCAGGGCTGTGCATTCTTTTTTCAGGCATTAGTATGCGGGTGCTTCCTGACATCTGCGACAAAAATGGTAGAGATTCCTTGAAGACAAACAAACAAATAAACACTCACACACACACACACACATATATATATATGTATATATATATATATATATATATATATATATATATATATATATATAAATATATATATATATATACATATATATATATATATATATATATATATATATATATATGTATATATATATGTATGTGTGTGTGTGTGATATGGCATGATTTTCATACATGCATACATAATTACTACCTACCTACATTCATAAATATATACTTGCATATGAATATGTGTTTTTTTTAAGTTTCCTCTCGATATAATATCGTCTGTGTACATTCCCAATTTCCTAGAATGATATAAGAGTTTTGGCATACCTATGAGCAGAACAGTATTTACTCTCTAGTTTATGTACTGATGTATTTATAAAAAAAACTCTGGAAATAGACGAAGCGGGTGGAGTCACAGATTTTGGCAAAATATTTCACGTTCGTTTGTCCTTGACGCTTTTTGCCAAATCGTTATCGTTGAGCTGTGACAAGTGCACATCTGAACTGAAAGGACAGTTGTCAGTGTGAATCATTCACTGCTTTCAAGTTTGGCGACTAAGCAACAATCTAGCCAATATTACCTTGCCAAGTGCATTGAGAATTATATATGAGATAACATTATATATATATATATATATATATATATATATATATATATATATATATATATAATTCTAATGGAAAATTAACCGGGGCATGTCAGCATATCGTATCTGACGCACTTTACAGCAACTGTCTATATGTTTTGTTCTGGTTGTTGTAAAACAAAAAATAACCCATTTCATGTAAATAACGCTCTTTCTTTCTTGTATAATTCAATTATTTTTTAATTGTTTTTGAAAATTGATAATTCATCACAATTCCAATTACCTTTTGAGGATGACTCTCAAAATCTCCCATTTATTTACATTATCATGAGTTTGCCATCGTTTCCTCAAACTTGAATATACCTTCTTTAGTTTCATCATTTTTTTTCCTTACCACGAGAACATTACATGGGCTGCAAATTCTAGATACTTCATATCTTATCTCCATTTTCAATTATGACAGTATCATTGTTATCAGATTACATCTCCGTGGAAAACATTCTTTCTTTTTATAGACTTGAGCAACTTAACTTTTAATATATAAGTTATACCGTAGCAAATTAATTCTATCTGGTTTCAACGTTTCGTTTCGTATAATTGTTGGTAAGAGAATTATCTATATAACATCACGGGTTTGTTGTCCTTCTTTGTTCCCACTTTCAATTTATTATCAATTTCCGTTTTAGTCTAATCATGATCAGAAGGTGAACAGGGGTGTCGCCAGGATTTGCAAATTTTTTCTTCTTCCGACTGCAGGTAATTTTCATTTTACATTTGGGTCAATAAGTGATGCTATACTTTTAGGATGATTGAAAACTCTATTCCGTAATGGTAATTGAAGTATAATAATAAGGAAATGTAAATTATTTATTTTATTTATAACCATACTTTATACACAGAAAATAAGATTAAAATCTGAAATTATAATGAACTATCGTTGACTGAATAATGTACGGTTATATGGCTATGAAGCGGAAATAGTGCCGAAAAAGAGAGACCAACATTTTTTAAACTATAAAAATGTAAATACAGGCTTTCAACGTTGAATAAAGTTTATTTCAGGAATATCTATCACTGAGAGAGGCATGTTGATAATTTGATATGTGCTTTTACAAACTGACATTTTTTATATGTAATGATTTTATCTTCATTTTCTACTATCCAAAAATCAACAATGGATGGGCTTCGTTAAAAAAACAACGCAATGTATATTTACTGGTAAAAAGAAATGGGATATTTCATCAGAGTTATAGAACGTGCGCAGGTATTTTCAAGTCAAAAATTAGTGTTTCAGTTAGATGCATTTCTGGAAGTCGGCACTAATCCAGAAAATGAAATCCCGTGCAGAGTATGATTCAAACTATCAAACTGAATTTGTTGGAGATAACAAAAGGAATCGTCCTTTTACTTATGAATAAACTGGACATCGCAAACAAGGAGAAAATTCCCTTGTACATTCACTCAGCTATCAAGCTCTTCTGTGTCTAAGGCTTCAACAGACGTAAAAATTGACTCAATAGTTTCTGCAAAATTGAAAGATATCCTCATTCAAATGCATTCACCTTTGTCCAGCTGCAGGGTATAAATGTATAATATTGCAAGCATCATGCTGAGAAAATGCAGGTGTTGCTCCCAGAATTTCCAGCTAAGAGTACCTAAAAACCGTGGCCAAGGGCATTCCTTAAGCTCATCTGTTAGAGAGATCACAAACAAAGAAAAAACCTTGTTGATACAAAGGAAACTGTTGGTGAAATATTTGTTTGTTTTAAGTTTTCTCCAAAATGAGAACAAAAAACCTCAGTTCCATCCACGAAAAATTGGAAGATGATACTAAGGAATATGCATGTAACAAGGCCAACTGGCTTGACAAGCTTTGTGTAACACGATAGGGCGTTGTTTCTTCATATTTCAGAAAATACTGCTTGAAAAGTCTCGCTCTCTGTATCATCGATAGCAAGAGCTGAATTGTCAACAAGAGATCTATGGAAGTGATACGAGTACAGAAGTATTGGAAACAGAATTTGAGATTTTGAAAACAATATTTAAAGGCGTCAAGACAATGTGTTTCAATGATATCTCTGACCAGTTGAAAGAGCTAAAAGGAAGCTATCTATTTCAAATACCACTGAGAAGTGAACTATTACTCGTCACTCCTCACAGTGTTGAATCAGCGGGTGGTCATTTCACTGGAACATAGAATTGAGACATGGTTATGATCGGGTACGTTACAGACGTTGTCTGATTCTCTCCATACATTTAGCAGTAATAAGGAATTATCGAACAGTCTTGACTTTTTAAAATTAGAAATGATTTTATTGAAGACAGGTTCTCAACGATTGATAAATTTATTAGATAGTGCTTTAAAATCTGAAGACCGAAGTCTATGTTATATTTTTTTGTTTGTTAAGTGGCTATTTCTGATGAAAAAGTGCAGAAATCGAAACGGTACTATGAATATGATGCACTTCATCATGTTTGAAAAAACTCTTATATCTTATATCGATAAATGTCAAATCATGAAATAATGGTCATTAAACGTATTTTCCGTCATTTTAGAGACTTTTTTTCTCACAGTGGTGCCAAATAGGGTTTGGGTAACTTCTAGCAAGCATTAACTTTATGCTGATTCACTAGTCAAACTGCATTATGTGCCCTGACACTATAATACTTGTCAACAGTATGGTGGCTGACACAAGATAATTTTTCACATGATATACCCGGTGAATTGTAGTACATGAAGCGTTTTCACCCTTAATTTTCTTCGTTGTCCTGTTCCCAAAAATTGACATGCTGGCGAAAAACTGTTTTCAATAACAATCTTAGGGCCCATGAAATTTAAATTACCCTAAGGAACATGTCCAAGGACCCTCCTACAGCTGGTTGGGAGATGATTTCAGGAATATAGCCCTACATCAGATATATCCTTATGACAGCTGTGCTCACACCCTAGTTCGATTTAGGCTAAAACAGAAATGAATCAGAAAAAGAAGACGGAATGAAGGAGAGAGCTGAGCATAGCTTAATGTTATATTAGTAAGTTAATTACCCTGAATAGGCATAACAAAAAACAAAACAAAACAGTGAAATCAAATTATTAATTTTGATATCATTAAAATTACGTGCTTGGCGATTCTCACATATCAGATTTATCAACAATCCCAACGATTAAAATCAATAAACTACTTTATAACTTATATAACGTGACGTAATAAAAATGTTTTCTATTCTTTTTTCTCAATTTAATCCTTGATTTTTTTTCCTAATTTATTCAGAAAGAAGCAGAAGTATTTTCAACACATCTTATATTACAATGTTTATTCGTTGTACATGGATACCTTGAATAATGGAGTTTTGATTAGTGCATATTCTGATGTAGTACGGTTTAGGCAAATTTTCTTAAAAAAACATTAAATTTTGAGGTTATGTCGATCACAAGTCGGGAACTTTTATTTTTCGCTTTCTAGGGCAAAAATCGATTAGGAACTTTCATTTTTCACTTTTAAAGCTTAGAATTATGGGTAATCTTTATTTAATTCTTTTTTAGCCGTCGAAATCAGTTTGGGATATTTTTTTAGCTTTTTCATATTTCTTTTTTCTAATTTTCGAAGGGGATTTTTCCCTCTTAATGGTCACTATGAAGTATTTTTTTTTACTTCCTTCGGTTGTCATCCAAATATTTTTTTTTACTTTTGGGTATTATAACCAAGGAGATTATTTGATGGATACATAATCTTTCCAATTTCCAAGGGTCAAAATGCAATGGATTTTTTTCGTTTTTTAGGGTTATTTTCATACTCATAGGGTCAAAGTTGAAGGAAAATATTTTTTCTACATTTTTAAGGATCGAAATCAGTTATTTTTCTTCTTTTTTTTCTTCCAATTTTATGGGTAAAAATCCTGGGAGATGTATTCTGTATAAATTTTAGATGTGTTTTTTCACTGGGGGTATTTTGAAATCTTTTGGAGGTAAAAGCCAGTAGATTTATCTTCATCTTCAGGGGTCTTAATTTAGAGTTAATGTTTTTCCACTTTTAGGGGGCAAAACGCATTGGATTTATTTTTTCGTTTCCATCTTGAGTTGTCAAAATTGAGGGAAAATTCTCTTTAGGAGTTTAATTCAAGGTTGAGATTTTTTTTCACTTTCAGGGTTCAAAAGGTTCAAAGTTTAAGAGATTTTTTTCCTCTTTCAAGGGTTGAGATCCAAGGATTTCAAAAATTTTATTTTTGAGTCGGAAATTACTGATTTCTTTTCTTGTTCAAGAGCCAAAATTCAGTGCAAACCTTTTTTTTTTTTTCATTTCAATGTTAGGGAGGGATGATTGTTCTCATCTTCCAGCGGTCGGATTATATTCTCTAGGGGTCAAAAATGGAAGGAGGATGTGATTTTATTCCACTTTTAAGAGTCAAAATCTAGGGGATGATTTTTCCAAACTTTCAAAGGTTGCAAGGATCAAAATAAAGAGTTTATTTTTCTACTTTTTTGTGTCAAATTCGGGGAGGATATTTTGAGGTCGAGTTTATTTTCCTTTTTAGATGTCGAAATCGGCGGAAATTTCTCTTAAATTTCAGGAGTTACAGTAATAGGGGATGATTTTTTTTTTCGCTTTCAAGGGTCGTAATCCAATGGATTTGCTTCTCTTCGAGGAGTGAAGAGGGTGGCAGGTTATTTTATTCACCTTTGGGCGTCAAGATCGACGATGGAATTTGTTACATCAGTCCCAACTTTTTTCGAAAATTAGCTCTACTTTTTTTCTCGATTTAACGTCTTGTTTTGTTTTTTGTTTTTTTGTTTGTTAATTTTTTACCAAAGCCAAACCCCTTTTTAGATTCTACAAACATATTTCTTTTACATTAGCACCCAACTTTTTCTGACAGTTTGAAAATTGGTGTTAGATTAAATTTGAAATCAAATTGAATTACACCATATCTGATCTCCATTCATTTATATTTCTGTTACTTTTTGGACTGCGATTCAAACCACCTGATAAGGTGGGTATTTATTCTAATGCATAAAAAAAGAAGCTCAAATATAGAAAGATAAATAATAAAGCATACGTATAACAAAGACATAATCGGATTAAAAAAGGACTCTGTTCCAAACATTCAATCTCTACAAAAAAAACTAAACTGATATGAATGAAAATGTGAATATATGATAAAAGTATCTAAAGTTTGTATCCGCAGGTTTCAGGCTCATTTTGATAGCAAATGGGCGATCCAAAACAGAAGTTTATATCCCACCAATAAACGTTCACAAGGATTTAAAATGCTGGTTTTGAGACAGACACACTCGCTACTCTTGGCATGTTCAGGTAACACAATCACCCTCTTTTACAACCTTTTATTCAAGTCAGATTATACTATGTTCACCAAGTATCTGTTTGGCTTCAACATCTTTCATCTCCTATATTCTACTGTTACACAAAAAATACTCGATCTAATCAACTTAATCTTCATCACACTTGGGGTAAAAATGAAACAATCATTGAAATTAATTCCTATTGATTACATTCACCTGTATAACGTGGACAATCGATATGCTTGGCTCCATCAGAGAAAAGAAGAAGACAATGTAAATAGAACTTAGGACACTAGCCAATGTTCTCTGAAACTACCTATCTGATTAGAGATCTATCGGTATATTCCTGCAGTCCATGTCCGTTTAATGGTTCTCGTAAACACAACCTCCTTTCTGTATCTTATTCCGTCATTTACATCTCAAAGCAACGATCTTAACTGAAAGGCAAACTTGCTATAATTCATCTGCAGTTATCGGCCTTTTCTTCCATCCTTCTCAATGCAGTAACATCGATATCAGTCTGTTCACGATCGCTGTCTGTTTGCTGCCTAAGGCTGACAAGAAAGAAAAATGATATCAATTGTTGTCTCAGAAACTTTTCGTCTCAATCTTTTTAGATTCTGCGTCTGGTCTGTTCCTTTTGGCAAGAATCGACTGGAATCTGGAACACCCAAGTCTACTGCACTCCTTCATATAACTACTCTGTAGAGCATCGCACAGGGGAAAACATAACATTTTGGTATCGTTTCTTTTCTAGCTCTTTTCATTGATATTATATTTTGTTTTGCATCATTTTTTTCTTCGCTCTGTTTCTACTCATAAAAATGAATTCGGGTGGAAGATATTGAATTAATGCTAGAATAGATGCCCCTTTCTTCGGAATACGTTTCACTTAAAAAGTTCATCATTTCTTTCGTTGTTTTCTATCAGAAAGCTGCTGGCCAATATATTGGTCACACTTGAATTGAATTATAAGAATTTGGGACTGGGAAATAGCTTTTAACAAGATTTTAACTCGTATCACGCACCACCGATGTTAGCAACATTTTGTAGTAAACGCCAGGGCATAAAACAAGGGAGGTTGTTGACATCCAGAAGCAAAACTAATACGAAAGTCTCCTCCTATAGCATTCGTTTGTGATTACTGAACCATTTTTTTTTTTTTTATTATACTGAGATTATTTGAGGAGTTTTTTTCATTATCGTAGACATTTTGGTAATGATCCAAACAGCTTGTTTTATTACATCAATTTCGATAGAATAATTCTTCGGCTTCTTTATTCTTATTTTGGATGAACTGGCTTCGTATACAAAGTTCCTGAGACGTGTTTATTGATATAAATTAATCATTTGATTATCAGTGTATATCAAAATATTTCGAATGTCTCTTATCAATGATGAAGGCATATCAGAACACACACACACACAAACATGTATATAACTACATCTCTGAGTATATATATATATATATATATATATATATATATATATATATATATATAATATGTATATATATACATATATATATATATATACATATATATATATGTACATATATATATATACATATACACATATATATATATATATATATATATATATATATATATTGTTAATACATCTCTGAGTATATATATATATATATATATATATGTACATATATATATATATATATATATATATATATACATATACACATATATATATTTACATATATATATATATATACATATACACATATATATATATATGTACATATATATATATATATACACTCATATATATATATATATATTGTTAGTGTATGCGTGAGTGTATGTGTGTGTGTGTGTGTGTGTGTGTGTGTGTGTGTGTGTGTGACATCACTTATATAGTGAAGAGTCCAATTCTTTTGTTTGCTGCTTGTAACGATATACTTTTCCTCTGAGAGGTGATGATTTTGCTGATAGAATAACCCTTTGCATACCATTTGAAACTATGGACCGTTTTTTTTAAAATATTATGGAGTGAGAGTCCTCCCTATTAGAAGAGAAGCATTTCTAAACTAAAATATATATCCGATTTTTTTATTGATGTTTACCAGAAAGTACTGCCATTCATATATCCCTCTGTGTAACTCCAAAAGGACTGCTTTGGATCGGTGTACATTTATTTGGAGTCTTGATTTTGATAACGTACGAAGTAAGAAAAATTTATTCAATTGGTGCCCCTAATTAGCGAAATCAAATTAAATACTGGTTGAATATTACGTAAGAAAGCTGTCAAGTTAATCTGGGATATTGTGGAGATAACCCATTTGAAAATCACCTGAATCTATTCCGATGATATTATGCATGAACGTACACACATACATGTAAGCACATGCACATTTAGGAACTAATATAGCCGACAATACGGAAAACCAATTATCAATTGAGCGATGGATATCAATATTCTTGACGTAATATTCATTTTGCCAATACTTGGCAACAAATTTGTATGTTTTGCATGGAAACTAAATACAGCTATGTTAGTGGTCAGTATTTGATCTTGTTCGTTAAAGGGATTACCTTTCCCCGGCGTTGTATATTTCTTCTTTTTTTTTCCAATGGAGAAATCTTGCACACCCATTCCACTCTTAATCCTTGGTGCTTTTCCACAGTACTTCACCAGGTCGAGATAGCTATAGAAATTGCCAATCCCTAAGATTTTTGGTCGGATTAGCTTTCTCTTTGGATTGCCTAACCCGAAAACGTATCTTGAGGTTATTTTGCCTATGTCGTTTACCATCCTGTTAACAGAATAGATACTCCATATTTGTAAATATATTTACTTTTGTACTGATTCAAATCGATTAAACTTTCAACTGCCAATATATGTCTGTAGATAACTCTGAAGTACTTGGTCTTTCTCAACTCATCTTACACGACGGAATAACATATAGACTAAACTCCATCTCTCAAAAGAGAACAAGTTCCTTATCTGAGACATTGCAAAATGAATAAATAAATGACTCAACGTCCTTTCTTACTTTGCAGGTGTCGCCATCTGTTTTCTCAATGGATTCAAACCGTCGGTATGTTTATGCTCTAGTGTCAATGGTCTTCGATTATTCACGATCAAAGAAGAAATTCTGTCTTTAGTACAGATTTTATGCAGATAATCACATGCTCAAATACACACATACAGACATATATACACACACACACACACACACACACACATATATATATATATATATATATATATATATATATATATATATATATATATATATATATGTATACATATTTATATATATATATATATATATATATATATATATGAACAAATAGAATAAAACAGTCATGGTTGTAGACATCATTTGATATAATAAATAATATTGAATTATATTAAATAGCTGAAATGAATATAATTTTTTTCTGCACAAACAATCGTAGACGCCGTTTATATCATTGTTGCTTGATTATATTATTTACTCAATTCACATTTAATCAGGAAGATCTGTAGAGGAGACATTGCAACATTTATAACTTGTAAAATGCCAAAGTGGTAATAAAATGCACCCTGAAATTTTGGTTTGTACTTGATTTTCTTCTACCAGATGGCCCTTGATATATGGAAAGCAAAAACCAAAGCTAGAAAAGCCAACATAAACGTGACTAGGTTGAACTATCAAAAGGGAAGAAGAAATATCGGCAGTAATCAGGAGATATAAATACTTAACAATAGTAATTTTGATGCCAGGAAGTTATCAATCGTTTCTGTGACGAATTGCGTAAACATGTACGTAAAATGGCGTCAACAGTCATTATTGATATGAGTTGTTGATACATGTTGCCCCTTATGACACTTCCAAGATCATAATTCCACAATCACTAACACTAGTAGTATGATGAATAATTTAAAATCTTCTGTAGCACTTTCTATTTATTGGATATTAGCAACTTAATGTACAATTGTGTCTGTAATCAGAAATATCTTTGGGAGGTTTTAATTGTATTTCGACGGTCTTACCACCCAGGTGATGATTACCGGACTAAGAAATATGAAAGATATTCAATAAATAGAGTTGTATGAAAAAAAGAGTTGAATTCACAGTACGCCGCTCTCACACGGCTAATGGAAACTCAGAATCTTCCTTTCTGCAAACTGATTCTAATGACCAAAGCCTACTTGCAAGTAAATGATTGACTGTAACACGGACAGATCTTTACAGTGTTTTTCCCTCTCGGTAAAGATCCCAAATTAGTAACTTGCAATGAATTCCTCATTGCACCCGCTCTTTCTCTCTTTCACGGTGATTTTCTAGCTTATCCATGAGTTGACGAACGGGTTTTTCATTGCAAGGATTGAGAACAGACGTGATATACCATTTACTTCGGTTTTATTTTTTACCCTCTCACCTATATTGCTCATCTAATCCAGGATTTTGTGTCCTGAATTTAATTGATTTTATAAACATTACACGCAGACCTTTTCGCAGAAACGTAAAACCTGCAAGCTGATAGAATCAAAGACTGTGTTTATGAGTCGCTTGAAGGAGATGGATAGTTCTGTAAGTATTGATTTTACGAGGGAGCCACGATAAGATCGATGAGAAGCGATCAATTCGCTTTTCGATGGAAACTTTTGTCGATTCTTTTGTATTCCAACATTGGTGACCACTGGCTGAAAAGATAAATGGACAGTTTCCTTCTATGAGCTCCCAAACCACGCAAGAAGAAAAAGTAACGACTAAATCCATCCATTCTAAAATTGTTCTAGAAGTGACTGCCACGAAAAAAAGTTCGTTTGCTTTTTTTTATGGCTGAAAGAAAACTATAAGTCTATACATATCGGGGGATATAGAGCAAAAAAAAAAAGAAAACCTGCAATATTTGAATGGCTGTGTGTCTAACTAATATTAGTTTACATACAACATGATGCTGAAAAGTTTGACGAATTCGAATAGATGAATTTTTATGCCAATTTCTCATGATATTCATTCCCCGTGTCTCGCCGAAATTCAATATATCCATAGAAACTATCCCCTGGGATTTCAAAGGAATTTATTCTCTTTTTTTTTTCAATTCATTTTTTTTCTTCATACATGTATATATGTGTATATATATATATATATATATATATATTTATATATATATGTATGTATGTATATATATATATATATATATATATATATATATATATATATATATACATATATATATATATATGCGTGTGTGCGTGTGTGTAACATATATTATATATATGTGTGTGCATGTATATGAATGTGTGCATATATATATATGTACATATATATGTATATACATATATATATGTAAATGTATGTATGTATGTATATATATATATATGTATATATATATATATATATAGAGAGAGAGAGAGAGAGAGACTCAGAGAGAGAGAAATAGATAGATTGATAGATAGATAGATAGATAGATATATGAGATTTGGAGTTTTGGACTCAACGGGTCTCATTAGAATGTCTGTTTTGTGAGTTTTATACGGTTTACCCAAGACTTGATATGCTGATGCTCCGATATGATGCATTAAATGTGATACATCAAGACTTTGTACCAAGGAGACTCATTATATCTGGCATTGGTAACACTTTCAAGCGATAGCCAAAGCTATAAACAAATTTTTAACAAATCGAAGAACATCAAGATGGACAACAAATCAATGGCTTGCCAAGAAGTGAAATCTCTTTACACTACTATATCTGATGAACGATTCACAAACCACCCCAGAACCACCTAAAAAAATCTTAAACAACATAACCCTTACTTAAAGAAAAATTGATTAAGTATGCATATTCTGCACGAATCAGAAACAAACAAACGACGACCTATGGCTTATTGGCTCGTACATGCTATTCTTCTTCAAATTTTGAATTCGTTCCTCTTACAAATATAATGCTTGTAAAAGCGCAATATTTCTGATGCACAGATGACGCCCTTTTGATGTATTCACACTTCGATCTGTAAGGATATGCATCCTTCCAATATTTGAAGAATGAAGATAATTACATTTCAAGGACATCTACTACCTCGAGATTTTGTACACAGTGAAAAACGACAAACATGCTGAATACATCATCATCATCATCATCATCATCATCATCATCATCATCATCATCAGTCTTTTGACATAGACTTTCCCCAGGATTCGCCACAATTCTCTATCATAGGCGTTG
Organism: Thysanoteuthis rhombus; assembly: GCA_963457665.1. Lineage (NCBI taxonomy): Eukaryota > Metazoa > Mollusca > Cephalopoda > Oegopsida > Thysanoteuthidae > Thysanoteuthis > Thysanoteuthis major. Next base: position 30,035,378 of record OY735199.1, on the reverse strand, counting down.
TGGAGCCAGTATTTCCTGGATGTGTCTAGTTCATCTCTCCATCTTGTGTTTTTTTGGCTTCAGTTTTTCATGTGATCTCTTGAGATCCATGTCGTTAGTCGTGATGTTCATTTGATGTCTTTGTTTCTTGCAATATGGCCTGCCCATTGCCATTTAAGTTTTTAAGAATTTCTGTGATGTCTTGAACTCACGTTTCCTTCCTAATATACTGTGCTGTCTCGTGGTCTCTCCATGTAAGGTTGACTATTATTCTCTAATGCGCACGTTGCATATTCCTTGGTCTGTCTCTTGGTTAGGTCACATGTTTCAGCTCCATAAGTGATACAAAATTCACTCTATTACAAAGATGATGATACAAATACCACACCTACTAATACGTGTCATCGCTAACTTATTTTATGATAGTTACGTGTATATATATATATATATATATATATATATATATATATATATATATATATATATATATATATATATATATATATATATATATGCATAAGTTCCCGTAACACTGTTTGAGTATATGTATATGAAAGGTTATGATTGATACATGTCTATATAGTGTCAATTTTAAATATATTCATACAATTTGACTTACGACCGCTTGTATACATGAACTAAATGATTCAACAATTGAAGATGCAATATTTAATTGAAAAAGAATAAATAGGAAAAATTCTTGCTTATTTGTTATAAAAGATCTGATAAGAATGAGAACGAATATTAATTGTTCTTTCAATGAAATAACAATACTATATCAATGCAATAACTACGTAGATTTCCCCAAGATGAAGCCTGTAACATCTTCCTCCTCATCATCATCAGTAGCTGCAGCAGCAGTCTTTTAACACCCGTTAATTGACATAAACCCTGCCCTGCCAACTCATAACGGTGATGATTCAGAGATGATGGTGACAGCTAGTATCCGGTCAACAGGTTACTCCACGATATGGATCATCATTTGTTTGATTACCTCCCCTTTGAAAATCCAGTGAATATGCTATGCACACCCACCCACATATCCACACACCTATCCACACACAGACACACAGACACACTGAAACATACAGGGACACACACACGTATGTGCACACACAGACCCACTCACCCACTCACTCACACACACACACACACACACACACACACACACACACACACACACACACACACACACTATCAGACAATTCTTTGACAATTTAGTTTCTTCCTAAAAATACAATTATGTACTCGTTTTCAATCTCATTTTAAAAGTCTGTTGGGAATTAATCAATGTTTCCTATTCAAAATGATTTCTTTTTGCTTTTGAGTCCATTGTTGATGATATGTTGACAATATTTCGATGCTTCTATTAATAAATTTCATTTCATGATTTAGAGACTAGTGTTGCCAATTTAGATGGATTTCTTCGAATTTGAGAATGACTTCCAGGAAAATTGCTTCTAAATTGGCAACCCTGTATAAAAGAGTGGAGGTGACCATGAGCTGTTCTTTTTTCATGGTTAAGCATAGCATACAGATAGATTCGGAAAAAATGTCAGATTTACACTAGTTCAGAGATATGACCTGCCAGTCGGAACTGAGGCCGATCGTAAGGCGGGGAGAAAATCATTATCTACGCAAGATCTACATATTACGTCAAAACAATGTATCTGTCTTGATATATATGCTCACACATATACATATTTGACCCAGACCACATATCATTTTCGTGCATATAGAAAATCCTCAGATTACTGCAATCAGACATGTTTCTCCCGTTTATGTTAATATGAGCTTTGCATTTCTGTAAACCAAGATTCATTATATTCAAACATTTTCCGAGACTTCCATGATAACATTTGATACAGGTGAAAAAAAAACAACTGTTTCTAAAATTATACACAATTCTGCCAACTAACAAATCAAGTTTCACTTATAAATAGCTGTCTCCTTCTCTTCTTGCATCATTTGCCTTCTTAAGAATCAAGAAAAATTTCAATAATTTGAATTACCTATATTGTCTTTCATTTCTCTCTCTCTCTCTCTCTAACACACACACACACACATGCACACACACACATTCAGTTACATGTGATCTGATATATTTATATACATATTTGAGAGAAAAAGTGAGAAGTTGTTTATATGGTACAAGTGCAAACAGAGAGAGAGAGAGAGGGGAAGAGAGAGAGAGATATCAACAATAGATAAAAAAGAAAAACAATCAAACTGCATGCAGAAAATATCGTATTCAAACGTATTGAATTTCGGCATGTAATATCGAAAAGGAAAAACCCATTCCCCCAAAATCCCTCAATCTATAACCCGTTTTTTTATCTACTTCTCATGTTCTGTACAATGTTAAATGTACCTTTTCAGACATTTTCTCAAGCGAGAATGGGTATTATATGCCGTCGAATAGAACTAAAGTTTCTAATATATGCAATTATGAATATACATGAGTTGCAACCAAAACTTTGTGGAATTTCTTCTGCTTGCCCACAAATATACCAATAGAACATGCTATTGTATAAGACAGACATTCTTGATAACTTTTTTTGCCCTCTGAAGACAAGCATTATCGATGGTTCCATGTTATTTATTCATACTTTAAGAGGGAGAAACCTATCTACCAACACAGCATCTCCTTCAGAAAGATTCTGAGCAATTTTTTTGACAAAAAAAGGTAGACAGGGAGATACCAGCTCATCAAAACCCTTCACAACCTTTCTCGAGATGGTCTTTCAAAAACTACACCTGGAACACAGCTGCTCAATTTTTCATTTCTGTGTGTGTATGTGTGTGTGTGTGTATATGTATGTATATATATATATATATATATATATATATATATATATATATATATATATATATATATATATATATATATATATATATATATATATATCTTTATATATATATATATATATATATACCTTTGTAAGTTTGTGCAATGTTCTTCCATAGGAATAGAGTAATCTGGTGGATGGGGAATTTATGCGTACATATATATATCGCTTAAATTGAGCTTTTAAGCTTTCATAACCGTCCAGTTCCGTAGCTCAGAGGTGGGATATCGACCTCAATGTCTGAAGTGAAGGTTTCAATCCTGCCTCGTGGTACTGGATATGATAATTGAAAGTCTATAGCCACACTGAAAATTTGTAGTATAATGAAACAGCTTTTTATGGATGACACAATATATAAATATATATATATATATATATATATATATATATATATATATATATATGTATAAATATAAATACACACACATATATATATTACCTCTATTATGTTGATATACAATTGCATACTCATATGATAGAAGGGTAGTCCTGAAACCTTACACTTTTTTTAAAAACTGATTATATTTATAACATTGTTCGAATTGTTTATCAGACTATATACACAAAAAGAAACCTCTATTAAAAAAATTACGATTGGATTCTTATATGCAAATCTGATTTCACTTTCATTTCATGTCTATTCTTGAAATATTTTCCAAGAGAATTTGATTGCGTAAGGCTGGATAATTACTTGGCTTCCACGCTCGCTCGATCAAACTCTATCAGTTTCATCTTCCCAAGTATACGTTTAAACACTTTGTTGATCCATTTGACCTCAAATTGTGTAGAATTTCAACTTCAGAATAACGAAAAAATAAAAGCTACATCATTGCCTCCATTACGTGTCCAAGGAATCCTAGAATCAGTTTGAAAGATGAATCAACGATGATGCCTGCCATTTTGAAGCGTGATGTTTTGAATCTCGTTTTTGAATGAAACATTAAGAGCACCGTGCCATGGTTGGTAAACAAATGTGGACGATGGCCATTAGTGCCTGATCAGTTCAATCTGGATGCCTAAGATTTACAGCCATGTTCCGATCAAACGAAGCTGATTACTGAAGTAGTTTCGATGTTCGTTTTGATTTCGAGTGGTGAATTTAAATGGAGCAGTCCTCCCTAACTCAAAAAATTGGCACAAAGTAGTCTCCCTGTCGCCATTTCTAAAATTTGTTTTGTGCCTCATTGAACCTAGTAAGAATAAAATGTTGATTTCAAATTTGTCTACGTTTCATTGAGTATCTATTTTATTTGAATGCTGAAGTTATCAAAATATTCAAAGCCGTGAACAACTTTATGACTACCCTTTGTTTTATGGCAATGCATAAAAAATTAATATATTTACACCGATTTCTTGAACTCCCCAAACACTTGTATACATATATATATATATATATATAGAGAGAGAGAGAGACAGAGAGACAGAGAGAGACAGAGACAGACAGACAGACAGAGACAGAGACAGAGAAATAGAAAAAGACAGAGAGAGACAGAGACGGATGGACGGACGGACGGACAGACAGACAGAGACAGAGAAAAATAAAAAGATGCCTGCATGAGTGAACATAGTATCACTTCTGCATACAAGAGAGACAAATTTTAGAAATAATATATTTTCAGCTCTCAATTCAATGGTGCAGGGTTATTTATTGATGTTCATGTTGTGTATTAAACAAGAGGAAACCAGACATTGTGAACATGCTCTACTACGAAGAAACCGAACGAAACTAAATTGAATTCCAAAATGAAACATTTCTTTAATGTTTCATTCATCCAAATTGGAAATACAGACATTACCATGAAAACTATGTTAAAGAGAGTTTCCACTTTATTTTTGGAGTTTTTATTTGTCCCACTTCACTCTCGCAAATCGAGACAAATAGAACAATCGTAGTCATACTTCTGATGTAAACAAAAAATTCTTAAAATTCATAATACATAATAGCGAAAAATACGTCAACGACCACGATTCTGCCTTCATATTAAAATAAAAAAATAAAAAAAGAAAGCATTAAGAATTCAAAGCGCCAATATCTATCAGCCACTGGACGTAGTTATGTCAGTATCAATAATATTGAATCCAATCTGGTCAAAAATGTTCAATTTCAAAATATCACTATATATTAATTTCCAGATGTCGTTCTTGTAAATATTGAAAGGTAAGTCATTCGAATTCATACCGATTTACTTTATCGTTTATCAACTTTTCAAAGACAGTATACGTAATAGATTAAATGAATAAATAACAGTCACCCAAGTTGTACTTTTTGTCTCTGTTAGGTTTGGTGTCTTCACCATGGCGGGCTACTAAGATAAACTCGCTATCACGACGGTTCTCGGAGACAAAAATTGAGACACTTTTGTCACAGACAGACGCAGGTGAGAAGATAAATTTGGATAAGTGATATTATGGAATTAAGTAAGTTAAGTTTCTGCTACAATACTGTGTGAATATATTTCCTCTCAGAAATCTGTTCAATCAAGAGTGAAATGTACGAAATTCCATATATTTCCCGAAATCTTGAATTGGAGAGATTGGGATGAGAATGGGGTAGATAAGATCGTAATATTAACGGAATCAATCATACTTCATGTTAGTGCACAGAATATTAATAAACCAGCATGGTATGAGTAAGAATAATTGCGTATGGGTCGGTACATCTGCTTAGGATCAAAGTATCTGACATTTGCCTAAGCTTAGAGCGTCATTTCCCGACCTTCTGCGTCGGGTCAAGGGGTGGAATTCGTGCACTGGTGGAAGTAGCGGACAAAGAAAGAAAGAAACAGACAGAAAAAGTCAATAGATCGGAAAAATGTTATGCCTATACATACATCTTTTACACATGCAGGCATCCATTGTGAACATTAATTGCCGTTCTAATCTATGAAAAGGTTAGCGTTCTATTTTATCAGAATTTCGAAAAAAATATACATTTGTTGGCTTTTCGAGGCGAAACGTGCATCAGACGAAATGTCCAGATACTGGAATAGAAGTTCAATTACGCTTGTATCCTATTTAGGTGGCTGAACACGGATAGTTTGAATATTAGAGGTTTCGGATGGGAGTTAGTTTTAGTTAAAAGAAGAGCGGAAGTTTCATTCGAAATATGTCTCGTATTATCAAGCAAGTACTGTATTTGAGAGTTTTTCAAAACATTATTGGTAATGTTACATCATCCCCGATACAAAAAAAGCATCTAACAAGAAATGATATAGGAAAATACTGTGTACATTTTTCAATATACCTCGTTGAAATCGGAGAAAAAACGTGAACACTATGCTATATGCAGAGTAACGTACGTAGAAACATTGAATGGGTCCCTTTTACAATTTTCTGTTGTTATCCATTCAGGTTTGAGTAAACAACTATGGGGAGATTTCTCAAGATATACTACCTATTCCATTGCATGCTCTCAAGTGTCTGCTTTGACATAAGAATGTTTTGTGATAACGAGACGAATGGCGACTTCAGCTCTTATCTGTCTGCTAGAAGAAAAAAAACAAGTAAACTTGAAATTTATCAACGATGAAAAATAAAGATAAAAGATATCGAGGCATTGGATACACAGATATTCACAGAAGATAAAGTGATTGTATGTATTGCTACAAGATATCGTAAATAACATAATTCGAACAGCCACTGAATTAAATAAGCTTTATGTCTCAAGTTATCACTAGGAATTGAAACATTATTATCTACATCAATTTCAATCAAGCCAAATCCGTTTGAGTGTGTGTGTGTGCTCCCGCAGAATTTTCGTTGAGCATCAAGCTGCACCAGCTATGCAGCTATTTCAGTAGCAGGTATGAGTTCACGAGATTCAGTTGGTGGCCTCACGTCCAAGCCTTCACGATTACATTGACTTGGGACCAGCTATAGGGACTGCCAAGTCGTATTGTATTTCTGCTAGAGTCACTTTCTATTAGACAGCCCGTCGCGAAAGTTTACGGTGTCCCTACTGCAATGTTATCTACCTATAGCTGGGAGTAGGGACTGAAGCATGCCTTTCCTAAAGGGCATTAATTTAGACAGTACGTAAACAATCTCGGCCTGTACACGAATTCGAGTTTCTATACTCCTGGTTGCTATGTGTATTTGAACTTCAGATGCAATTGATGCCGGGTAGAATTAAGAGGATTGCATCTTTTTCTAGTATCAAACACCAGTAGAAATATCCTCGCACTTGAGATTCTTGGGTGTAGGAGTGTAGGTTTAGTTGACGTCAGAACACATGTTCAGAGCTGAACAACGTCTGAAAGTTCAATGATTATTAACATTACTCAAAATGTACCTGGTTAACTCAAACAGTTAGTGTTTACTCTGAAGCAGTATCGAGCAGGAATTTTATTTGTTTTAAACTATAATTAGTAAGGGCAGATATTGCTTTTCACATATCAGATCAAAAGCAACGAATCAGTGTGAATATCAACAGTTTTTTTTTGTTTTGTTTTTTCATTAATAGATATTATCATAAAATCTAAGGGGACATGTTCTCCTCGCCGTCTTAGCGATTGCAATATGTATGGTGATATCTGAATCTCTGTATTTTGATGTTTGTTTAAGAAAGATATAACATATATATAGATATAGTTTAGGAAGTTTTACACACTAAACACACGAAGGAACTTCCTCAAAGACTCGTTCGTGTCACTTCAATCACTCATTTGCCAACATCTTTTCATAGAATTTATGTGATTTTTTCGGTGTTTTCTTATGTTTTACGTATAGTTTTCTTCTGTTTTATGATGGTAGTTCGTGTAATTTCTCTCTTGGTGGGATCATCAGGTGATTACTATATGATCTTTTCCGGGATTTTAAAAACAAAACAGTTATATAAACTTTACCCCAAGCAGAGCTGATCAAACATCACCCGTCTTTGAGCAAAGTTTTTAATATATATCTTATGTCATACGGGTAGTTCGATATTTCATCCAGGGTATCATCATAATGTATTGTATATTGATGTTATTGAATACCACACATTACTTTTTTTTCTGAAACAGGGCCTACGTAGCTAACACAAAACACACACAGACACAGAGACACAGAGACACGGAGACACACTCACACACACACGTATATATATATATATATATATATATATATATATATATATATATATATTGAGAGAGAAATAGAAAGATGAAGAGATATTGAAGACAATTACCTCAATATATCTAGATGTCTGTCTTTGCAATTATTTTGATCAACTTTTCTCGGATACGTATTCAAGGAAAAAACAGATCCATGTTTTCCTTGAAAACTGAGGCAAAACTGCAAAACAAACATGCTGGAGATGTCGTACCCTAGTGTAACACTTGGAACTCGAGAACTAAATTTTTGTAGATATCCCATATCTTAGAGTCTATATAGTGAGAACTTGGGTTCTCTTGATATTAGAAATATATATCGCAAATAGACTCGGATTGATTCTACATCAAAAAGTGATTAGATAGCAATTATAACAAAATTTGAACATAACTTGTACCTACAATGTAAATTAAAACCATTCAATTATGGATTTCATTATGAAAATTTCAAATGTATCTTCGAGTTGTTGAAAATCTAAATGTAGTTTCTCACCACCGACTTTAATGAAGTATATCTCAGTTTAGAATTATTATTAATTGAAATGCAAACCGTTGAAATCTATGCATTTTAACCAACTAGAAATGAGTCCATAATACTGGAATCATAGAATTCGGGGTTTCTGGAACCAACAAATTATTTATAGCCGGTCTCAACTGCTGCTTGTTTGTTGAAGACCTACCTTTGCATAAAATGGTTGCAATGTTTTGAAAGGGGTAGTCAGTTGGAGAGAGGCCTGTTGAATAAGTTGGATGGGATAGAGTTCTGTTGCTTAGTTCAGTTGATTTCTAAATTGTTACATGCATGACTGGTCAGGCTTTTATGTTTTCCAATTTGGTACAAAACTCAAACAACTAGTGAATAGTCCACATACAGTTCCTCCGTAACAGCTTGAGTGGAGTTTCCATGCTTTGCTTCAATATTGACCCCTTATTGGATGTTGTCAATCACAGGGGAAGGTTCACCTTCAAATCGTTTGTCTTTGTTTCGAAATTTCGGGACCTGATGTTGAGCTGCACATTCGTTGAGGGTCACGTAGCAAATTATTCGGTTGATACTACGTGCGTGTTTGCAGTTTTACATCATATTTAGAACTCATATTACAAATGATGGTACATTTTTCCATCTCTGATTTGGTAACTTCAGATAAAGCATAGTAATGGTAAGAAAACGTTCAGGTGATATACATATAGTGAAATTCACTCTTCGAATTATATATATATATATATATATATATATATATATATATATATATATATATATATATATATATATATATATATATAATAATTAAAAACACTAGAAAATAAGCACCAAAGTTCGTGATAACAAACACTGCAATTATTTTTGCATCAACCTAATACAAATTCTTTTTATATCAAACATTGAAGCAAAATGATTTATTCGTTTGCCTGAATCCACTTTTCACTCACTGACTCCTTGTCATCTGATATATGTACTAGGGCTATCCCAGTCAAAGCTTATTAAATTTTTTTTTTCATGACAAAGCAGGCCTGCACACCTACTCATTCGCCCACACTTTTCTGACACGATTAGTGATAGAGACGAGAGCAGCATCAAAGAGACAAAGAGTGGCAGTGGGACCAAGTTTAGAAAGTGTTTGACGTTTTCCAAAGGGAATTTGATCGATATTGACACGAGCAATTTCAATCACAACTATCACAATTACCGCCTTCCCCGTTTCTCCTCCTCAAAAATATCAGATAAGATTTTTAGAATGTCACTGAATTAATTTGAAAGAGTGAAGATGAATCGTATCTGAAATTTGCCGAAAGTGAGACGTGTTCACGTTCAAAAATAAACGATGAGTCACCAAGCTGAAATATTGGGCATCTATTGTTTTTTTCAAAAAATGTGAGTTTCAAGCAGAACTCAGGAAGCGTGTTCTTTTATCTTTTGTCTCCACCTTGCACAATGTTTTATATTATTTTTGTAATTTTGCCAATATTATGTTTCGGGGTTGATTCACATATTGACCATATAGGACCATTTACCTTTGATGTTTTGTTAATAAGATATTTAAAAGCTTCAAGCGTATTTGTTGGAGTCATATTTACACAAGGAAGACGCTGGATAGAGTGATACATACGCACATACATATATGATCGTGAGGCAGTAAACATTTGAAATAATTGATTTTATGAAAATGCTTTGAGCATACTGATAGACGTCAAATCAGAGCATATTTCATGAATGCATGATTAACATATGTTTTTAGGGGAGATATTCAAATAAATTGATTCATCATTTTCTCCTGGTATTGTTTCAGAGATATCATCCTCACTTAATTTGAAGACAAAGATCGAAATGAACTGTCATAAGGAATACGTTGATGCATTAATGAAATAAAAATTCTTATTTTACTTTTATATCCGAAATGGCTTGTCGAAAACCTCTTTTTACAATTTTATAACTATATACAGAACAAGCAATGATTACTTGCATAAGACCTGATCTAGACAACACGGAAAAAAACTACCATACAAGTAAATGGGTGTATTCAGCGTCATCTGATGAGCAATATATAAATTACGTTTGGCAATGGAAGAAATGTTTGAAAATAAATATGTCCACCATGAATATCGCCAAATATAGTATAGATCCATGAAACGCATCATTCGAGCAAGTCGCACGTTTTCTTTAGAGATAAACGAACCGAGATCGGATTGCCAAAACAGTCTAAGAAACGGAGCATGAAATGTGTCTTAAATTGATAGGAAGTGACAAATCAAATTTAGCTTTTGAGTCTGATGCTCAATCGTACATTACAAAGAAGTTAAGCGGTACGTACGTCATTGTATTAGTGCAATTGTTTAACACGACAAAATGTCTAGGACCGATGTCGGTCTGTTGTATTGAGTTAACAGAATTATGGTTACCAAGTTTTACTATGTATATCAGATGAAGTTATTTTACCATGCGCCCAATATCATACGGGGTGGGCTTTTAGCATGAAAATGTTATGAAACACACTGGCAGACTAGAAAGAACCAAAGTTTAGAATCTATGCTTTAGCAGTCGTCCTTAAAACGTTCATAGACACTAGTGGTAGCTTTACACGTGTCTTTCGTTTACAAACGATGAAACTTTCGGAGGCCCAATGAATCGCGACCAACTGGTCCCAATCGAACTTGGGGACATTGATCAGACATATACATATAAGACTGCAAATCTGTTCAACCGATTTGACAAACAAAATGTTTGGCAAGCAGGAGTCTGAAATAATTCACTAATTGCTCCTTCCCTCATTCTGCGATCGTAGGCATAAATATTCATATATATATATATATATATATATATATATATATATATATATATGTGTGTGTGTGTGTGTGTGTGTGTGTGTGTAGTACTCATGGTACAAATCAGGCTAGCAGTATAACATAATATACTAATATATCAATAATATAAAGCCACTTCTGATATGTAATACATTTTTTTCATTGAGAACTCGATACATAAAACTTTTTACAATTGAAGTTAAGTTGTTTCAGAGTATTAGGCCCTGGGAGGACAGAAACATGAGCTAGTTTGTGTAGCGAATCGACACCCTAATGTGTGTGTGTGTGCACGTGTGTGTATATATATATATATTTATATATATCTATATCTATATCTATATATATATATATATATATATATATATATATATATATATATATATATGCGTGTTTATGTGTGTGTGTCTGTTTGTCTTTGTGTTTGTTCCCATACTATCCACAATAACGGTGCTATTGCAGACTCCTGCTTGCCAAGAGTATCATTAGCTCAGCCAGTACGACAGTATAACAGGAAAACTGCTTCCTGGTCAAGTTCTGGTTCTGCACGACGCCCATTCTCTTCATGTTGTTCGATTTTCTACTAGTTAACACTGGAACCGGATGAAATATGTTTCCTAATAAAATGTCTCTAAACTTTTGTCGGACATAACATATCCAATATAACGATTTACTTACTGTCGGCCAAATGGGAACATATATACGTAGGTATTCAGGCTTACGATTGTAGAGTAGACAGATGATAAATTCAAATGCATGTATATATATATATATATATATATATATATATATATATATATATATGTGTGTGTGTGTGTGTGTGTGTGTGTGTGTGTGTGTGTGTATATATATATATATATATATATATATATATCGTATAATGTAATCACATTTGCAGATCACATTTCTAAATGCATTGTGGTGGTAACTTGAGTGTTGACCGCATGGGCTCCCGGGTGTCGGTATGGAGGAGTTGTGCAAGTGAGGGGGTCAGTGTTCAAAGGCTTAAAATAACATTGAGGCGACTGGTTCAATCGTTGAGCCGAAGCACAATCGAGGACCTATTGCAAAGGGTCGAAATCAATACCAGACACGATAAGCCCACAAACGCAAATGATCTCTAAAATAATACGGTGGAACGCTTTGAAAAATCTCATTGGAATCAGTCAGGAAACTAATTTAATCAATGTCTCCCATATGTGATACTGAATATAAAACTCTGTTACTTTATTATGTATAAATGATTGCTATTCCATGAACTTTTTTTTTATTATCATTTTGTGCTTACTTGCTATTTAATGGAATTGGGCTGATAGAGTGTCAGTAAACTATCTGAGTGTGGTATATTTGACAAATTAACATTATGTAACTGTGCCTAAACCCTTGTTTTATAATGAAACACATGTGTGGACTATTACTTACAGTAAGGTAACTGCTGAAGAGAACACTAAAATACTTCTTCTTTAGCCTATAGCTTATCCCTCAATGAAATTTCATTGGAATTCATTTCGGAGCTCTCTGGACAGTCAGAGAAATGCCGGGTCTATTTTGTGGTGTGGAAAGTCAACTGAGACGTAAAGAGGTAATTGTGCATTAATCCATACTGACATTCCAACCCCGAATGTCTACCAAAGATATCCTCACCCATGAAAGCCCCGTTAGTCTGTCCATCAGCTACATTCATGAATTTAGAAAAAAAAAACACAGAGATTTATTACAGCATCAAGAACTTAAACTTGTGAGTAGTTTTTTTTATCGTTGTTACTTTTTTTTTCAATAAACGAAATGAAATTTAAAAACTTCCACATATTTTTCCAAACTAGAATTAAGTCTATTTCACCCGGAAGTATATAGTTCTCAATTCCTGACACCAATGTATTCTTCGATAAATATGTTTTTCAACTGCACAGGGAGTGGTCAAAGTGCTCAAGAAATGGTTGTGAGTCGGACATAAGTCTGGTAGGTAGAGTTTAAAGTAGTCTAGTTAGTTCAAATTTATGCAAGGTCATTCATTGTGGTATGCAAGAAGTTTTGTTTACCATTTATTCAGATGTCATTTAGTGCTTTATTTTTAAAATTTTCCAACTAGGTACAAATGTTGAAAAACTGTTGAATGGTCGACGTTCAGTTCTTCTGCAACCATTCGAGTTGTTTTTCTGGATTTGCCTCATAATGGCCCTCATTTGAATGTCGTCAGACATGGATACGAACATATCTCCTATTTTGACATTGTTAGAACCAATGTTGAGCTATAAGTCCCCTGAACAACACATGGTTGATATGTCAAGCGGCCCTCACTGCTTTACGTCCATTTTGAACTGAAAAAGAAATTACTTCACTGTTTTTTTTGCATCTTTGATTTGACAGTCTTAAATAAGATTAATGATTCGAGCAAACTGCACACTTTGAAGCAGTACATTCAATGAATTTATTTAAATGATGTTTTATTCCAAAGTGAGTATCAAAGTTCAAAATAATAATTTTTAGACTTGACACATGATCATGATCATAATAATAGAGCAGTAATAATATTAGCAAAGTTAACTTCGCACTACCTCCCAGATGAATGCATATATATATGTATGTATATATATATATATATATATATATATATATATATATATATATATATATATATATATATATATATATATATATATATCTTAGCAGCAGTATATACACAAAAGTCGAGACCAAAATCAACAAATCCACTTGTATATGAATGAGCCCCCCCCCACGAACCATGAACATTTCAGATTAGTAATACTTATCACATGTCAGCTCAACCAACGAGGTGAAAGGATGAAAAAATATCATACCGTATCAGACATATCCATCATGGCAAAATAGTTAACAAGACGGGCTGTTTCGTGGTCAAACTTCAATCTGACTGAAACTTAATTGATCCTCTCCAAATAATCTCCTAAGCGTGAAAAAAAACTCTACATCCTGACCTCTGAAAGTGGAGAAAATTCCCTTCTCTCTTTCGACTCCTAACATTGAGAGGGAGAAATGTCTTAGAAGGAGAAAAAAATACCTGTGTCATTTGACACCTGAAATCAGAAAAAAAAGAATTCTCCCCATTTTCACCTTTGAAAGTGGAAACAGTTTTCCCCTCCGATTTTGACTTTCAAGGGTGAAAAAGATAATTTTCCAACTATTTTACCCTGAAAAAGGAGGGAGGGAATTTCTGCAGTCTTACAAAAGTAGAAAAGGGAATCCCCCAGTATTCACCTATGGGTAATAAATTCTCCCCCGAGACACCAAAAAGAGGAAAAAATCATCCTCCGTTAAAGAATTCTGACCATTGGAAGTGGAGAAAAACTCAAAGAATTATAAGACCCCCCCCTCCATTTGGACGACTAAGTTGAAAAAAGGTTTTACTTTCATTTCACTCACGATTTTGATCGCTAAAGTGGAAAAAAACACAAACTTATCTTTGTTCCTACTAGTGATAGAAAAATTCTCTCTCTCTCTCTCTCTCTCTCTCTCTCTCTCTCTCTTTCTCTCTCTCTCTCTGTCTCTCTGTTGACATGACAGGAAATGACGTCTCTCTTTCTGTTCTTGGTTTCAATGCATGCTGACTTGGAAGAAGTTTTGTATTTAAAAGACTGATTAATTGCAATGATGAAATCAACTCTGGGAATTCGACAACAGCTCATTACTCTTTGAGATCGGGATACCAGAGTAAAATGCATTCAGAGAGAATCAAAATGCATGAAGGATTGGACCTTCATGAAGCAATTGAGTTAATTTTTGAAACGTATAAAATAATACCTTGCTTAAATCTTATTGAATGATGTATGCTTACAAAGGTGAAAATGAAACAGGAGAGAGAAGTTTGATCCTCATAAAATAAAAATGCTTTTAAGCACTTCAGAATCGGATCTTATTTTTGAAATACCGAAAATGATACATTCAAAATCTTCATTATACGATATATGTTCATACAGATAGAATAGTAACAGGTTGAAATGATTGATTAATTCACTTGTTCATTCCGACTGGTCCCTATCGGGTTAAGCAAATGTTCAGGTGCAAGATGTCGAATTACACTTCGCTGCCTTGGTCTTTTTTTTCCCCTTTTAATTGTAACATTTACTGTAAGAATATATCTGACTATTCAAATATTAAATTTGTGCCCATAATAAAAAAAAACGTTCCCTTGATTATTTTTAGTAGTTTTCATTACAAGCATTTGTTGATCATAGTGATATGAAATGCCTCATAATGTGATTGCATATTTTTTCAAAAACAAACAAAAAAAAACAATATATATATATATATGTATATATATATATATATATATATATATATATATATATATATATATATATATATATATATATATATATATATATATATATATATATATATATATATATAAGAGTATGAATGCGCCCTCGGTATATACGGGAACACAGCTTTGTCTTTTACTGTCCGATGTTTATGCAGATATTGTCTATTCCAACTCTGTCGTTGATGAATATTGCAATAATATTTCTGTTTATCCTTTGCGTGCATACTTTCGTATGGGAATTATGCTATCTGCTAGATCAATAAGTCGTCAAAAATATCAAAAACTCAAATCAGTTCCTGAAAATTGCTTGATGTCCCCTCTGTCATTTTCAATCATCGAATAATTATGTTACTTTGATAAAGGCCTGAACTTCTTTGTTCCCATTTCTCTTGTTCCTCCGATTCATGTAATTGAATAAAGAAAATAACATCATCAATGGGAAGAATTTTTTGTACTGAAACTCTAAATGATATCATTTGGATTGCAAACTTTGAACACTGTACTAGGGTTTCACCAATAAACTAATAATTGACTTTAAAATCACCATATCAGCCATGATGTTCTAAGATGTTCATTTTATAATCCAAAGTAACACCGAATTTAGTAAACAGGCATTTTATATGAGCATGTTAAGCATAAAAACATTGCTAGAGAGGTTAGAAGACTTGGTGCCGGCATGTTTTCTCTGGGAGTCAACTGTTAGCAATACCAGAATTAGTTGAATAACATGAACTTGAAACTCTCCCAAGGATTCTAGCAAATAACCTGTAAGATTTAGAGATCTGTAAATGAGCTGAAGTAACTGAATCTTTTAGAAGCAAAAATATCTATGCTAGTGTTTGAATATCAAGGAAAATTGGTGTCCTTTGATCTTTGGTCATGAACAAAAGATAAAAGTGTAAATATCCATTGAATATACAAAACATATTTGTAAAGCATGCTGACAATGGTACAATTAGACACTCACAGCTATAATATAACTTCTGAAATGTTAAATATCAAAGGACCTTGAAATGCAAAATGCCACCTTATCTATGTCAAGAAACGCAATTCAGTTTAAAGAGGAAAATAATGTATGTAGCATATTCGATGCCACAGAACAAAATTGAAAGAGAGTCAAATCGATAGATATCTAAATGTTGACAAAGAAGAGGGAACATGTGAAATATGAAAGTGACGATTGTACAAATATTTTCATAAACACTTGAAAATTTTCCAGAAAACCCTGGCAAAAAGACTGACAGAACTGGAAATTCGAGAAATAATTGAACTCTACATTGATACCAAGCGTACTTGAGTAGGGGATAAGTTCTGTCAATTCCTTTCCTACAAGAACCATCAAAAACTATCGATGAGACGTGATAAAGATAAGGAAACATTGCTTCTGGAAAGTAAACATGAGATGGAGATTCAAACATATCACCATCTCTTCAGGGCAAGAGGTCTAGACCTTATTATAAATAAAAAGCTGCAAGTCTGTCAAATAAAGAATGTCGGCATCTGTGTCAGACCCTAGACTGAAGGTGAATGAGATAAAATGCAGAAATAACAGGCTCTAAATTGAGGGATACAAATTCCGTTGATTTACATGGTACAGCTGGTACCCACAACAGGGAAAAACAGGAAATGATTGGAGAGCTATTTTCACATTTGATATTCTATAAACTGAAACAATTTGAAATAATATTCTAAAGTACGACTATATTTACCAATATACAATTAGCAATTCTTTTTCTCAAATGTTGCTGTGACATACAACATCTGACTATTACACTGAAGATCATTGATTTGAGTGGTCAGACATGTAAAGATAGCCGTTATGCACCAGAGATGTCCATGTACAACTAGAGAATGAAAGAGACCACACACAAAACATACGCGTAAAAAATGGCTGTATAGCCATAGTTGACTTTGTTATTTTATATAGGCCTTCGCCAAGCTGACCTTTGTCTGTCGCTAAACTACAACTGCAAAAAAACCAATGATTATTCTACTGACTACACTAGTGTATAAGCATGATAAGTATTCCACTAGAGTACTGTCGTCGTAATTTATATTTTGTATTTATTTCTAATTATTGTTTTTGTTTTGGATCTCATCATTTTCTTTTGCTTTTTCTTCTGTTTCTTGTACTGCTGGAGCTGCAACTACTACCATTAACAGTAATACCAGGTATGATTAGTCACTGCGCCCAATGACCAACATCTTTAGGCAGCATGCTATGCTGGGGTGATAAATCAAACCGTCAGAAGAATGGCTGATCAATGAATAGGTTTAGCAAAAAGACACATTGGACCTTTTAAAACCTATAAAGAAAATGAATTGGAAAAAAACTGGGGAAAAAGTTCGTTTTATTGACATGATAGCAGACGGATCTACGGGACATTTAATGTCTTTGACCACTCATTCAGAAACTCATTTTTCCTTCTGTGTCATCTAAATGTTCTTCTTGTTAGTGATGAAAAAAAAAGAGTGCAAATTATTGTCAAAATTAAAAAAACGTTTAATCTAAATCATATAAAAGTTTTTATTCTTAAATCGATAAATCATTTTGGCGTGATTCTATTGACAGGTCTTAAATTAACGAAAACTGAAATTCAATAACTGAAAAATCTATTGAAAATGATTGATCCCTGGCGTTATTATATCTTGATTTGAGGGAAAAATATATGAAGTTGTTGGAATTACCAGTCATTGAAAATCGATAAGTGATTGACAGGGCAGGTCAACCAAAGCAGAAGAATTGAAGATCTTTTTTTTTAAAATTGAATCTATTGAAATGATAAATAAATCTCTATAAAAAAAAATCAATGTTGATATTATATCTCTTTTTACGAAGAACAGCCATGAAAATAAGTTATGAAGCACAAATACAAACTTGCCAAGAATAATAATATTTCATTTTATTTTCCAGATTAAAAAAAAATGCTAAAAAATGCTTTGGTGCCGATTCCCCGAGCCTGCTTTTTCAGAGCTGATTTTTATTTTGCCCTCTACTTAACCATATATATGTGGGGAACTCATTATCTAGCAGCAATAACAAATTTATTATAATCATATGTGGGTAGTAAGAGGACTTTATCATCTGAGGAAAAATCGTTGACAATTCAAAACGGGAATTACTTTTAAAAAGAAATGTCCTCGTTTATTATAAAAGTACCAAAATCTTTATCAAAATCCAACGAATATTAGATTTTTTCATGAAAAATTGAAATGTATTTAGTCTGTGAAACTCGGGAAATTGATCTACTGCAAGTCATAAAATGTAATTTTTCGTTTATATCGCCAGACCTTTGCACTATTAGTTTTTTAATTTCTCCGGCTCTCTTAGGTTCACAGTTATTTTTTTAATATTTGTTGATCTTTCTCATTAATAATGCTTCAAAGCCCCCAACGACAAGTTCTATAGGATTTGAAAATTTTTTCCCCATAAGGAATATATCTCAGGTAAAATATTCAGTGAAGTCTGAAGGTCTGCCTACATAATAAATAATTAAAATAAACTGTGCTGAAACAATGTTGATAGCTTTGGTGACAGTTATGGTTAATGGTTTTTAATAATCATAATGGTCCAATTATTGATGTTAATTATGATAAATGGTGAGAGTTATACGGATTTATTCCACTATCTGGAAGTAAAGCCTTGCCATAGAAAATCATTTTGATAACTGAATTTGCAGAAAATGAAGGAGCCATTGCCATTAATCCATATGGGGAAAAGTTTTTATAGTTCCAAGAGACAAGAGATAGTGATTGAGGTATGTGTGGCTGGGTTATCGGAGGTTATAGTGATGAGACGCTCAGATGAGCGGATGTAAGAGAGATAGATAGATAGATAGATAGACAGACAGTGAGGGAGAGAGAGAGAGAGAGAGAGAGAGAGAGAGAGAGAGATTGGGGTAGTATGCAATGTACTTCTAGAACGGCGTGGTAGCGAACAAAAGAAGTGTCTAGACACTAAATGAAATCCATGAGTACTTGTGATCACCGCAGAACGGTTCTGCAGATTCAGATGCAACAACTTTGAACTGGTGCCTTTTACCTACCTTTCAATAGTCTATCTGCATAAGTTTCAGTTGCAGTTACTCTTAACTGCATTATTTTTACTTTCTTTCAATAATTCATCCGCTGTTAAACCTGCACAAGTCTCAGATGCAACTACCTGCAATTGCATTTTTTGTATATTTTTCTTAAGTTAGCGTCACCTTTGCTGTGTAACGTTAGAATAGTCGGAATAAGTTTCTTTAAGAGTGACATTTTGCCTGTACCGTCATGTTAGTACACATAAACGTTGTGGGATTTTGCCAAAACCTGTTTTTATTTTCTTGTTTCGAGTGCAGTTATGCTTGATGTATTGGCAATGGTCTGACCTATCATCTTGCATGGTTTTCCATTCTTACTCCACTTAAAGTAGTTGTGTAAGAGGCCATCCCTTGTCAGAATTGCTTCGCTACATTCGATACAAAACTTTGCTTGTGATATGTTAGCTCTTCATCACAGCACAATGCCTGCCGAAGAAAGGGAATTATATAGATTGATAGATAGATAGGTTGTGAGACATGCTTCCGCTATACCAACACTTTGCCTCCTGATGAGGTCAGGAACTCCATTTTAGCTTCGATTGTCTAGAAAAGTAGTGTTTGACCTTTTTTGACCATGCTCCCTTTTCACCATATTTTCAGAATTCCATTCTAACTTCTGAGATTGTCAGCTTCAGAAGGTGTATTCCTGATGTTATTCATATGATATTGGAGATAAAGTTTGTTTTTATGTACATATTAGCACATACATGATCGTTGTTAGACGTTCTAATTCCCTAGGCAAAACTACTCTTTAGTTACCGACCACGCTAAGAAAAAAAGACAAAGTTATTTTTAAGATGATAGAAACATATTTTACAAACTTTGAAAAGTCAATAAAATACTTCGATGAAATTGATCAACGATAAATACGTTATCGGATATGAATATGAAATAAAATGCATATATATATATATCAGAAAACAGATCAATACAATACAATTTGTCACAAAAAAAAAAGAATTCACACAGCTTGCAAGGCAGGTATACAAGTATGAAATTTTTTTAGTAGTCGTGGGAGTATGTACAGAGCTTTTCTCGCAAACTGTACCTCACTTGAACCTGAAATCTTTTGAGCACCCGATTAAAGAGCTTTCCTGGCCAAAAATTGATGTTCTAGCTCTCACTGTAGTAAAAATAATGATGAAGAGCAATTAAAGGTATTGCGTAACGCTTTTCTTGATGTGTTGTACAATAAATGGAATACGGTAAAATGTAAACGTATGTTCACAGTCATAAAACAGAGAAAACTTGCTGCTGAGTCCTTTAACAGCCTCCTCTCTTAACAACACCCAGTGAATAGAGTCCCAGCAAACAATTCTGTTAATGTACAGCATTTAGAAAGGAAAGGTAGATTTTCAGTTCAACTTGTAGTCCGCAAAATCTGAGTCAAGTTGTTTTGTTTTGTTTTTGGGTTTTGTTTTTTTGTTTGTTTTTTTTTGCTGTATCTTTGGTGTTAAGACGCACTTCCATTAGGTTTTTCTCATTTTCTGTTGATACATTTATTTAGTCTATGCTGATGATGGTCTTTTTCTGCCTCTTCAGTGGCTCTTGCTACTCATACTAACTGATAAGTCCTTTTCTTTTTCAAGCTTTTGAAAACTTTGCTCGGTAGAGGCAAGTGTAAGTGAGAGAGTTACAGCAATCGTCAGAGCAATCTATAGTTTAATTGTGCTAAAAAATGTCTAAAATGCCAGATGTTTATTAGAATTTATATGTTTATAGTAGATATAACAGGATATCAGACTTGATACTTGTATTATTGAATAAAGACACTGTGGAACTTGTAGAATTAATTTATTTTTTCTAATACAAAGAGTTATAGATATCTTTGAATTCTTATGAATTTATTATTCTAAGTCAGATATTGCATTAAAATAACAGATTGCGAAACAGAAACACGTACATTTGCTTAGATTACTCATAAGAAGGGAAAATAAAGTAACTATACGAACTGTGACAAAATCAAAATTCTAACGATTTGAATCCGTCACTCTGTACTCATAATTCCTCCTGATATCCTTCTTAGGGGTGGAAGTTGAGAGTCTTTGAGCTAGGATAAGCATTAGATTCTGATGTCCATTTTACATGACATATCTACACAGATATCTCCGAAGTAAAACTAAAGCATGTTTTCCACAACAGCAAGTTATATTCATTATCGATCAAATAACTATATTTTACTTTCACGTGCGTATATATATATATATATATATATATATATATAGTCTAAAATAGGGTAGACTAGTCCGACCAGTCCTAGAAATCTTCTGTTATGGCAGTGAGTATCCAAATATCAAGTTCTTGTTCCAGAATTTGAAGTAGCCGATAAATGAAATATATGTGCACTGTTCTTCTCAAATAACAAATATGGAGTGCATATACGTATTAATAGGTAAAATATGCATAAATAGAGTTTTTTTTCCTGGCTGGAAGCACTTAATCCTTCCAGTTGCATGTGGCAAACCCTACATATTAGACACTACGATGTTGAAAAGATTATACATCTTGTTCCAATCTGTTATTCTTATTCTGTTTGAAGATACGGATTTCTGACAACACTCCGTAAATTCAAATTATCATCGGTTTGATTTCGCCAACATTTCTCGGGGGATCTTTGCATTGAATGAACAATATAATGATTCGTAAATTTTTCCATATCCTCTTCTATATAAATTGAGGTATTATATCAATATTACATACTGTGTTTTATGTCAACCAATTTGGGGTCTTTACAGATCATTGAATGCGAAATAATTCACGTTTACATGTGTATACATTCGATAGATTATGATGAATAGAAGAAACATTCACTCACATTCTGTTGCATTTGGATTGTATCAACGTCGCATACGCACGCAGTCCCAAGGAGATATACAATCGCAGTAAAATTCAGAGTACTTCTGACAATGGCAGTTAACTAGTTCCCTTAAACCTGTTGATACCTCTGGGACAGTGGTTAAGAATGGCAACCAGGTGTTACCTTCTTTTGAGCAACTTCAGCCTGTTGGCGGAGGTTTCTCAGCATGAAGTACCATAGCCCATCTAAATCCATGACTTATCTGGTAACATACATGTTGAAAACTAGTATTTTGCTTTGTACACACATTAGTGCTGGACGCAATATTTGCTCTGTCATATATGAGAATAACAAATCTATCCAACCGGGCATTCGGCTTAGATGAAATGCCTTCACATGCCGTAGATATTTATATAAATGATACTGTTGACTCAAGGAAGATTTTCCATGTATTCCAGGTTGGTTATTGTTTGTTATGTAGAACAATAACACGGGACCAAAAATAAAAAATGCATGAAACCCCAGCAGTGACACATGGACATAAAATGTAGCTGTTGTTCTTGCCTGTTACAAAATCAATCTACACATTATTGATCCCAAAACGAAGGTACAAAAAATCTGTATCGGATATTCATATTTTGATGTGTCTGCTATCTGTACTTGCTGCATAAGCTGCATCGGTGAGGATTCTTGAGTCATCTCCTTTTTGTTTGCTAGGAGACTGGTTATTCTAACATAGAGTTCCTGGGTGGTATTGTACATTCGCTTTACCAGAGATATATAGCTTAGCATTACCATGATCAGCCTGCACAATGACTTCACTAAAAAAAGTAAAAAGCTTTTTTTTTTATAGTCACCATGCAGATACTACAACGAATTTGCGGAACTAATTTTTCCCGTGGCCCAACGTCATATAAAGGAGTCATCAGAGTTAATTGATCTGGAAACATGAAAACATGGTAATAGATTACAACAATCTTGAAGTGCAGATAGCTGTAGGTAGGTAGGTTGTTTTCGTTTGTTTGTTTTTTTTTTTAGAGTGAAGGGTCCATGCGACTGAACTGTTCAATGTTGCTCTGAAATGTTATGCCTGTCGCTGTATTTCATCTGTTTATGAACCAAATTTGACATAACTCCATTCTGACATATCAATTGCATATTCACTGTGATGGCTACTTCACTATGTACAATATATCTTGAGTGTCATACAAGCAGATCATTGCTGTTCTTTTTAAAGGGGCTGTCCATTCAGATAGTTAGTGCAATAGTTGATACGTCTGCTCACTTGGAGCAAAGAATATGGAAAGCTGTTCATCAGGACAAATTCCATAGTTCACTCAGAATGCATCCTGAGCTTCATGATTGGACGGAGGTATCAATCTGGGATACGGGACACGGTGAAAAAATTGTAGCAAACTAAAGATAAAGCTTTGGGTCAACTCCAGCGACGGTTGACCAGTTACCTTCACCTTGATAAATGCCACCAAAGATAAGACTTCATTGTGGAATGTCTCTTCCACAGAATATTTTTGCAAATAGTGCATTTTCTCAAACTCTTGATTATCCTAAAAACCTTCTTCGGATTTTTAAATGATGCTCACCAGTTAAAATGCATAAACTTTCCTGTCCCACAATACAGACTGTTTTTTTGGCGGGCCAATGAATTTGTTCATGATTGACTAAGTTCCAATTCTTTATTTCTGCAGCTAAACAGTGGTGTAGTTTGGAAAGAGAACCGTAGTCACGAGCATGAATATTTAACGATTGCATTATTATGTTGGTCGATTGGAAAACGAGTTGCACAAGGACTCAACACATAAACCAAAGAAACCATCTCGCTGGGCTCTCAAACAAATCAAGATAATCAGTTCCTGTTTTGAGGCAATGTTTCCATATCTATATCGCTGACAAGTTATCAGTTCTCCCATTTCCCATTCACTGGATGGAGGCATTGCTTCAAATAAGGACACTTTTTCAAACGCTCATGTATTCACTTCTCTTTTGATAGTATACAGTGTTGATATATATCTACGCCGTAGAGGAATTATTATTTTTGCGCAGATTCGACCTAGAATCGGATACATCTTGTTCATAGTATATGGTATGGATATATAGATACGATATAGGGAAGGGTATAATCAGTCTTTAATCTATGCGAAAAAAAAAACACTTATTTAGTAGCCTATTGTCCACTCTTCTGCAAGTTGTCAGTGAAACTCATCGATAATTTGTGTAAATGGCGTGTGGATAGTCATGGGTGTACAAGTGAATGTAAAAAAAGGAAAAATAAGGATCAATCGATGACATAAACATCTCCAACTTCAAAGAAAATCTGGAAAACCTGATCCTTATCATACAAGGATGATCAAATGCTTGAATTCAGAATCCTCAAAGAAAAGAAAAAGTCTTTTAAAAAAATGTCAGCAGACTCCAAGACCTCTTTAAGAAACTCTTTCGGGAAGAACAATAAGCAGAATATTATTGCAGGCTTCGTACCATGAAGTTGTGTTGAATACCCCATGCTGGTAAAAAAAAAACTTTGAAGGCAGAACATGGCAGCTTTGATCCAGAGTAATTCAGCAGATTTGAGTAGAATAATGAATCAAACTCTTCTGTTGCATGTTCCAACGGGGATCTTCAAATATCTGCGGAGAAATACAGTTGTGAATGTATCTCCACCACATCCGGTCATGGAGAAAGAAATTTCACGGCAAAAGATGTTTCAGCTGTTGGTAATCGTGAGCTGCTTTACTTTGAAGAATAAATTAAAGCTTTTATACTCGGAAGTAATGCAAGATGGCGATTATCACGATTGAAACGTTGTTTTCAAAAGGGGAACCAACGTATGTTTTATTTTTAACAAGACAATTATCCTACCAACAGTGCAAATACCACTCGAACATGGCTTGACAGCAAATTCGTCAGATTCATCTTTTGGTCTTGTCAGTGTCCAGATTTGATACTTGGTCTCACATTAAACATAAACTGATCAGGTCATATTTCCGAAAGCTCACCGATTGTTCGTAGCCATCAGTAATGGATAAAACAACATAAACTATTCTTTCCGTAAAAAGATTTGGTGAGGCTTAAACATTCGAAGAAATCAACGGAAAAGGATCATATCAAGTCATTTCATCAAACTTTTTAATTCTTGTTTATATCCTGATCAATTAATTGTTGTCAAGACTATCAAGAAGTTGGTATTTCGCCGTCTTGGGTTCGCTCAATTTGATGTACTGAGTGTACATTCATGAGTTTGTTTATTGAAAAGATTTTCCGAAAAATCTATTTTAAATCATGCCTTTCTACCGGTAAGTTTGTTTATTCGTACAAAAAGAACTCATAAATTATGCAATATTTGTCGTCGACAAATTCAAAACCGACAGAAGGATGGGAGCAACGCTTTTAAGCATAGGCAGATTGTAATTGTAATAACCATTCCACTGAAAGTTTTAAGCAATATAAATTTCAAAGAACAATTTGATTGTAACTACTCTCCACACTCTTATTCAAAAGGAAAATATTTGCTTTGATCGTATCTATTAAATGCAGTCTTAGTTCGATTATATTGAAGCTATAACACCCTTTCTTTGTTTCTGTCAAAATTAGTTTCAAAGGAGATTGAAATACTACTCAATTAGTAAACCAGGCAAATATTCATATCATATTAGTCTTTATCCCAATGATTCAGGGATTGTACCAGCCAATTATCCCAGGTGTCTGTAGCATTTGTAAATTTTGGAGTTTCTAAGGATTAAGAAAAGAACACGATACTATTTCCTATGAGGGTAAATTGATTTTATCCCATACCATCCGACACATCCAACGTACTGTCATTGTTTGTTTTTTTTCGACTTTTGCTCTTATTTCACTAATTTTTTTTATTTTGAAGTTTGCTTTTAATGCGAATTCACTCAGACTATGAATCTAACATCAGTAAGTAAATAAGTCCTCGGTGAGATTCAATGCATAAGGGAAGCCAGGTTAACCACTGATGCCTTTACAAAAGGTGCAACGAGAACTACTCGATGGGCAGAAATCTAACCTGAACCTTCACCCTACCTTTTATACTGATGTTTCTGTACCATGCTGTTTTCCTCAAGAATAAAGTGTAATATCAACATCAGTAAATAATTGACACGCTTTTTGTTTCTTTTTTTTTTAATCATCATCATCAGCAGCAGCAGCGGCAGCAGCAGCAGCAGCAGCGGCAGCAGCAGCAGCAGCAGCAGTATCGGCATCATTATCATCATCGTTGTCGTCGTCATATATTATTATTATTATTATTATTATTATTATTATTATTATTATTATTATTATTATTATTATTATTATTATTCCTCTAGTTTGTATATTGAAAGAAGAAATAGTGCAAGTCGATGGCTGGCTTAGCAGCAGAATTATTATTGTTTCAAATTCGCCCGAATAGAGCATAACCCAACAAATGTTATACACAAAAAAATGCAGAATCGCCCAGTTTTGTTGAAAAAAGTAAAATACAGTCAGAATCAGAAGAACTGAATTCATCCCACGACCCTTACCGTCTCTGTAGCCAAAATGTTGATTTAGAATGCGATTATTTATAAGAAAATAAAAACAACTGAGGTGATTTCAAAATACTACAACGCTTATTTGACATTGCGATTATCTGGGTAACTATGATAAATATCAAGTATTAGTTTTGTTGTTTTCTTGTGAGTTTCACCATTTATCAGCAAAAAAGTTTGACATTTGTAATCTATGAATCTATTGTAATATTATTTGTGAGGAGAAAAATTATTAATGTAAGTGCTGTGAGGTATAAAAAATTAGCCAACATGAATGACTATAAAGATAGGTCTCCAACCCCCACTGATCATTCGAAATTTAAATCGATATTTCATACTTATATCCCTTGGAAAATTTTTAAAACTTGACTTATTTCGTTTTGTGTCCACATGACTTTTAAAAATAAAAATGAAATTTTGATCAATAATTCGTCCTTATATCATTTGGAAGAATTTTAAAACTTAACTTTTTTTGTTCCGTGTCTTAAGAACTTTTGAATATCGTCTGAATCGACTATGGATGCACAAAAATGCAAAAATATTCGGTGCAAATTCACTTCCACATCCTTTATTTCTGGCACAAGTTAGCAAAGGTAATTGCAACAGTAAATTGTTAAGTGTCATTCTTTTGTTTACTCAATGTTAAAAAAGTGCATGAGTAAAAAAAGTGATAGGTGAATTTATCAAGGAAAACAGAATCGTGCTTATTTGCTGTAACCACGAAGAATGGCTCGAATTGACTGGCACTCGGCATTGAATACGGAGCACCAATTTATCACCTCCCACCCACCTCATAACGAAAACATATTTTGTGGCTTGATTCTCAAAAATTAATTAGCTGTAAATAAATATTCAAAGACATTGAACTGAAGTCTGCTAAAGTCTCGGGAAAATGCCATTTCAAAAATAAAACTCCTGGTTTGTCACTAGTCACTGAATGTGATCAACATATTTTGGCCAACATCTTATGCTGGGCGTTAAACAATTGAAAATAGGGTCATCAATGAATGAATTATTTATTTGCCTCTTGTTGGGCAGTAAATACTGAATCATTTTGTATTTTCGAAAAACAAATGCAAGTATTGCCAGACAGAAACTAAAGGATCACTTTTGCGGAAATTTGCATCATAAATTGAACCCCCTCCCACCAGAACCAAATCCAGTAAAGTGTAACAATGGAAAACGTTTTTTATAGACATGTTCAGTTGTGAATGTCTATATTTCTCTAGCTCCATTAGTGTGATCCATATGCGTCATGTATACATGAATAGATAGCCTGCCAGATCCACTTAAAATCTAAAGGAAATCAATGGCGGCAGTATTGATTGACAGTCTCTAACCAAGATGTACAAAATTACCGATAAAAAAGATGATTGACAACACTTCATCCAATAAAAATATGTCAATATCAATAGAAACCGTCATGTTACTAAAATATTTTATCAGCTTACGGTGTTTGGAATGAGAAACCGTAAAATTGGAAATCCCAAAAATGATTTAGTACTGCCGGACATGAACTGAGGGATCAATTTTTCATAAAATTTCATAACAAATTGGCTCTCAATGCATGAAAATAATTCAAGTTGAAGGGGAATTTTAAAAACACAAAAAATGTTTTTTGCTCATAATATTTCGTAAATGTTTGGATTTTCAGCCACGTAGCTCAATTGGTGTAGCTTATACGCATGGTACATACATAGAGAGCCGGGCCAGCTCAAAAACTGAACAAACTGTTTTACTTGACAGTTCCCAAAAAGCTGACACAAAAATTTATTTTGGGGGCTTATTTTCAAAAACTTATTCGCTGAGACTCTTCCCAATGGTCACATTCGTAAGCACAAAAAATTCATAGTGTTATGTTGGGCGTTTTTTCGTGAGATTTGAATCATCATTTTTTTACAACCTCGGAAATAACATCATGCATTTTTCTCTCAGTCTCTCTCTAAACTAATCATCGCTCAACCTATTTCCGTCTCATCCCCCCCCCCGCCTTAAAACCGTGCAAAGTACTTACTCTCCCTAAAAATAAACTATTTTCAGCAAAAGTTATTTGGCAGCTGGAACAAGCCGGGCACAAAAAATGTGTTAAATTTAGCATGGATTTAAATTGATGTTCCTTCAAAATAGTTTTAGGGTGAAAAGCCTGCTCCAGGGTCCCAGTAATACACATAAAAAATCATGGGTTTATTCTATATGGTTCCTACGATAGGCAAGTACATGAAGATGGCGGTCAGAATTTGGTGAATCGTTGAGTAATGTTTGTTTTTAATGTTTGATCAGTTGCAATCAACTTTGTTCCCTCTTGTGCATCCGTAGCCAATTTTGACACTGGTTGGAAGTTATGTATACACAAAACGTAAGAATGCCATTTTAGCCAATCGTATTTTTTTCAATTGAAAAAGTTATGTGTAAATGATTTAGCAGAGTGGTTCCTTTCAAATATTTTTCGAAGGGGGAGAATATGCTTCGGATAAGAATGGTGTGTTCCATTTATCATTATTTTTCATTTTCCATAGTAAATTATGTTTGTGATGCTGGTGCGATCAAAAAGAAATTCGTCAGTTTTCTGTGCATAGAAAATATTTACTTATGACGTGATGATCTGAACAATCAGTTCAAAATTTAGTTTCAGACGAAAAGTATAATATAGTATGACTAGGTCATTTGCTACCTCATGAGATACTAGTTAAAGGATGAATCAAATCGTCCTAGCACCGATGCAATCGTTGAGGGATTTTTATCAAGTGCTACACACAGGGATGTGTAAAAATATTTCAATACGTAGCTGAGCGACGCTTGGTGTATGCAGTTGTTCAACAGCACGTCCACGTTTGTATCAGTACTGTAACTTTTCCTCCCAACTAATCGTAATTAAGCAATGATTGCAATAATTTACAATATTCCATCTGATATGAATAAAGACAAGAATAACTACCCATCTGATGTACTCCTGAACAATTTCTAAACTTGCCACATCCAGTTTGTCCATTTTTCTAGTGGAGGAGAATATGTGATTTTATTCATACAAAAATACCAGAGGCGATAGCCACTTGGAGAAAATGAGAATATATCGACTGAGAAATAGTAAACAGACCTTCTTTCACAAGTGAGTTGTCCAACTTTAAACCAGTGAGAAAAGTGCGTGCCTGATCAATGTGTAAATATTATTGTAAATACTTCAAAAGATACTGAGCAAGAAGTTTAACATAAAATGGAGGAAAAGAGACGCAATAACACAAAATAAGTATTCACAGTGACACGTAACTAACTTAGTAAAACAGTTTTGCCCAGTCTTGCAACTGCGTTAATTATTCTTTCGTCTATTCCATGCTGGTTTTTTTCAAATCAGTATTTTTCAAAAACGTTCAATTATGATAACACATTGATCCTATACACATTATTATCATCATCATC
The DNA here is from genome assembly GCA_963457665.1 of Thysanoteuthis rhombus. NCBI lineage: Eukaryota > Metazoa > Mollusca > Cephalopoda > Oegopsida > Thysanoteuthidae > Thysanoteuthis > Thysanoteuthis major. The sequence goes on along the minus strand of OY735199.1, from coordinate 30,005,023 downwards.
ATCATCATCATTATCATTATTTTATTATTATCATTATTAATATTATTATCATCATTATTATCATTATTATCATCATCATCATTCACACAGAACCATAACTGCTAATGATTAAAAAAGTAGATTCGAATCATCAATCTCTTTATTACAAAATGACCACACCAGATAACTTCGCTAAAGAAACATATGCTCAAGAAAAGATTTATTGTAGAAAATAAATCATCCCTGTTTGTCTTTTAAAATCAAACTCATTCCCGTACACTCTTTTTATGTTCACAAATTGGGCTTTTTTTTTAATAAAAGAAAACAACATATATTTGCCTTGGTGAATTAAGCGTAAATGGAAAGTTTGATGTGATTCACTTCTATGATTATGATGTGCATTGCTTCATATTAGATTTGACATAAAAATTCGCAAAATTAGTATTCGGCCATTTTCAGAGGGATTTTTGTTCGGTGTTGTAATTGGAAGGGTTATTCACAATGAGGGTCTCTAGAAAAAGACAAAAAAATTCATTAAATTTGGTTGAGTTTTACAAGTTATAACAGAATTAAAGTCGTCGATTTATGTAAAAGCTCACCTTACTTACATCAAAGATAGCGTACTGAACACACCTTCCCGGTGTAGGATGGATTTGTATCAAGCTATCAATATAATCAACGAGAATGATGATTAGAAGATACATCGTCTCAGATCGCCTTAAGTGGATATTCAAGCGTAAAAACTGGAAATGCTTAGTGTTGCAGAGTGGATACAGTATCAATGACGTATGTTGTGTCGTTTTGAATGAGCCTTTTGACTGGGACTGTATGGAAAAGTCTCTACCGTCACCACGCTGATCGTTTACTTTGGAGGGCTCTATAAATTCTTCCGAAGTGCGCAGTGCGCAGTATTTTGCACAAGAGAAATGGAGAACATGAAAGTTAAAAGTGAGCAAATTTTCAGCAAGAACACACGCACACACACATACACACACACACACACACACACACACATATATATATATATATATATATATATATATATATATATATATATATATATAACAATATATAACGATATAACAGACACAAACATAACCTAATACAATATTTCACCCAACGAGGTTATCCACTAGATGACACAAAAAAACAAATAAAAAAAGCGACTGGAATACCCAGAGATGAAACCCTTTTACTGTCCCACAATAACAAACCCAACCGCATACCCCTTATAACAACCTTCAACAACACACTCCCACCCTTAGCACACATCATCAATCATAGATGGAACATTCTCACGATCAAAACAGATCTAAAAGAAACATTCACAGACCCATGTGTTATCTCCTACCGCAGACCCAAAAACATCAGAGACATGATCAGTAGCAATACTATCGTTAACAATAAAGTCGTACACAAAAATACACCTAGAACAATTAAATTCTGCACACCTTGCAACATAAGAAACAGTCTATGTTGCAACCACCTCAAGTACACCAACACATTCACAAGCACCACCACAAAAGAGAGTTACCACATATACAACAATAGCAACTGCCGCAGTAAGAACATTATATACCTTCTAGAGTGCAATAGATGTAAGTTACAGTACATAGGTAAGTTCGAGTGGCAATTTAATATTAGACTCAACAATTATAGACATAGGATTAAGTCAAAAAATAATCGTAGCCCACTTCTTGTAGAACAACACTTTCGCACACCTGACCACAATTTTGCCACTGACGCTAGCTTCACCATCATAGAAAAAATAGAAAAAACTACTCCAATTGACATAACTAAAGTTCTAGAAAAACACGAAGACATGTGGATCAACAAACTTAAAACCCTATATCCTAATGGATTAAATACTAAACTGAACAACATGCACCACACCGAACACTAATACACACAACTCCTACCATTAATATCCCCACACCCACATCTTAGACACACTCAATAATGGAAGCTTCAAAGTCACCTAGACCCATAGGAGAAACTTCACCTTAGCCTGTTATAACCCCTGTCCAAATCATAGCCAAAACATTCTCAGTAACATATCCAGTAACTTTTAAGGTTGATACCTATGTAGCTCCTTGACCCCACCACCCCTCCTTCTACACTATCCCAAACATACCAAAAAATCCACCTCCACAACACTACCCCCTACCTTGACACACTCTGCCCTCCCCAAGACCAACTGCTGCAGCTTTACCAAAATCCCAATACCTGCTGGTCATTCTTACATTCAGCATGAGGCCTCTAGTAGCCCTGACAACAAAACTTACCCACAATGCATAGCCCCTAGCAGTGGACTCTGGTTCCACATGGTACATTTTAATTCACACTCACACAACACGCACCACTGATGATGGGAGAAATCCCAAAACATGTATGGACTATTGACATATAAGGACTAATAAACCTTACCACCAAAGACTTCACTCCCGAGTCTGTCTCACTCTCTAAAGTACACATTATATATATATATATATATATATATATATATATATATATATATATATATATATATATATATATATTGAAACAGAGAGAGAAAGAGCGAGAAACGATTGATTTGAACTAGAGAAAGAAGATGGGACACCATGAAATACCCGCTGATGTCTTAACTATAATTCAGCTATCAAACGGGTCACAAATTTTCATATTTGACTCAGAAGTTCGAAAAGATTCCATGGTGAAAGGATATAGCGAGATACTCGGGGAACTCCGAGTTCATGGCGTATTAATATGTACCGTTTTCCTATGTTGACTGTTGTCGACTTATTGTATTGCTGATGTCACTCGGCTTGATGCCACTTTCTGCAGCAGTTGTTGACATTAAAAGGGCATTCAACTCAGTGTGAATCCAGAATCATTGACACTATTGCACAATACGGCATGGATCCTTTATATGTCAGAGCACTGCTGCATATATACTCACGTATTACTTTCCTCAATCCGACAACATAAAAAGTCAGAGCCTTTTCAACTACAGAGAGTAATGAGATAAGGTGATGCCAACTCATTCAAAACCTTAAAGTGTGCTCAGAGATATTCTCCTGAAACCTAAACTGAGAACACACTAGAAACAGAAAAGGCAGCGAAGACCTAAGTAATCCTACACCTCCTCCACGATCTTCAAATAATGATAGACGAACAAAATGGAGAAAGCAGGACAGTTTGCCCCTACATAAACTTCAGCAGAATAAATGTCAAGGGCCAAATAATCGAAATTGAAAATACAAAGCTGACGAAATTAGACCACTGTATCTACCCAAGATAATGGACTCCCATTAAATCCTCAAAAGAAGAGAAAATCATGCAAAGAATTACACTATCTTGGTAAGCTCGAAATTCAAGAACTAGAAAACCCCACTAGTTTTTAAAAGACGGCCATGCAACCAATGCATCCTGCTGATGATAACCTATGCAGCTGGAACAAGTGATGCAACCGAAAAAAAAAAACATCCAGCGTTCACTTATTTTTCTTTATTAATCAAATATTCTTATGACAATTGATAAAAAAAAAACATACTATATATGAGAATATATAGATGGGTACTGCTCGTAAGACTTTAGGCCTAATATGTACTCCCCTCGAAAATTGTATCAATAAAAACAAATTAAACCTAATTCATTATTGTTCACGTGGTTGAATAATCATCATCATCATCATCATCATCATCATCATCATCATCATCATCATCATCATCATCATTATAAGATGATGATAATTTATCTTGAGTACCTTGCATTTGTATTTTCGTCTGCGTAAAAATAATACCTAATCAACTCAGTTTTTTTCTGGCAAACCCTATGATATTAAAGGTGTAAGCATATCTTAAAGTTATAGAAAGGTTATTTTTGCGTCAGTTTCAGATTTTCCAAGAATACATCTGCCCACTTGTTTGTGACACTGGAAATCAAATAAAAATCTTTCATGTTTCCAAAATAAAAGGAAACCTATACACACATAATACAAACATACACGTCATGTATGTGCATACAAGCACATGAAATTGAACATTTCAGGAATTGAATTGTCTTCGAATTGAATAGGCTCTTGAAGGGAATTCGAATAACGTTGAATCAATGTCGTTCACCTCGTCTGGCTTTTTAAGTCACCGAGATCGTGACAAGACTTGTCTAAGTCCTATTTAAAATGAACCAGTATTGTAAAAACTAATAAGTGGAGTGTCCGTTGCTTTAAATACAGTACATACAAAGTTATGAGGGAAAAAAAACGAAAAATAGGAATAACATAATAAAGCAAAGAGACAAATTGAAAGGGAAAGGTTCACGTGGACACCTCGGAATATATTAAGAAATAAACAAAAAATAAGTGCTGATATAGAGGAAACAAATAAAGGAAAATAAAAAACAGTGGCAAATATGAGGAAGAATTAAAAAGAATAGATAAAACAAAGAAAGCAAAAAACAATAAAAAAAAGTCAGATTAGTCAGAAAAGGAAAGTAACATTCCTGACTAGATGCCTGCTGTAGTAAACTAGTTACTCCGGTATACCATCACAATTGCTTCGGCCACTCTTGTGGACTTGCGATTGACTATGGTAAGCTGAATAAATACATATCGGCGTCAACGTACTTCCAATTCCATTGAGTTCAACTCGTAGACTTACTTCTTAATGTTGAGTCTTTGGTTCTCACTCAGTGCCTGCCTACTGTGGCCCTGTGTCAGGTTACTATAATTAGGATGAGTAACTAAGAATAGCTCAAATCATTGGTGAAGTAGTTGCAAGTTTCTCATAGGAGCGAAGGATCTACTCTCAAACAAAGCCGATTTGTACGATTGACACAACGCACTTTCTCCGGTGGACATTTATCTCTCTCTTATATTAAGATTTTTTTGCTGTGGAATAAGGATCAACATACCAATCATGCAGACTAACATTGCTATAATGAGTTTGATCCGTACTTGTGTATTAGACCCATGGCTTTGTGCAATGGTAACCTTTCAAAAAGATTTGTGACCTGTATCGTGGCTAAAATAATGCACGATTTTGAACCGACCACAAACGTTTATCTAGTTTGAGGCTAAAGTTTTGAATGTTCAACTCATTGGCAGACAGATAGCTCTTCTACTTTGGAAACTTCACAGCACCATCATCCTCATTGCAGGTCGCGTATTAGATATTGTCTCAAAGTGATGAGACTGTGATGAGTAAATATAAAAAATGAACACAAAACAATGTAAGTGCAAAATACCTTGGGTTATAATACAAGGTCTGTCCGAAGACTGCACTGTCATTTGATAGGAAGAATAATCAATATGAGGCAATTTTGCCATTAAAGTACTTCTTCTTTACCTGGAACATGTTACTTAGCATCCTTTTGACTTTTCCAAACAATCTGCAAAGGCCTTTTCTCAAACCATTGTCTTAAATACCCACCATTTCGACAGCAAGAAGCAAGAAGATACAGTGGTCAAAATCTGAATATGCAGGGTATGTTTTGCAAAGTGATGTGAAGAATGGGCAGACTTGGTTGCTGGGAATGCAGACATACGCTAATCGAATGGCGTCTAACAGCTGACTCGGACACTTCAAAGGAGTATGTATGCCTACATACACACAGCAGTGTACCTTGCGATAGGTTGTCAAGTTATATTATCGCTTGACGACTGGTTCACGAGATATTCAACATGGCTGGATACTTTTTGAACTCATTTCGTTTAAAGATTTATATGTGCTTTTGTTCGGAATGAAGTTTGTGAGCCCTCCTATAACCATGCGGAACAACGTAGTGCATAAAAGCAGGTACATTTATTTAGAATATACTTAAAATCTATGTGCAATCATTAATTTATGTATTGCAAACCTGAGTGGCAAGTTGGTTGATCAAACCTGTTTGTATGTAATGCAAGTTCAGCTGGTATATCGGTTTTTTCAGTCTACAACAAAGGAAATCGGTTAATTGCATCGGTTTCATTCGAGATAATAGAAGTTGGAATAAAATTAACGATTTTTTTTTCATCGATCTATTACTGAAATCCTGGCGCTGTCGCTTGCAATGCAGATTTAATCACGTTCCATTTTGAAATTAATTCTATGAATACAATATTAACACGTGGCGTGACAAAGAGAAAAGAGTTGGCATATCGTTTTTGAATGAGTGTTCCTGTTTGCAATCTCAATGAAACCCTAAAACGAAGACGACATCATGCAGATAATCTTCCTGAGTTGCAAGCTTTCAGTGGAGCCAGCTCAACCTTCGAAAGCAATTTCATTAATCCTTAAAAGAAGGGTATAAGACTAATGCAACCTCCCAATAGTCATTTACGGACCTAAACCAAGGAACCAACATGCACAAGAAAGAATCATGCTCAACCTCACGTAGAAATCACAAGACTGCACAGTATATTAGAAAAGAGATAGGAGTCAGAAATATCATAAAATCCATTGGAAAACTCAAATGGCATTTTGCTGGACATATTGCAAGAATGTCAAATAAATGCTGGACATCACAACTCACAACGTGGATTGCAAAAGATCATATTCTAAATGCAGCTGTCAAAATATGAATTAGCTATAATTATCGAAGAAGTTTCCGAATCTTAGATGGGCGGAGTGTTAAGTCACAAGGTTTTGAGGACCATTTACAAAAGTGTTGGGTATGATTCGATTGAATCATGGCCTAAGTAAAGTGAAAATGTGTTTTGAAATTATATTTTTCGAAACATATTCATAATTATGGAACTATTAAAAAACTATTCATGTTATTTGGTCGGTAATTTCGTAAATATAATTAATTCCTAATTGGTTTTGACTACTGATCACATGATGTTCATTTTCTATGTTACCGCAAAGTTTTAGTTGTTACATTCTTCAAACTGTATGAAAGAAAATGTGTGAATTTCTGTACTGACAAATTATCCCTGTCATATCAGCATCAAGTCAATGAATTCTAATCAACAAATGCCAGTTTAATTTCCATCACGAACTCCTGTGAAACGTAATTAAATGCGGTAGAATCTAGAGGATGGTCAGTTTAGACAGTGAAAACATTGTTCAGTATCTGTACGGCAGAAAGGGGTATTATGTTTCCAGAAAAAATATTCCAATGTTCTTTTTTTTCTTTTATAATTTTAGTTTATTGTGTCCTTAATAACAGGTACATTATTTCTCTCGTTCATTATTTAGCTTCGATGTGAAAGATTCATTTATGAGTTTGTACTTGGATACATCAAGCCTGCATTTTCGGGAACATTTCAACAGCTGATCTCTCTAAATTCTTTCAATAGCCTACAACATTTCGTAACATTCAAAGATTTTTGATGGAAGTTTCTATTTGAGACATTGTCTCTCTAAGAAAATTTCTCAATTCATACCACCAAATTTGCATCTCTGGTGGTGTTCTGCTTTTCCACTCAGCTGGTGTATATTCCTGCATTAACAGATGATATTCAATCGACCATGTTTTGTAGGCACCAAGTCAGTGAATTCTTATCGACTAATGCCAGTTCAATTTCAATCAGAGACTCCTGTGGGAGATTGGCAAATACAGTAAACCTCAGAGGAAGACCAGATGAGGAAGCGATCAAAATCATCCGGTATGAACAATAAGGATGAGGGAAATGGATATAACTAGTTATTATGAAATGATAAAAATGCATCGTACCTGAATTTACAATATAATGGTCAAAAGAAATATCTTGGCTCTATATTATTCATATAATCCTAAATTAAAAACAAGTACGAGATTCAAAATCTCAATTAAATCCATTCCAACACCAGGTGATTACCATTAATTAAATACAGAAGATGCTGACCTTTATATGATTACGTTGAAGGTGATTAATTAAACAAAACCAGCCGGCCTCAGTAAAGCAATTGCCAAGGATGGACAGAAATATAATTTAATTTAGCTAATAAAACTAGCAAAAAACACTGCTTGAGGATTATTTTAATCAGTTGTTTTTGCAGCCATGAATGTCAGGGATGTAATGCCGTGAAAAATAAGATTAAGCTAATTGAGACCATATCGCCAGAATTCTATAATAAAGACACTCGTCAGAGGAACCACTAATCAAAGGGACTGTATTAAAATTAATTTGATGAACATGCGTTGTCTCTTATTTTCATATAATCCTCGATGGGGGAGAATCTCAGAGGTTAATCAAGAGCTTTTCTTCAGATTAAATACGCAGCATCAATTTGTTTTTTGTTATAATACATTCCAAAGAATGTTGCTATAGAATTGCTGAAGAATATATGGCATTTTGATGATTTGGAACCAGGAATTCCTTTATTTCTTTCGGATTTAAACAACAGTTTTTCGTCTACAAATTCATCAAAAAAGTATTAGAAAATATGAGTATAATATATAAAAGATAAAAATTGATGAGCAGCACTAATGATGAGAAAAATGTGGGGTTGGATATAAAACATGGACCATAGAAATTAAACGATACATTCTCCAATCGCGTAGAAGATTAATATATAAAAACGCTACGTTTTCTGATAAATGTAACTTGAGGTATTACGGTATTGTGCTAGTGAGAAAAGATGGTAGAGAGAGATATGAAAATACTAAAGCATATATACATACATACATACATATATATATATATATATATATATATACATATATATATATATATATATATATATATATATATATATATATATATATATATATATGGACAGACAGACAGACAGACAGACAGAGACAGACAGACAGACAGACAGACAGACAGACAGACAGAGACAGACAGACAGACAGACAGACAGACAGACAGACAGATATAGATTACCGTAAATAGTCTTCTGCCAATTAAAACTGTTGTGAGATCCTTATAATCAATACCTTACGTGGTTTATCCACAAGTTAATTCTAAACCTTTTTGAATAAGTCATACCTCTTATTATCATGTCAAGTGGCAGGTTCTCTTACTAAAAGCGGAAGATGTCAGACAACGTATCCATTACCGTTTAAATGTTTGCTGCTACCTCACATTGACCAAACCATTTGCGGTGTTTTATAACAGATGTGTCTAAAAAAAAAACTTCCTCACAGAGCATTATTCCAGTAAATTAGAGTTCATTGTGGAATTCTGCATAACCTAACGTAGCTTGACTAAATGATCCACTGCCCATCAGAAGTGATGCAAATAAAATCCCCACCATCTAGATGGATATGAAGTGCTATTCTTTGTATCTGAGTTCCCACACCTCTTCATGTTTGATGGATTATCATGAAAAGTCCGGCGCTATAGTCCTGGTTGAAATTTGTTTGATAATGTTTGAGACGGGTCTCTGAACAGACTAATTTTCGAGTATGTTGACACTATCGACAGCCAGGCAAATGATAAGTCACATGAAGTTATGCTGAAAAAGAATGTGTCCACCAACGGCTGGCATAACTACAAATAATATGACATCATTTAAACAGCTATAAGATCCAACCAATTTTTTGACTGATCACTTTTTATGCATCCCTAACGCATCTGATTCTTCCCCCAACTTTCTCTGTTTTCGTCCTGTACCGTGTTTTATGTCGCTTTCTTGGATATACTCCAACAAGTTTTATGTTATCATAATACAGTTTCAATTGTTTCATTGCTAAATGCATTCTAATTCCATTCCAAAAAAGTGACACATTGGTGAGTATCGTGACTAAGAAATGCATCTGCTTAAGCATTGGCATGACAGTTTCCCGTCTCGTAAAAAAAATTCTTGTTTGCTGAATATTTAAAATTTGAATTAACTATCGATAACTAACAAAATATCTGGTTTGTCATTCAAGAAAATGAATCGGGTGATCAACCTCTTTTGGCAGCATGCTGTGTTAGGAGTGATCAACTGCAGAAACTGAACAGAGATGATCAATGCATAAGTTACTTCTCTCGTCTTTTGTAGGGCAGCGGTCACTAAGAAAGTCTGTATTTTCTGAAAAAAATCGTGAGTGTTGGCACAAATTTGGGATCGGTTTAGTATAAACTTATACGGCGAAATACCCCTTCCCAACTAAAGCCCCATTCAGAGGCAAACTATTTGGAGAAAAAACAACAAAATCGTGTTAGTAATTGTGATGAGGACTGAATGTTGAAAATTCCAGCCCTGTAGCTTCTTTGCTACTGCTTGTACGCGATATTCTCGCATCCAACTTGAAAACTTGAAAACAGTAAAAAAAACTATTTCGCAATTTTTGATTTGCTCCAAATATCGTCGAATCCATTCTTTGCAGCTAATAATGATCGCATTGTCGACCAGAGGGGATTTAATTCTCTTAAAGAAGAAGTGTCATATTTTCCATGTCAAGTGCGTATAAATCGAGATTTTTCGTCTTGAAAACATTTATACATAAATCTCTTGATGGAAAAAAATGAAATGCTGACGACAAAATGATTTTGCGAAATGCCTCATGAGATTAAGACCGCTAATAAAATTAAATACGTTTGTCTTCCATGTCTCTAGATTCCCCAAATATTTTTTTTTATCGACAATCTATCTGGATTACGAACCGTCACATTTCCTGTTTGCTTCTCAGTCGGGAAAAGTTTGCATCATCAGAAGCAGCCTTTCAGTGTTTGTAGTTGGTAATGGACCTTCCCCACACCTCTCTATTGTTGGCGTAGCAGAGCCAGTACTTTCTTAACTTGTGTAGTTCGTCTAGCCATTTTATGTTATGCCAACCACAATTTCGCGCACGATCTCTTGGGATCCATGTTGTGATTTGTGATGTCCAGAACTTGTCTGACATTCTTACAATGTGATAATCCCGTTGCTATTTGAGTTTTCTGATGAATTGTATGAAATCCCTGACTCCATTTTTCTCTAATACACAACACTGTTTTGTGATCTGTCAATGTGATGTTTCTATCATGTGCACGTTGCATGGTTCTCAATTTGAAGGTCAATTATCTGACTACATTGAGCTCCATAGGTGACTATCGGGAGGAATCATTGATTGCATACTATTCCTTTTAAAATCATGGTATTTTTAGTACTTGAAGTTTATTTTACCGAAAACTTCCAGTGAAAGGTTACTATCTTGCCGCTAAAAATATCCTCTATCCACCATAGACATTTCCTATTATACAAGTTCAGCAACTTTCTAAGAAGTACTCGGATGAAATTGATAAGAGGTAAACATACATTTGCATTAAAAATAGTTTTGGTGGAGTAAACTAATCTGTTAAAAAGAAAGTAAGTATTTATACCAAATGCATTATGGCTGCAATAGAAATTTTATTCGTGATATGGTGATGACTAGTCATTGATAATTATCTCTCCATGCCATCTCTACTATAATGAGTTAAATTCATTCAACGTAAACTTTGAAACAGCCATCCACCTAAATCATTGCATAAACGGTGACACAGCTAATTCTCGAGGAAGAAGAAAATTAAAAAATCAATAGTCACTGGTTCATTTGATCAGTGAATGCTTTTGAACATTCTGGCTTTATTTTTTTTAAATCGTTGACCAGTTCTCTTTACTGTCAAATCGAATTTCCTCGCTTAGCTTGAACAAAATTCTGTGCAAACTAAAGGCAGAGAACTCTAGCTATAACGGCACTATAAACGATGCATACGCCCTAACATCTTCTCAGTTTTTTTCTCTATTCTTGCAAGACTGGTTTGTATAGGTTCATTCATTTAATTGATAACGTCCAATAGCGTATGTAGCAGTCAGAAAATGGTGCCTGCACGCAAAACGGAACATTGCATCACGTTATTGAGAATATTCAGCTAATTCGTACTTGTCGAACCAAACACTCACAAATAACTGAACACGGCTATTTCTTTCACCGTGCTTAGGATATTCACGTGGATGGAGTCTAATGTACCCTTGCAGTTGAAGTGTATTCAGTATCGCAATCTGCCTTGGACTTTTTGGTGGATAGTCCTTATTCTTCAACATCACTGTTTTCTGTGTTACCATGCTTTTGAATGTTCACGAATGTATCTGTAATCGCTTTTAGTACAAGTAAACATTCAACAATTGCACATTAGCGCTTTTGGTGACACGAAATCTGACTGCGATGATCCTTAAACAGCGGTCGGCAGAGATGAAACACTAAATCCTGTTGTCTTCTTAAATTGGTCACACGCGGAAGTAAACGGAAGTAATCCGAGGAAGTGGAAGAGGAATTAAATCGCTTTGCTGTTCTTAAATCTGTGAATGTCTTAAATTCCTAAATTGGTTACTTTGTGGTTGCTACGAACGATAGCCAATTGTAACTCGTCATTGCATTAAACCCAAGATACTATGGTCATTTTGTGAGCCTACATCAGGAGAAAGTTGTATAACAGCGATTTTGAGTAATCTAATCAGAGCAAGTAACGAAAGTGGGTTAACTTGATATCATTATTTGGTCGTAATTCTTCGGATCGTAGGTTCAGGCTGTAAGCCATATATGGAGAATTAGACTCTGGGAAGATAAGGAAAAGTTATTTGTGTTTGTAGTTTTTGGGTATTCATTATTGATAAGCATTGCATAAAATGGAACCATTTTAAGGGCAAATTCGTTTTGAGGACACTATTGCGTTGTATAGTTGAATTTAACTGTAGTTCTGGCAGTAACCAAACAATTAGATGGCTAAACACTAATATATGCAACGTTTTATAAAGGATGTATTTTTGCAAGTTTCGGTGTTCACTGCGAATGTTGGTATAAAAGATAAGAGAAAAAATATTTCGAGCGTCAGGATCTAAAATGAAGATAAGTGACAGGGGAGATAAGTCTACAATATCTATGATAAAACACCCAAACAGAACATTGATACAAAACTCATGTGATGCAAGAAAAGATTGTAAAAGTGAAATATTTACTAAGGTTGATAGATAAGCCACTAACTTGACACTGGTATTACCTAAATTTGAATCTGAAATTTCCTTGTATCAATTCCAATCTATTTGGATCGTAAAGAAGTAATCGCTGAATTGCTTTGCCAATAGGGAGCCTATGTTGAACAGTAAGCCTTAATTATGTAAAATAGATGCTTTTCCTGATAATAAATTACAAATTTATAGTTCTAGCTACTTAGTATACATCTATACAAAATTCAAACTTACAGTTATCTTAAATATACGGGGAAAGTGTCTGTATGTTTGTCTGTGAGTTTGAGTGAGAAGTGTTTATATGTTTGTGGACTTGGCTGTCACGATATAAAAATATCCTAATATGCGTGAAGCCCAACTTAATTTGGCATGCATACTCTACGGACCTGAAGAGAGCTCTCAAATCAAAATGTTCAGGGAAAAATATTTTAAACGGCCTTTGAGGGGCTCTTATTTATAATGTCGACTCAATGCCAAAATAGAACCCACTTCCCATCAGTAAACACATTTTCCCATTCAGCATGCTTATATATAATTCTTTGAAGGGTTAAAGTAGGGGCCATTCTTCAGAGGGTCAAAAGTGAAGGTTTTTTTTCCATGAATTGGAATAGAATTAAAACATTGTGAGGAGAAAAAAAGGTATTGTCAAACATTTTAGAAGGGTACACAACTATTCATGTAACTCTGATGCAAAACTAGACACTTACTCCACAGCATTTAATGTATATGAAAATTTCGGATGGGTATTCAGCTGATGCTGATATATATATATATATATATATATATATATATATCATTGTGTCATCCACAGACAGCTGCTTCGATGTATTACATCTCTTCAGTGGGGCTATAGACTTCCCATTATCCAATCTAGTACAGTGAGGCAGGATTGAAACGTTCACTTCAGACCCGGAGGCCGATATCCTACTCTGAACTACGGAACTGGAGGGTCAGCGAGACTGAATACAAGTGATATGCTTATTTATGCAGAAATTCCTCATCTACCCTAATGCTCTATTCCTATGGAATACATTATGCTGTGCAGAGATCCGTCATGGTATTGTAAATTAATAAATAACATTGAATGACACTGGTTTGATCGCAATTCGTTAGTTTCAAATTGAACTCAGTAGACTGATAACGTACTAATAAGCTACTTTTACATGGATAGAATGAAACGATATTTCAAGCTTGAAATTCAATCAGATTAAATGAGAGGATGTAGCTATCAAAGCAAGTAATGTTGCAAGATAGACAGCTCAACCGAAGAAACAAAACAAGAACGAACAAATGATATCACAAATCATAGATCACTTGACATGCATGATACAAATAGATTGAAAAGCATACGATGAGTAACGATTTGAAGATGCTTACTTCTTCAGTATTTTTTCATGTAATTTGAAATTATGTATTTGTGACTATATTTCCTGTTGTGCAATCACAAATTGAACAGTGTGAAAGCTCACTTTTTGTAGTTAAGAATCAGTAATATATGCCATCTTCCTATAGCTGTAAATTCAAAAGGACACAAAACCAAACCTAAATTATAAACATGAACTCATTTTTCTGAATAATCTTGGTAACTGAGTATGAATTTGCCTAAATGTGTTTCTCTGTATATTAGTTGCTTTATTATCATGAAGAAGTTACCTGTCACTTAAAGCTAGATCTACGCTGGTCAACGTTTTGTTCAAGTTGGTTTGATCAAAAACGTAGAAGCTTTCAAGAGGTTGTGTTTTTGTTAGTGGCTTTTTTCTAAGGGGGATAAAAATCGATTAAGTGGGTTCTGAGTGCCGAAAGAAAAACTGCAGCTGGGCAAATATGTGTGTCCCTTGGAAGATATCAGCATCCTGGGGTTAGGGACCAGAAAAAAATCTATATCCTACATAGGTACTGACTGTGTCTAACGTTTTGACCGTGTGTGAGTTGTTGATGATTCAGGTCAAAATGAATCTATTTCTTTTAAGTAAGACCAGCGGAGCTTCTGATGACTGTTTGAATCAATCAACCAGGTGATTTAACCTCAGGTCAGAAAGGATATCATATCACAATCGTCTATCATCGACCTTGCATCCAAACATAACCATCTAATTGGAAATATTTGATAAAATATCCTTATTGCATTATCCAAAGCTCTCGGAAAACTCGGTTCATCAGTCAACTTGGATCCCATTGTGCTAGTGAAAAGGATCCTGTACATAATAAATCTACAGGCCCACGTCAACATGGCATTTTCTATTGAACTGAGTACAACCATTGGCTCTTCAGGGGTTGGGCTGTCTTTCTCTTGTGTTGCTTTGTTATTGTCTTCTTGATGGAGCTACTGTGCACGACCCAAAATCTCTTATGTCATCACCAGACATGTCAATAGAGATTGAATATGCAGATAATGTGAACTTCATAGATGAGGACAGGAAGCCATTGAAAAGACTACCCCCTTGCCACAGATGTACTTGAAGGCGTAAACCTATTCATGAACGGTGAGCAAAACAGAGTTCATCCATTAATAACCGTCTGATGCACAGTAAACGGGGGAAATGAGGCATCCTATAGGAAAGGAGAGGACTGAAGGGAGAGAAAGACTCTTGGAGTAATCCTTTACAGTTCCTCTGACACAGTGGCAGGATAGCCCTGAAAAAAAAAGTGATATGAGGTTATGTAAAAAGAACACCATTCAAAAGAAAAATATGCAAACCTGAGATTAGGTTAGACAATATTTTTTGTTGTTAGAATAGAATGTCATATAAGAGGATTTTTTTTAAATTGTCATTTCGGAAATTGAATGAATGTAAAGAAGTGTTGGTCAAAATTTGGGTCTTATCATGGAATCGACGTATTCTCACGCTGTGAACACGAACTGGGGATCTATTTTGACATTATATCCGTGTAGTTAATAGACATCCCCTCTAAAATCCCCAAATGTCGCATATTATGCGGATTCTTTTTCATTTTGTACATCAGCGCATTTCCAACAGGCTTTGTTTCAAATCTTCTGGCTATGATTTCGTGAAAGCAACTAACCAAGCAAATAGAACCGATAGAATGTCCATGCATCAAGTTGTTCGATTTTAGAAATGCACATACGTTGAACTTTCAATAGATGAATTCATTCATACATCTTAATTCAAAATGATGCATCAAGGAGAATCATCCCAAGCACCAATACACTAGACAGAAGATGGAGTTTACCCTACTCAAGAAAGTATTGTAGAGAGAAAAACGTAGTGTACGTATTGTCAAAATATAGCAACTCACATCACTCAATAAATGAACACAGTAGATGAAACATCGATGCTGAAATATTCAGAATGCCGGACAAAGCACTTGTCAGGTGACATTTGAAATTCAGAAGCAGCATTTGATCAACCCCAGCAAATATTTAGCATACACGCAATTGAAAATGTAGAAAATAATAACCCCCAGCATCAGTTATATTTATAAATAGCTAAGATCTTGCAAAAATTTATAAAATCGAGGTAAGGTAGATTTAATTAATTTTGTAGATTTCATTTCCTCCGTATGAACGTTGACTTGTGAATTTAAGTGACCAATAAAAGTATCTAAACATAACATTTATATTGTGCAAGTGTTAACTTTATTTCACTTATTTAATCTAAATAAAACATTTCAATTCAACGATTACGCCATTTTCAATAAACCGATTCTTACACTGAAAATTCTTTGGTAAGCCCTCCAGCCAAACGTTACGTATTCATATGATTTTTATTTTACATTCAAAACAATATTTTTTATTTTACTCTATTATTGTGTTTTAACCAAAAGATGACCAAAAACGGTATGCTGAGTTCTAGATTACCTTTATTTGGTCAACAATTAAAAAAAAAAAACCTTACCATGTTCAGATAAAAATTTCAAAATGGCCCAAAAGCAAATGGCGATATGATGATTTATTGCGAGAATTCATCTCATTTCCTCGTTTAATCCCTTTTTAGACATCATATCTCTTCGAATTCTGCCTTCTTTTCCTAATTTGTTTATTGATTATTGTAGACATTATGAACGAGTTATTTATGTTGTATACAATTAAAATTGGCTACCTTTTACCTTTGTTTTATTTTGCCATTTTATTTAACTGGGAGGTTCTTCAAATCTTAAACAAAATGAAGAAGAGGTGAAGTATAAGGAAAAAATGAAATGAATGAATGGTGATCGATTTCATATTCATAAGATTTATTTATCCTACTTGACTTACTACAAAAGATGCCACTGAAAAGATAAACACGTTTCTTTCTTCTTGTGCAAGATTTCCATAGAATTTGACTACTTATCACCTCTTGAAGGGAAAAAATATCCCCAATCCTTTTGACCTCTAAAAGAGGTCAAAAAGTTCATTATTCTCCATTGATCTCACACCGAGACTTACAGGTTTATTCCAGTACTTATAAGTAAAGTTCATATGAAAAACACTTTCGTGCCGGAAAAATGGTGCTGATATTGTTAGGTTTGGTCGTCAATAGGTTAATATGGTAGGAGGTCCTGGTGATTGCAGTATTATATATATATATATATATATATATATATATATATATATATATATATATATATATATATATATATATATAGAGAGAGAGAGAGAGAGAGAGAGAGTAACTGTTATACACCCTGTACATGATGAAAGCATGAAGCCTGAAGTACGAAAACGATTTGTAACAAATGGACTGTTTACTCTTTATTTACATGTGTTTATGTGAAGAAACGCTGTTAAAAAGTGTTTAATCATTTTATGAAAGTAATTTCCACCGTGTATTCATTTCAGTGTTACAAATATGGAACAACATTTTTCGTCATTTTTTTTTATTCGCCCAATCCATAACCCTAAAACTTAATCCTAAATCTAAACTATTTTGCCCGTTGCAATATTCAATATAATACAGTTTTACATGGTCATGTTTTTTGCCTTTATTTGTTGCATAGTCAATAGTTACCGCTTTTTTTCTTTGTTAACTCATTTCCAGAAGATGACTCCCATAACTTCAAGTTGAATATAATACCATATCGGATTTTATGAAAATTTTAATTATCTTTGATAAGGTAAGAGATGATTAAGATTTCACCTTACTTCCACGATGTGGACATATTTTTCTTAATTACAACAAATTATAGAATTATTATAAGTTTTTTTAAGGCATCATATCGAGTAGGTATTAGGAATAGGGTAAAACTTTTAAAAGATGGAAAAGTACTCAAAATAAAACGGTTGTGAACAATTGAGAGGATACTTTTCAGGCATCGATTTTCTAAAAATTATACTTTTTACTCCATCTATTTGTATAAGAACTTACTTTTATGAGTTTGACTCTAATGCAGAAAATTGCTTTCTCTCTTTTTGTGACCCTCCATACGTGCTTTTGTAAACAAAATGATAAAAACGAAAAATGACAACAAAACGGTTACACTCGTTGTGTCTTCCTTATTTGTAATGAAAGGAATTTGATCAAACAATCAGAGTCAAAATTCCAGATACCCTGTATCTCAGCTCATGAGTGGAAAACTGCACGTTTTTTTTTTTTTAATCTTAAGTTGGATACTGGAGTATTTTTGTTAAAAACATTTCTTTTTTACAGTTTGTTTGCTGCGCTGGTATCATCAAATGGCCTGTACTCAAGGGGGGAGGTGTTCACTTTATATTTGCGAATAAAAGTTATTTTAACAACATGAAGTATGGATTGCATTATACTTGACATCGTGTTGTAAATGATGACAACAGTATTATGATCAAAACTAAGTTTTCATTTACATATCTTTGGTTCAGGAAATTTATTTGTATATCTTCTGTTCATGAAATTAAGATAGCCGAATTTGTTGAATCACCTCTGAAGTTTCACATGAACTGGAACTTGCCTAAAAGATTATTTAAGATCATCCTCATAAGGTTAGTCCCAAAACTATCTATCTTGATATTAACAAATAATCCCAGCTAAGGCTATTATTTCTTTGTAAAGGTTTAGTTATGATGTATTTAAGAAACTATTGTAACATGGATTCTGCCGATTCTCATTTCTTAGTCTCAATTCATTCAAGATCCCAAAAGAATTGTTCTTACTTATTTAATTTAAAGACATGGCAGTAAATGCAATCGTTTCTTATGTTCCACGGACTTATTTGCGTAAAGTCCATGATACATGTTGGCAGCTCATTTTCGTGGATTTTCATTACATTTCTCCTGTGTCTCTTTGCATCATCATTGTCCAGGATTTTCTTTTTTCCTTCTCTTGATATGGAAGTAATCTAAAAAAGAGAAAGGACCGGGATCTATATTAAGTAAACATGCTCTCAAAATTATTTAGATCAGTGAGAAACTGGAGTAGAAATTGATGCAATTATGCAAAGGTCCTTACGTAATATATTATATACATTCAACTAAAAAAATAACTGAAAAAACTCAGCTGATTATGCCAAGCACATTTAGGAGTGGGGTAGAGGTTTACGACTACATCTTCTCGGAGAAACTCAATTAATCTCTTGTGAAATTCAAATGAGTAAAGGATGAAACTTGAATAATCCCAAGCAAGCATAAGTTACCCATAAAACAGAACTCTTTTAGACAGTATTCACTTTGGAAGATATCATTTACTTGAATGATTTTTGTTGATTTGGAAGATTGATCTCTGAAGCAAACTGGTATTTGTTACTATAAGAAGAGGACTTTGTTTCATAAAAAAGTATTAAACTAGAACATTGAGTGATTTTTTGAGGAAAATTTTTTAAAAAATCAACTTGTTTTTCTTTGATTTGGAATTGTATCTTTGTAGGTGACTAGCGCTTGGTACTTAAACGTATTGTAATTACATTTACAGTTCAATGAT
The DNA here is from genome assembly GCA_963457665.1 of Thysanoteuthis rhombus. Taxonomy (NCBI): domain Eukaryota; kingdom Metazoa; phylum Mollusca; class Cephalopoda; order Oegopsida; family Thysanoteuthidae; genus Thysanoteuthis; species Thysanoteuthis major. The sequence goes on along the minus strand of OY735199.1, from coordinate 29,985,408 downwards.
AGTTATATTCATACAACCTGTGATTAGCATAATGCAAGAATTTAGGGTTTTCTCACCCAAGGAATACGTTTACGAATGTTGAAGACTATATTTCGACACTATTTTCTGCATCATTATAAACAATATTCTAGAACATGATGTTTAATATTTGCTAATAAATAGGAAAAGGAACTGATGAGATGATATATATATAAGAATAGAAAAAATAATCTGAAAAGTATATGAATAATTGTGTCATCTACAGACCGATGCTCAGTTGTGTTACAACACTTCAGTGTGGCTATAGACTATCCAACATACCTTTCAGTACGATGATGTTGGTTCAAAACCTTCGCTTTAGACCCAGAGGCAGACATTTTATCGCTGCTCTACGCAAAAATGGACGGTCAGTGGGACCAAGTTAAGTGATATTTTCACTTACGCACAACTCAGTATCCACTAAAATTGTGCGATATTATATTCGAAATTTCAAATCTGTTGGATCAAATATTCATTGATATTCCATTTTTTCATAGACAGACACTAGCAGAGCGGACATATTCCGTGAAAAAACAAAGCAAAAATGAGAAACTGTTATGTGTGCGTTTGCATTATCGGTCTCTGTTTAGCTCTGTAGTAAGAGCAACGGTACGTTCGAGGGGTTACCCTACTGGTTGCAAGTCGGATTTCTGTAGTAGCTAAATTTTTTTTCAATATTTTATTCTATATGCGTTGTCTAGTCCTAGTGATTTATCAATTGTGTTATGATGAGAGATTTCAATATAAGCAGTTTATCATTATTCTGTTGGATCATATATCTATTTTATAACGCATGAAATAAATAGACACACACTCGCAAGGATACACCAAACACACACATGGACACACACACGCGCGTGTATATATATATATATATATATATATATATATATATATATATATATATATATATATATATATATATATATATGAGAGATAGATAGATAGACTGAGAGAGAGAGAGATTATGACAAAAAATCAAAAGTTTTTTCGTTCTAAATACTTTTGCCAATGACGTTTCCAGACAAGATATATGATAAATGCTTTTGAATATCCATAATCACAATTAATATTTTTTATAAAGGAATAGAATGGAAAATATGAAGCATGGATGATGTACTTGAAACATGTCTTGAGATAATCTGGTAGATGTTTGGCAGGGGGCGGAGCAGCACTTTCCAATTATTGCAACGTTGCCAAGGTTGACTACTTAGAAATCCAAAGGCATTGCAATAAATGCACTCGTTTTCATCATTTGGCTCTCCTTCCCTTCTACTTTTAGCCATTTCTCTCCAATACTAGAGAACCCTAACCCGTCCTTTATCTGTTTCCTATTCTTTCCTACTTCCTGTCTTTTTTTTTTTTCATCTTCCAATGACTTCCAATCGTTCCTTTAGCTGCAGTCTTCTTCCCACGTACTTCTAACCATTTCTCTTGAATTCTGAAGACTTTCAGCCTGGTCTCCATCGAATTTCCTCCTCCCAACCATTACGCTCATATTCTGACAATATGCAGTCCTTTTTCTCACCCCTTTTTATTTCTTTCCCCCTTCTTACAATTTCTCTACGTCTCTCCACATCAGTTTTGTAACAGAATGATTCGCTTTTCTGGCTTTTATTTGCCAAAAACTATCAGAAATTACTAACATTTATAAGAAAATTATTTCACATTAAGATTATTTGATCCGA
>OY735199.1:29901202-29978702 GCA_963457665.1 Thysanoteuthis rhombus | reverse complement strand
CTTCAAGCAACAAAGTGGACTACTACTACTACTAGTAGTAGTAGTAGTAGTAGTAGTAGTAGTAGCAGTGTTAGATTTCATACCAACATTCCTTAATTCCCATATCCTGCAGTTTAATTTTACAGTACAATAGGAAGTTTTTGATCAATGTATGAAATGCAACTTGTCAGGATGTTTCTGCCAGTTAAAAAGCTTTATAAAAAAAAACAATAATAATGATGAGTATTACTATCACTAGATATCCAAAAATATGACGGAATGTAATTGGGAAAATAAGCTGCTGGGAAACCTTAGCGTGACAGCTTTGGTAGTTCAATAGATTCATAAGTCAACCATGTACAGAGAGCTTCGAAGTATGGGATTCGACTTCTAGCCTGGTACGAAGGTACCGATTACATTTTACTGCTTTCTTCACCAATAGGTTGTGTGGTTAGAACTATGTGATTAGAAAGCAAGCGACCAAAACTAGTCAAAAACTATTATTGCTAAATCTCTTGTAAATATCAGAACGAACTTGCAGAACAGTCACCAAAAACTGCCAACGTGCCCCTTGTTTTTTATTTGGTCTGTCTGGTTGGAATGCTACTTATGCATGTTTGCATCAAGCGTATAAATTGCACTAATGGAGCAAGAGGGCTGAAAACTGTAATATATTTACTTTTATCATATCTCCTTGAACAAATAGAAAATTTTCGACATCTTATTATGTTTGGGAAAACACTTCTTTTGCAATTGTAAAATGACAGCTTTTCCATGGAGGTTCAATATACAACGTAAGTTTATGATAAAATTCTCCTGAAAATTTGAACATAATCCCTTTTGATTTTAACCCTAAAATGAAAAATGAAAATTCCCTTTCGATTCTTCTCCAACAAAATTGAAAAAAAAATTTCCTTTAATCTTAACCCCTGAAAGTGAAAAAAAAAATTCACCTGCTCTTCTGGAACCTCTATGAAAAAAAAAACACCTAAAAAAGAAAGATATCTTCCCTTTCGATTCTAACAACATGGTTTTTAAAAAAAACCTTCAGTTTCGATCCCCAAAAGTAAAAACAGGGCTCTAACTTGGTGAATGATATACATCTAGGTGATTTTGACCGGATGCATTTTTGTAGGGGGAGGGGCTCAATGTACCATGCCATTAGATCTTAAACTGAATTTTTATTTTTGGTCCACAGGATATCGCTTCAATTCCGTCGTGAATTTCAATGGAATTTTGGAATTTCGTAGAAAGGTGGGCGATTTGGGTAGACATTTCGGGGCAGATCATGGAATTGACCTGTAAAAGTGAGGAAAAAAAATTCCGAAGACTAATTTACTAAAGCATTTCCCAGCAATCAAATCGGTAGACATAGACATTTTCATGGATTCATGTCATTAGTCCTTTTGGTTGACGAGGAATTACAGACAGACAGACGGACATTTGGCTAATTATAATTACATGCGAGCAGAATGAAGAAATTGGTGGAAGACTGGCCGAAGGAAAAGAGAAAAAAATAGTGGCTGTCACGAAAATAGTTGATCACAGTAGTGGTTAGCTTCAATCTTAGAAATAATTGCCTTCTTTGTTCTTTAGAGGGGTTTGTCCGATCAAATGAGTTACCGGATTAACTACAATTATGTCCTGCGGGACTTCAGCACAGTCTGCGCAAAATCAAACTGGTGTGGAGGCAGAACAGAAGCAAGGACAATATCTAGGCTTTGAAAGTCAAGACAGACGAGAAAATGACGTAAAGAGAATTATATAGCCAAAAGAAATAATGATTAAAAAGAATAGCGAATCGTAAACGCAATTCACAATAATGTGATTATAAGATAGAAGAAATGATATCAGGAGAAAGTGGTAGATCTACAGTAAAATAAATGCAGAAGAAAAACCAGTTGAAAAAAATATAAATAACGAGAGTAAAATGGGGAAAAAATATCCATCCTTGCATTTGTGGAAATTTGTGACTATGTTCGCCTTCCATAGCGTAATAGCGTAGGGATATTTTCCGACGATGTCCCATTCTGGCGGCACCACAGTTGCAGCATGAGATGAACGGAGGAGGCATATTGGGATTCAGAATCGAAGCTTTATTTCTCTTCTTTGGACAACTGAAAATACTTTGTCTTTCTTCTTGCTAGCAGCAAGGGTCATCAGCCCGCAGACCGTGGTACTCTCTGCCTGCCCACTCTGCCCACCGTAGTCTAACTGCTTCCTTTTGAAAGGCAAGGGTTAATTTTCTTCTGCCATCTCTTTTACTACTGGAGCTATATGATGATCTACCCTTTCTTTTCTTTTTCTTCCTGCATTCATTCTTTCCTCATGGAACCGAACTAACAATCGATCTTTTTTACTTCCGCCGTTAACTTTGAAAAGCCTTATATGCCGTCTCTTTTTTATCAACCCGTTTTCACTTTCTTTCTCTTAATGTCTTTTAAATTAAGTGGCAGTAACTTCCTATCTATCTCCGGGGATTCCAAGCAAGCATGGTTTATGTTGACCATAAATTTACTTACGATGTTTCTATTGTCCTTTTGGCGTCTGAAAAGAGTAACTTTTTTTTTTTAATCTTTAACCAAATGTTTTAGTCTACTTCACTTATACTCACGCCAAAAGTTTCCTTAACAAAAATGCTTTTTAAAAATAAAATATTATTATAAAATAGGATATTCGTTAATAAAATGAAACATTTGATTGAAGAGTATCATGAGCCTCTCATATTGAAACACTTTTTTCCAACTGATGCATTCGAGCTGGTGATAAATATTCAAGGAAACTTTATTAATTCAGGATTAGAGTGTGCCAACTAATCCTGGGAGTCACGGGGTTTTACAGATTTCGACAGGGAAGGGTCCATTTATTTGATTATCATAATGCTGAGCAGGACCCCAAGTTCATTTTTCAAATTTGAAATGGCCGTTTTGTCATCTCATAAAAATTTAGTCTGACCTCATTCATTCTTTTCCACATAATTTCATATCATAAAGGTACTTTTTGTGAGTTTGCTTTCACCTTTAAATCATTTTTCCAGAACACAAAATTTGGAGGAGGTAGAAGGGTTTCTATCTAAAATGTGACTATGCTTCATTTACCAATGATTGTTACAAAAGACAAAATTTGCGGATTGAAGATCATGTAAATTACATGAAAGGAACTCTTTCTGTTCTTACTCATGAGATTTCCACAATCGATAGGTATTTTCAATTTTTTTGGTGGGAAATTCAGGGGAACTTTGAAACAAAAGTTTAGTGGTCAAAATCGAGCGGTAAGTTTTCTTTTTTCGTTTTCGGTGTCAAAATCTCACTAAAACTTTTTTTTTTCACTTTTGGGAGTTAAAAACAGGGGATATATTTATAATTGTTTCACTTCTAAGGTCTATATTAAGAGGATTTTTTTTCACTTTCAGGAGTCGAAATTGCGTTCGGGAACTTTTTTTAAATCTCTAACAGTTCGAGTTCGAGCGGAAACGTTTATCATTTTCCTGGGACGAGTCCGGACAGGAACCTTTTATCATTTCAAGATATCATAGGGAAAGGGGGGACCTTTTGCTTCCTTTCACGTGTCAAAAATGATGGGGTTACCTATCCTTTTAGATTGATTTGTACTATAGGAGAGTAAGGCAAGAAGAAATAGTGATGTTATGGCAGTTATTTCCCAACAGGCAACGCTGGGTATTATTGCTAATAGAGCATAACAAACGGAGGATTGGTAACATGATGATGAAATCGGTTATGTATCGATTTGCTCTTCTATTGACAGCATATCATGCTGGGGGGGATCAATCAACAAATTAGATTGAGGAGAGATTAATGAAACAATGTGACTTTTCTTGCCTATTGTTGGATTGCTAAAAACTTTAGAGTGTCAAAAAAAAATAAAAAATAGAAAGACCAGGCAGAAACAAGTAACCAATCTCTTTTGAACATACATTGTGAACCGAATCGGGGGAAATCTAAAAAAAACAATTTTTTTTTTTGGACATAAATGTTCAAGTTTCCAGCCCTCTAGCTCCATTTATGCGGCCTGTGTGCATGATATTTGCATAAATGCATATGTATCCAGCCAGTCAGACATTGAAACATGAGAAAATCCATTTTGATAGTTTTGGAGACAGTTTTCGTTGATGGTTTCTAAGACCGCTTCATGTAAGAAAAAAAACGAAAAAATATTTCTAAAAACATATGCAGACGTGGGGATATCTTTTCTAGAGGGAATTTTGGGATTATAGCAAATACGACATAAAAGGTTCAGAGATGAAGCATCAGTCTATTCGGGGAAAAAACAAAACAAACCAGTTCCTTGTATTTTGCCAGCAGTAGAACATTGATAAATGCTATTGCACTCCGTGGCTCTGGAAGAGTGGATGGAGCTTCGGCACGGAAATGGAAAAATCTATGTATCAAGGAAATGTACAAAGAGAGAAAAACGAATGAAAAATATATTGGTTCATGGTTGGCTGATTCTTGGTTGTACGATAATATGGCTAATCCGTCTAGGTTGGAATATGCCTTCAGGTTCATCTCTAATGTTGATCGATCAATCAGGGAACATTGAGTCTGTTTCATAATTAAAGAAGAATTTAGACGACAAACGGGGGTTTTAGAGAATTGATTTTCTTTCCTAATATATTTAATAAATGAGTTCCTTATATTTCAGTTCATATTTCACTCTCTCCGTTTATTGATTACTATATCTATATACGCAAACACACATCGGCACGCAAACGTGTTTCTGTGTGTATGGGAATGCGCATGCAATTGTGTTTGTGTGTGTGTGCACGCGCTCACGCATGTGGTGTGTTGTATGCAGACTGTTAGATACCAGAAACATATCATTTAATTTAATGTCGATACATACCCTGAAACAAAATACAATTTTCTCTCTCTTCCTCTCCCTACTCTCTCTCTCACACACACACACACACATACACACACACACTAATACCAAAACACACACACACACACACACACACACACATGTATTTATGGTTAATCCGATAATATGAGAGTGAAATGACAATATCATAAGGCCTGCTTTAGAAGTTTCTAAGATGAATAGTCCATCATACTCATAGGAACCAAATATATATTCACCAGATTGAAAACAAGGAAATATTGACCGAAGAATTAAAAAGATGCCTCTAATCTGTCATATTCAATGAACTTATGCCCATTTATTTGTTTATTTATCTCTTATTTCTCTCTCTCTCTCTTTATATATATATATATATATATATATATATATATATATATATATATATATATATATATATATATATATATATATATATATATATATATCAGCAGACAATTACTTTTCAACTCGCATGTCTAGGGTGTTTCAACATTTTACACGATGCATTATGTTTTGTTGGAGTTTCCATTTCGAATACAAGTACCATCCGGAACTGGACCCTTACTTTCGATCTACAAGACATTTCTGCATAGGATTTTTTAGAAGAGCGAATCTAGGAATTTCCCATGGCGCCCCTGATTTGTATCTTCATGTACACTGCACAATGTCTACGAGTGTTCCGAATGATTTTATGTTAATTTTGTCGAAATGTACAGAACAAGAAATATTTACATTTTTTGGTGGATTCGAAAATTTCCCAAATTCACCCCGCCCGTCAATCGAAAGCAAATGCATGCGCATGCGCACTTGCACACACACACACACACACACACACACACACAGAGGCATACAATAAAACCACCAACACAATATTACCAAAGGTGTTATCATTCCAGTAAAATTTGAGCAGGGATTGGCAGTGGAATGAAGGAGTGGCTTCATCTTCACAGTTTCCTCCCCTGCAACATAGCATATGTACAAAACACGATATCAAAACAGTTCCCAATTAGATTCACTGATATTTTGTTGAAAGATGCGCATTTGGTCTCGGAAGTGTTTACCTCTTCACGCAGATCCAGAACATTTCCAATGTCACCCCCCTCCGTGCATCGTAGCTATATGAATAAGGCATCTCCAAAAGTTCTCTATGAATTTCAGTGAATCTTTGTGGAGAGGCAATGAGCTATGGAAGTGGCATTTATTCATTTATTTTAGGGGGGAAGGGGTTTTGAGAATCTGAGAATATACCTTTTTCACCTTCCCTGCATTTGTTTATTTGTGTTTTACACACACACACACGCACACACATACACACACACACCACACACACACATATAAATATATATAAATATGTGTGTGTGGTGTATATACATATATACATTTGTATATCTTTATGTATATATATACATATATATATATTATATATATATATATATATATATATATATATATATATATATATATATATATATATATATCAAAGCATATATACGAGTATATATATACATATATATATATATGTGTGTGTGTGTGTGTGTGAGTGTGTGTATGATAAATTTGTATATTTGTCTTCGTGTGTGGAGATACACACATAAATGTGTGTTATGTTTAAGTGAATGGATCCAACACAATGTTGATGAAAATGACAGTTGAATGGTGAAGAGAAAAAATTAAAGAGAAAAGCAGGTGTTACATCTCGAATTGTTTTTTTTTCTTCTATTATGTGGGCATATTTCTATGCAATTTGATGGCTGCCAGCCAATTTCTCCAGAAACTTGCAGTGGTGCAGAGAAAACTGTATGTTGTTTACATGTTTGAGTTTGAGGGAAAAATGTGGGTATTTCCGAGTTGTGGGTTGTTTAGTAGATGTGGGGAATGCAGTGCTTGTATCGGAGTAGATGAGAATCAAGTTTGGTCTAAAATAAGAATGTTCGGTGAGAGTAAAAGTCAGAAAGTGTTTGTATATGCATCTGAGGATGCAAGACCCAGATTTCCCATTCTTAGTTACGTAACTAAACACAGTGTGACCCTTTATCCAATTCACACGAGAAGAAAATCCAATAACACAATACCCTTCCTTGACGCCCTACTACCCAGACCATATAATACAATCTTCTGCAAAGCCACTTACAAGACCGATCTCATCCATTTTATTCCCACCACAAACTAAAAATAGAATCAGGAATAATTGTAGGACCCTCAGAATATGTAAACCCGAACACATTGTTGAAATAGAAAAATGCATTGAACGATCCCTCTGTTTACTTCAGTACTATATGAACAGCTCAAAAAAAGAATCGGATGAGATCCATAGAAGTTAACATCAAGCAAGAAAAAAATAATAACCACAATCAGAAGTATCAAATTACCACCACAATCTTCAGCTCACATCAGCTTGCTGCAAATACACACTGCTTCGAACACCTTAACAACAATTGAAGATTTGGTAAACAAACCACCACACAGTGTAGAAATATCCCTTTTTTTCTCTCTGTAATCTCAACCATGTAAACAGCATTGAATATTCTGTAGAGGATGGCTGGCAACATTCAAAATGCATCAAAGCATATATTTGTGATTGTACATTTTTTCAAGATGTATTACCACCTTTCTCTTATTTTCTCTTCACTTCCCAATTTTCATGTTAATCAACATATACATATGCATATACATGTGTGCACACGCGTATTTATATATATATATATGTATATATATATATATATATATATATATATATATATATATATATTTATATTCAAGAGAAATTATACAAAATCCAGCTTGGTGGCAGGCGAGGACGCCCTTTTGAGCGAGTATTGTATAAAAATATAGTTTTAGTCGATACAAACCGGAATGAACTAATACACGATACACATCTTGAAAATATGTTTTTCCAAGTTTTTATTGGCCCATAATTAGAGGCTTGCAAATGACTTCGCCTTTGTCGCAGAAAACCGACACAACCGCTAGAAAAACTAAATTAAGGAAGGAAGAAAGTTGGCATTCGTATGGTCATGTGAAACAATCACGTCGGAAATATGAACACAGCTATCAAACTCGAAGACACAAAACCAGAGAAAGTTAACCACTACAATTACTGGGACAACAAATTTCCATGAGCTCCTCAAGAAGAAAGCAAGCGAAGAATCACTTTACGATTACAAGCCTTCGGCAGAGCAAACTCAACCTTCAAGAGCAAGAAGATCCCATAATTCCTAAAAAGGGTATGTAACCAATGCATCCACTCGATAGTCACCCATGGAGATGAAATACGGAACCTAACCAAGAGACTGACACATGGAAGAATCATGCTCAACTTCATACGGAGGGATCACAAGACAGAACAATATATAAATGAGATACTAGAGTCCGAGGTATCATAGAATCCACAGCAAAACTCAAATGGTAATGAGCTGATCATGTTGGAGGAATGTTGGAGGAATGACAAACAACTGATGGACATCACGTCACAACATTCATTCCCATGGATCACATGCATAACTTAGCCCGGCAGAATACGAGATGAAAAGACGAACTAGACGAATTTAGAAAGCATTGGCTCCATGATGCCTTCGATAGAGAGGTATGGTGAATTCTGAGGAAGTCTATGTCCAGCGACGGACGTTAAACGACTGATGATTATGAACATAATTATTATCTTTAAGAGAGCTTGCTATTAGTCTCATGGACATAAAAAACAAAAGGAATCAAATCTCCATTCCATTTGTAAATTTGTGTCGAATGTTTCCTGCACCTAAAATAAAGGCCATCTTTGAACTTTTGCGTGAGGGAAACTGAACCAACCCCTTTAAATATCATATGGCGAGAAAGCTCAAATGGCAATGGGCTGATAATGTTGCAAGAATGAAAGAAAACCAATGGACATCACAACTCACAACATGGATCTCCAGCTAAACCAAGGCCAACAAATTACAAGATTGAGGGATGAACTAAACAAATCCCGAAAAAAAAAACTAGTCCCACGACGCTCACGATAGAGAATTGTGGCGAATCCTACGGAAGGTCTATGTCCAACAACGGATGTTAAAAGACTGATGATGATGATGATGATGATGATGATGATGATGACGGCAGTGCTGTGGTGAATCAGCACTAAATGGGGAAGCATAGGCAAATGTATTACCCCATGCCTCTCTCTCTCTCTCTATATATATATATATATAGAGAGAGAGAGACAGAGAGACAGAGAGAGAGAGGGTGTGCATGTGTGTGAGAACGAAACTGAGTGATGAAAAGAGACAAATAAAGATAGATGGATATTGATTTAGATATAGATGTAAATCTGTTTACAAATTGAAAATTTAATTTCTGTTCAACATTTTGAAAATGCAATTGGGAATTGTCAATGGGAATTATCACAATATAGCAGTATGAAAACCATACAATTTGCAAAGTCATCATAATCCTAAATCTTTCCATCTGAGAACCTCTGAAGAGATAAGGAGTCATTTTGGCGACATCCTTCTTCAATGCCGATCTTTATTTTCATTCTCTATGATAACTCTCGTTGGAATGTCGTATAAAATTTTTAAATGGTGAATCTGCTTCTAGATATCAGGAATAAATCATATATGAACATAGACGATGTAGATTCATCCGACCTTTTTTTTTATGCATCTTTTAAGGAGACACTGTTTTGTTTTTTTTTGTTCGATTTTTCCTTTTTCTTTTTTAGTTTTGGAAAAGATTGATTCCTTGATTATCTGAACACGTCCCCAGACTCCAAATATGTAACAAATGAATAAATGAATAATGTTTTTCATTTCATCTTAAGGGCTTGTAAAATGACGTCTGTGTTCTCTGATTGTCTGACTAGCTTCCTCGACATATTATCATATTTGCCGGGGCCTAGACTTCTGCTAATAGTATTCAGACAAATGAAGATGAATTGCTGAAATCCCCAGTACATTAAGAGGACTTATAGGACGGAGAGAAAAAAAGGAAGGAAAATTGTTTTTGATCAATGTTGCTAGTGTTGACAGCTAGCATATCTCCAAAATGAGCATTTGAAGTTCTGGCTTTTCTCTTGGTTTCGAACGCTGTCCTCTGCAACTGCAAGTATATAGATATATACGTCAGCAATAGCCAGTCCATACTTGTTCTTCTGTCTATTATCAGTGTCCGAATGGAGGCTGATAGACACATCTAGATAAAGATGGTTGATGTTGAATCGATTGAGTTTGTGTTGAATCGCTTAGTTTTATTTTGAGATATGCTTTTCTAATGCTGCGGGACAAGAAAACTGCTTACATCGTATCTTCTCTTGTAAAGGCATGCGCTATTGACTGTGCACCACTATGTGTGGTAAATACAATGCTTTTTTATGGCTTTTTTCGAATTTTGCTGAATTTCCATGAGAAAAACTTAGAATTAGAAAAATTCAGAATTAGATAAAATTTGGAAATTTGAAAAGAGGAAGTAAAATTTCCAGAGAGAAACTTACAAATATAGGCACAGAAAGTGATATCTGGCACCATAAACACTTTTCATTCCAAACGTTGGATACTTTAGGTCTGGATGGAAATCAGAATTCCAAATAGGAAAACTGACGATCCTAAATGAGAGAAATTAAGGATTTCTCATCAAGAATTTTGCAATTCTGGATGAGAGAAAAATCAGAATTTCAGAAAAAGAAACGTAGAATCCCAACTGAGAGAAAAATTTCAGACAAAGAAAATAAGAATTCTGGATGAAAGAAAATCAGAATTTTAGATTAAGATATATACAATTCATGATTGTAGAAATACGTTTATGCCCGTTTAATTAATCCACGAGCAATACATGTATAGATTATGTGATGATCTGCATGAAAGTATTAATTTTCCTCCCAAACACGTGCTGAGATACACGCGCCAAGAAGATTTTGCGTGGGTGTACCAGTTAACAACGCTGCTGTGAAGAGTTAACCTGTTTGTCTGACACTGTTGTGATTTCGATTTCTTTTCTCAACTTATATTGCCTTCACCTTTGCTATCTTTCTCCTTGCCTTGCAGCCATTGCAATTTTATTGGCTGACATCCCAACATTAAAATTGTAAAATACGTCTTCATGGAATGCTTTTCAACCTCCGCTGACATTTTCACTGGAGAACACCCGTTGATTGAATAAAAGATCCTACCACTTTCAAATTGAGCCTAACTCGGGTTCCTGCTGCTCTCCTGCCCTTTTCTGGCATTTCCTATCATTGCTTTTACTAAGATTTTATGTATTTCAATCGATCGCACGATTAAAGCGAGTTTTTACACGAGTTGTAGTCGTGAAAAGTCTCTCCAAGAATTGAGATTAACTGATGATATTATCCGGCATACACTTAGCGTCATCTAATACCTCAAATAGCGACGCTGGTGCTTGAGCGGCCAAGCATGTTTAGGAAGAGATTGAACTCCGTTCAGGCGTGGAAGTGTATGATCACAAGCGATGTATCAATTTGATGATGCAGTATTTACAACGAAAATAATTTATATACGATAAAAGGGTACAATTACTTATTATGCCCTGGGTTTGCTTTGTGAATTAATGTGATAAATGTTTGGTTAAGTGCATTGTTGCAGGAAGAGATTCCATTGGAAATAAATGCTTTCTTCATTGTTAGACTACGGATATATATATATATGTATATATATATATATATATATATATATATATATATATATATATATATATATATATATATATATATATATATATATATGAAGAGGGAGACAGAGAGTGAGAGAGAATCTAGAAAGGTTTACAGCTCTAAATATTTGGAGAAAAAAATTTTCATAACCATAGCAAATAAAAAATGTAATTTTAGAATATCTTACTTTTTTTCTCAAATACATTTCCATTTTAAGGATTCAAAATTGTGACGTAATCTTTCCACTTCCAGTGATCAAAAGACAAGGGAATTTTTCTCGTTGCAAGTATGGGTTGGGATTGAGAAGGAGATTTCTTCCCTTCTCTTCGGATTATTCAAATGACTTTTAAGTTTAAGAGGGGTTCTCTCTCAGGGGTTAAAATTGAAAGGAAAGATTCGTTTTCACTTCGAGGCTTAGAATCAGGAGGGTATTTCCATTCAGTTTAGGGGTCAAATCGATAAGATTTTTTTTTCGAATTTAGAAGACAAAATCGACGAGTGACATCTATTTTTCCCCTCTCAAATGTCTTACTAGAGAAGGGACGTTTATTTTCATTTCCAGAAGTCAGAATCAATTGGAAATTTTTAAATTTACAGAGTGGTTTTTTTTTCCAGAGGTCAAAATCGACAGGTGACGTTCACTTTCATTTCATGGGCTAAAAACAACAACCCCATTCGTTCTCAACATCAACCTCCAACGGCATTTATTTCACTATTTGTTTATATCTCCAACATTACCCTGTTTACTTAACATTACTGCCCTTTTGTTGACATTATACCCCCATTTTAGCATCGTATTTCTCCATTTGAACTTTTTACTATCTTCTACATCAGACCCTGCTTTATTTTTTTACATTAGCCCCCACCCTTCTTCACCGGCTGTTTTTAACTTCGCCCTCATTTTTTATGTTAGTCCACCTTTTTCACACTTGACTGACTTTTTCCACTTTGGCCAAACATCTTTTTTTCCACAGAAGCACCCAACTTTCTACAACTTATCCCCTTTTCTCCTAACCATGTAAAATATCGTATTAAATCAATTCTGAAAACTAATCTAATTGAAAGCTAATTAACATTTATCTCTCTGTTTATCTCCTTTTTTGACTGCCATTTACTCTGCCTATTTCTGTTGGTATTTAGTTTACTTTTTTTTTTAGAAAGAGCTCTGCTTAGTTTACATAGCTCCAAGCGGAAATGGACACTCAAACGTGTACATTTTGTAGTGATATACGAGACGTTATTTTGGAATTTATGGTGATGACACAATGACTTTCAATTTCATCTTACTCAATCATAAGCACTGTTGCTTATCATTTCAAAAATTCAGAACATCTTTATACAGCCATTAATAAATACACCTGATCGGAGAAAAAGAAAAGAAACTCTCTTCCAGACACATTTGAATTGGGAACACTGTCTTACTGTGACCGTTTCTCTCTCCTATTGAGCTACAAAGTTTTAACCGTTGGCTGAAGATCAAATCTCACCAATTATTATTTTGTACCTTATCACTCCATGCCTTCATATTTGATGTCATTGTTTTTGTTTGTTGTTGTTTTATATAGATATATATATATATATATATATATATATACATATATATACATACATATATATATATATATATATGTATATATACATATATATATATATATATATATTTATCTAAAGTACACATTATATATATTTATATATATATGTATATATATATGTATATATATATGTATATATATATATATGTATATATATATGTATATATATGTATATACATATATATATATATATGTATATATATATGTATATATATATATACATATATATATACATGTATATATATATATATATATATATATATATATATATACATGTATATATATATATGTATATACACACATACCAGTAGAATGTTTATATCTATTTTTGAAACCTAAATTTCAGTTGCTTTTCATCAAAACTATGCAGACCGTCAATTCATTAATTAATTAGGAGTAAAAAAAAATATTGAAAAGTTAGAATCGATTGACAAGGCTTTATTCATGTATGATGCTAGATGACATTATATACTAATTCTATTTTGTTTGCCAAGCGATTTATCCACTCAAGAATACACGTGTATTGGTTTGTAAAATTAGATTGCTAAGTACTGTGCTATAGCTGGTACAATGATAATCATATTCTTTATTTCAAAAACTCTTCTCCGATGTTTACCTTTGATTTTTCTTTATTATTATAAACGTAGTTTAGAGGCTGTAAAGCCATTTTGAAGATGTTTCAACATACCATAATCACACGTGAGATGACGTCCTTTTTTTATAGAATAGATGATAATGCTAAAAGTTAAATATTAACTAATGCATTCGCTTGTTCTTGCATATCCAGTGTAGATAAATATGAAATTCACTAGCATCTGTGGTTTTTGAGCCTTTGGTGAATGTCAACTGGAGCTGATAGACTAATTTCGAAATATATAAATAATTTATAGCATGATGCTGCTCAAGTCACTGATCAAGTCAACAATGTATTTGGAAAGAACACTGCTACAAGGGAAACTGTTCAGGATTGGATAGGCTTGTGTTTGAAAATATGGATACAAATAATGAACCCCGAGAGAGGCATGGGCATGTTTTTAATGACTGATAATAATGATAAATGATTTGCAAAAAAAGGGCTCCGGCTTGAACGATGGCCGTCTAACATCATCGAAGGGCAATGGTAGAGGTGTAAAAGTTACGAAAAACTCGGAGCAACAATCAGATACTAGTCCCTCAGGCCATACCTAAGTCTTTCCCTGGGTTCCATAGACGTGTGAGTTTGTAGTAAACTAAGCTAACATTAGTCAATATCTTTATTTGGAATTCAATACAATTACTGCTTCGCCATTTTTATTCTCGCTTGGTACCCTAACCTAGTGTCTTTGTACTTTACTAAGCCAAACTAAGTTAGTATCGATAACATTCCAACCATTAAAGTAATTGTTGGTAATTTGACAAGTACTTCATTTCTTAATGGCGGAAATAACGGTTCTTGTTATGGACGAACACGTTCACTCTTTTTCCTTTGGTATGATTTTCTTTTGATTTTTTTTTCTTCGGATAAAAAGCGAAAATTAATCTAATTAAGCTACATCATTCTTTTGGAAATTCATATCAAAATCATATAATTTATTGAATCTGTGATTAAACAGAACTCAACATTTATGTTTTGATTATATTTTTCCCCGTTTACATTTAAAGCTCTCTCCAGATCTAATATCCAATATTTCGACCAAAATCAGTTATGTCATATTAAAAACGTGATTATCAAGTTCTGAAAATCCAAATTGATTTTTATCTTATTATACATTTTTTTTGTTTTTTTTTTTAAAGGTGAGATCGCTAATGTCGTCCAATCCAATATCAATGATAACTGTGAACAAATGGGTGAATGACGCATTGATTATTCTCAAAGTACTTTCTCATCACTAAAGTGGGTGAATATTCCACACACGGAAAAATAGCAGGTAGGCTACAGCTGGAATTTTATCTGTGTATGGAAGGAAAATTTGATTATGAAAGGAGCTGTTCAGTTGCCAGCTTGGTGAGGCTCGTTCCCTCAAAATATTTGAGCAAGATTCAACAGCAGAGTCAGATAAAGACATTCTTACCAATAATGTGAGATATTTTCCTAATTAAAACAACGTCAGCTCTCTAAATTGGTATGTCTGTCAATCAATCAATATATATATATATATATATATATATATATATATATATATATATATATATATATATATATATATATATATATATGCCTCTACTAATTGTGAGGAATAGTTCCAAGTGCGCTTTATGAGAAGTATCGGCTTAATTCATAGGTGGACGCCTACTTTTGCCAGAAACTGTTGCTAACATATCACCATCAACTGTTATGGGTCAGCTGCTGAACAAAAGCCTTCCAACTCGCTCCCATTGACAATCGTGTTCGTGCTTGTGTTTGTCATGTTAAACCCGTGGATCTGGTCTCTCCATCTTTTGTCTAGTCTTTCCTTACTTCGTTTTCTGTCCCACAGACACCAATCAATCAGTCTTGAGTTCCATCTGTTATCCCTTATTCTCACTCTGTGACCTGCCCATCACCATTTTTCGTACGGTATCCTTCTCATCGGTCCCTTTAAAGATCTGTTGATCCTTTTTCTATTGCTAAGAGTAATTCCTAACTATGATCTCTCCGTTGCCCTCTGTGGATTTCTTGTTTTGTTTTCGAGTGCTCATGTAAGTTTCCAAGTTCTGCACCCGTACGGTGTAGCTGGTATTATTCATTGATTGTATACCTTACGTTTCAAGCATATGGGCTATTTAATTTTTAGTTGCTCCATACAAAATGCTTTCAAGCCAATCGTCACACAATGCCTTATTCCATTTCTTATGCCTCTATCTAGCTTTATCACTTGGGCAATGTAAATGTATTTTATTTTTAACTTCTCAGTTTTTACACATATTCTCATGCATCTTTTCAAGACTTGCACATTAGGTGGATTAGGGAGACAGAGAGGGGGAGAATAGGGGAGGGGTATATATGAAAGAAAAACACATTTATTTTGGAATATTCATATGTTGCATACTTGGAATTCAGGTTGCTCTCTCACCACAAATCAAATGAATATTGATATTAAATCGATAAGTTAATACAAAATGATTTAGAACACGTTGTACAATGCATACACATCCGTACTAAGCATTGCTTCTATTTTTTTGTATTGTTTTTCAGTTTCCTCTCAATGGCAACTCAGAATCATCGCCATTTCCAAAATTTTATTGTAACGCCTTGGAAAACCAATATAAGAATTTGTATACTAATAGTATTTCTCCGTACTTAGAAAAAAATGTTGAATAATCGAGATAAATCCACCCTTACAAATTACTTTACCGAACAAAATTAATCAGGATTCAGCTAATAATTAAAATTCCAATTTCACTGATATTTCTAGAAGTGAAATCGAAAGTTTACTCGAAAAAGTCTTTCGGATTGGGCATTAATAATTCTTGAATATTTAAACCATAAAAATTCTTCCAACAGTCACAGCAGAATTAGATAGATTAGACGTGTGAAAATATTCATAAACCACTGTCTATACACTGAAATAGAGAAAAATACAATACGATGTCTGCCTCAAAAGTATCATTTCATTTTCAAGGTATCTTTTGTGCAACCATGATATAATAGGGTAACTAGTCAGATAAGGCGATATTTTGCAGGTATGAAAATACTTTAATCAGTGGGGTTGAGGCACCATTGAGTGACCTAGTGTACTGCAAGACAATCACATTCAAAATTGCAAAACTTGACCATGCTTCAGGCCTCATGCAGATTTTTTCATTTTTCAAAAATTGCATCAACCAGATCTGTTATCTTTCCTGCAGTCAGTTCACAATCAGCTTCTTGCAGCAATTGAAAGAACGGATAATTGAATCTTTCGACAAAATTAAGGAGAACGCGATACGTCATATGATGATATCAAAAAAATAATTTGAAGACAATTTCGGAAAGTGGGAAGGACGTTGGAGTACATTTGCAACGGAATGGGATGGGTGGGAATAAGTCGTCTTTAGTTAGGCTATTCTTCGTTAATCTCTAATAACTGGATACTCACCAGACAAACCTCGAAGACTTCACATTCAAAATGATGGACGATTTTATATGAGTTTTTGTTTTCGTTTTTTTTCCCATTTCATGCTTAACTGGACCAAGTTCATGACCAAGCGCATTTCTCACAAATAAACTGGCGCCAAATCTCTGCGTTTTCCCCTCTTTCGTTGAATATGATTTTTTTTTTCTTGTTTCTTTTTCTGCATTGATTTCAACGGAATTTGGAATTTTCCATTCTAAGTGACTTTTACATTACCTGGTAATGAATTAGACTGTCTACTTTATACAAACTGCTAATGAATTTGACTGTCAACTTTCTATTACCTGGTAATTAACTAAACTGTCTACTTTACATACCTGCTAATGGAGTAGACTGTTTACTTTATATTAACTTCTAATGAATAAGGCTATCTACTTTACATTACCTACTAATGAATAAGACTGTCTGCTTTATAGTACCTGGCAATGAATTACACTGTCTACTTTATATTACATAGTAATGAATTGGACTGTCTACTTTACAATTACTGCTAATGAATTTGACTGTCCACTTTATATTAACTGCTAATGAATTAGACTGTCTACTTTACATTACCTGCTAATGAATTACACTATCTATTTTACATCAACTGCTAATAAATTAGACTGTCTGCTTTCTATTACCTGGTAATAAATTAGACTGTCTATTTTACAGTGTACTTTAGTGAAATACATAAATTGGTTCTGGGAGTCATTTCTGAGGCAACAGAGCCATGCATGGCGTATACATAATAGTTCTAAGTTTCCAAATGATACCTTGCATTTAAAGCTAAAACAATACATATTCCAAATTATTCTATGGGGGACAAAAAGAAATAGTCATGACATAATATGAGCATGACACTTTTTATATCTTATGTAACGTCAATCAATTTCAACTGATAATAGTTAAGAGTTCTTCCACCGGCGTTAGTGATCGTTGTAGGCCTCTCCCTCACGGAAAGTCAAGATATGCACTGCAGTAAATTTTATGCGTGAAGGTGTCTCTTGAGGTATGTTTAATTCTTTGTTACTATTAGCTTACTTATATATTTAGTGGTCAGCCCTAAACGGGAGGAATAGTTTGTATTGTTTAACTTCAAAACATTGATTTTGTTTTGATTTTGTCGTCCTGAGGTCATACAAAATGGCTCTTCAAAAGCTGTCGTTAGGCAAAGAGGGGAAACAAGAACTATATGCTATTGTATAGTAGAGAACAAACCAGATCCATAAGCTCTCCTATAGTAAAGAACAAACCAGAGCAGAAGCCGTTCTAGATTGAACAATGAACAAGAACAACAAGCTTCCCCATTGAAAAGTACAAATCGGAACCGGAAACGGTCCAAGAGTACAAACAAGCTGGAACAAGGTGATGTTTTAAGGTAATGAATAAAGTAGATCCGTAATCAGTTTTGAAGTAAAAAAAATATATTTATATTCAAAGCCAGATATTGCATTAGAGAACAGATCTTCAAATTTTAAGTTGATCACTCAAACCAAACCATAAAAGAAAACAGAAAGTTGTATTTAGAAGAATGAAAGTAATATATATATATATATATCAGATTATGGAGCTTACTGTTCCAGTGGATCTACTATTCTGCGTGAAATCAAGAAAAAATGAAAAACTAGACAAAAATATTTGAACTTTCCCAGACAACTGAACAAAAATGTACGATATGAATGAAATAATCTTTGAGGTAGGTAAAGTAGTCCCGACAAGCATTGCAAAAATACGACTGCATCCATTAGATTTATATTATTGCAGTTGTATACGACGGATATTATTTAGAGGACTTTCGCTCACTGCAACTTATGAGACCTTATAACAGCTCATATCGAGTTTCTGTAGATAGAACCTTTGATATCATTCCAGCACGTTGGACTCGATGTGATATTGGCATTTTTTTAAAAATTCAAATTAAGTCAGTCTCATATCCGGGCATACACGGTAAATTCATTAAGACTACTGAGCTATTACTGGAGAATTAAGAAGACATTTTGTCAAATCATATTCAGTGAAGGTTTCCGGATACTATTAATGTGAAAAATCAATATTAATCAGACTTGGACAGCATTAAGGGCAGCAAAAATACGGCAATTTGAAAAGACTTGTACGTACAAATGAATTCAAGAGAGAAGGAATTTGAATTTATAATCTAATAATTTGAAGAGAAAAACTAAACGAATGTAACTGGTAATGTAGTATGAGAGAAAAATAACGAATGGGAACAATAAAGTTTAATTATTTTATTCTCGCTATGATAAAACTCTTCAAATTCTTATAACGTTATTACTTTTATAAAGAGTGAACACAAAAATTCCTAGCATTCATTCGCATCTTTTTGATTCGTACATATTCATAGCATAATTATTCAGTGATTAAAGTATTCCCCTATTCCTGAATTCGAAAATGAAAACAGATTGCTTCACCAGTAACATAATGTGTTCGATACACAGAATTTGTACGTGAGGAAAAAGGTTGGGTCCGGTTAGAAGATCGAATTACAAGAGGAATGTTTTACATGCACGTTCACATAGACACAGACAGACAGACAGACACACACACAAACGCACACAGACACACACAGACACAGACTCAAACAGACACAAAGACATATATATATATGTGTGTGTGTGTGTGTGTGTGTGTGTGTGTGTGTGGAATTTGTAAGGATTTTGGAACGTGCAGAGGCTATGCTTCCTTATCGGAGTCAAATAGTTTTGAAAATACTTTTATATGACCCAAAAAGTAATGAGGTCAAGAACTGAGTTATAAGACCTAATGTGATGTCCAATCGTGATGAAGGCAGTTTATCAAATAACTGCTGTCCATCTCAAATCAGCACATAGCCAGTCTGAAGTTGGAGACGGGGGTTCAAGATCAAAAGAAGACCGTTAAACAAGTAATTAAGAACTCACGATATAAAGTGATTCTTCATAGATGAGACAAATTCAACTTTGATGGCCAGACGGCCTCAAGTATTACCGGCTTAGCCAACCATTGCTTCATGGATAGTTTGGATCATGTTTCAGTGTGCTGTAAGATATGGTAGGAAAATAGTACACAACATGGTATGTTGATTTGCTAAGAAGTGTGAATTTAGTTGCTGTAGGGGTTTGTATCGATGATCAGCACTTTATGATCCATCAGTATAGCACTCCTATTCAAGAGTATTGCGACAGTTTTTTTTTTCCAAGACAAGGCACAAAAATTAGTCATGCAAGAACTTAGATCAGGAATTCATGGGAAATGTGTTAGGGTTCTTGACAAAGCAGTCTTTTGAAGGTTGGAACTTATTAAACAATTGATATCTCTCATCTAAAACGCTTGTTTGAATTCAAACTTGGAATGTTTTAAAGCAGTTTTGTTGATATAACAATATGTATAGCTTAAGTTCAAGAAACACCGATGTGATTAATTTCAAAGATTAAAACAATAATTCATAAAGTTTTTGCCATCGAATTGCAATCCAAATATTTCCATGTTCCCTTCGTAGTCTACGATTGAGTTGCAATCACAAAGGGATACCCAATCCATTTTAGCTTTCTATAAGCGGATAATTCTCGGAACACTCAATTAAATAACGAGACACGATTATAAAAGGTGTTTAATATACAAAGGACCGACAAGAACTGTTTACCTCTCACAATTAATTTTCGAGAACTCACTTCATAGACTTTTTACGGAGGAGTGTCAAATGAGAGAAGGGTATTTGATTGCAATATAACAGAATAGAAAACTCCAAACCAAGACGAAGTATTTGAGGTTTAATCAGTGGAAGGAAAACTTGAAAAGCGTAAATTACGTTTGCACATACCGTATTTACTACTCAGTATAAGATCAATTTTCAGACAAGCTTTTGATGTGAAATTTGAGGAAAACCTATATAGTGCAGAGGCCAAAGGTATGAACAAATTACCTACCTTTACTGGTAGTAGACAAAGATGAAAGAAGTTTCAGATGAAAATTATAGTTGTCTATCAATGAAATATTAGGTTTGTACTTATCTCGGAGGTGTACAAAGTTTTGAAAACTTGGAAATTGTATATTGACACGTTATCTTGTTCTGTTTCCAAAATAATCTTTATACTTCCCAATTTTGCCTGAATTTCTCTTATAACACAACATTGAAGAAGACTATGCAGATTCAACCATCGTATTGACGATTTTGAGACAGCATTTCAACCTTTTTGTCTCTTTTCACGATAATCTTTCATTCTTCATAAGATAATCTATATTTTATTCCTGTTTTCAGAAGGTTTATGACCATTGTGCGTCAGGGCAACGGCACCATTACATATAGGGAATGGGTGGCAATTTCAAATGGAAGGCCAACCCAAAGGATTTATGAATTGTATTTCACAAACTGCATTTCCGTTATTACATTTAGGTGAATGTTGAAGGGACCCTCCATAAACTGAGCACGCAATCCCAGCCAGGCCTTAAAAAACCAGTTGCACCCCTAACTCAAAGGCTCCTGGATATGATCAAATTATCTGAAACTTGTTTTTTTAAATTTCGTCAAAAGGGTGTAAAGCGATTCAGTGAGGGGCATGCTGGTACAGACACTACTTTTGGAGTGCTTCAATGTAACTTTACTTTGATTTTTGTGAAAACTTTTCTCAGTTCAATAATGACTAGAACGAGATTTAGAAATATGTTTTTTTTTCAATTACCTAACTTTTTATACTTATCTAAAATATGCACATGCATTCATTTTCATCCTTTATATTGCAACAGGTCGTTGATTGCTTCAAAATTGTATATATACATTTAATCCTGTTTTATCCCACGATGATGCTTATATTTCACTGTTTTGATTCCGGCAAAACCGAAAAATACGAACATAGTTGTGGGAATAGAACAAGACAACGTCTCAATATACGATCTTGAAGTAATACATGACACATCTTTGGGATAAAAGTGTTAAAGCGAATGTTTGTGTACCTTCTAGATAAGTACAATCCCAATATTCCATCAATAGACACCTTTCATTTGAAAATGGCTTCATCTTGTTGTACTGCCGGGAGGGGTAGGTCATCTGTTCACCTGCTTGGCTACTGAACTATGTATGTTTTCCTTGAACTTCACATCAAAAGCTGGCTTTAAAATTGATCTTATACTGAGTATATATCGTATTAGCAAACGTAAATTACACTTTTCAAGTTCTACATTTTGGTTAAATTTCAAACTCCCCAACTGCTTTTTTTTTAGATTTGTAATCTGCTATATCACAATCAAATAACATTCTTTTTCGAAGGAAATTGTTTGCATTTTATATAAGTACAAAAAATTGTATTTAAAAACTTGGTTGTAAGTTGTCTTTTTAATCATTATTGAAATATTAAAAAATAAATTAAATTTAACCACTTAAAAACCCAGTTTCCGTTACATTTCACCCTTTACTGACTTTACAGAGTTTTTGTACAAGGAATTGAAAACAACTTCAAAGTATTTAATGCTACATAAGAGCCTGTTAGACAATCGTAGCTTTGTTGGTTTGTGTTGGCTCGTTGGGTAGCTTCCTCCAACATTTAGAGAGATTTGTTACTGTAAAATATTAGTTGAAATGCAGTATGTAAACTACTATTTATAAAGTATGTGGGCAAAATCTATATTTAACTATACCCCAAAACCCACATTTAACCACACACCTACTCCAAGATACAACGTCCATGCATTCACTGAAAGACAGAAAAATCATATCAATTATTAAAAAAAACAAAGTTGTCCGTAAATGTTTGAAATGCTGCCCTTCAATTGCATAGTGTCTGGTTTGGATTGTCTTGTTATAAGATTCAGGCAAAATAATGAAATACAAACGTTGTGCAAGCAGATAAGGACATCATCTCGATATACAATTTTGAAGAAATATATGACTCATTGAAAAGAACTTACAACGAATTCTGTGCATTTTTCCTCCTCATCATCACCAGTCCTTTATCGTCTGCTTTTGGAAATAAACTCTTCCATTTTTTTTACATCTCTCTGTCGTGGGCGTCGCGTAGCCAATATTTCCGGAACCTGTATAGTTTTGCCATTTCATACTCCACCGGCTTCAGTTCTGCATTGTATCTCTGGAGATCCGTATTGTGAGTTGTGATATTCATCAGTTGTTTGCTATTCTTGCAACACGGCCAACCAATTACCATTTGAGTTTTCTAGGGTTAATATGGTGTTCCTGACTTTTGTCTTCACCTAATATACTGTGATGTCTTTTTGTCTCTCTCCGTGTGATGTTGAGCAAGATTCAATTGAGTGCATGTTGAATACTTCTCAATTCGTAGGTCAATTTCATGGTTAAATTTCATGTCTCATCTCTAAAGGTCACTATCGGGAGGATACATTGGTTGTATACATTTCCTTTCAGGGCTAATATTTTTTTTCTTGTTCTTGAAGGTCAAGTTTGATTGACAAACTAAAGTGATTCTCGGCTTTATTTCTTTTCTTTTTTTTGTTGAAAATGTCATGCAGACTCGTTGACATAGGTTAATGTAGTGGTCTACTTTGTCAAGCTTTGCGTTTTCAATTTTGATCGCTGGGCGTTCTTTTCCGATATATTGGCTGTAAATGATCTTTGTTTTACTGGTGCATATGAATACCAGATTCCTTACCTTCTTCGTTCAGTTCGTCCAGCACTAGTGGGAAGTTGGCGATGTTATCTGCAAAAAAGACGATGTCGTCCAGAAATCTGAGGTTACTCAGGTTTTAGCTGTTTGTTCTGACTCCTTTGTTCTCCCAGTCTAGGTTTCTGAAGAGCATCTCTAAGCAGGCTGTGAAGAGATCGGTTGAGCTAGAATCTATTTGTCTTTCCCCGTTTCCGAGTTGGAAGGGCTATGAGTCTTTATATAGTCTGATAAAAGATCTGCTATGACGGTAATGTGATGCAATATTCTGACGTACACGGGGACTACACTTTGTCGGGTGATAGCATCGATGTTATTGGGAATTCCTACTGAGTCAAAGATCTTCTTGGAGTCTACGAATGCTACCACAAGTGGCATTCTATATTATGCTGCTTTCTCTTTCAGTTGGTTTATTGAATGGAGATAAGTCATGGTTGAGTTGCTCTTTCTAAAGCCAGCTTGTCCCTGTGGTTGTTTTTTTTTTTATTCTGTTTTTTGTTTTGTTTTGTTTTTTGTAATATAGTTAGTGGATAGTTTGTAGAAGCAGTTTAGAACAGTTATTTATCTGTAGATATTGGGGTCTTCCGAGTTTCCCTATCATATAACAGCATTATGACTGCAGTGCTCCAATCTTTCAGTTTTAGCCAAAGGTTGAATAAAATGGCTAGTTTCTTAGTGATGATTTTACAAGCATTTTTGAGCAGATGTATACTGATGTTATACGGTGCAAGAAACTTACATTTTTTTGTTAGTTTATTCACTTGTTATACTTCTTACGGCGTAATTTCTGGGAAGTCCTTGGATTGATTGCTCGTGTTTGGCACATCTTGTTTGTTGCTTTGTGTTTCTTGTTCTGATTGGTAGAGTTTTTGGTAAAATTATTCGTTGCGTTTGATAATTCAGTACTTGTCTGTTGTTAGGTTTCCATTTTCTCCGACTACACTTGTTATTCTGTCCTGTGTTGAGAGTTTTGTCTGAAGCTTTGAAGCCCAAACCTTTTCTGAGAATTATTTCGAATGTTGCTGTCATGAATCTCCTTCTTTCTTCTCTTTGTTACTTTTGGATGGTTTTATTTACTTTAGTTGCTTCAGTTTTCTTTTGTATCATTGTTGGTGGCTTGAGCTTCCTGCAAATTGCGATGTGGTTCTTGATTTCGTCTGGGATTTTACTGATGCTTTGTGTGCTCTTCAGTTCAAACATAGCTGCAACTAAGCTTAGGGAGGCTCTTAATTTGAATTCGTTTATGTTGTTGCTGTTTGCATTGTTCTCTTTTGGTTTGTTGTGAAGTTTTTTCAGTTCCAACTAAAAGGATCGAGGGGATTTTTTGGTATATTCAATGGCTACAGCTTGATATCGAACATTTTTCTGCATGTTTACTTCTCTTTAATATTAATTCGAATTTGCATTTCATTGTTCTGAGGTAACTTCCTTCGTTGACTTGATTTGGGACCTGGATATCTATGACGATGTCGCTTTTGTTCGATCAGATAAAGACTATTTTGTTCTCGGTTTCATAGTTGGGGCTTTTCCAAGTCAATTTTCTATTGTTTTTTTCCCTTTGAAGGAAGTTTTCCTGATTTTGAACCTGTTCACAGTTGCATAATTCAGACTAGGTCTCTCTGTACTTTATATCCTAACTTGCCAACTCAGCGTTTATTTCCTTTTCCTAATTGTGTGTTGAAGTCTCCCATGATAACATTGAAGTATTTTCTTAAAATAGGTAAGGAGTTCAAATGATCGCAGAAGTTGTCTATTTCTTCTTTAGATGACTACAAAGTTGGTGCACAGACTTTGATGATGTTAACTGTGTATATCTTAGAGAGTTGAGATTCAGGGTGACCCTAGATACATGGTCAGAGACAGTTCTGAATGCAAGTACGTTGTTATGAGTTCATTATTGATGAGGAAACCTACTGTTTTATTTATTTATTTATCTATTTATTTTTGCTTTCACTTTTCGGTAGTTGTAAAAGAGATGTCCACTCTTTAGTTTGATCAGTTCTTTTCTGAGTTTTCGCATTTCTCTGATATTGATAATGTCCCATTTAATGTTCTTGATTTTATTCGAAGGATCGGTTAGGTGCATGACTGTTGAGAAAATTCTGACGCTGTAGGTGTCAATATGTAGGTTTGTTTTCTTGGTAATTAAATAAGTACAAACACAGTATCCCATTATTAGACGCCTATGTCTTTCATTTGAGACCGATTTCATCGTGTTCCACCGCCGGGACAGCAAAGTCTTTATCTTTTTCAAAGCTCCTTTTCAAGCTTGGTCACTGCACTAATAAATGAGTTTTGGACTGGTTTACAGGATGTACTGATTGCAATCAATGATCTGCGTGATAAAAACATGCAGGAAACTAAATATACTGTCGTATTTCAAGCCAACTACACCAGCCACAGCGGATGGCGGAGCTCAACTTTTGACTTGAGGGCCCTCCGATCTTTCTTTCTTCTTCTAAGGAAGGTCAAAATTATTTTCCTATTGAAATCATCGGTAATTGCTTCTTCGTTCTGCACTTTTTCGGATTGAAAGTGAAATCTCGCTAAATGGTCAAATTTCGTAAAGTGAAATGTTGAGGAATAAACTTTCAGAAGGCGGTGCATATCCGTACTCATGTCAAGGGGATACAAAGAATTGATTTATTTTCAAATATATATTCCACGGCCTGGGTTAGAGCATTATTGCGGTGAATCCAAGCCTGCTTATACACCGTGTTTTGAATAAGAATATTGAATTGTAGACGCCAAGCCAATGCTTATACACCCAATCGATTTATACGTGAGTAAATCCTGTACTTTTGCCGGTAGAAGTAACACATCGGAGGGGAACAATAAATCCAGAAATCGGGAGCACAGAGACGAACACAATAGTCAGAAAAATACAAACAAACGGAGAAGTACTAGAAAACGTAGTAATTAATTGGAAATTTAAAGGGCGTTAATAGTATAAATAAAGTGTTGAAGTTATGACTATAATCCGGACTGAAAGGATTCGAGGGACGTGGGTGAGGAGAAGGCAAAAGAAAACGAGCCCACGTATCACATATTGATGCAGCAATAACCGATGAATTACATGAGTCTTGGTCTCGAGCCAAAAGCCCGAGCCTTCTAACAACATCGCATAGTCTTCGTTGTAAACATGCGCAGAACAATATCCAACGGCGTGTACGGGTCATCCGTCGGAGGACTTGGCGGGCGAAGGTTAAACAAATTTCCCAGGCCTTAGATTAATCAAAAGGATTGCGGTGCCACATATCCGTCTCCGTTTGCACACGGCACCAATTAAATGATCTTGTCCACCATCCATCGGCACAACATGACAAATAGTAATTCGGATAGCAATTGAAGTGGACTGGTGTTTGGGAATAAAGACATTTTGGTTCTCAGTGTTTGAAAGCATGGATGCGATTGACGAGAAATTTGATTAGTGGAATGAGTGACCTTCCAGGAAATTAGGCAAACATGCGCACACACAGTAATACACAGAGACGTAAATAAACATTTATTTAATTATATATTGCTATCTAAATATAACTTCCACGCGCACACACACAACCATATATATATATATATATATATATATATATATATATAGAGAGAGAGAGAGAGAGAGAGAGAGAGAGATATAGAGAGAGAGAGGAAGAAAGAGATAGATAGATAGATAGATAGACTAAATTTATGTTTCTGTACGTGTATGCATGTGGATGTTGGTATGCATGTACACCAATGAGCCAAAACATCATAACTACCTGCTTAATAAAGTGTCTGTTCTCTTGTACCTGCAAAATGGCCTTCAAACAACCAGGCATGAACTCTAGAGGTATCTTTTTGGATGCGGCGATAGGTGATTGAAGTTCTGTATCCCGTCACATCCCGTGAACGTTAAAAACCAACAATTCATCATGCTATCCTAGGAAAGCAATACAAGCGTTACCTACTGTCCACATTATTCAGGAAAGGTGACTCATCAGACCAGGATACCTCGAGTCATTGATGCCAGGTACCATTTATACACTCGTGTACCCATTGAAGATCCTTCAACGATTGACATGATATCGTGGACACTGACACAGACATGCAAGTACTCAGCCCCTTACACTTCAGACGTTGATTTATTATGTGCTGTGACACATTTCTTTCATTTTGATTGAAACTATTTGCGATTTGAGCCACCGTAAGCATTTTGATGGATCATTCATGATCAAAAAGTTTATATTTAATTATCAAATCAATAAGTATTGGTCTCACCATTCCTTGTCAGTAGTTGATTCCCAAATTTTTTCGATATATTCTCCTGGCCAAAACAATTAAATCTTTACCAAAACTGCTTGATCATTTCCCCTTTTGCCAATAACTGCAGAATGGAGTGAAACCAAAATTTCCAAGGGAAGTGGATATATAACAATATAATACCAGGGAAAAAAGGGTGAAGTGATAGTGTCTGCATGTACTGATGAATTTCAACAAGTGCCAGTTATCTTTTTCAGAGAAAAACTTGCCGTAGTGTAGAAAAGATTTTGCTGTTTAAATGCTTGAGGTTGGTTAAAGAAATGGGGTCGCTGTTTAGTTGTTTAGTAGGGGCTGAAAGGAGCTGATTATATCTATAACACATTTTTTTAAACCTCCAAAGAATCACTTGCATCGACATTCTGTGAGATCACTCCAAATCAACAAAACACACACATATATATATGTGTGTGTCTCTGTAAAACCTTTAGAAAAAGTTTAGATAAATTGATAGATCGATCTATAGAATTATGAAAATATCCCTTACACACACACACATGCATATATAGAAAGACAGAGACAGAAATATAGAGGGAGAGGGAAAGATGCACAGAGAAGTACTTTTAGCGCTTAGGAAAACTAATATTTCATTTAACCAATCAAAATATACCCTTTCATGCATATGAGGCTCTCTACGTTTGATGTAATGATGAATCCTCAATACTACCAATATTGCTGTTTATATAATATTAACTTTGCTGACGTTCTCCATAATATTGGTCCTATTGCTAGTAATTGATCCTAATTGTTCATAGATCAACCTAAATAGAAAAATGTCAGAAGTTGTTGCCAACGATTCAATGATTTAGCATTGATCTAAACGTGTAGTTCTTGCCTCTCTCAAGGTTGTCAATGGCCATCGGAGCAATCTGCTGATGTTGACGATAAGGTAGAATTTAAGGAGAATAATTTCCCAAGTACTCAATCAATGGTCAGCCATACATTCTAGAAAAAATCATCATTTACTTGCATAGAATTAACTGAAGGATTCATTTTCAATCACTAATATTGATCCTCCAACGATGTCATGTCCATTTCTGATAATTCATGCCGGTATAGCATGTTTCACAAATGTTTGCTGTACACCACTCATACCAAAGTGAATAACTGTTCCGCGGAGCATCTCTGCTTCATCACGATTATCATAGAGTACATCTGTTAAAAAGAAGTGTCGTAGGGAACCATAAAAAGTCCTACAAAACTGTTAAGGTTAGCACCAGACTGGAAGACACATTGAGAGATTAGTTGTTTGTGACAATGAAAGTTAAAATCCGGTTTAGATTAATGGTTGTTTATTCTTTACGAAACACTCGGCTTCTAAAAAAACTTCATAACCGCACTCTGCTTTCAAACAGGGGGAAACCTGTAATATAATCGTTAAAAGTCCATTTTAAACCTTCTTCATGAAACTTTCCAGTGATTAAATTCAACGTTGATTTACTGAAATATATGGCATTAAGCAATTTTTAAAATCCTAGCAGAGTGACAGAAAACATTAAAATATATCTACTATTAACAATTGAGATATGAACAAGAATTATTGAATCTTTTGATCTTAACTAATTTGATGCAATGTCGATAATCTGTTAAACATCACTTCACATTTCGGAAATATTTGTCAAAATTCAATTCTAATGATTCATAATACTGACACAAGAAAGATATATTCATATAATATATGATATAAAAACAAATGTTTTCTCATAGAATGTGTATTCATGGGTTATTAAATCAATCATATTAAACTACCACTGGTTCTATCATCAATAATTTTATTCATTTATTAGTATTTTTATTTACAGAGTTATCCCTACATAGAAATTGGCTCACCCTGAATCTCAAGCCTCAAAACATCTCATCTTCACAACGATAATAGACTCTATTTCTTTTTTCAGGGGTCCCTAATTTTTATCTTTAATTTTTATCTCCTTTACTCTAAAAAGGTACTAATGTTAACCTTATTTTCAATTTTTTTTTCACTTTGTAGCAGCTTCACTCTAGAGCATCAGCTATGCCTATAATATTTTTGTTGTTAATAACTGAATTTTTTCATTTATCCCGGAGAAAATGATATGTTTGAAACTCTAAGATCTAAGAAAAATCGTTCTTTCACTTACACGATAAGTCTCTGAAACGCTCTTATAGCATTTTTTTCGCATCGTTGAAGACACGTTGTCGACAAAATTTCCAATAAAACACGATCCCCATACAGTCGTGTCTGTTTGTACTCTCTTTCGTGCTAGTTTGCGGCATTCATTCTGATACGATTTACAACTGTTCTATTATATCGGAATTCTCTAGTCACAACCGCTGGAAGTGAACTGATATCAAATTACTGTAGATACTAAACATTCTTTTTTTTTCATCCTGTTTCCGAAGAATCTTGAAGTATCTTCTTGACGTACTTTTGACTCTCGATCTATTCTTGTTTCACCCTGGAGAGTTTAGATATTGTTCATTTTTTCCGAATGAAATTATCCCACTTCCACATTTTGTTAACGCCAAGATCAGGTGATGCTATCTCTTTTATTGTGTACCCTTAAACTCTTCTCACCAGTGGCCTTTGGTGGTTCTAATTAGGGATCGAGTGACAGCAAGTATCTCAAGTATTTCCTATAGTCTTGCTGATCTTTCAAAAATGGATTCTGGGATTTTCTAACTCCTGGCTTTGAAGTTTGCAACTGTTTGAAGCGCTTCAAAACAGTTAATAACATCTTCAACTTTATGTTTACCAATAATTTATTTTCTCTCATAGAATCCCATTTTTCTTTACTTGCATGTCTTTTGAGTAGTGAACATCAGGCCTGAATTAAGAGACTCGATTAAATTTTATCGTCCCAGATTTTTTTCCTTGAACAGATTCCATGTTGAACATACATAAATCATTTTTATTCCTGTTCCTAAGAGCTAACTCAAAGTATTTGTCTGAGCAAAACGTTGTCAAGCTTAGTAGGCCTGAGCACGAACACTGTAATAAGGGTGCTTGGATTAATTGTCGCTAAAGTAATCTCATGTTCAATGTTTCAGCTGCATAGGTGACTATCAGGTGGTTGATTCAGGACCCTACTTTTTAAAACTAATAGGATTCTCTTGTTGTTCATGGTTTATCTTGCTCTACCAAAATTTTGCCGTCCAGTCATAATATTAGGACTGATGGGGACTCTTTATTCGAATATTTCATCTAATTTTTAGATATTTGATTTACTTTTTAAATTGCATTTTTCTGTTCAAGATATTTTTGGCCTGGATATATGTGATATATACATAAATACTTGGCTAAAGATGAGGTAAGCTACAGAATAACCCTCTTCAGACACCAAAAAGCTGATAGAAATATCGTTAGTAGATTTATTGACAAGATAAAGAGTGGAACCCCCGTAGATAGATAGCCAGTCATATCCACTTAATCAAAAAGGCATTAGGAGAAAAAATCAAAAAGGTATTGATAAAAAAGGGATGGTGTATAGGGATTCTTATGACAGTAGTAACAAATATAGACAGTAAGTTTAGATGCATAAGAAATAAAAAAGAAAAGGAGGAAAATAGAATAAAAAATGGTAGTTCCGGTGTCAGGGTATAAGACAAGAGTAAGTTATTTTAGTAAAAGAGTTATCGATAGAGAAAGGACTTTTGCTTACGGCGGGGAAACAAAAGTTTGGTCACCGGAGAAGTAGAGTAGTAGTTGAAAAAGGTTCTGACTGTGGACGGGCCACCGGCCCCTGGTCGCTGGAAGTAGAAGGGCTGATTAACCCCCAACCTTTCTCCATCTCCCTCTTTCTCCCTCTTTTTCTCTTTGAGTGAGGATTTTGTTTGGTCTTCAAGCAGAGACCATCGATGTATTTTTGGTCGGCTTAAGGAAATCAAAGGGTCGATTTGAATCCCGACACGAGTGTTGCGACCTTTGCTCAATCCCTGGCTGCAGCCTCAGTGTGTATCCATGCAAAGGAATTCATTACCCCTCATGATCACCTACCTTCTTACCCTTTCTTAAAAATGTTTTCACATACTTTGTTTTTTAAGCACACAGTGTAAGATTCTTATTAAATTTATCAACATATCAATTTCTCTTCCCAACATCAATCGACCACTCTGTGTTAGGTTTTTATTTCAGTATGTCTTTTTGAAGGGCTGTCCTTCTCTTATGTACTTCAAAATCTACGTTGTTTTGTCAGTGGGTTTTTATCTGAAATATATAAAAAATTTCCTGATATCTTTATCTCTCACTTTAAGTATTTTTCTTTCCGCTATGTTTTCTACAAAAGTGTTGTTTTTCCCCTCACAACTGTCACTTTCCTTTCAAAAATGTTTTCTTATAAACCTATCACCTCTCACTTTCTCCTGCACATTTTTTTGAAAAATTACATGAGGAAAAAGCGAGACCATTCAAAGTGTCAAAAGTAATGAAACACAGTTATATCTATGTGCACGAATACATTGCTCGGTGCATGAGTGTGTGTGTGTGTGTGTGTGTGTGTGTGTGTGTGTGTGTGTGTGTGTGTGTGTGTGTGTGCACGCGTGACGAAAACACAATTTAAAAAAAGAAGCCAGAAATTCGGTTTTTTAAACTTCTGATATAAACCTGAGAATCACTACTCTGTATGAACATTCATTGTAAACCACTGTTGAAGAGTCATTTTTCCTCTTCAAGAAGAATTTAATTTTCCTCTGGTGATGCAGTGTTCACTCAACTGGAAACGTATTCCTTTTTATGCGTGCCATATCCAGCATATTTTGGTCACACGAGGCAAAAATTATTGCCTAAATTTCAACGCGTGATTATATCACCAGGGATGACCATCAAAGTAACGTCACCAAAAAAATATTTTAGAAAATCAAAAAAACTATCAGATAAACAGAGCACACGAGGAATAAATTGCAACTGTAAAATATTGTGTCAACAATAAAAATATACTATAATACAACAGACAAAAAAATATATTCCTTTCTACCACAAAAATCAAAATGAAGTCTTCACTTCCACACAAATTTATCACTTTTAAAGGTAATGTTTCATGTATATTTTCTGTTACGTTTTACATCTTTTTTCGTTTTTTTATATCATATTTTGGGTTTGGGCAACTTAATTTTTGCAATTTATGAGGAATGTGCATCATAATTTTAAGGTGCGTATACTCGTATTTTTAAATCTATTTTGCATTGTCATTGGATTTTTTGCGTATGTTGCAAGTGATTTTGGCCTGCGATGTAAGCAAAAAAGGCCAAGACTGTGAATAACGGTTCAAAATGATTGGTGATTTTGCATTCTTATCAAGCCAATTAAATTTTCATTCTATGGCTGATTTTGTCCTCTGAAGCCCCGACTTGGCCTCTGTCAGGCATCATATATGAACGGCCAGACCAAGTTAAACAAGGTTAATATTTACGTGCATCTAGTGAAACTGTTTTAAATGCTAGTACAGTCGATAATTACTATTCTATCCTAAGTGAATTCGGTTCTTGCTGGATGAACTTCATTCGTGGCTCTTTACCAGAGACTATACTAAGGTCTGAGGAATCGGTAAGTATTGATATATTGGCTTCAACATTTTATTAAAAAAATTTCTCAACCCACTGTTTACTGATCAAGATAAAGGTAGTCTGAGCACTGTTTCATGAAGCTAGGAAGAAATGAGTGAAAGGGTAGTTTTGTATATCGATGTGGAGATTTAATCGGAACATTTATTACAAAGAAGTTTTCTGCAACCATAATCGTTGTGGAAGTAAGATGCCCACAAACTGCCACCGCTGATTCTGTTTATTGCTCTCCCTCTCTCTATGCTACATTTCACGCTGAACACCATAAATCCCATTCCCGTCCAAACATGCGATTGTGGAAGGGCGCTTTCCCAGTTCGCGCACAACGAAATTATATAGCTGGTCTTTGTGAACCGAAAAACAACAACGAATTAATTAATTCATCTCAGTTTGAAAACAATATATATATACATACATTCATACATACATATATATATATATATGTGTGTGTGTGTGTGTGTATATATATATATATATATATATATATATATATATATATGTGTGTGTGTGTGTGTGTGTGTATATATATATATATATATATATATATATATATATATACGAGACACTTCTATGAATCAAAAGCAGGGTTGGTAAGTATACCATTGTTTTGTTTAATAAACCATTTGTTTTCATGACTACAGTCCCAATTTTTTTGAAAATCACTCCAAATGCACAATGTATTTATTATTGGTCTATCTAATTTCATTCTTTCTAACGGTCGCATAATATAGCATTCATTCTGTACTCGTTGCATTTGAAAGTGTCAACTAGACTGTCACCAAAACTATCAACATAAGTTTATTCTATTTCTAAGTTGGTTGGGCTTGGGGGTGGGTCAGTTATGCGTACATCATGTATACAGCTCACACCTACTGACCCGAAAGACTGATTATTTTAACAATTACTACCTATCATATCTAAATATTTTATCTTAGAACCATTTCCTCCTTAGATATTTTTTCAGTTGAAATCCAATTTGTAATGCAGGTAAATTCCTGATTTGTGTCAATTCACGTGTGTATATTGAATATATGATTTTCTTACGGGAGGTAGGGGCTCATCATTTTTCAATGGTCACGGCCAACTTGCAAGAGAAACTACTTTTTTATTTTTCAATTCGTCACACCAATCACAACAAGCAGCCAAAAGACGTTGGTCACGTGACAGGTTTTTTTTTCTGTTGAATGAGTAGCCAGAACTATGTATTTTTTATATTGATAAGTAGCGTTCTATTTATTAGATATGTGTATCTTTCGAGCAAGATACTCGTTTTCAGCTATGTGTAGTCTCTGATTCCAAGAACAGTGTTGCAAACTGTTGCGCATATGAGATATATTCATCAGTTTTACACGGCACACCTACCCTTGCTCCTACGATGCAAATTAGTAGTGTCTATTCGCTGCAATTAATTTCGATATATCGTTACGGTAGGGCGTTTATTCTAGTTTGCAAGTCATCATTAGCTTCCGTCGGAACGTCAGTCTTGTGATACAGTACTGTTAAAATTATTTCTCAAAAGTGAATCATGTCATTTCAAAACCCCATTTAATCAACTGGGATATACACAGAAATACATCTTCTCGTGAGTCTAGGATTAAATTAGTCATATTGTTATTTATAAGGATATCGTTGACCTCATGTGACATCAAATCAACCTCATGCAAATTTGCCCAATTTTATCCCAGAATCCTTCTGACTTCATTCATGTTATGTAAATTCAGTGCATACTGACGATCAAGAAATACTTAATCGGAGTACTGAAACAAGCAATATTAAAACATGACATCAATATTATAAGTATCATATAAAGTACGTCAGTGTTTACTGAAATTTCCTTACTTCTATATAGGTTATTTTTACTGCAACACAGCTAGTTATTCTACGACTGTTAATCTAACAGCTCTGATTGGGAAGGAACACCAACTCCCTGGTAAGATTTGAACTCGAATCATTGATTCTTAAGAGCTTTTATGTCTAACCGGCTGGACCTCGAGGGACTTACTGACTGATGTCGTTCACATAAGCGATATAACAATATTATTTATTTCTCCAATTCCCATTATGGGACCATGATATAATTCTGTTACTTACTCTAGTAGTTTTAATGTAATAATCTTACATGACACATTTGCAATGCTTAATCTTCATTATCTTCTGTGGCGTATTCACTTGAAATCCATCCCTAGGGAATCAATTCATTGACTGATAACGACAGAAATACGAAACTAGAAATTGGCCAGAAGATACGCCTCACATTTGATTATGACTGTACGCACGGTTTAAATTCAGATCTCAACAAAAGTTTACACAGAACACAACCAAAAGTCTATTGACGATTCGTAACCAGACTAAGGAATTAGTATCCATCTGCATGCGTGAACTATTACGCCAGAAGTATCCTACTGGAAATGGCTTCAAAGAATTACTTGCAAATCCTATTGCATTTTAAAGTGAATGAGAAATTGTCTAAAAGGGTTATGTGGGAGAGTCGAAGGGATCATCACGAAATGCCCTGATCTTCACAAAGAGTATTCGCAAAGCTTCCAGATTCTTTTTATGATCTCTTCTAAAAGAATTAAAAAAAGTGTCGAGCAAAAGTGGTGGAATATTTGTAGGAATTTGTTTCAGTATAAGAATAGAATAAAAACGGTGCAAACATAGGGTTTATGTATGCATATTTATCAATAAGCCCGAGTATTTCATCGTGATCTCTCAAGTTTTAGTGCAAGTGGACATATCACCTATGATTCTGAATAGAGAATCACGCATGCACAACTGTATAGTATGGCAAATATGTGCATGCATATATATATATATATATATATATATATATATATATATATATATATATGTATATATATATATATATATATATATATATATATATATATATATATACATATATATATATGTGTGTGTGTGTGTGTGTGTGTGTGTGTATATATATATATATATGGAGAGAGAGAGAGAATTGATTTATAATCCGACAGAAGATTCAGAAATGCGACGGATTACTTGAGACTCAGTTTGTTACATGGAAAATGAGCCATTTGGCTTTGACAGTGTAAATAGAATAAACAACTAAAGAAGAATGGTGATGCTGCAGGAATCAAATCTGCAATGGATAAGGTAGCTCTTAACCATTGAGCTAAACACTCTGACAGAAAGGCAGTGGCCCAGATAAAGGCTTTATTTCAGATTTTCTTATTTTCTTCGTCCACTGTTTCTGCTGCACTTGTTGTTCCGAACACAGACAATTGAATTATAAAGAAGTGGATGTATATTCCGACAGAATCTTTATGAATGCTTTTTTTGGACCTTTGCCTCTCTGTTAGCATCCATTTGTTGAGTGAAAAGGTACTGGGTTAAACTATAAGAGTCTTAGAAGGATTGTTCTATTTACAATGTAAGAATGATTACAAAATGGAATTTCACTTTCTATCCATTGATACATATATCAAGATAAACATATTTTATTATTATATATGTTGATGTATAATTCTTTAAGCTATCAAACTTGAAAGGAAACGATCCGCCCTGAAGGCTAAAAATTTAAGTGGAACTTTTGCCAACTCTCAAGGGTCAGATATATATGGAAACCTTTTTCTTCCTGCAATGGGACAAAAGTAGGGTGACTGTTCCCCGTTTCTAAGGGGCCAATAGTAAAGAAAGACTTTTTTTCCCATCCCAAGTGATCAAAATTTGGAGGATACCCTTCCCATACTTCAAAGGTCAAAAGTGTGAAGCAAACATTCTCCATCTTCAAGGAGTCAAAAAGTAAAATAGACTTTTCTTTCTCTTTTGAGAATGTCATAATTGTTGGGAATGCTTTCCTCACTTTAGAGGCCAAAAATGAAGGCAATAGTATCCCTCTTTGAAAGATCAAAGATGAAAACAAGCATTATCCGTTGAAGGAATCAGAAGCGTACTCCCCTTGCTTTGAAGAGTCAGTTGTGAAGGGAAACATTCCTCCCCATTCTATTCGGCCGAAAGAGCAAGGATACTTATTTCCCTCTTCCAGAAGTTTCAAGTAAAGATGACATTTTTTCCGCCTTTAGAGTGTCAAAAGTAGAAGTAAAGTTTCATCGCTCCTTCATAGGGTTAAAGGTTGACTGAGACTATTTTAATTGATGGGATAATAGGGAAGGGACACTGTCTTCCCCATCTTAAAATATGGAGACCTGTTTTTCTCTTTTAAAAGTTACAAGTGGAGGAAATCTTAATTCTCTTTCAAGAGGTCAGAATTTAGGGTGAACTTTGTTTCCTTCTTCTAGGGGCAAATCTCAAATTAAAGAGAGACCACCCTATCCTTAAGAGGTCAAACGTGAAATATGTTATTTCCTGTGAGGGGGTTAAATGTTATAGCATACTTTCCACATTAGAATAGTCAGTAAAACTACCCCAACCTCCGGAGGTTTAAATATAGAGGGATAATTTTCCCAATTGAGAGGTCAACAGTGGAATGTTTCCCCTTCAAGAGGTCATGAGTTAAAGGTTAGTAGTAAAAAAAGACTCTCCCTTTGGGGGTCACAAATGAAAGGAGAACTTTTCCCTACTCAGTAGGATTACAAATGGAAGGAAACCTTCTTTTTGCACCTTTAAAATGTCAAAAGTAAGAAGAGTTTTCCACTGGTCTGAAAGCTTCAGTTTTTTCTATTCCTTGAATATTTCACCCGGCGTTGACTGGTATTCCAGCTAGTATGTATATAAGAGTTGCAGCAATGGTTGATATGCATACATACGTGTGAGTATTCAGTAACTCAATGTCGCAATATGAAATCATCTCTTGATTCGATACCGGCGGGAAATTTGGAACTAGTTCGGAGACACGTGTGTTTTCAGACTTCTTGCATTGAGATAACCTCTTCATTGTTCAGCTAGTTTGCCAATGACGATGAATGAAAAGAGAAAATAACAGATGCATACTTGCAAAATATGATTAAACAATGTGGAGAGCTCTAATTATACGCTGGCTAAAAATTCTCAAAAATGTCCTTTTCTTTTCGGTATTTTAGACAGTATTCTATCGATTGAGCTTCTGCTTATTCGTAATATGTATTAAAATAACAAATTGATATTTTATTTATTATTGAAAGAATTATATATTAACATCCTCATATAATGGATTTTTTTGTTCTGATTCTGTTAACGAGGAATCTAAAAAAAAAACTTACACGCAGACACGTAAATGTAAGTATTACGGCGTTGTATATGGCTAAACATATTTCTATCATTGGCATTGAGAATGTTACCACGAACATTGAGTAATTTATTTTGCGGATTTCTAGATTATTTCTGTCTTCGCATTCATAAATACTTAACCAGTTTCTCAAAAATTACGTTTGATTGAACTTTTTGTTTGGAAAATATTTAAACAAACGTCTGGCTCAATATAGCCATGCTAAAACTACTTTAAAAAATTCAATAAAAGATATTCTTTTCCACATGACTCCTGGAAAATTGGAAGTCAACGGAATCTTCTCCGACCAAAATAGAATAAAATAAGAAAATATTGAACTCATCGATAAAACACGGCGTATTGATGATAACTACAAAATTACTGGTGTGGACAATAACCTAAATAGTTCTGTGATACTTATCAAAAACTGTATAACCCTTTTAAACAGTAGGCTGCTGAACTTTCAGATATTAAATCGTGAAGCAGGAGAAAAAGTTCATCCAATTGAAAAAAACATTGTGTTCATTGACAATAGAAATGTTGTGGAATCATTTATTTCATTTTTACAGTTGGTTTGCTGTGCAAATCAAATATATTTCTTGGTTGGGGCGAGAGAGCCATATCAAATGGGCTTTTATTGAACATGGCAGACAAGGAGAATCTTCTTTAATCTTTCAATACTAAAAGATTAAAAAGCTGCTTTTCGTCTGTCATTTTTAATGAAATATTTACCGCCAAAGCATATGTACACACACAAACATACACACACATATATGCTTAATGGAAATCAATCACATACTGTCTTTATGTGTTTGTGATGTTGTCTCTGTAAATATAGATATGAATCTGCATATATCAAGCAAAGACAGGAATTCAAGATGGAAATGAGATTAAACTTGAAAGATAAAGGGTTGAAATATAAAAAAAGGAATATTAACAGGAAAAACATTCAGAAGAAAAAACTCAACGTTGGATTCAGTGGAAGAAATCAGATCAAGTTATTCACTCGATAGAAATCGTCTTGGGACCATGGCAGTGATCAAATAAGAATTCGAAAAAGGGGTGATCACTGAATAAACTACTTCTATTGCCTTTTGTTGGGCAGTGATCTGTAGAAAATAGTTGTTTTTGCTTCTTTTTTTTTAAGAGCGTACGTACTACCAGAGGAAAAGAAAGATTAGCTTGAACTTGCATGTAAACTGAACCCATTAGTGACCAAAAACTAATTAGAGGGATTTTTTTGAAAAAAATTTTCTTTTTTTTCTGGACATAAATTCTAAAATCGTCAGCACTCTAGCTTAATTGGTTCAGCCTATAAGCTTGATACATACATACATACATACATACATACATACATACATATATACATACATACATACATACATACGTCGCCTGCCAGCCGAACCAACCAATTTAAAAAATGAAAGAACGTACGTTGAATGCTTTGGTTACAACTTAGGTTGACTATTTCTAACGAAGAAAGTAACTAATACATACAGAAATGAATAACAAGCCGTTTAAGAAAAACAAAAAGAAGAAAGAATTATATGTAGGCCAAAGGAAAGATACGGAAAAGTAGGCAGAAAAATGATACAAAAGACGAGAGAAACAAAACGATCTATGAGAACAATTTTCCCATAGGAAAGTAACGTGGGATTAAATTAATAGGCTACAAGGAAAGGAATAAGCGGTGGAATTTTTCTGTGATTGAAGCTTGGCCTTATTATATTCAAAGGTAAAAGTATGTATCTGAAAAACAGTCAAGGAAAACTAGCAACGTAGATTTTTTTTCCGGTTTCTAAGTTGGTCTGGCTGTTTGGCTATAGATGTATCATGCATACTGTGTGCATCAATAAAAATTCAGTCCTTATTATGTCTACAAAACATTGATTGTATGTTTTTTTAAAGATTCACGCCTCATCTCCATTTTTTTTTTTTTTCAAGTTAGGTTAAATGTCTAATCTAAGATTTTGCTAAATTGATCCTACGGTTTCTGCCTGCTAGGTTTTTGTTAATTCAGACGTTTTTTTTTTCCATTTTTTGATTGATCACCCTCAAAACAACATGCTGCCAAAAGACGTTGAGTGCATTAGGGTTTCCACTGAAGGACCACTCAGACCTGTTTTTGTTTTTGTTTTTTCCTACTTTGTGTTTT
The DNA here is from genome assembly GCA_963457665.1 of Thysanoteuthis rhombus. Taxonomy (NCBI): domain Eukaryota; kingdom Metazoa; phylum Mollusca; class Cephalopoda; order Oegopsida; family Thysanoteuthidae; genus Thysanoteuthis; species Thysanoteuthis major. The sequence continues at coordinate 29,937,791 of OY735199.1, read as the reverse complement.
TTCCCCCGTTTTTCATTACGATGTTCTTTTGTCTGTTGACGTCACACTCAGCCAGTGGCATCGAGTGAAATTGGATGTTTTCTAGACGAACAGATGAGACGAACAGGAGTTTAGATTTCAGATTATTACAGCAGAACGTAAACATCCATTTGCTCATGGAGAAGCCGTCCACATCTGCGGGCTTCAAGCATAGTACACAAATCGGAAGTTGGAACTAATTCTCTTTCAATGCATACACATGTGTACTCTTCTTATTGATTTAAGGAAATGTACTAGTGAAAGCATCTGGACGCGTCCACGTATATATATATATATATATATATATATATATATATATATATATATATATATATATATATATATATATATATATATTTCTGCTCTTCTCTGCGTGGGCGAACTTTCGCACATATGCGTTGGTGTTGTGTGATCAGCTACCATGGTAAATGATGTGGCAGTAAAGATGGTGGGGACCGTGAATTTCGTGTCTGCAATAAAGGTAGAAAGTACAAGAATTGAAAAAAATGCTGTGATAACAAATTAGTGTCTCGTTTATTTCTCCTGTATTGATTAGTCGGCTTGAGTGCGAAAGAAAGGTGGACGACCCTCTTCTTCTCTAGGTCGCCCGAAAGGATTTGTGAGTCATCAAAAAGCTTATCATTCTCTGAAGTAGCCATCTTCGTTGATATATGCTTGAAATTGAAAGGCAGATTGTTCTCCGGTGACACACCACTTGAATTTAACGGGCTGCAAAAACGTTTATCATTCCATAACGACCAGTCATCGTTGATCACCCAGGATATATTCGGTGCACAACCTGCATTTTTCAATATCCATTCCCTATATTACAAAAAAATAAATATCAAGATATTTATTTTTCTTCTGATGATATTTCTCCATCTGTTTGAATAAGACTTCTGTTGCGCTTGATATTTACACAGCAAATCACCGTGGTAACCCCGAGCTTTAACTAAATTTACAGTTTAGATACAATAATAAAAATGCTATAAATATAAGAATTGCCCAACACAATACGCAGCAAAAACAATCTGACTTTCCGATTTCAACGGTATCATTTTTTTTCTTCCAGTGGAGAAATATTAGAGTTCATTTCTGTGAAAGAAATTTGAGAAGTATGGAGAAAATGTTTATCTTTCTTCATTTGCTTTTTTTTTTTTTTTTTTTTTTTTTAGATATGTCTATGGCAAGGAGCCTGATTATGTCTCTATGGAAAGAAAATCCTGAAAATGATCCTACAGAAATAGGCATGGTCCAAACGTGCCCAGTTCCAGGAGCAAAAGCCTTCCCTCCACTGACCATTGTTGTGTGCGAGGTGAATTTCTGCACCTTTCTTCGGGCCGCCAATCACGACTTCAACTGCTTAGTTGACACTTTTAATCGACAACACGGGTGAATATTCATTTTCATTGAGATTCTCTTTCATTTTCCCATCGTTGGACCATCATTCGATCAAAGATTATTACCGACATATCTATATTTCCGAGACTTGACATAACCGTCGAGCATAATTTTTACCAACACCTACACTTGCAAGCATGTTAGTGCACGCGGTTAAACTAATGTTTAAAACTCACGAATGACTACCCCTATTCTTTCTTTATCATTTTGACTATCCTGGATGAATAACTGAGAGTTAAAGGGATAACCACAAGTTATTCAGGCCATTATAATGTACTTGTGTACTTCGAAATTTCCTTTTCTTTCCATATTTCTCGTAGTTTTTAGTTATTCAATTCATTTTTTTTATATTTCTTTTAAATTGCTGAGTCGATTCCAAATGTTCCCAAGAGGCGTGTAATTTACTCCAGTTTACTATACATCCCATTGAAATTTCGGGTGTGGTGGACCAAAAAAATCAAAACAAAGTAAACAGTTTGCAAATGATAAATTGAAAAAGTAAAGGATCGATACTATTTCTTCTCTCACTGTCATCTCCCAAATTACTTTGTCTATCCAAAGCTGATGAGTGATAATGCTGATCACTGTAATTATCAGTAGCGTCAATGCTATTTATTAGATAATCGTGAGAGATTTATACCGAATCGAGAATCCTTTGTGTTACCGCCCTCTCAAACAGTGGTACATGCAATTCTTCATCACCATACTCACTTTGCTCCCTGCACTGATCAGATGGTTGTATTATTTTAGTGGTAACTGCCTTAAGATTCTTTGTACGATAAGGAACACGCGTATCGATATGATTTAGTACATTCTTAAACAAATTGGGTAAAACATAACCATCCCTGATGCTCCGTGAGTTTCATCTATTCCCATTTGTCCATTGTCATTATGACATTGTAATATTATTTCCTTACGTAGCTGATTAGGTACAAAAAATCTAATTGTTGGTTCATTTCAGGATGAGACGAATGATAAAGAATGTCTGCTGATATGATATATTCAATCTCAATCTTCACAGTGACTTTTCCTGATCCTAAGCGTTCATAAATTACCTCATCCACATTTTGTTCCAAGATCATATCTACATCTTCCCATTGTAACTTAATCTTCTCAGTAGGCGAGGTCTCTTTTATGCGATATGACACAAAGTCCTTTTGTTTGTTCTCATTCGAGATAATCACAGCAACTTCATACATCCGGTCATCTAAGTCTAGTGGTTTATTACCAATATCTTGAGGTATATTCGGCGACGTAGATAGAGAAAAAGGTCCACACGGGCATTGTCTTTCTCTGCTAAATATTTGATTTAACAATCATAGGCGTCGATGCTAAGGGCTCATGATTGAATCTCTTTATTTTGAATTGGGGACTTGAAGAGATCTTTCAAGGGAAATTACAAATTTATGAACATAATTATCTATTTTTTGTATGGAGTAGAATATGGCAAACACCCTTTTCTCGATCGGTGACCAAATAGACTGAGTATCACTTAATCTATGAAGAATGAATACATTGGTTTTCCTATCTCTTCTCCTTCGGCCTGGTTAAATCGAGTTATTGTTAGACACGCACCGATTGCAAAATTCGATGCATCAGTATAAGGTTCTAGGGTCAATTAGGTTAGAATAAGCTAGCATCGAAGCTTTAGCTAAGCTATACATCAAAATAATCAAAGGCTAGTTGACAATTTTTGTCCTCTTGAAGTTGCAAATTTTCTTGTTAATTCTACCAAGGGTTCGACAATAGTAGAAAGGTTTGGGATGAATCGCCAATGTTAAAAGCACATTCCGATAAAACTACGTACGTTCCGTACAGTTTTGAGAGTTGTGAATGAACCAAGAGTTTTTATTTCATCCTTATCTGGCTTGATGCCATCGCTATTGATGGCAAATCCTCAGAAATACGAATCTTTTATGAAAAATTCAAATTCAGATAATTTCAACCTGAGACTGCGCGCGAAGCTAGTTAAGAACATTTTCTATGTGTAGTGAATGGACCTCTTTTTTTGAGGAGAAAATTGAGAAGTCATTTAAGTAAGCAAACACATATCTATCCATCTATTTTGATACTACTGACATTAACACTTGAAAAATAATAGGTGCATTAGTTATTCCAGAGGGCATGATGTTAAAATGGAATAGTTTTTCATGACAGGTGAGTGCTGTCTCCTCTATACCATTTTCGTCAAGTTCCACGTGTAGGGTACCCGGATTTTAAGTCTAGTTTAGAAAAAATATCTAGCTTCACCTAAAGTAACCAATACGTCATTAATGATCGGAAAAGAATATGCATTGTTCCCTGTGACATCAGTCAATGTCCAATAATCAACTCAAAAACCTTTGTTCCGTCTATCTTTTTCTTCAAAACTACGACAAGTGACTATAGTATTTTTCGATAAATATAGTTTGCAGCATTTCATATACTGCTTTACCTACGTCATCTCACTGTCTAAGGGAGTGTTGTACTGGTTTTTCTTCATGGGCTAATGATTTCCAGTATTTATCGTCATCTTCACTGTATTAGTTCTACCCAGATCTTTATCTGTGGCTGAAAAAAAAACCTAAATTATTCTTTAACAACTTTTGGGACGGGGGTCTCTAAACTGACTGAGCACCTCTATGCTAGTTAAATTAATACTTCCGCTGTCCACACCACCAACCGCTACTGCTGCTATGTTTAAGGCTGGGGAAACACTCCATTTTATACACCCACGATGCAGTCTGGTTGCCTGGTGTGCATCATTAGTGATTACCACGGGTATTCCTCGGTGTTCATCCGGCCTCACTACTGCATTAGTAAACCGATACCTCGGGGAAATTTCATAGATGTCCAGAATGTAGCTGTTTAATACAATATTGCTTACACTTTTCTTTTCTTTTTTAATTCTAACTATGCAAAGAGATGTTGTCTAGGGCTTCAACATTGCAGTGAAGGTCATTTGCACTATATTTGCTATGAGATAATCCATTTCCGATGTCACATATTCACTTCTGATGCGTAAGGCTCCAAGGTCGTAATTTATACGCACACCATTTGCTTGCGAATGATCACTTCCTGATATTATATTTCTGTTCTATTCTTTCACAACATAAAATCTGTGATTGGTTGACTCGAAAGTCAATTGTGGCGTACCCGTCAACAGATAATAACGATCAATCAGTGGTTTGCAAGTCAACTTTACCATCCACAAGTGATGGTTGACGTTTCATAGCCTAAAATACTCCCCAATGCATGATGAAGGACTCTGTGCCAGTGTCAATGAGTGTACGGTATTTTCCACCATTGATTCGAATTGTGATTGTCATGAGGTTTCCCGTAACATTAGTTTTTAGCGTACACCTGTTCGCTCGGCGGCCTTCATTTTTAAAACGAACGCTCCCAGTTGGCCTGAATGGCCAGATATTATTTTTGAATCTGAGTTCTCTGACTTGCTCACCAACAAGATACGTACAGTCGGTGGAAATTTCTCTGATCGGTTGATTGGTTATTCCTGTATCGGTATTTTCTTCTTTTTTTTTCGATTCTCGGCTAAAAACTCAGATATTCGCTTTGTTTACCGGACAACTATTTCTTCTTCTATGCTCATTTACAGCCTCTTTTTCTACTCGTCGCTAATAGAGGTGTATTTCAATAGGTGCATTGAAACTGACACTTTATGTCTGGGGAAGGACAGAGAATTCCACCACCAACCTCCAAGCTTCTTTAAGTGTCTTTGCTTCTCTGCCCACTCCTAAATGCATAAACTAACCGTTTTTCCTGCTTCGGGGTTCCTTATTTCACCCAGAAAGGTCTCCTCATAAAGAGGAATCACTTTATATCTAAATTCATTTTCACTTTCCCTTTCCTGTTGTTATATGTGTGATTCTTGACACATTGCCTCAACTGGATCCATAGCTTCCAAATATTTCCTCTTCAATAATTCCTGCAATTCGCTCCATGATGCACCTGATACTGACTTGAAGATTTTTTTATGAGTTATTCAGCTTTTCCCAGTCGCTAACTGATAAGCTACCTGTGCTCATTTTTCCTCACCTATTCCTACATGATAATTTATCCACATCTTTTTTCCATGCTAGATAGTTCTATTCTATCCAATCAAATATTTTGATATTTGCAAGAGAAACGCCTGCAATACAGGGGATCCTAAAATCTTCATCTAATTATCGCATCTCATCAGTAACAAACACCATTATGTTGTTGAAAAATATGGGGGTCCATGGTCACACAAAAGGAGGGAAAAAGTAATTGCATCTACCTGTGTTGCTCTTTCGTTTCAACCTGTTTATGTAGAAACCTACAGTCACTTCTTCCTCTGTCTAGTGGAATCAGTATTGTAGGACCGTAACGCTGTGTTTCTCGAGATACCACCAAAGGTTAAGTATTTAGATAGGATATCCAATCCTGGTAACGGCACCAATTTACAGATTACACTTTAATAAGCTACCGAGGTATATGATGCGGCAATGAAGATGGTAAGGCCGGCTAATTGTGTGTCGGCAATGAAGGTGAAAAGTACCCAATATGAAATTAAAAAAATCTCAGAAAATGGGAAAAGGGCAAATGCAAGGTACAAAGCGAGGATATCTGACGGATGTTGGAATGTCGGCTGGGATGCAAGAGAAATATGGACAACCCTTTTTCTCTATGGTTAAAAGTAACGACTGCCGTCCCGACTGTCAGTGTCCTCTATTGACCACGGCCGTAAATGGCCCTCTGATAGGAAGACCCATTAACTAGACTGTACATAACATATATTGTGTGTCTAAGTTGATAAAGCCATAAAAATAAACGAATGTTGTTCCTGGTGACAAACGCCACTTGAAAATCCGTTTGAAAGGATTTACCGGGAAAAAAAGCTCATCATTCCCTGAAGTGGCTATTGTTGTATGTTTGAAATTAGGCAGATTGTTCTACAGCGAAAACGTCCATCATTCCGTAACAACCTATTATCTCTAACCACCCTAAATCCATGCAGTGCACATCTGCATTTTCCAACATGTGTGCATTTTACAGTACAGACACATTCAAGTCTTGATCAATAATCCCGTGACCAAGTTATTAGCGGTATTCCGATGTAAGCTATTCACACTAAAATGTTAGATTCATGTTATGAACCGGAAGCTAGATTTACTATGTTGTATCCCCAGGAAAATTCCTCACCTAATCCAAAAATTCACGCGAATTTCATAATACCCAATATATTCACGCTAGATCCAGAAAGTATATAACAAATGAAAGAAAAATAAACAAATATTTCACGGGATATTCAGTTGAAAATGTAAAGGAAAGGAAAGAGATAGAAAAAGAAGCACGAAAGTGTGGGATACGAATAACAACTTTTATGAGAGCAGGTCAACAAGTTCGTTGTGTTATTGGAGCAATGATGTGTGGGCTAAAAATATGCAATAAACTTCATACTACATTCTGTGTAGAACTGGAGATACGGCTGTTTTAATGTTTTCTTAGTTTACATCATAGTAAACAGCGTTTACGCTCAAATCCGTACTACAGCGGCTTGTGTCTTTTCACACTTTTCAAATACAAATATATAACTGTTTATATAGTTGACGTGAATAATTTTCTATAACTGTATTTTTCTTCAATATTTCGAATCTCTGTTTCCCCTTTTGAAATAACGTGAATATTTCACAACTTTCATGCTTTTTCATCTACGGACATGTGATCAGCTTCCTTTCCTGAGATCATCATCAGTAGCAGCAGCAGTCTGTTAACATCTGTCGTTGCACATAGACCCTAAATTGCCATACTTTTCTATCATCGCAGAGCCAGTACTTTCTGAATTTATCTATTGCGCAACGCCATCTTACTTTCTGTTGGCCACAGCCTCGTTCCTGATTTTGGGGATCCATATTGCAGATTGTGATTTCAAGCAACTGTATGATATCATGTCCAAGCGATTACTATTTGAGTTTTCTAACTGAATCTATGATGTATCAGACTTCTGCCATTCCTCTGATATACTGTGTTGTCTTATGATTTCTCCTCGTGAGGTCGTAGATATTACAAGGAGTGGCTGGTTATGTATGTCTGTACAACGCGTACAGGCCGCACCTATAGAGTTATAGGCTGATTATCTAAACGTTTATTCATTATTATGTTTGGAGAATTTTTGTATTTAAATCTTTCCTTAACTAGCTTTCAAAGGAGAGAGGAATTCATTTGCAAGGTATGTTTATTCTAAATTGTTCTATTAGTTTGCATCTGCTTGTTGTATTATGAGAATTTTGACTTTATAGTGATCGCTACCAAAACACAAGATGTGATTTAATCGATTACCTCCCCATATCAATTGTTTCTCGTTGATTACCCCCAACACAAAATGCTGCCAAATAACGTTGGTAGTGTGATTGCTCCTACTGAGTGACGAACTGGTTTTGTTCTTTTTTAAATCACTTACATCTGTTGATATCAATACATATTCCTGTAATCTATTCCCTAGTCCGACAATTCTGTTGATAAAAAAATTATGATATCCAATGTACCTGTTTTTATTCCAACCATCTATACATGGCCTTGTGTTTATTCATATATATATATATATATGTGTGTGTGTGTGTGTGTGTGTGTGTGTGTATATATATATATTGTTTATATGCTTACGTATGTATCTCACACAAATCACTAATTCAATCGCCTACATTTTATGCATGCTTATATATATTTGCACAAAACACATCTACTTTTGGGAAAAAAAATTCAAGAACATATCCCATGTAGGCTTGTTTTAACATACATACTTTTATATTTTCAAAACATATAAAAAAATAACTGAATATCGGAGTTTCATCTTACATTTTGCTGCAAAAACATATTTCCTTCTTTCTAATAATGGAAATCATGAATAAATTGATTTGAGATTCACTTTTTCCCTTTTTTTTTCAAAGGGGAATGCAATTTCCATAACTGAAATCAATGGATCCTTTGGAACTGATGGATCTGGATAGACAACTAAAGAGATCTGTAACAAAAACTGAAATTTACGAAGTGGTTCCATCTGGATGTTAAACCATTTTTCCAACATCGATTTAAAATGCATCAGGAAGAGTTTGAGTCAATATATAAGCCCTGCAGGGGATTCGATTTGGTTGCAAGGTTGTTTTTTTATTACATTTTCAACGTTAATTATATTTTCTTCAGTACATTCCATTTTTAACAGATGAATGAAAGTTTATATACAAATAAACATAGATAGCAGACAGTAGGCAGTACCAAAGTAGAAATCAAACCTTGCTGCTTGTTACCAGAGTATGTTGCTACATTAAAAGAATTAAATTTCGCTGTTGTAGGTGACCAATACGTGTAAATTTTGATTTCACTTGCTAGATGAAATAATTAAGTATTGCAACATAAAAGGAAGCATTTGAAGTTATTATTCACGCAAATTTGGCGCCTTTTAAAGACACCATTAGCATCAATAACCTTTCAGTAACTGTCGTTTGAAATAAACTTTCCCTATAAAACACCTGACCCCAATATCATGGGCGTTGCAGAGGAAGTACTTTTGGAATTTGTATAGCTCGTCACGCCATTTTACTTCCTGTCAGTCACAATTTTGTATATGATCTCTGGGGATCCACGATGTAAGTCATAATATGCAGTGGTCGTATGACCTCTTTGCAACACCCCATTGCCATTTGAGTCTTCTTATGATATCTTGGACTCCTGTCTTTTCTCTGATAAACTGTTCTGTTATGATTTCTTCATGTGAGTTTTAACACGGTTCTTTCCTGCGCACATTGCATGTTTCTCTCTGTATTTTTTCGTTATATCCCATGTTTCAGCTCCATAGGGCAATATTGGGATGAATCATTGTTTTTTGGGGGGTGAGGGTTCTAGAAATAGTGGTATTTTTGTGTTTTTGAAAGTCAACCTTGCTCTATAGAAAGCTTCCCAACCAAAGTATGGTTCTTCGCTTTATTTCCTCTTCTTTTGAGGATTGCAAATCACCCCGCCATATCTTTACGAGATTTTTACCTCCAACCTAGCTCTATTTACCTGAAACAAGTCTCTGTGTTAGTTCTTCTCTTATGCTGGTTTGCATTACGCCAACTGACAATTTGGGCCTGGACACGTTAACTCTAGTTTCATGGTCACGTAAGCATTAATCCTAGTTAATCCAATAACTCATTTAATCCGACAAACCTCTTAAAAGAACAAAGAAAAAAAACTGATTTCTTGGGTCAAATTGACCTGAACTTGCTGTTTACTATTTTTGTATCAGCCACTGATTTCTTATTCTCCTTTGGTTACTCTCTCTTACATTTCTTTATCCTGCTTCCATATTTTGTTTTATAATTCATCATAGTCGGTCTGTCTGCCAGCATGCATGCATGTGAGATTTTCTTGTTCTTAAAGGTCCAGCCTTTCCATTGAAAGCATGTCTACCTACTGTGATTCTCTGCTTGGATTATCCCTTTTTTGTGGATCTTCGTAGTCTCCCGTAGATATCGTGGCCTACTCTCCGAGGCTCTGCGTTTTCGATTTTGATCGCTGTGTCCATGTCTACAACATGTTTGAACTACATAGCATTTACTTTTTATCAAGTTCACGTGGAGACTAACTTTCTTGCGTTCTTTATTTAGTTCGTCTAGCATTACTTGGAAATCATGAAAGTTTTAAGCCCCCTAAAATGATTTTTAACAAATTTGAGATTTCTTTGGTGTTCATCGTCTAATCTGACTCCTTCATTTTACCAGCTTGGTTTTTGGAAAATAATTCTAAGGCAGACACTGAAAACTTTGAATGAGTTTGTATCCTATTTGGAAAAGCTCACTCTTTATAGAGCCTGATCAAGGAGCTGCTGTGTTGGTAGATAAGTTTCAATACTCTGACAGATACAGTTTCTAATCCTTGTACGATACCGTCGATGACTGGGCAGATTTCCCGGGAGTCGAAGGCTTTTTTGAAGTCAGCAAATGCTACAGAGGTGGTATTTTATATTGTGCTGCTTTCTCCCTTAGTTACAGAATGTACATGGTCGATGTTTGTGTAGCTTTCTCTGTGGTTGGCTTTCATCTAACGTCTCGGTGATTCTGTTGGTAATTATATTGGTAAAAGATTGTACATGCAGTTGAGTTGACTTATTGGTTTGTAATTCTTGGGGTGTTTCGGATTCTTTTTTTTATATAGCATTATGGAAATGGCATTCCTATCATCTAAGACGTTTTTCGTTTGCAGCAAGTTGAATACAATGGGTAATTTCCTAGTGATAACCTTTCCAGTTTTTTTGAGCAGTCGACAGAGAGGTCCAGGGACATTCTCGTTTCTTGTACGTTAGATTAGATCAGATTACTTTTGGTTAGTGTGTCGTAGTCATTTTTTGTGTCATTTCTTTTGTTGGATTAGAGACTTGTGTAGAATTACTTGGTCCATTCGACAATTCGGTCCCTATCCGTTGCCGGATCTCTGCTTTTTTCCTAACGCACAAAATATCTGCTTTTATCCCTGTACCGAGAGATTTTTCAATAGTTTCTAAGCCCTTACCCTTTTCAAAAAGGTTTTCGATGACATGATAACTGTCATGTATTTTGGCATATTTTCTGTTTGGTTCTGTCGATTTCAATTCTGTTCATTCGATCTTTCCTCTTGTTGGTAGTGGTTTAAGCTTCCGTTTTTTTTTCCTTGAGATTGTTATTTTGTCTTAGAGTTTACTCATGGTTAGTGTGCTCTTTGGCTTAAGAATATAGTTGGGTTCAATTAAAGAGACCGTTTAATTATTGCTGTGCTCGTTTATGTTCTCTTCTGGTTTGGTTAGGAATTCATATCTGTTCCAGCTTAAATGATCCAGTGGACTCCTTTTGAAAGTTAAGTAGTTGCAGTGTGGAGCAGAAAATTTCCCTACATTCTCTTCTGGTGTTAATTTGAACTTCGTATCTCATCATTCTGAGGTCTCTTTGTACATTAGCTTGATTCAATACTTTAAGATCTTTGACAGTGTGGCTCTTGTCCAAACAGATGTATTGCATTTTTTTCTTGCTTTTGTGATTGGGGCTCCTCCAGGCCTACCTCCTATTGGCTCCTTTTTTGAAAAAGATCTTCATAATTCTCAACCTGTTTGCTGTTGCAAAATTAAAAAGATCTCCACCCTCTCGTTCCGTCTTTTGTATTCATACTTGTCGACGTATTTTTCAATTTCTCTGTCCTACTTGGGCATTGAAATGTCCCATTATGATGTTGAAGTAACTCTTAGTTTCTTTGTTGACAGGGAATTGGTTGTATTAGCTTAAATGATGTTCATTTTGTACCCATTTAGAGCTCTACGGTGACACTGGCTGTACGATCTGAGATAGCTTTGATCGTACAACATTGTCTTTGAATTTCATGACAAAGAAAGCCATCCCCGCGTTGTTTACCCTTTCTTCTCTCTTTTCAGTTGTTTTATAGATGATACGTGCTGTTTAGTTTGATTAGTTTTTCTCCAGGGACTTCTCATTTTACTAGTACCACATTTGAAGAAACGCTTTTTGTTTTGTTTTGTTTTTCAATTTCATGATCAGTCGGATGTATGTCTGATGAGAGTGTCCTGAAGATGTAGGTAAATATACAGTGCTGTTTTCTTGGTGGCATTCTTGGGGTTGTGTATGGGTAGTTGCACTCCAGGTATATTACCCCCAAACAATTCCTCTGGATGTTATGGCTGGTCAGACTCGTAATCATTCATTATATTTTGTTTTTCATCTCTGAGACATACTTTTACTTTTCCTCTGTTGAGTTTTATGTCTGTCGATATTCATTTACGTTTATATACAAGTTGTTGATCGAATGTTTACAGGTACTCATCGGTGGCTTCTGATCTTTCCTTTTATATCTATATCAACGACTGGCAAAGTGGATGATGTTATATATATTCATACATCTCCGTTATTCCTATCAAGTTTTCACTTAAAAAGAGTCCACAAATTTCAGTTAGTATAATTCTATTTCTTCAATAGATTAAAATGAAAGTAGCTTAAGTATTGATAATACACGTTGGTTAGTTGTTTATCTTTGATTCGATAAACTTCAATGAAACATTGGGTTTGCCATCCAACAGAACCATCAGTATTTAGTGTCGAATTACTAGAGGCACTTCCAAATTTGAGTAAAGATGGAAAAGAATACATGTAAATAAATAAAGATTTGTTACTTAACTTTGGCTGAAATCCAAAATAAATATTTTTTTTCACTCAGACGATTGTAGGAATCTACATTCTGAACATTGATGGTTTTCAAAAAAATGAGACTTATTTATTCAGATATACCAAGTTAATTCTGTCCAACTTTTCACTGGAATTCGATTCCATTACCCCTGAGGGGTCATATATATATATATATATATATATATATATATATATATATATATATATATATATATATATATATATATATATATATATATATGTGTGTGTGTGTGTGTGTGCGTGTGTGTGCGTGTGTATGCATGCTATCTCTATCCTACATTGAATTTGTCCACTATCCAAAGGGGATTTGGGGCTACAAGTTATCTTTCGGGGTGGAATATATGTTCTTTGGTAGCTTATTTCAATAAACACCGACGCAATTTGGGCACCTTCTCACTCTGTTCCTCTCGCTCTCTCTCTCACTCTCTCTCTCTCTCTCTCTCTCTCTCTATATATATATATATATATATATATACATATATATATATATATATATATATATATATATATATATATATATATATATATAAATATATATATATCTATACATACGAACCGCCAAAAATCGGTACGGTATCTCAATGCTAGTCCAACAAAAGTGACAACAAGAATGTATTTATCTGTTTTTGATTTTTGTTCATTGGAAAAATGCGTTTTTAGCCAAAATGGAATCGGCATTATGTTCTCGTCGTATTTATACTTCACTCTAAAGGTGTCCCTGACATCTTTCTTTCTCTAAACTCACTCCTAGCATTGCTCTTTCCAAAGCTCTGTGTGTGATTTAAAGAAGGTTCTCTGTTAAGTCCCCTGTTTTGTGTCCGTTACATATAGCGATATTAAGCATTCATTGTATACTTTTGCTTTGAGGAAACTAAGTGATCGTCGATATGTTTGTAATTATAGTAAATGGTTTCAATCCGATTGTTATGCGTTGTTTTATTTCGCTTTGGTGTCGTTCTTGGGCTTTTTGTTTATTTGTATCACCTCGTTCACACTTAAAATACAATGCATATCGATCAAATGTTTGACCTAAAGCCTGACAACAGATTGTTATTTTGTTTGAGAGTACGTATCCGAAATACCCGGGTCTAAACAAATCATTTTTATATCGTATTTTTCTAAAATCCTTGTTTCTATGAATGACTTGAATATTTTCGCTATAAAACTTTTTTTTCATTCAAGTTTAGGGCGTTTTGTCGTGATTTATGAATGTTTTATCGTCAATTAAATAGTAGCAGTTGCATATATTCACATGCACACACACACATGTACACACACATGCATAAAAACACTCACACACACACACACACACACATAAACACACACACATAATCTTACACTTTTATGTTTACGCTGTAAAAGTCTTCCACCTGTTCCAAATGTCCCTTCCTAAACTTTCCAGCAGGCAAAATGCTTTTAATAATTTCAATAATCAACATCACCGTTATCTTGGGAAAAGTGCTAGTTTCGAAAATGAATATTCGGAGATTGGTAGAGGTTTCCACTAACGATGCAATCATAATACCAAACTAATCCTTTATATTCCATCCATGACACGATCGTCAGAAATCAGCAACATTAACTGGAACATAATGGAAAATTAAATATTCCCCACAGAAAAATTCCCCACAGCAAAAATTACTGGAATACTTGAGAGCGTAGTTGTGTACAGCAGATAGAAAGCAAGAGTCAAGATCAGCCTTACATCAGTGATAGTCCTCTGCAACCTCCTTCCTTCAAATCTGACACTTTTCAAGGGTTAACAAAGGTCTAATTGATTTGAAGCCTTGACGATTTCCTTGGGAAATATCTATTTCACAGTTCTTTGGCTTTCACATTAAAATGTATCCTTATCGTCTCTATTAACATCAATCGACGAAAGTGAGTAAACCTGGATCAGGAAAGTGAGTGAATTGAGACTGAAATTCCTAACTCAATCTAGAATTTGACAAAGAAAAAAAAAACACCATGCCTCCAAACAGGGGACAAGTAACCAGGACGAAAATTCCTCGGACAGTACCACATGGGAGGTGAGACGAACCATTAAACGATGAAAAAAAAAAATTAATGAGAAGGTCACTAGAAGAGGTTTACCAACCCATAAAAGTTGGTCAAGTCATCACTAGCCATTCTATTTAAGTAATGCTTTGAACTGAGTAAGTGCCGATGGATTGAAACATTACAATCATAATTTGATATAAAAAGAAAGGACCCGAAACATCTAAACAACTGAATGCCAATAAGCTAACATAATTGCACCTACAGACTCTTTACAAAAGTGATCATAAAATCGCTAAAATGCTAGATGGGGAACCACCACAGGAACAGGGCTGTTTCAGAAACCGCTGCTCGACCATTCACCATCTGTATTAGGTAAACTAACTAAAACGGAATACAACATTATATAAAGTTCCAACCGTTGTAGCATAAGAAGACTTCAGTGGAAAAACAACCAGCAAAACAAAGGAATAAGAATAGACGATGAATGCCTAACGATTGGCTGACGATATTGTCTTTTTTGTCGGAGGAGAGCGTCATTATCTTTTAGGAAAGCTAGAACTGAATAGAGAAAGAAAAAAATAATCACACAACGTTCAGTAAAACTAATGTCAACAAACATGTTGAGGCCAAGGACACGGTAATCAAAATTGGAAACGCAGAGGTTAAAAAATAGATTACTACGTTTGCCTCATACAACGAATTTCTTTGAAGCCTTCAAAAGAAAAGCAATTCAAGTGGATATTTAGTCTGCGGTAAGCTTCTGGTGAAGCAAAGTCAGCATTCAAGAATAAGAACAAGAACATCCGATTCGTCTTGAAAAGTCGGGTCAGCAACAAATGCACTCTTCTGATAGACACGTATGGAGCTGATCATGGGTCTTACTTGCAAGATCAACCCTCAAACCACAAAGTTCACAGAGGAGAATCATGCTCAACATCATATAGAGAGAGATTATGACGGAACAGTATGTTGGAGATGAAATAGGAATCAGACGTATAATACAATCCAGCAGATAAAGCAAATAGTAAGGGGCTGGTCATGTGGTAATTATAGAAATCAACTGCTGCACATCACTACTCATGGGATGCATCCACAGATATCATATTCCAAATTGTGGCTGGCAGATAATAAGATGTCGGGACAAACTTGACAAGTTCAGAGAGTCCTGGCTCCATGACGATAGAGGGGTCTGGAGAATCTTTGAGAAGGTCTGTGTCTACCGACGATGATTGTGATGTACGAAGAAATAAAAGAACATATTTCCACGGTGTTCTTAACTTTGAAATCCCCTTGCTATATATACGTACGCACATAGAGAGAGAAGAAGAGAGGAGGAGAGGGAGGCAAAGGGATAGACAAGCAAAGTGAGGGAGAGAGTGAAAGAGTGAGTGAGAGAGAGTTAAGGAGAGTGAGAGAGAGAGAGAGAAAGAGTGGGATGCTTGATCATCCTTCTATGCTTCAGCTTCAATTCTGTTTGATATCTCAATATTGTCTAAGGCCTTGATTTTCTATAAAGCATCATAAACTATAACATCTATAACAACTGTCTGTTGCAAGAATAACCCAGCCTTGCTAGAATAAGTGATTGGTCAATTGTTTGTACGACGAGAAATAATAATAAAATCTGTTTGATTTGTATTTCGGTGACAAGTTTGATAGTTCTTCCTTGGATTTGGAATTTCGACAGTAGATGAACATGTCACTTTGGCATAATATCCCTGTGAAACCCATGATAGCTTTTCTCCTGGCTCAATGTCTTACCGCCACAATCTATAGTCACTTGCACAACCGGTGTTTGACGGGACAAAACATTAATTAGTAAGCAACTGATCGAATCACTTTCTTATATTCTACGTAGCATCGATATAGCAGAGGAAATCTATCATCCTCATAGTAAACTTTGACAGGGCTCCGTCAATCGCTAAAATGGTAGTATTTTATTTGATAATCATAGATATTGTGGGCCAGTTCGACATAGCAAAATGAATTAATTGAACGGAGCATGGACTGCTCACTGAATATGTTATTTATGTTACAATATGTCTTTCCGTTAGAATTTCTGATTTACTGAAACCATAGGATCTTCCCTTGATGCTCTATGAGAGTATATGAATGAATCTGACTCATATATTACGTTAATTTTTTCTCACCATGTGTGTACTCTCAAATTAACAGAAAGCAAGATAATATATTAATTCAAAAACAACCTTTTTACACTCCGAATATATATATAACTACATACCTACATGCATACACCCACACACACACACAACCACACGTGTATATATATATATATATATATATATATATATATATATATATATATATATATATATATATATATTCAAATTATGACAAATCCATATCGAGCCATCAAATATTTGCTAAAAATCATTTGAAATAGGTTTTGAGCTTCAGTTTTGAATGTTCTTTATCAGAAAACAAACTGACAAACGTGCATATCAACATAATTATTATCATCCTGTTTAAAAGATTAACGCTTAGATTAAGCCAATGTTAAGTCATGATAACAGTGAATATGAGATGATACAAACTAACCAAAGGATGGCAATGATTGTGCTGATAATGTCCCATTTTGTCAAAAATGTCCATAACCAAACAAAGATAAACATATGATAAACACCTACCTACGTGAATAAAGTAATGCGAATAATAATAATAATAATAATGATAAAAAAAATAATAATGATAATAATAATAATGATAATAGAACAAGTTTCAGAAATGAGCCGAACATTTCTATAGAAAAATCTACACGTTTCAATAAACGTATAAAAGCATCAGAAAATATATAGGCAACCAAAACATTTGCTACGAAGGATATTCACTGAGTGAAGGAAATACAAAAAAAAAAAAAAAAAGAAAAAAAAAAGCAGAAGCTCTCTTTGAACGATCTATTCTCGATTTATTCGTGAACCATTAGTAATCCGCTATTGCTCAAAGACTCAATCGAATCTCGGGATGAATAGTCACAATTTTGGTTGGCAGTACAATCTAAACTTATTGAGGAAAAAATGTAATAAAATGTTGCTTCATTGTATATCTTTCTTGAATTTTGCAATGATTCAAAATCTTTTCTCGAGCTTGTATTTATATATTTCTTTTTTTTCAAATAAATTCACGTTCGTCTTTTATAAATTAAGTATAGATAGTACAACTTTGCTTTTAACGCAAAAAAACTTTTTATTCGTAACTTTGTATTTATCAGTATGCAAGACACAAATGACGCATGATGTATCAAACATTCGAATCAGCACACATAGATAGATAGATAGATAGATAGAAAGAAAGATAGATAGATAGATTGATAGACAGGTCTGGTTAGTCAGTGAATACAAAAAGTCACGTGACCAACATTTTTTGGCTGAGTTGTCATGATCAATTAAAAAAAATTGGAAAAATGATGATCTGGAAAACCTATGTTGGCAGAGTTGGTGACAGTTTTGGTTGGCAGTTTCATATATATATATATATATATGTGTGTGTGTGTGTGTGTGTGTGTGTGTGTAGTTATATCCATGAATCAGTAGCCTCTTGGCCAAAAGAAGTGTTTATGTATTTTACTCCACAAATGTTCATCTTCAGACATGATATCCTGTCCGACCAAAACACTTGAAACAACACTTAAATATTAATCACAGAGTTTAAACTTCAAACTACAGTGAAAATTACAGATCAAAATCCAACTAAAAGCTGTGTCAGACTGCAGACATATTTATGCTTCTGCGTTGATAGCTAGCTTTCTAAATAGATGTATATGATCATACTTGGAATAAGACTCATGAAACGTATTAGCAGGGTTTATCGCTTTGTGAATTACATTCAGGAATTCAGCTTCCATAATTTGGATCGAACACTCAATAGTGGTGCTGGGATGAAACACGTCGCTACGTCAGATACACAGTTGATTTGAATGTTTATTCATTAAGCTTATCTTAGAGACAAAACGGTATTCTAGCAGGCTCCATTGATAAGGTTGCTAACCATTTCTCCATTGGAATCCGACCAAACATTATTGAGGAGACCTTTCTTTTGTATAGAAGCATTTTGAATATCCCAGAACCGGTTGCGTTGCCTTTACGAAACTTGTCAAAACAATCAGATAAAACTTTACTGCATATATTTGAACAAGAACACTCGTGTGAGGTTACTCAGTCATCAGTGAAAAGCCATAAAGTGATTTCGTGTATTGCATAACCGTTTCATTGAAAATGACCGAAAAATTGATACTTCATACCTGCATCTGATGTCGATTCCTATCGCAGGCGTTTTGGAAATCGGGAAGGATTATGTGATAAATGTCTGACGTACTATGGGAGCAACTTTTCCTTCACCCTTATGTTATGCTTTTTTCCATGAACACAAAATAGCTGGACACTTTCCAGACTAATTTTGTGTACGCATGTATGTTCACATACGCGTGCGTAGGTATGTTAATACATGTAAATGAATGAATTTCCTTTATTCAATGTGCTTGATACAGCTAAGTAATGAACAGTGTTCTGTTCTACTGTTAATATTGCTGATTCCTTTTCCGAATATCTTCATCAAACTAAAAGGAAAGAATTACCTTATATTAGTACTTTACAGCTAATAAGACGATACCTCACTAGATAACATATGTCCTATGTCATCTTGTTAAGTAATCGATCCGAATACTAAGTTTCATTGTTAAAATATCAACTTGTAAAGATAATTGACGGTATTAGTCGTTCTACAAACATATTTTGTCTGATAAGACAATAAACTATATGTAAAACATGACTTCTGATTCGATTTAAAGCCACATACATCACGCTGGGTGATTGTTGGAACGATTCGTGGATTATTGATAAAATAGTGAGTGAAATCCTAATGGAAATCTTTCAACGTTAGAGACAAATCTAGGCTTTATGTCTGCTAAAAGTTATTTGCGATAGAGAACTACGAAGGAAATCACCTTTGAGGCTATTTCTTACTGAGTGAGTTCATGTATATCACTACCGAAGTCTTTTGTCTGTTTGATTTCTCCAAGTGTATCACTATGGTAGTTTTTTGTCCAAATAAGTGACTTTAGTCTACATGCACCTGCACACGATAAGCAGAGAAGTAGTAAAAGTTTTCATTTAGTTTTTTTCTTAGACACAACTAAAACTAACCAAAAGTACATCTTTCCTAGCACTTGCCCGTGTCAACGATGATTTCTCTTGTCAGATTTTGATATGCAAATTTGATATTTGTAAAAAAAAAATGAAACATCGATTTGACGTTGTACCAAATGACAATAATTTCAAGCTGTATATCGAACCCCATAGTGAACATCATAAATGATCTCACATGGAAATTGTTCTACAATTTGATGAGCAATTCTGGTTCTTTGAAGAGCTTTTCAAAAATTTATGATTTGATTGGACAAAGATTGGAATATCTTACAGCTATTCAGAAAAGTAACTCTCTCAGATCACGAAATAATTCATGAATCTACCTCTTTTTAAATGCTTAGTGATATCTTTGTGGCTAATGCCGTTCATTGTGTTTGCAATTATTTCTTCATTTACACGAGTGCTACAAGGAGAGAATGTGAACTTTCGAACCAAATATCCTAATTTTCCATGATTATGATAAAATCTGAGCAGGATCAAAAAAATCAACAAGCACTTGATGACCTTAGAACATTCGAGTTTTGAAGATTTGAAGCATAGCTAAGATTGAGAATTCTGACAAGCTTCCAAAGTAAATATGTTCATGAAAACACTGAAAAAGAGCAAAATTCATTCTATTCGAAACACGCCCGATAACGACAAAGTTTTAGCAAAATGCTGGCAATATGGTGAAAGGCATTGAGTAAGAGTTGTTTTTTTCAATCATTTTATGTGCATTAAATGTCGTTTTAAGGATTACAAACACTCATTGTGGAACAGAAGAAAAGGAATCAATATCCATACCATTCGGATATTGTTATAAGGTAAAATCTAATTTAATCTTAATCACCAGAAGAGATGATTATACTTCACAGATATATTTTTTTTTAAATCTAACAAGTAAAGAACTTCAGTAAAACGTCAATCAAACTCCAGAATCGTTATTTCATCTTTATGACACTTGGAAAAATTATTTGATATGAAGTTATTGAAAGACAATCCTCGGCAGTTATAATTCAGGCATACAATTTAGGGTTTTAGTTGGATTCAATTGTACGGTTTTCTATCGGGGACAGATTACCAAAGCTGTAGCTAATACTATCAAAAACGTTGATTTAAATCTTCTAAATGCTTTGACAAGATGAAAACCTGCTCTGTCATATCATTCCATTTATTAAATTTCCAAATCAATCAGATCACTTTCCACAAAATAATCTCTTGTGACATGGCCTAAGTATACAAAAAAAAAAAGAAGAAATACGATTGACATTTAGTGATGTCTCAAAGGATATTAAGGCTGTGTAATTTGGCTAATGCTCTCATGAATCTACACTCGTCAGAAAAGACCATTGCCATTCGCTGTTACAGCGTGTGAATAGATCCCCTGAAAAAATTGGGTACAATTTCATTCGTAATACGGGCAACAGTAATGATCGCAAGGGAAAGTAGTAATGTATTATATCTGTGTGAAGATATCCCCATTAAATCAAATGATAAGGTATTGAAAGACTATTTGTCCACTACTATGGCCAAAAGAGAGGTTTGTAAAGTTGAATAGGAGTTTTATTGTTTGATAATTTTTTTTTCTTGGATGCTCCTTTTCACAAGTAGAATAGTGTAAACTAACAGAAAACGTGATTACTAACAATGAATGAAAGAAATCATCATTTTCGCCAAATAATTATGGATAAAGCGACAAAAGGTTTCTTCATTCTCTGCAGATGAAGTAAATGCTATAATCATTGTTGATAAAACTATCGAAAAACATAAGTTGTACCGAGAAGAAATTGAATAAATCGATTTTGAATTTGTATTAAAAAAAATAGTCTCTTTTGGTTATCTGGGTGCACTCATAAATATAAATTACATCAGATCTAGAGATGATGGGGTCCATCAATCTCATAAATCATGATAGTTTTGCACGTGCTGTTTTTAGCCAGTCAAGCTCTTGTTAAAGTGTTGAGAAAGTCATTGCTCGATTCAGTTTAAAACATATTTGGAAAAAATGAAGAGATTAATAACATTTCATTGAAACTGAACCTTGGATACAAAACTGCTTCATAAATTGGCAACGGGATTCTTTTTTCGAACTGACCATGAATATTAGCAGGTTTTTTTTGACGGAAAAAAATGAATTCGCGATAGACGGTCAAGTATGATAGTAATTCATTCACAAAATTTGCTAACTACATTTTCTATTTATCATATTTCATTCTGGACTGCCTGACTTCCCTGTAGCATCCAAAGAATGAAATTTCTGATGTGACACTATGTACCCTGCACATCTATGGACAAAGATATGGATGAAACAGTGGCACATTGCCACGATAATGATTTGGCAGCAAAGATACCTTCTCAATGAGTATAAATTCTATACATGCATGAATATTCACTCCCTAGATGAAGATGTGGAATCTTCTGTGGTAATTTATCATCTACATGCTTCAAATCTCTATTCTCGGAACTTCGGAGATGTATTCCGAAATCTCCATTTGCCAAAAAAAAAAGCAACTACATTTAAAACCTCATTTTTCTTCGACAGTTTTGTCCAAATTTTTCTGCCCAAACAAACTATGTTTACCGAGAAAGTATGTATCCGAGAAAATGTTTGCACGGCCTTGGCACGACTTGGTTACAGGGCAGAAGGAAAATTACAGCTATGCATTAACAAAGGAATAACACCACTAGGTCAGCTATTGCACTGCGTGACTATTGCATCACAGAAATGAATGATACATTAATCACATCTTGTGCAAGGCTGTTATTTTTGAGAGGGTTGGTGGAATATCGCATCACACGGATCTGACAGCGCCCTTTCTCAAAGCTCATCGAAACTAAACCAAATATTCGTTGATGGTGTGAATAACTTTAATCGCCATAGTCCATCTTCACTATCTCCGTGATATTCTTGCATTTCTTGCTCACTCCTCACTTTCTCTCACGGATCTGTTGAGATTATGACAACAACGTTCAAGAAATCTTTCTTTCTTTTGCACTAACTAGATCTGGTTTCCATCTAGATTTTGATGTCTCAGAGAATTATAGTTCTACCTATAGTTTTATCTATTCCCTCCAATACCTACTGATATTTGGGCATACCATCAGTACGCATCATAACATTCAACTGTCTTCACAATTACCCGTGGATCAATGATTTTACTCAGTAAAGCCTGTTTTTAAACATCTAATTTTGGACAATTTGCTGACTTTACTTGCTATTTCGAGCATGAATCAATACTTCCGTAGCATGTCATACAACTGTTACTTGAATTTTGATCTAAAAATTTAAATGCATTACGTTCGGTGATTATCATTCACCAGCTACAATACTCTTCTCAGGAATCAGAGCTTGCGTGCTGGATGGCATTCCTCGACTTTGAAAAAGAGATGACCGTTTTCAGAATGGTTGAACAAAAGCTAATCTCGTTCATTCGTATTGTTGTCTCCCAGAAACATTAAATATTCCATGAACAATCGGATAAGATATTTATGGAGTGGCTGTATATAACAATAATGCTAACTTAACTATCGATCGATTATGAATCAGAAAGTTCAGTTCGGTGCAACATATAGTGGTGCATTTCACTCTAGTATCAATTATTACGGCTGGATCTAAGACTTTTTACTGTATCAAAGATAACGACCTTTCCACTTTGGAGATTAGAAAAGCACCATTTTCCAATTACAAACCTTGCACACTACCAAGATTAAAGGGGAAAAAATGAAGATAAGAAAATCGAAATTCTTGGTCAGAAATAGTTATGGATAGATAGATACATAATGTGAAAATAGGACTTAATAATATAGGCATGACATAACATGGTCATAAATAGATAGAATGGCTGTGAAGGTTTTCATGTGTACTTGCTCTGAAACATTTAGCAATACATTCACATATCGGATTCATTTGCTCTCCCTCCATTTCAATTAGATACAGTCGCCGAGTAATCCCTTTATACAGTACCATTAACTTAGGAGATTAAATTCCTTGCAGGATAGACTTTATGTAAGTTAATACTGCAGTGGCAAGTGAGCTTTCCTGAGTAATAATGCCACTTAGCCAGTCATAGAATCAATCAGCTTACCAACCCCCCTAGAATGGAGAATTACAATACAAATTCAAAAACTGAACTACCTTTCCAGGGGAAACTCTGAATCACTGCCAACCATGTGTGCTCCTTTCCACCTCTTGAAATTAAGCAATGATATCAGTAGAATAAAGCCACATATAATGAAATGCTACAAGTATGTTTTGAATCATAAAAAGGTCTGGTTAGTCACTCAATAAAAACTGGCGGTTGGCAAATGTCTCCAAGTTACGATTCGTGTTAGGACTGATCAATCAAAAATTACGAAAAGGGTTTTCAATGAAAAAAGTACTCTTTTCGTATTTCGTTGGGCAGTGATCAATAAAAAAGGCTGAACTTGAAAAGAAAACCATATGTGGATACGGCCAGACCTAAAGTATTGGAACAGATGGGGGACTAAAACTCACACAGCAAATTTAGCCCCCTACCCAAACAACCTATTCAACCTATTCAGGGATACCTGTACTCATTGGGGTTAGTTTGTCTACAAATTCTCTACTAATAACAACCATTGCGGGGAGAAATCCAGATACACATGAATGTCAGAACACAGTATTTTAACCAGTTTGTTATTAGTAGCAGTAATTTGAAAACTTTGAAATTGCACCACATAGTGCAGATAAATATGTCCCTGTGTGCATATCTAGGATTACATGGAAGATAACTCTGTGAGGATGCATCAGTGTAATTTGTTACATAAGAATGTGTATCGCTGGAACTTACCAACATTCAATTTTTGTTTGGCATAGTTATTGTCTGCTCTTACGTTCATCTTCTATACTTATATCTGTGAAAGTTTGTAAATATGTTTGTCTTATCTTCCTAAACAGTGCATTATGGTCTGGGTTAATGAGTTCAGCGCACACTCAAAGTGCATGATTAGTCTTTGCAAAGTGAGAATCCAGCCAATTTGTGACCAGTGAACTGGCCATGTTGAAAGATTGGTGGACAAACGATAGACATAGCAACTCACGACATGGATCCCCCTAGATGGAAGAACAGGGTAGACGAATTCAGAAAGTACTGACTCTGCGACGCCCATGTTAAAGGAATGTAGCGAATCCTTGAAAAGGTCTATGTCCAACGACGGATGCTGAAAGACTGATGATGATGATGATGATGATGATGATGATGATGATGATGATGATGATGATGATGATGATGATGATGATGATGGGATTTTGAAAGGGGATTCCATTTACTACACGTCTATAATGCTGTTGGGCCCCAAGTTCGTGTTCCCAGAGGAAAAGGTCCGTTGCTTTGTGGTAAGTAAGAGGCAGAACCAATGATTTGTTCGTTCGAGACAAAGGCGAAAGAATGCATAGCATTGCCATTTATTTGTTCTTTTTCTCGAACATTACACGGCTTAGAGTTCACAGCGTATAACAGAAATGCAACACAGTGAATTCAAGGTACAAGGGGAACCCAACGGAGTGAGAGCATTTGCAGCGAATTTAGCTTCTTTGGGTAAAACGTACAGACTGCTGTTATCAAAGCTGGGTCTACCATTTGACCATAGATAGCAAACTTTTTTTTTATTGGCAAACACCTTTTCTAGAGAGAAAATGCTATCAGTCTTAATTAATCCCTAAAATAAACACTTTGGTCTTATTGACGGACAATACTTGAGGTAAATCATTCCACTCAAAAAATAAAAAAAATTGCCGTCAGTTAAAAGGTTCATCATTTTACAAGGTGTCTTTAGTATTTAGCCTAATTATAAAAAGCTTTGCTTTTGCTATGCCAAGTACACACACGCACATTTCAACACGACATTATGTCACTTCAAGACACTTATTCTGTTCGCATTTATTCTTTGAAAATTGTTTTCCGTGATTTTCGCTTTTAAGGATTATATCGAGATGGAGGAACTTTTGTTTCTCCATTATAGGGCCAAAACGGAGGGTTTTTTCCCCTTCCAGAGGTCAAAATCAGGGGATGCTTTTTACTCAAGGCGTCAAAAGAAAGGGGAATCATTTTATATACAAATATATAAGAAGTATTTTATAAAGACAATCATAATATAACCATGAACACATATATGCATCCATGCTTATTGTACTTGAGAAATACACACTCACACAATATCCTTTCCGATATTTGGAATAAAAAAGTAAATGTCTTTAACTGAGAACGTATTTGATTAATATTTGAAAGTTTAAAAAAACTTTGAGTATATCTTGATTTTTCTAAATTTCGAAATTCTATATGTCGATTTTTGTCCAAAATGTAACAATATCTATTTCCAATGTTTCCACTAAGTCTAATTTTCTGAAAAGAATAGTTGTAGTTTAATATTTGGAAAAAGTAGATAACGATAATTCCCAGAAGATTTGTTTCTGCTTTCAATCCATAACACCTTCGTTTTCTCAAAAAATTTACCAGTTTTCTGAAAAAATGATTTTTCAAACTTACGAAATATCAGTTCTTTCCGGTCACTTTCTTTTTTTATTAAATATATATTGTGCAATCCTTTGTTTTGTAAATGCAGAAGTTTCAACAGCTGCAAAAATCGACTACGGGTGCACAATAGGACTAAAAAACATTCGGTAACTCTGGGTTATATTCAAAGCAATATGATTCATGTATGCACTTCCGTCTTTTAGCAAGCCAATCGATCAAACATTTCCGTTTTTCTACAACGAGTTGACGTAAAGTAAACTGAGTAAATTTGTTTGCATCTAATAATGATCGTTTACACCGAGTCATTCATTGATTTAAACGATACGAAATATTACTTACAATTCAATGATTTCCCTTGAATTCTGCAATATCTTTGAAAATTTCATCAAGATTCCCAATGACATTCTTGCTTCAGTTTCTACATGGGAAAGTCCATTTCAAATTCAAATAATTATTACTTTTTTACAAAGTCTGACTATTCAAATACGGAAGACACTATTGAATCAAATAGCTCGGGGTAAAATCTAATGATTTGGTTGTCAATTTGTACGTGATCAGTTATAAGGTACTAAACTGATGTATAGAAAAAAAGACATTGTATATCTGAAAATTTCAAACAAATGATATTTTTCTTAGATTGGAAAGCTATATATGTTACGCTGAAGGCAAAATCGCCTAATTGGGAAAGTTTTCAATTATTTTGCCTGTAATAAATAAAATTCCTCGTTTTAATTTGATAGATTTTTTAAAATCAAAACAAAGATATTTTTTTTTTACAATCAAAAGTTAATGTTATTAAAGTGAAATCAAATCCTTTTGTACAAAAATAAGAAGTTTCAACATTTTTTTTATACAAAATAGATAGATATGTAGTTTCAATTTCATTTTATTTAATCAAAGCCAGTATAAAACCAACTATTTTCTGCGATGGGAAGCTTATGTAATCAAAGTTAGAAAAGAAAGAAAAAAGAGTAATTTTGCAAGTCAGACTAGTTCACCAGTTAGGCTTAACATACATATCAAATGAATTTTACATATTTATAACTAAACAAAATCGACGATGCCTAATAAACGAACCAAAAAAAGAGGAAGATATCGCTAATTATGTAAGTTCGCCAGTTAGTCAAAATATATATATATCAAATGAATTTTAGATAATATATAACTATTTAGAAGAAAATTGACCACGCATAATAATCGAACAAGAAATATTTTCTGCAGTTATGTTTTCGGTGGAATTGATCATCCTTTAGAAACACTCCTGTAGTGAGGCCACCACTCCTCCTAGCGTCAACCAGTAGAAATTCGATGGCATTACATTGATAACCTCCTCAGAAATAATGGTGTGTATCCCATTCCGAATGTCCACAAGGATGCTGAATTGGACCAATCGATAAACGAACATCGAGTGTAAGCAGGAGCTTGTTAACAAAACCGGAATACCTTGCTGTTGACGAGTAGCAGTATCGTCTTGAAGACGAAAAAGTGTCGTTTTCTTTTTCTTATCATCATGTAAGTAAAAAATATTTTTTCACAAATTCAATTGTATGCACCCTATCCTTGAGAGATTCTACTCAGTGTTCTATGTAGATTATTGTATATGAATTCCTGTCAAGTGGGATGAACATTTTCTTTCGCTTTTTTTTCATACATTTATCTTGCGTTTGCTTGTTTGTTTGTTTTTTTTCGGACCACTCATCCATACGCAAACACTCACCCTATTGGTTTTTGAAATTATTCTTTCTTGGCATTCTTTTTTACTCTGTTACGTTATACTAAAACGACTGTAAGCATAGATCGTGTTCAGCAGGATACTCAAGTCCAATTCGAACGGTAGGTTCTAAAGACCAGATTTGAACGCTTATAATGAAAATTAGTGTTTTGTAATAAGTTCTTAATAATTATTATGCAGTTAATGAAAGCAGCTTTCCGAGAAGTACGTCTCTCCTCAAAAACTCCGGATGAATACTTGATCTTAGATGCCTTTCTTTAAGGAAACCATGATGCAACAAGATTTTGGGAACTAGGTATAAAGTGAAACTTGCTTTCAGGAATTAGGTATACGACAATGTCTCAATTATCAAACATGCTGCCTTCAAAACATCTGGAAATTAAGTAGTTGGCGTACGCTGTATTTTCAAGCACCTTCATGTTCTTGAAAGGAGAGCAACTGTAACTCGAAACATTTGAATTTATCTCATGCTTATCTTATCGTTTTATCTAAAATGTTGCCTATTTTTATCTGTTTCATCTCAATGAATTCTCATGCACAAAATATTTGGCAGGTTTCTTTTAAAGATTATATTAATGCCTATATCGTTTTTGTGCATGAATCACTTACTTTTTCCGACTGTTCAAAACTGAAGGTTAAAATGGGAAGTTGAATCGAATAAATAAACAAAAACTATTCAAATAACCTCACCTATATTTTCCGTTGATATTGTATTTAGAAAAAGGTATTCCCTAGGAATTCTTTTTTTTTAAATTTTGGCAGCTTTTGTTATATAAGAGGAAATGGTGTGTGATCTTGATCATGGAGGATTTTCTCAGTTCAGGCAGAACCTATTTTTACCCACTCCTTCCCATCCTTTTGTTGAGATTCCATAATACGGTCACCATGGAAGTTCTTAAGTCTCAAGTCTGTTTTTTGGGTTTTTTTTATATTTCTTTTTGCCCATTTTATCAGTAATACGATTCATAATTAATTCAGCATTAAGAATATTTTTGATTTCTCTTGGTTCTCATGATTGGTATCCACATCTACACGTAGACTTATTGTAACGACGCAAAACAGTCCATACTGTGACAGAGTTCACTCTGAATAATTTGTATATAGTACCAGCTGCTTGAGTAGCATTATTCCTAATGTGAAATTGTACTTGAAAATTGTTCTTTGATAGACAGCATTTCTGTTAAAGATACCAAAATCCTATTATAACAGATTATATTTTTATCTATACAGATTATACCAAAAATGCCATGACATTAGCAAATTCAATATTAAACATGGTAAGAGATATATAAGGACAAGTTGTTACATTGGATTATTCGATAGAATGAGTTGACTAGCTGGGGTAATTTTGGTTTCCCAAGCGAGAGCATTGGTCGACGTTCAAGTCATATAATATTATCTCGAATGGGGATTTTCTAGTCAGGTCTGCCCATTAAACTCAGATGATTGATTCGGAAGATTGCTCCAATCACCAAGTACGTACATTTTCATGTAAAATAAACCTTTATCGATATCCGTCAGGACAGACATGAACAAACATTGATTTTTAAGCAAAACTGAAGATGGATCCATAAGTTTTGTCTGAAAAGTACTCTAATGGAAAAACTAATTTTAGTGCTTATTAACATTCTCCTATTGAATGATATGACTCTACATTTCTCTGAATTTTTAAGATAAGGTATAATTATTACTTCTATTAATATTCGGACCATCCTCATCTTGGTTGTTTTTCATACAACGTTTTGGCTGCTGTTCTCTACGGCCTTCATCAGGTATCATCTGCTAGGTGTGGGGAAGTAACGAACCGAATCCTTTATTTAACCGACAGGGGTATATGACCATACTCCCCTCTTAGCATCAGTAGTATTATTATTGTCTGCATGGACACATAGCGTAGTGGTTACTGAACCAGACAAAATTACTGCATGTAATCTGATGGTTCTACTTTTAATCTCAGTGTGAGACAAAAATAATTCTACTAATGCTAAGAACGGAGTGCGATCAATATACCCCCGTCAGTTAAATAAAGGGTTCGGTTCGTTACTTCCCCACACCTAGCAGATGATACTTGATGAAGGCCGTAGAGTACAACGGCCGAAACGTTGTATGAAAAACAACCAAGATGAGGATGGTCCGAATATTGATAGAAATAATGACTCCACATTCTTGAAAAAGTAAATTTTGACAAAACAGCAGGAAAATCTTCTACCTATGAATCAATGAGAATGTTGACACAAGATAGAACTGGGTTATATTCTTGCTAAGGGTATATTAAGGAACATTTTCCTTAAAGTGCTATATCTGTTAACTTTATAAATATTTGTATCCAGTTATATGCAAGTATATTCCATTTTTATGGATTCAGGACTAATACGCACATCCATTTATACATATTTGCTCAAACACGTACATATGCATATGCTACATACACATACACGTACATATATTTGAACTGCATTGATGAAGGTATATCTGTGAATTTCTCAAGCTCACTCAAAGAGGACATGACTGGGAACATGAGAATGTCAATATATTCAAAATGCCACAAAATGGTCGTATTGGCATGTCACTGAAGGAGCTTCAGACATAATCGTCGCCCAAAGTAATCATTTTCCGTGTGTTTGGCACTGAAGAAGTAAAGCCAATTGTTTACGCCAACAGGTTAGGACAACTTCCCAGGCGGTGTGAAATGCGAAGCAAAAGGATAGTTGAAATTGGCAAACGCCAATACACTTATTGGGATTCAAATGTATGTGAGAAAACTCTGTAGGAAAAAGGGGAAATAGGACTCAGGCAGAAGACCTAAGCTTTTACGAATTGTGAGAATTATCATGCAACAGTGAGCAAGTTTTATTGCCCCTTTTATACAAAGCCATACAAGCAGAATTAAGTAAGATAAAAATCCATTTTGCAAATTGGTTGGAACATGATCAACTGCCTTTTAGGGTATCGGCTTATATAGGTACTAGGTCATGTATGTACCATTTTCTATTATATATTCGGCCATTTCTGCGTGTATGTGTATGTATAGTGGATTTGGCTGTGTGAAATAGAGTACAAATATGGAAATGTGCGTTTATATATACAGTGAGAGAGAAGGAGAGAGAGAGAGAGAGATTGATAAATAGATGGATAGACAGATAGATTTACATAAATAGAAAATAGCCATATAACATACTGGAATACGAGCACACAAATGACGATAGATAAACAAATGTATTTATTTTTGAATATTCAGTTTTTCCAAACAAACACGTAAGCAAAACTAGTGACACAAACCTACATTTGCCAACACACATACATGCACATTCACTCACATATATATATGGAGAGAGAAAATGATAGAGAGACATATATATATATATATATATATATATATATATATATATAGAGAGAGAGAGAGAGAGAGAGAGAGTGAGACAGACGGACAGAAATAGAAAGAGAAAGGTCTTGTTAGTCACTCAATTGGAGACCGTTGCATGTCCAACTATTGCATATGTGCCATTAGAGAAAGCAAGCTAGTCAGCCAAACCAACTAAAAAATGAAGGAACCTTAATTGGCAATGCTGATATATATATATATATATATATATATATATATATATATATATATATATAAAACTGTTATGTTATATGGAAACAATCATTTGAAATGATCAGCTGTTGTTAAACAATTAATGTACGATTTATTCTGAATAGGTAGAGAGTTGGAGAAAATAGGGCTGCAGCAAGAATCGAACCTACATTCGGTAGGGCAGCTGCTTCAACGTAGCAACGTTCTTACCATTGGTAATGCACAGGCCTAAATAACTGCTTTGAACCGTAATCGTCATCTCGTTTTCATTTTGGTCTAATCATTTCTTTTAACACGACAGTTATGTATTGAGAAATGGATATATATGATCTGACAGAATGATTATGAATTGCGTTGTATTATATCGAAGCATTTATTTGACGATCTGCATTTACGACGGGAATCATTTCGAATAAATGTTTCCATATAATCTGACAGAATGATTATAAATTCTTTTATATTATATGGAAACATTTATTAATATTTATACATAGACACACACGCACACACACACAAATATATATGTGCATCTAATTCAACTATGAAAGCATGTTAACAAACGTACGTATATATATTAATCGATTCTCCTGAATCATATTTCTACATGGGTTTCTAAAGGTAATGATAAATTTTGCATTACAGACGATACAAAATCTACGTGTTTAACTCAAAACAAATGCATGGCTGATTTACTTATGTTCAAAGATGCGCAAATGTCTCGTGCAAGCTGAAATTTTCATGGGGTCTAATTAATCTCGTTAAGTTCTAGTTTATTGCAAGTTGGAAAGAACATCTGATATAATTACATGAATTTCATTATGTCTCTAACTAAATTTTTTTCTTTGTGCTGTCTCATGATCTTCAAATATGATGGCGAGCCTGATTCTGTCATGTGCACGTTACATGGTTCCGAGGTTGAGGGTCAATCTTCCAGTTAGGCCCTATGTTTTAGCTCAATAAGTAGGGCTGATTGGTTGTATACACTTCTTTTGAAGAACAGATGGAATTTTATGATTCTTGAATGTTGAAATCGCTCTACATGAAGTTTCCCAACCAAGTGGGATTCTTCTCTTGATTTTGAGATTTGTTTTTGTATTTCCAAGTATCTATTCTGCTAATATGTAAAGTATTTCTATTTATATGATAAACAGTGATATTTTTCTCTTGTGTTTTGGTAATTAATCCAAAATAATTATTAGAAGTAATTTTTGGTCTGCTGATAAAAATATGTCCTGCTTTACATGTTAGATAATTGACTACTCCACATGAACAGTTTCAATTGCATTTAATCAAGGACAATTAGGAAGAAACTCTGTACAAATGGAAATTGGTTTATACTTAGGGAGCATGGCTGAAGGTTTTGATGAATTTCAATAAAGGTTCAGTTGAAGGATGGATGAAAGAAGTGATTATATTTCTAGGGGGATCCTCATAAAATTACCCACCATATCCTTACTATACGTCAACACCACAAGTTCTAGGATAGCTAGAATGGCATGTCAACCCAATGTCTCCAAAAGCTCTCAATCGATCACAATTACATTTTTAGGAGGATGGACAATAGACAACAAAAAGATTCAAGAAATTTCCGAGTGGATCCATACTCGATATTACCCCCTATACCAACTGAATGTCCGCCGTCAAAAACAGTCTCTAGATATTCTTTGACTGTCAACATGTGCTCAGGGGATCTGGATAAAATTTTCTGAAAGGGTTGACAGTAGTTTTCAAGAGAGGTCACGGAATTTTAAAGCGGATCCACGAGCAACTATCCCTCCTTCACCCTTGCTGACCGTCGGCAAACGCAAAATATCTTAAAAATGGATTTCAATTAAATTTGTGAAGATAAGGCGAATAGCTACGAAAGAAACAATTGATTTTTTTTCTTTCCCATAAGGCGTGTTATGGAAGTCAGAGGTAGTAATTAATCAAGTGGGTGGCTAGGAAGATTGTCTATTTAGTTGGTTCAGTTCTCGACCAGGCCTAGAATCAGCAAAACGTTGAAATAATCATTTGACACTGCAAACCAGCTGCTCTTGTCATTTCACCCTTTAAATACACACAAACGAACACACACACACACACACACATATATATATATATATATATGTGTGTGTGTGTGTGTGTGTGTGTATGTATGTATGTATGTATAAGTATGTATACATATATATATATATATATATATATATATATATATATATGGATGATCAGTTAAATTATGA
Organism: Thysanoteuthis rhombus; assembly: GCA_963457665.1. Classification (NCBI taxonomy): domain Eukaryota; kingdom Metazoa; phylum Mollusca; class Cephalopoda; order Oegopsida; family Thysanoteuthidae; genus Thysanoteuthis; species Thysanoteuthis major. Next base: position 29,904,025 of record OY735199.1, on the reverse strand, counting down.
ACAAACTCAGGGTAAGTCATCAAATCATTGTCAGTATTACAGGTTCAAATTCAATTTTGAGTGACTGAATTTAGTATTGATCAAAGCAGCGGATAACAAGGTCTGTCTCTATTGTACGTTTCCATATAGTATATATATTTTCCCCTTACTTTCCATTAGTAGAATTATCGTGATTTTTGTTTCCTCAGTATATAGAGAGTAGCACGATTCACTGAAATTACAGTTAGAAGATTTGCTCAGAGTTCTCATTCATACAATGAATTTTTGATATTTTTTGTTCCATTACGAGTGATTATTTTTTTTAAAGAAAATTCTAACATTATAGGAAATTAGAAGGAAATTGAGTCTGTCATTTTTTGGTAGCAAGTCTCCGGGCAAACGAACTCTTAAACTTGTAAACATTTACGTCTGACAGCTTTACTACATTAATAACGTCGCAAATTTGCGTTATAAATTATACTTTCGATTTATGTTTCAGGAAATGCCTGGAATGTTTTCATGAAATGGTTTTTCTTCTTTGATAAGAGAAAGTAATCATATATTCGTGTTTTGAAACTCTGATAAGTATTCCGTATCTTTATTACATTCAGATACCTCCACTATTATGAAGAAAAGCTTTAACATGTTCTCTTGCGATGCAGAGGCTATTTCGAGTTAAAATCTTCAGGAGACGTGACATCAGCAACAGCCGTGGTTTTTCCTGCTTATCCAAAGTTGAGCTTGCTCCATTGAGAATATACTTACCGAAATATATTCCTCGCTTAATTCTTTCTTCATGAGAATTTTATGATATGTATATGTAAGTTGGATGTTCAGAAATATATTCTGAAAAATAAACATTTTCCTCTAATTAGACGAATAACAAATACACTTATTCTCAAATTATTTCTAACAATTTCTCCACTCGAACTTTAATATAGGCATTTCTGAAATTTCTACCATTTATTAAAAAAAAACTGTTAGTCTCACAGCTCTGACGAGAACTGGAGTCCATGGGTGAAACGTAAGAAAACTACTAAATTATCTAATAACAAATTGATACTAAATAACTTCAAGTCTTTTCCTTTTTTTCCAAATTATCAACATTTCCATAATATCCTGTTGTATCTTTATCTTTTCCCTCCACACAAACGCATATATATATATATATATATATATATATATATATATATATATATATATATATAATCTTAGTAATTTGCAAAACTAACAAAGACATGCTAAAATGTATATATGTTGTCGATACTACTCATTCACAATGCTTAATGTCTACAAAATGAATTAAGTTCGTAAATGGTAACATAATATGCAAAAATTATATATATATATATATATATATATATATATATATATATATATATATATATATATATATATATATATATATATATATATATATATATATATATATATATTCAGAGCCGGAGGAGAACAATCGAGTTAATCGGAGGGGATTGCAGAGCATTTGTTGGACTATCACTCTACAAGGCTCTTCCAGAAATCGGCACAGTGGTACAGCCAAGTCGGATGGGGGCATTAGAAAACATCATAGATGCAGCCGAGAGATCATCACTGATTGATTTGACTGAAACGATTTCATCCCTATAAATGGATATTTGAGAATAGATTTTTTCAAGATGTCGTCTCAAAACTAAAAAAGGTCAACTTGATCTTGAACAAAGGATTGAAATCTCGTCCACCACTTGAGGGTAAAGACACGTGTTATTTAGGTATTTATTTTCCAGTTGACATATTCTATTCAACAGCAATTTTATATATTCTCCCCGAACTTTAAAAGTATGCAACTGGGATTTTAGACGTATTAAAAGCACTTTCGATCGAATTAGTCACCAGAACTTTTGCTTATTCATCGATTTTGCAAAACATTTCCCAATTTGATTTATATTTTCCAACTCTTCAAAAGCTCTGGATAAATGAACGAATTTGAAGATAACCCAAAAGAAAAAACAAACCCTAGCACAATCGGAATCTATTTTTGAGGAGGATTTGATTACTTGGCATCAACAAGTGCAAACTCCGGTGATGTAGACGGATTCTTTCGCCCAACCCCCAACGGTGTAAGGCTGGAAAGTGGACAAAACAAACAGCCTCGTTGAATGATTAATGTGATACTGCAGAGGTTCACACAGCAATATCTTTGTCAGCCGTATCTTCGGTATGTAAATTAGCCTAATAAATACTGTGACTGGCTCAGTCACTAAAACACTGCATCCGTCATTTGACAGCCGTTGTTACTTTTGGATCTAATTCTATGATTGAAACTGTGTTATGAGATATATATCGCAGAGTACTGACGGAGGAACGACAGAGGAGGTGATGCAGGTACCTATAATGTATATCTGCCTTGAAACTTTTATGGAAAAAAAAGTTCCTTGACCGACGAAAACATGTAACCTGAATCTCCCTTTTAGACTTTCCCTAAAAAGTGGGATGGACAATAAGAACATAGAGGAAAAACAGATAAACATAGTCCCCTCATCATTGGAAAAATACTCCCTTCCCAACAGACGCAGAGAATGACTCGGCAAGAAAATACAGGAAACCGAATCACAGCCCACTCCTTAGAGAAGATAAGAAAAGCTCTAAGATTATCAAACGAGCAGGGAGGTGGATCAACAAGTTGGGGGCTCTCCAAATATGTGAACCCCCACCTAACAAGCACTGTCACGGAGTTAATCAACGCTGCCAAGACTAAGCTCACCTCGACAAAGAAGTAAAGAGGATAGATTATTGGTAAATTTGCTCGAATAAAAAAAAAACATGGAAGTTAAATATGGAATCAATTTTCTTGATCAACATCAA
>OY735199.1:29786202-29896202 GCA_963457665.1 Thysanoteuthis rhombus | reverse complement strand
ACATAATGAACGAGGGGGCTGAAGTTCTTGATAATTTTAAGCAGTGAACGGGCTCAATAAAGACCTTCAAAAATTGACACCAATAAAAAAAAAAGTGGACAGAGAAGCCTTAATCATGAAACCAAAAATAAAGTCAACTGCATGCTTTTTGACGAGAGTGACACCGTAAAAAAATATTCAGGTTATAAATCAAGTCAACCGATTACAGAATGATAAGATGCAACATTCAAATCAACGCTGAGATAAAATATAGGGAAATCTTTTGCACCGAAGTGCAACCATATATAAAAAGAGCTCACACAATCATCCAAACTGGAAGTGGAACATTGATATGAACTCCTCACCGAATCAGGAAAGAATATCAACGAGCTCATTAACAATGTAACAGCCTCTTCAATTGAGGACGCCAATATGTGCAAGCCAACGTAAAGTAAACTTTTGCAAGAAACCAAAAACATAAGAATAAAAAAATGCAGAAACGTTAAGCCACGAATAACAACGATAGAAAAGATTGAAGCAACAGAATTAAACAAAATCATCCAAAAGAAACGAAGAAAAAGATTTTTTTTTAAAGAAAGATGCACGACAGCAATCATCGAAAGCATTCTCGAAAAGGTTGAGGTTTCAAAATAGAGAAAAGTGTCAGCACAGATAGAAAGCAAATAACTCGTGTGTTCGAAGCAAATAGAGAACTATAAGAGATAGGGACAGAATTGTCGAAGGAATTCTACAAAAATATGGGAGCACGAATGTTTGGCAAGTTGGATCGTATTTATTTCAGGTGAATGTTTTGACAGACTGGCTTCTCTCGTTGTCAAACGACATGTGGCAAAAATGATGAAATTTGCAAAAAAAAACAAAACAAGTTCTGAAAAGGAGCTGGGACATGATGTTCAAATCTTTTGTTTTGGAGAAGTGAAAATAAGGAGCGTTCTGTGTATGTTCGTGTAGTTGAGTCAATTGACTGTGTTATTGAGAAAGGTGGTATTCGTGTATGCAGCTATTGTATGTGTGTGATGTTGTTGCTGTGTTATTTGTACTTCAAATGGTTCTTATCACGATCGTGGGATTTCCCAGATAGTTCGTAGATTGAGTTGGAATTGATGACAACAATCTTTGCAAGAGAAAGTAAAAGCAACAGCTGCATAAAAAGAACTTGATTAGATTACAAAAATCATGAATTATCCTTGAATTGTAAGTCAAATAATAATTCATTTTCCGTTCGGATTCGATTATAGACACCAATATCCCTCTGGGTTAAACTGGAACAATTAAGCGAGAACAATCAGTCAAGATTATTATTAAACAGATGACGCAGCAGTATCTGAGAAATGCTTCGAATATCTCGACACATTGAGTCCGGGTAGATTCGTTATCGTAAAATCTGAAATATTCCACGTGTAATGGGGAGATCCCCTATCTTAAATCTGATGTTCCTGAACGTTTCTTATCACTGCTCGAATCATTGGCTAGATCCCTCAATAGTTTCAATGGCTTCCTTATAGAGTGCTATTGAATAAGAGGATTAATCTAAATGGTCATGTTATCTAGGATACTGCTAATCAAACTTTCAAGACAATTGCAATGAACAGCCAGCGATAAGGTATTAACTATTTTTTGTATCAATCGGCGGTGAATCCTAGTCGACCAAGAGACTTTAAAGTAACTGCATTAAATAACTCGGTTGATTTGATATTTTCATTATATATACATATCAGAGAGAGAAAGAGAGAGAGGGAGAGAGATTTCGTTGCACTTACTCTGAAAACTTCATTGTGCAGGTTGGATGGATATTTTGAACATTGGTCTCGCCAAATAGAGTTTAGCACCCATGAAATATCTCTCAAAAATCTTCGTTCACAATGCAAAGCCATATAAATATTTATATATATATATATATATATATATATATGTGTGTGTGTGTGTGTGTGTGTGTGTGTGTGTGTGTATGTGTATGTGTGTGTGTGTGTGCGTGTGTGTGTTCATGAGCCTCTCTCTCTCTCTTTCTCTCTCCCTCACTCTCTCTATCTCTATCTCTCTCCATGTGCATATGTATATATATATATATATATATATATATATATATATATATATATATATATATATATATATATAATGTTGAATCTCAAAAAGTTTTATAATGTGGTTACCGATTGTCACTGCTGCTGCCCAAGTTGTAACCTGCTGCTTATTCAAACTTTCTTTTCTGTTGGTTATCGTGGCATACTTGTAGGATGGCATTTTGTCAGCATATTTGTTCGGGGAACAGCGTAAAGAGAAGTTAAATCATGCATTACCTTTGTAAACAAAGCCATCCTCATCCGTAACACAAACTCAATCAGCCTATTCCTTTTTCCCATGATGATAACTGGTACACATCTCAACATCCATCAATTGATCTATCTATCATCCCCTAGATATAACGAGGTTACAAGTATGTGGTGCAATCAAGGATCGAACCTTGTAATTGTTTGAAAGATTAGCTTTTCAACCACTATCCTACGGTAAAGTGTCGACATACGCTTAAAACTCCATGCGTTATTACCTCCGGCTTACAGTTTAACGTACATGTGTTACCTTGGGATATTAATCTGATGCAATCAAGCTGGTAATTGATAGATGATTGTAGAAATCACGACATTTTTTTCACCTCAATTGCTCGCATCATCGCTTATTCTAAATCCAACCTTTGGAGAGTAGAAATTCCGTCGTTTTCACTATTTGACATGGCGTTATGAGATGTCAACCACATTGACAGCCATATGAAACAGCAAATTAGCCAACAACTTAACGCTAAGTTATTCTGACAGCTACTGAGTACATCAAGTGCTTTGCACCAACCGTCATCGCTCTAAGAAAGCACGAAGCTTGTCTCTGTCCAGCAAAACACCCCCATCATCCTGACCTGAGTACTTTATCCTACACCACACAACACAAAGTGCATTTCTTGGCGCCACGGTCATATCGTGCATATACAACTCCAATGACCCCCCCCCTCAAGATTTTGTTCTGTGATCAGGTTGAGTGCTGCACGTTCGACCACTCCATCATATCAAAATTTTAACTTATTGAAGGATTTTTTCTCCAAAATGGATTACTTTTTTCTCTATATGCTGATCAATACAGGAATTTTACAACTGACGAAGATTTCTAAAGCTGTTTGGTTTAGTTCGACCTTCTATGCGTTTAGAGCGCTCATCTGATACGAGTCAAGATCTCCTGGAATTATTATTAGTGGTATTAGTCAGACAAACTGTACAGTTTTCCCAGATAGCAAAGATTATTTTAATGCTTCAAACGTTGCTATTCATATCGATGTACTAATTTTTTCAAAGCTTATCGAGCGTGCCCAATTAGGGTCTGAATTATTACGCTAATGCTGATTTCATGATCATCTTGTTGAGCCCTGTTTTTCTTTTGTTCTTTTTTTTATTGATTGGTTGCTCTAAGTAATTTAGTTACCAAAGTATAGCACAACTAGGCAACATGTATGGGGCTTGTACAGTAGTAATGATCTGCTCGATAAAAGTGTTTACGATTGCTAAACGCCGAGAAGTGTTGGTGATTATCCATGAGATAAACGGATATCATGAACCTCAATCTTTATAATACATCTTTAAAATATGAAGCATCTATTATTCAAGCGGAAATCTATTGTATCGGATCTAAAACGTCACTATAGCCAGAAATCTACGTGGTACATCAGGATCTGAAATAACAAATTTTCTCATTTTTATATTTGCAAACCACTGTGTTTTCTCACTTGATAGATTAAACGGTAGTGTGAGATTTTTTAAATCAAGTTCTATGCTATCTTTTGTCAGTTTTTTCTCCCCGAATATCCATTAATAAAGGAAATATGAAATCAAAAAAAAAAATCAGATGAATAACGTGCTGGTAACGTTATCTCGAAGATTTCGCGAGAGCTTTCTGCAAAAACTCTATTTTTGTGAATAATCAAACGTTCCTATCTGCATTTGATTTTTCGTGGTGAACAGAGGACCTACTTTTATCGACTGACTCTTTTGGGGATAATGACAACGGTGTGAGTAAAAAGAGGATTTTCACATTTTTGCACTCAGATGAATAATCTTTTTTAGAAGTTCGGATAGATATGAAAATCTATAAGATACACATATTTTTCTGTTTCTCTTATCATTTACGTAACCCGAATTCAACGGTATACTTCTTCGAAAGGACAAAAGGTTCATGAAATGCCAAAGGATATCAGAAGAAACGTTGCATTTATTCAAAAATGCGATATATGTTCATTCACACCGCTGGGCAACCGATGCATTCAGTAGGCTTTGATATGCAGTATTTTCTAGATTCGTTGCCAGCCTTTTCAACATCAATGTTTAGCCAATAGCATTGATCGAATCACCAGGACGGTAGCTTGGAAACGACGTGTCGCTGTGAACGTTCTTTGGTAGTTAATGCTCAAAATTCAACCAAAAAGTGATTACATTAACACGGATTACATAACTAAACGAACACAACCATTAAAAAAAACATAAAACAACTAGAAAAAATGAGTCTCCACAATACATTTACTTTATAATATTCCATTCACTTTTCTCCCCTAAAACGGGAAAAATGTCCCTTTCTCATTTGACCCCGCGGCAATGAAAAGTGTCATCAGAATATGAGGCTAAGTACGGAATAAATTTGAAAAAAGGTATGATGAAAAAATGAGTCCAGGTTAAAAAAAATATATATATATTTTACAAAAAACAACGATAAAAATGTTCTCTTATGACCACAACCCTACCATTACGACGTCATGGAAATAGGTTAGAATCATAAATATTGTAAATCTTTTCCTGCCTCCCTCCCTCTCTCTCTCTCTCTCTCTCGGTCTCTCTCTCTCTCTCTCTCTCTCTCTCTGTCTCTCTCTCCATCTCTTTCTCTCTCTGATACTGATCGCGTGTTTTAACCGTAGAAATAAACTACATTTCAAAATCACTATTGTAATTTGATTGAATGACCTAAAATTGCAGGAGTTTTTACGTTTAAATTATCCAGGTAATAACACAAATACTGATATTGAGAACTTCGGCTTTTATAAAATCGATGGAAACAACTAAATTTTTATATACTGCTTAGAATAAAAGAAAATTGTTGGAAGTGCAGGAGTAAAAAAAATCGCATACGTTCTCCCTTATTGGGAGCGATTCAAAAGAAGCTACTTCTCAAATATCCACAGACATCTTGAAATGTTCTGAATTTAGTGTGTATTATTTGTCCATTAAGTCTATTTAACTCACTATAATTTTATAGATCCTAATTCTATTGTGATTAAACGAAAAGTATACTTCCGAATGAATTATTCTGTCGTGATTTTTTTTCTTTTTATAGCCTTCAATTTATCAGACCCAGTTCTTTGAAAACCATTTATAGAGAATAAAAATCGATATTTAGATAATGCTGAGCAGAAAAGGCTCGATGCACCACAGACAGTCTTGGTAAACATTTAAAAAGATTATTGCACGATTGCTTTTACCTGTTCTTGAAATTTCATCCTTCTATTCATCTTTCAAGTATGATTCGGAGTAAGTATGCTTTCATTTTATCTTAAACGTATATTTCATATATGTTAAATCCTGTTAAATAAGAAAGCAAACGTTATAATTGGGATAGAAGTGGATATTATAATATATCTAATAATTTAATACGGCCACAGGAAATCATGGAGATATATCGCAAGACTATATCACTCAGTCGAATTTTTAAAAAAGTAATCTGGTCACATGGATTAAGTATATGTCAGTATTACGTGGTTGTAAATATAAAATGTATGAAAACTGACAAGCTAGTCAGAATGGGCAGTAAACTAACTCAGACCGAGTAAGAGTCAAAGACAGTGGGAGTAAAAATAGATACCGTGCTTGACTGCGATTAGGGTGGGTCTGAAGGAACGGGCTCCAATACGACTGAAGATAAAACTTCATCCCTTATTTGACCTTTCATTCTGTCTCCTTTCTACATGGCCCGAAGGCGAGAACTCTGAACCACATCTATCGATGTCTAAGTTGTATCTCGACATCAACTAACGCTAAAACACAGATTGTCGTCTCGTTTATCAAACGCAAATACATTTCAGAATTATCACCAACGATTATCTTCCAATTTTTTTCATAGTTGCCATCTTCCCGTATAACCTATGCAACAACTATAGATTGGCAGTGATATTTGGAGCATGTTAAAAAAAAGCTTGTTCACTTATTTTGACATGCAGACATCAACACCAAACAGGACTGAATCGGAAGATGCTGTGCATATGTTTTTTGGGGTTATATCTCAGAAACGTCATGATTGAATTTGCTGAAACAGGATTTGATCAGTTCAATGCTATTGCTCATTTCAACGGCTATCCATTTATGTGTGACCAGGAACAAATATAAGCTTTATATTTTTGTATCAACACAGTCTTTTGTCAATAATGTTATTGTATATTACAGGTTTACTATGCGATATTTATGAGAATTGTAACGAGTAATAAGGGATGGAAACAGACTCAAGTAAAGCCAACTCTCTTCAAATATCAAAATAATCATAAATTCTTGATCATCAACGGCCATACTACGTATCGATGAACAGGACCTCTCTTGTTCTGTTACACATTGGCCAATAAGAAAGAAAATTGATTGATCCTCTGAACTGTGTGACTGGAGATTCTGAAAGTACGAACCTGGCCATTCATAACGTTTTTTGCAGGGTTTGGGGCATTACTCGGGCCTGTCAGTCCCTTAGGATCAAGTAATGGCATGCTGTGTTTTATGTCTCTTTTGTTATTGAATGGACTGACATTTCGGACCCTGGGCAGGATTAAAAAGAATGTGATGATGCAGCTGATTCTGATCACAATGGAGGGCATTTCCTACTTTTTGAGTGGCGGTTGAGGTAGTTATGTACTTCCAGCTAGAGGGATAAGCATTGGTTAAACCTTCTTGAATTTTAAATTCAATACAAACGGCCCTCCCCAATCTTTGCAAAATAATCTCCCAAAAATTCTTTTGCATCAGTCAGCAAGACTACGAACATGTCACTACCAAGTGTCAGTGTAGTAAGATTAAACTCTAATATCCGATTCAGCATGACATTTTAGTGTAGTAACTTCATTTTATGTCCATATTATTCCCCATAGAATAATTATGTACGGTAAAAATCAACGAAGAACTAATGAGTGAGTAACCGTAGTAGGTGTGGGACCGCTGACAATTACTCATGAATCCACATAGACTCTTACTAAAAACAATTAAAAAATAATCCCAAGACATTATTGTTCGAAAACATATTTTTTGATAGGTCTGTATTCCCAAAAAATCTTCATGTAACCCCCTGAGGTGTTCAAGCCCCAAATTCAGAGATCCAAGTTTTACAAAACTTCATATAATAAAAAATGAAAAATAAAACAATTACTGTTAACGTTTCAAACTGATTTTGGGAAAAGTGAAGGGTGTGTGCGTGTAGGTACGTGATTCTACTACTGTTGCTAATAATTCATCTGAAAAGGTGATACTGGTGCCTACAAGATGTATTAATGCACAGATATCTCAAGATCTATTTGATTTTGACTTTCCAACGAGCTATGGGATAAAACAAAAGAAGTGTATACGCACTGTCACCCATAACGCCTGAGTTGTATTAATAGCATTTGCTGAAGCCAGTGTTATCTAATATGATCCCCACTGCGTTTTTCAATATTATGTCCTTTTGTCAACAAAGATTTGCCAGATACATATGCAGATACGCTCGGTAAATTCATATATTTCAAATAAAAGTAGTAATTATGATCCTATACGCGTGAGAGAATATCGGTAGTTGTCTACCATGCTTGGCAAAGCCCAAATTGATAACGATCAATGGCTTGTGAGACCCACCTGCTAACCATTCTTTTGCACCAGCCTATCATGAGTATACTCCAATAATTCTCCTCGTTTCTCTGTGCGTCTTATCGAACGTGTCTAAGAGCAAAAATTAATCGTTTTTCGCGTGCATGTGTAAATACACACTTGTATGTATTCTCAAAAAGTGCATGTGGATGTATATATATATATATATATATATATATATATATATATATATATATATATATATATATATACATATATGAGTGTGTGTGTGTGTGAGTGTGTGAGTGTGTGTGTGTGCACTTCCACATTAGCTGTTTGTCTGTCATTCAAAACGTATTCGTTCAAAGAAATTCATTCTTTTATGACAAGAAAAAACAACAAACAAAATACAAAAAAAAAAAAAATGGAACCCAAAAGCGAAATAGATAATCAACGTATCGAACACGTCCATCTCAAAGCTAAAATTGTTGGATTGTTTTTCCGTTTTTAGTTCCAGCCAATTCTTGGCAGATTGAAATGACATTGGAATTACACTGAACCACAACTGGTTTTGCTTCGAATAACATTTTTTCTTGTGTTCCTCTATTTACTTTGATCTATGGATTTTCTTCATTCTTTTTCCCTCTCTTTCTGTATCTGCTCCCCCCGTTTCCCATTCCATCTCTGCCTTGTTTGCCATCACTTGTGTCTGGTTTATTTGCTGTCTACAAGATAAAGGCATCTGTAAATAGCCAGGTGATTTGGCTGCCTGCGAACAGTGAACGATTTTGGAAAGCTCTGAGGGCAGACCTACTAATCTTGGCATTGCAAAAATCTTTTTTCTACTTTTTCTGTGACAGTTACACTGAACTTATATCGACCTGGGACTTGGCAACAAGAAAATAGTTCGATTTTCATTGGCTTTCCCCATTCTTGTTGCCTTGTGTCAGACACAGCAAGGCTTTAAATAAGACGGGTGGAAGAAGTACAACGATTTGTTGTATGTACCTCTATCCTGGTGGGCACTTGGTGTTGAGAGTGCGAGGCAATTACTTGCATAGTGAATTAGACTCTTGTTGGAATGCTTCATTATCGTGTACCCAGTCCAACCGTAATTAAACGTAGTCGATACGAATTTCTCACTGAGTGAGGTACAAGTTACAAAGCAAAAAATCATGGCAATAATATTGAAAAGCATTTCAAATGAACTCGATTCTATTAGGGGTTTTGCCAGACACCGCTTAGATGAAAAAATCCACTGGGGTGCCCTCTGTCATGAGATTATGGTGAGTAGCTTAGTCGTGCCAGTCAATAGTTATGAGTCCGATTTTCTTGCTGTCTGCAAGATATAAGCATCTGTAAATGGCCAGGTGATTTGGCTGTTTGCAAATGATGAAAGATTTTTAAAAGTAAATTTGGTCCTGAGAAAGTCTCTTTGTACTTTGCCAGTGACAATTCACTAGGACTTATTTATCATCATGGGACTGAATGGCAGGAACAAGGTTTCCGACAGGTCATATGCTCTACAGGGATTTCCCAAAAAAAACAATTCTGGAACACAAGTGTTGACTCATGGTTTGATATGATGCTATCAGATGTCGTCAAGCAAAGTTCAATTTTGGGGATACCACAGAACAACTCAAAAGTCCAAAATAATATCGAATCACTAAGGAAACTTGAACTGGAATAGTCTTGTCGTGTTACAAGAATGTCAGGCAGCCGCTGGGAATCACAATTCACAACGTGGATCCCCAGAAATCACGTGCCAAAGCGGGATCAACAAAAATTGAGATGGTGTGACAAACTAGATGAGTTCAGAAAGTACTGTTTCTGTGATGCCCACGATTGCATGGTCTGGCGTATTTCTGGGAACGTCTATGCCCATTGACTGACGCTAAAAGGCTGATGATGATTATATTGACGATGTTATTAGGGAATAGCATATCTATATTATTTCCTGTTCATTAAGTTGACTTTTCTGATCTTGAATTGCAATTTTCATTATTGAAAGGGAGAAATTGAGATGACATACTCCCATATTGTATGTATTTATCTTAGTGGAGTCAGATATTGTTTATATCTACTCATAAAATTATTATACAAGTCCATAACAAACAAAAAAGGTTGGTTTGTCACAAGGTTCTCATTGCTTCCATGTAAGTTGAATGTACAAGATCTGTTCAGTCATTATGATCATTCAGACTGTGATCTAGAGGTAACTGAGCAATCAATAAATAGGTGCATTAGCGCCTGGGTAAACAGAAAATCTCCTGTGGAGTTATTCAGTAGCAGTGAGAGGGTTTTGAGTGGACTTCAAAACATTGCATTGCTCAGGTGTTAAATGTAGATTTGGCTATCTAAAATATCCAGATTTTCTTACTGAGATTTTAAATCTGAGATGAGATTAGGGGCAACGAAACGAGACGGCAGATAACTTTTATGAGAGGAGACTTTGCAGACTGTTTCAAAAAGCTGGAAGGATTCAATGAGAAAGTTGGCAAGTCCAAAGTTAGGATATATATAAATATGTATTCAATTTATACATTCAGATACACAATGTGATTATAATATCATATTGAAACTATTTTCGTAATTATCTCCCGTCATGGCACGGCAAATGCATCATTTGGCCGAAACAACGCAGATAGAATAAACATTTAGAGAAAATAGGGCCACTGCAAGAATCATATTGATGACATATATAGTCTGGAAAAAAATAAATCCTTACATATATTTAGATCATCAAAAATGGAAGATCGGTATCTGATTTGAGGTAAGCAAAGCGAAGAGAAATGACGAGCTGGTATGCCAAAACGATTATCACTACGAAAATGTGCTCAACACCTGCAGGGTGCCCGACATTTGTGTTCTTGTGTCGAGCCAAGCCTCGTAAACATTTCTATGATTAATATTCCTCCCAAGCTAATGCATTTAGCGTTGCATATATCACTGTTTATATATAAGTACAACACTTGTGTTGTTTATAAATGCAGTAGTCTAATTATTTTGCACTTTTTTCAAAAATAATCATTTTTAACCTTATTGAAACTACAAAGATGTAAACAATGGAATATGTCCTTATGGATTTTGGATTTTACATCCATTTTGATATATACACTTATGTATTCAAACGCACAAACACACACACACACACACACACACACACACACACACACACACACATATATATATATATATATATATATATATATATATATATATATATATATATATATATATTTATGCATATCACGTATCTGCATATATTCATATTTATATCTACGTTTACATTTACATTTACTGACTGCCCAATTCTGCATAGAGCTTGGATAGAACATCTGTCTCTGAGCCCGAAGCAGAGGTTCCCACTCTACCTCACCGTATCGGAGGAGATACTGGATTGTGAGTACCTGCACTGAAGAGGTGTAGTACAACGAAATATGTATTCATAAATATGCATTTATATCTAAATACTTATAGATAAGTGTGTGTGTGTGTGTGTGCGTGTTATCTAATCAGACTCACAACATCAAGACAAAAATGGAAATAACACCACGTCACATCCACATTATATAACATTCTTATTGAACGGGCTGTGATTGGTGCTTTCCCATCATACGCTCATTTCATTTCTTATTTTCAGTGTTCGGAATTCTGACAGTCTGAATAGCTAACCAAGCTATCCCCATATATATATAGTGTAGCAGCTTTCAAGAAGGGTGAAAATATACGAGAAATTTTTGCCTGACCACATTCTTTCTTTTTATAGACTGAAATCTGTGACACATGTGCCCGAGACGCTGGGCCATTTTTACTTTGCATCAAGTCATTGCTTCTATTGTTTCTCTGTCAAAGTGGCATTCATATATTTTTACCAAGCTAGTCTCTCGATATATGCTATCATTCATTCCAAAGTGTCGCAAAAATGTTTACGTTGCCTTTGCCATGGCCTTATTAATTCTGTCCGGTTAGGTTTATTTTCTTGGCATTCGTTGAAGTAGATATTTCCTGATATCAGAAGGGAAAAAATATAAGCAAAACGCCAAAAGATCTTTCTTAATATACGACTGGGCCGTTTCTAAGTTTGGCGACGTTTTTATACACTTGACCGCAGGAATCAAAAAAGTTTTAAGGCTAAAACTTTTACGTCTGATTAAGTCTCATCTCTGGTTTCCTCTTTACGAACACCGATAGGAAAACATTTTTATGTTGGGAAGTTTTGAAATATCTGTTTTTTAGTCTCGTTCGGGAGGTTTTTTTTTATACTTCATTTTTAAGAATAGGACGCACCCAAGGAGTGGTATATAAATTGTGGTGATAATTCAGTGCACATGGTTTTCAAAATCTCTGCTATCGGATGTCTTTCAGCTGAATATATATAATTTGGAAATATTGAGCCAAGAGATAACGACCATTCTGCTCAATCAGATCAGGATTTTTACTTGGCACCTATCCAAAACCTTCTTCTATGGTTAAAATTCACAGTATTTGAAGGGTAAAGAGGGAATAAAATTATTACATGTTTGTCTTTTTTTTTTAACAGCTTTTTTATTAGCGTCTGTCGATGGACATAAACGCTCCCCAAGAATCGCCGACTTCTCTATCTTAGGCATTGCAGAACTAGTAATTCCTGAATGTATTTAGCTTGTCAGGCCATCTTACTTTCTGTCGGATACAATCTCGCTTATAATCTGTGGGGATCTACGTTGTGAGTCATGATGCCAAATGGTTGTCTGAGATTCTTGCAACATACCCTGCCCATTGCCATTTGAGTTTTCCAAACCGTTTCCAAGATATCTTGGTTTCTTGTCTTTTATCTATAATACTGTGCAGTCGTATGATCCCTCCATGTGAACACGAGCATTATTTTCTCATGTGTATGTTGCATCGTTCTTAGTTCGAAGGTCAATTCTTTGCTTAGGTTCCTTGTTTAAACTATATAGGTGACTATCTGTAAGATACATTGGCTTTATACCCTTCTTTGTTGGGACAAGTGGTATTTTCTCTTTATGATTTCAAGGAGATTTCCAGTTTTAATGTTGAGTAACATGGTAAATCGATAAAAATGTACTTAGAAATGGGTGATTTCAAGTAGCGTTTCTGACTGAGCGAATCATGTTCTGAATATCAAGACGAGTTAGCTATGTGCCATCATAGCAAAATAATCCCCGGAAGATATTCAAGGTGCTATCTAAGAAAACGAATTTTTTTTAAATACGAGCTCAAACAGTTTTGTAAGTTTGCATCAGCTCATCGATCATGGACTCGTATTGTGTATTCTAATTATTTGATAAGAGACGAAAGAAAGATTAATGGAAACTGACTTGAGGTTTAGCAACCCCAATATAGGTACCAGGTTATAAGTTTCTCATATTGCCCATAGTTTTTTCCATCTTCTTGGCTCCCAAAGAAACAGATAATCTGGGTGTATGGTAGACCCTCCTTTCATATCCATTATCAGGGACACAACATAGAAAAAAAAAACTAAACTTATCAATTTTGAATATTGAAACAGAATTTCTCCATCGAAAACTAACAGACATGAAAGCATGTCACAGATAAAAGAAAAATGAATTCATACTTCAACTTTGAATTTCCACATATATTCCATTGATAGCATTTGTATTTTAAGGCATCGAATGGAAATTGCATATTCTCATGACTTTCAATCGTACAGAATGCGCCAAAGGGGTATGCAATCTTATAGCCATTGTTTAAAGTATATCTTTCTTCTCGACAAATGAACAGAAGGTCTCCATTCAGCTAGGTTATATGGCAAAGTTTCCTGCTTTTCATAGAAAGTCCTAACAGGATTACAAATCAATCTACACTATTTATTCTGGGTGCAGTGTACTATTAAAGTAACATCGTGCAGTGTGAAAAATCTGCAGAATTATTCGTCATTGTTGCGATAAAAAAAGAATTTTGTTTCAGGGGCTCTTTATTTGTTTTCTTAAAGACATGAACCAAGCAGCCCTGCAGACTCTTAAGACAGATCTGAATATAGTTTTCCTAAACTTAAGTATATAGGTTTGTTTGTATCAGTGTTTTGAGTTTTATATGACGCTAATTCGCCATTGCCATTAAGCTCTTCATCAACATATCGAGGGAAATCTATGCCTCTTGGTATGGTATGACTCAGTCCGTGAGTCATCAGCTTAATGGCAGAAGCCACCTCAGGATACTTAATATGAGGTTTGTTTTTCTTATGTGTTCCTGGACTGAAATATAATAACTTATAAATTTGAATAAGAAAAATGAAACTAAGAATATGTACCTAAACATTATCTTTATGAAATATTGAATTTTCTTTAGTTTTAATGCTTGCAGGAATTGCACATCAAAATTTGTTCTTGATAAATATTTCAATTTAGCTAAGTTTTAATGTGCGCAGAATCCACTTTTATTTGTCTAAAGTATTGAAATATGAGCGTATCATATAGTTTAGTCAAACAAAAGTAACAATCCCTTAAGTAATCATTCCCTTCGTCTCCGTACCAAAAGGTTGAAGTTTTGTCCTTCTTTTTTCTTCAACGCACATGATTTCACGTGTCTTACAATATGTATGATGAGCAAAACTTTAATCATGATCCCAAAGTTAGCATGACTTCACAAATGGAGTAATATTTTTCGTTTTCTCAATTTTTATCCATGATCATAACCTCTGCTTTCGAATGTATTCCACGATTTTCCTATTATCGTTTTCTGCTATAAAATCCTGGAGATATTAAATTAAATGTTTTCTGTGTTTTATTGATTTTGTTTTATCAATTCTACGTTTTATCACCTGAATAAAGATTATATTTTGGAATAAAGCGATATCACACTGTTTGCCAAGAACTTCCTTGAAGTCCATAAAATAAGACAAACTAAATGAGGGAATAAACAAAGTAGGTCTTCATATGATATCCAGTAAAGAAAATGTCATGTACAACAATATTTTGAGAACAAATACACAACAATCCAAATCGAAAATGCAGATCAAAAGAAATGACTGCTCCATCTATTATCTGAGAGAAAACCAAATGTCGAATAACCTCAAGCTGACAAGCTTTCAGTAAAGTAAGACCAACATTCAATAATAACGAATTTCTGTGGTCCCGAAAAGAAGGGTCTATAAAAATGCATTTCCTTGGAAGTCACTTATAAGATTAAACGTGAAACCTAGCGAAAGGATTGGCTCTCACATTAAGAATCATCCGACGTTCTCAGGAACAAACGATGGAAAGTGTCGCATCGGATTATTGGAGATAAAAAAAGAATCAGAGATATTATGGAATCCATTGAAAAAACTCAGATGGCAATTGTCAGATCAAATTACAAGAATAAAAGACGACCGTTGGGCATCACGACTCACTGCATAGATCTGCAAATATCATCTGTAAAAATATGGCCAACAGATAATAAGATAGTGTGACTACCTAGACAGGTGCTGAAAATGTTGGCACTGCAACGCCAGCGTAGATATATCTGGTTAATCTTTGGGAATATATATGTCCAACTACACACGTTGAAAGGCTGTTATTTTCTTCTTTTAAATTTCCTTACTGTCGCTGCTAATGATGATAACGGTTTGTTATATAATTCCATTTCAGTGGAGCATTTACTTTTGCAATCGTTGGATTTCATATATATATATATATATATATATATATATATATATATATATATATGTATATATATATTGATACCCAGCATAGCCTGACTGGGGACAACTCAGAATGCAACCAAACGGGAAGATATGTTCTTTGATTTGTTGTTCTTTAATATAAATGAAAAAAATTGTTTGCACTATGTACTTATGAAAAAAGAACTTTAACGGAAGAAATATTGTATTGTAGAATAAATAACAAATGACGTTGCTCAGTTTGACTGTGCTTCTGGTTACACTATATGAGTCTTTCCACATTAAGTGCAAGTATGAAAAGGTTCATTGGGGATCAAACCCTTGGAAAAAAAACAATGTCGTATTCTCCATGGGAAACGTATGGATACATTTCAATTAGATCTCTGAGGTCAACGTTGCAAGGTGTGTGGTAATCTGATCTCTCCCTAGTGTGTTTGCTGAACATCATGTTGATAAGCCACATAGTTTGGGGGCGGGAGAGGCATGAAAAACAAACAAATAAAAGTTGCCAAGGTAAAAGAAATTGCGTATTATCCAATCCATGTAGCCACGCCTTGTTGGATGACAATGGGTCTTATCTTTGTTTAATGATAGAATCAATTACGTTTGGATTCCTACCGAGTCTAAGGCCTTTTCTTAACTTCAAGAGAACTTTCAACTCAACAAAGTGGAAATCCCTGTGGTGACTGATGCTATCATCCAAGGTTTAGACTCCGTATACGTGAAAGTATTGCAACATATCTACCGACACAACAGTTCATCCATCACGTTATATAAGGGCTGAGCTCCTTTCAGCTTGGAAAAGGGGTGACACGAGGATATACCAGCTCACCAAAAATCTCTAAAACCTGTCTCGAGATAGTCTCCCGGAAACTTGTCACGAAAAATCAAAGAATTATAATGGACAGTGAATACTAAAAGCATTCTCAGATTTGCAAGCGACATTGAACTTTTTGCTGAGAACGTTCCTGACTAAACGAGGACACCAATGAAGTTGGTCTCCACGTAAACTTTAGTGAATATTAGCAAAGCCACGATCAAAATTGAAGATACAGAACTCTATAAAGTAGACCGCTGTATCTACGTAGGACAACGGATCTCCATGATATCATTGAAAGATCTGGAAATCAAGCGATGAATCAAACTATGTTGGCAAGTTCCCGGCAAGGAAACTTAAATCTTCGGGTACAAAAACTGTGATTATAATAGACACAAGCGTTTGCAACAAAAACATGCTGCTGATTATCCCCTATGGACTTGAAAAATGAAACCCAATTAAATGATTGACCCTTTAAACTAAAAAATCATGTTACGTGCACAGGAGAGAATCATGCCAAAAATAACGTGGAGAAATCACAAAACAGCACATTATATTGGAGGAAAAAATGGAGTCCAAAATGTCATAGAATCCATAAGAAAAATTGAATGGCAATGAACTGGTCATCTTGCCAGAATGGCAGACAACCGCTGGACATCATGGATCACCAGTGATCACTTGCGTAACTGGGGCCAGGAATATATAAAAAGACGTGACGAACGATAGAGAGGTCTAGCAATTATTCAAGAAGGTCTTCATCCAAAGATGGACGCTAAAAGGGTACTACTACTGATGATGATGATGATGATGATGATGATGATTAAAAGTCAATGAGAGATGGTGGCAGGTTCTAGAATTGCATGGTGGACCCCACCCGGAGGAACTGGGTTGGACACCTGCCCTTATATTATGAAGAATAGATTGGTAGGAGAACGATTAGCAAATTTCCTTCGAGCGTTCATATCGAAAGCATCTAGGAGCCTCTCATCATAGGAGACTAGTAAGAAAAAAAGAAAAAAAAGAGAGTTGGTTGGTGAGGACGGGGGAACTAGATAGAGTCGCAAGCAGGTTGGTGCCCATGAAAGATAGACGACTGAACGACCGACAACAAAAGGTTATGGTGTTCTATATTTTCATTGCTAGTTTGTTGGGGAAATTCTCCTTCCAACGTTCTGGTCGCTGTTCATGTGACTTCAACAAACTGTTCAATTAACAATAGCTTCGTTTATTTTTTGTTGTTTTGTTTTGTTTTGTTCTGTTTTTTTGCTTTTCTTTACTTTTTGTGTGTTACACGCAGATACGTTTTCCACGTCCTTACGTTTTTGGTGCCTCTGACCATGTTCAGGCCAACACTCTGAATGTTATGAAATTCTGAATGTTACCACTACACGCAAAACTCTGAGCATGAAAACTCCCGAATGATGGAACTAAACGAAAAAAAAAGCCATGGGAGACGGCAGTCATTGCAGAACAATACATAGCAGGCCTAACATGAGGGACAAAAAAGTGGAGAAACATTGTCGAATAAAAATAAAAGAAAAATTCAAAACAAATAAGCTTTCAATTTTTTTTTTCTTTTCAGCCAAACAACACGCAGGACTATTCACAATTTTTTTTTTATATCGAAAGAAAATGACCCTTTGTTATAAAAATTGGAATAGGTTACTTTGTTTTCCTGATGGAAGACACGGATTCTTCTTCTGAGGACTAAAAAAGACTGAACATTTTTCCTTAAAAGAACTGGATTTAAAAAAAAAAGGACCCTGAACATGTTTTTTTTCTGTCTAGCGATACAATCTCTCCACATCATTTTTCTTCAGTTGTAAAGGAATTTTTAACCAAATCGGAGAGCAGTATGTTCAT
This sequence comes from Thysanoteuthis rhombus, assembly GCA_963457665.1. Lineage (NCBI taxonomy): Eukaryota > Metazoa > Mollusca > Cephalopoda > Oegopsida > Thysanoteuthidae > Thysanoteuthis > Thysanoteuthis major. Next base: position 29,878,060 of record OY735199.1, on the reverse strand, counting down.
GTTTTCTATATTCTATCTGCAGCATTTGTCAATTGTGACCGTTTATCGTTTATGGAACTGTTTTTTTTTAACGTTTTTTGGCTGTTTTTTTGAGCGTAGTTTCGCATGTGGAGAACAAGACCGAAATTGTTAGAGCACTTGTAATACGCTTGTGGTTTAACCTAACTGACACGCAAACTGTTTTTGCTTGGATTCTGTTGTGAGTTTGATGAATTTGCATTTCAAAAAGTTAGGGACGAGTTTGAACCTTGGAACATGCAGAATTGACGGTTTGAATATTAGTTTTTGTAAGTTTTAAGAAAAAAAGTGGGGCAGGGGGAACTAGAGAGACGTTGATTATGTTTCCTATTGCACAATGTTGTGCATTTTTCATCTCAACAATCCTGTATGCAGTATGCGAAGTATTTCTTCTTAATGTCACGTGTGTAATTGTTGGGATGTGCATTTTTCGGTTGATTGTGTGAGGAAATATTTTTCCATTAAATGGGTTGGAAATGATATAATACGGACCGGAACTAGAACAGATAATCCAGGCTTACGCAAATATGTGGCATGAATTAGTACAAATAGATCATGCAAGACATATACAGATATTATCCATCTTTACCACGGGATGCTATGGTTCTTATAGCTGATATCTATCTATCTATCTATCTATCTATTTATATATATATATATATATATATATATATGTCTGTGTGTCTGTGTTATGCATTTATGGAGTTGGAAATAGATCGTTCAGAATCATATACAGATAAAAATGGACTTTTACTACGCGAAACTGTTTTTATAGTCAATTACGGTCACTTCAGGATGATGGGATGTATATGCAGACGCTTTTTTTCTTCATGTTTTAAATTTTTGCGTGAATTTTTATTAGAATGTTTTCAAGAGAAGTCTTGCATATTTTTTTATGTTGTTGTTGTTGTTGTTTGTAAAAAAGGTTTGCAGTGTTTTCACCTCAAACAAAGGAGAAAGAGTTCAGTAGTTTTAGCAGGAATTAGTTGTGGGATCGATTTGCTAAACACAGTCTCCATTACGAGGGATTTTGACTTGCATAGATGAGCAGTGAACGGCTTGAGAGTAGTTCTCCTGGTTCGTTGACACTTAAAATAAAGAAAACCTAAGCAGCAGCAGCAGCGGGTCACCAATTAAAATTATGGTAGACATTCGGGAATGGACACGTTTACCGTACAACATATGCCCCCTTGCCAGCCAGCAGCGGGCAAATGAAATGTTTGGAAGCTACTGGTATTTTATTTTTGCATCGATGCCCTCATAGATCGTAGAATAAATTAACTGTTCTATTGTAGTTAAAATTATTATTCACGTTAAATTGGTATTCATTACCATGCATTATTTTCCTTACGTCTCCATTTTTCAATGAGAAAAGGAGGAACAAGAGAAAAAATTACGCACAAATATCTCAACAGACACTTAGTCCTACTCATAGACGGAAAGTCATGACAGCATGAAAATAAATGCAAGGAAACAGCACGAATGACGTCATTCCCAGGTGACCTCGACCGAATTTTTCATCTAGACTAACAATTTTGAAACAAAGAAGTAGAAAAATAGAAAAAAATATAAGTTCTCAAACTGTGGATCTCGACCGATTCTATCGTCTATACTGAAACTTTGAAACCAGGATGAAGAATGAAAGAAGAAAAAATGAATATATTCTCAAACAGTGGACATAAATAGTTGCAAACAGAATTGAATTCCATTTGATGAATGCTGACTGCTTTCAGTCGTTCGCAAGAAAATAATGCTCGTGAAATAAATGTAATGTAACGTAAAAACTCTTATTATCATTATAATAGCTGCATCTACAAAGGTATTGAGAATTCTACTCATATAAGTTGCAGTGTTATGCATAAGAAAAAATGTCCTTTCATGTGCAAAATCAGAGATAATTCTTTACCATAAATTGTTTTAAACTGGATATATCATTCATGAACTGTGCTGCACTGAGCAATTGGCTCTCTTGAATGACTCAATGGGAAACAAAATACTTGTTTCGTTGAGGACTTCTGATTTATTTCAGTTGATCATGTTTCCTTCCTTACCATACAGCATTTTCTGAACAGCCTATCGGGCAAGTTTTAAATATCAGAATTCATCAAATAACAGCTTCGGCCGTTCTATTGTGGAGGAATTTGCATTTTATCCAGGGGGCAGGGTAGTCATAGAATGTCAGAATAAATGTTATGACTCAATTGTGCTATTTCTTATCTAACAATTTCATACTGAAAAAAAAGAGATAGAGCATATTTATGAATGTAATGAATTACACGATTGTCCATGAGACTTCACTGAATTCCTAAACGTATTTTGTATTCAGGATTTTTGCTTAATATTTGTTTGACTCAACGCGAGTATCCACGACCATGGATTGGATATGGCATATCTGTAAGACCTAATTGCACTCAGCCTTCTCTTATGCAGAAATTCTTCGCACATTTGTGAATAGTTCGTGTATATATTTGCATATTTATGATGTCACCTTGACATTCAGTTAGCAGAAGCGGTCTTGGCCAAGGGTCAAGACATGATTCACTCCGGCACGCATGAAAGAAAATACGATATCCTCCAAGAGGCACGAAATGGAGGCCTCGTGTGTTGTTCCTGCAATTGATGAGAATGTCCATTCAGCACGTAGACCTTACACTTGAGAGAAACAATTTTGCACATTATACAGGCTAGATTTGCCCCATTCTTTGTAGTATAATTTTGCCCTGATTCCTCAGATGGATTAACAAATATCGATTGATCAGGTTCTAGATGTCATATCTACTGGAAAGGCTTTTGATCTTTCTTGCCTTAAGAATGAGCAGGTCTTTATTGATTGTACATTCCTTTAATTGACTGATTGAAATCAGTGTTTTTAGTAACCATAGCCAATGCATGCAGGCATACGTACTAAAAATAAATGCAGCTAAAATCAATTGAAATATTATAAAGGATAAATATCTACCACGCTCAAACAGGAGATTTTCAAGTGTTGACGTGTGGAATTTTAAGATGCTATGTTCATATATTTTCATGAAATGATTCAAAATCATCAAGATTCTGAAATATAAATCGTAATGGAAATTTTTAGAATTAAAAAGTATACTATATAAAGTACACAAACCTCTGTATGCATAACTGTATTGTTTTCCAACAATCTCTCGGTCCGCCCACAATGGAGATTAGAGTCTACGACGATAAATCACGGGGAAGGCATGGAATAATGGCGAAATGCATTCATAGAAATGTGTGTTCCAGAGAGAAATATATAACAAAGTCCAACCATTTCTAGAAAAACTGCAGCAGATCAACGATTCGGAAGAATTTAGTAGATATATATTTTTAATTGAATTGCTTCATTACATTTTGTAATTTCTTGAAGTGGTGTAGAGTCAATCACCAGCTAGTAGTTGCCGTAGCTCTATGGAAATGCATTCTTTGGCTTTGTTCTTCTATCCTTATTCTTTCCATATACACAGTCCAAACCAACTGACTAATGGCTAAGTTCAAAAGGGAGCAGATCTTTAAAATATTTTACGTTCACTGGTCAGTGTAGTCGACCTCATCTTTTGTTTCTCACGACCCTTGGTTCAACTCCATCTTCTTTGAGGTACGTTTTAATTCTGTTAGGCCAATAAACCCTCTTACAGATATAGGAAACAACACAAATGAAGAAGTTGCCCCAGCCAAAACCTGGACTCGAGCAATTTTTTCATGGAGGTCGCCTTAACCGCGATGAGGTTTTGATGGTTATGCGAAACACAAGCTGTAAACATTCCACTGCACATTTCTTTCCGATATATATATATATATATATATATATATATATATATATATATATTAGTACATACAATATTTTGCACACATGCACACATCTTCATAAATTATGGGAACCGGTACTTATTTGGCAGCACATGATACCTTTGATATGCATTTCTATTTCTTTTTGCATGCATCGATGTGAACTTAATCTCTGTTTGCAGGGCGGCAATATTCTGCAATTGGTGACCTTGATTCGATTATAACATCGGGTGATGTTCTTCCGACGTCAAACTATCGCCAAAATTCATCACCCTTTTAATCTCCAATCGGTCTCCTGGGAAGAAATCGTGCATATGCAGCAAATTTACAAAAGCGCGCTAAAGGAAGGGGAAAACAGCAGTTGGAGAAATTGCAGACATCTTGAATGCGTCAAGTGTAAAATGGAATTCTCAAACGAAAGTTTCATAGCGAAGGGATAGCTATCTGAGAGATTATCAATTATGACGCTAGTTGCAACAGGAATAATACAATTGTCCCTGAAAATCCCTTTGGAAAAACAAACTATGTCCATATGTATCGGATCTGTATCGGTAAAAGGGGCTTGATTTGTTTAATATTTTACATATATGACTGATTTTGAATTCCTATCCGTAATATTATATAAACATTTTGAAATGAGTTCTGGACGATCTGCAGTTAATGTAACACTCAGCATCAGCAACATAGATGGAGTAAGCAATTGAAAGAACTGGAGCTGCTGCAGGAATTGAATGAGCGATTGAATGTGCAACCGATAGGATGGCCACTTCAACGTTGCGGTGCTCTTACCACCGTGCTATTCAGACGACGGTAATGCAAAAACCAAAACAACTGTTTTCACACTAAATTCTCATCTTGTTTATTCTTGGTCCATCCGTTTCTTTCTAACTATGATTATTCATTCACTTTCTCCGCTGGACATTATAGTAGTTAAACAAGGAGTTGATCCTTGTAAAATATTAAAATCCGAAAATATTAATTTATCCTCATTGATGTATGTAATTGTCATATAGCTATTTAATTGATTCCCTTCTTGTTTGCTTATTATCATTTATCAAAATGATATTCTCATAATTTTGGCTGATTAATTGCAAACTTCCAATCATGATGACTTACGATACAAAAACTACTTGAATTTTCACCTATTGATTGGCAAATTTTCAAATCGTTTTGTTCAATGCACTAATATTTGTAACTCGAAGTGGAGAAGATGGTTATTAACTGTCATTAGAGAGGATTTATGTCCTGATTTTTCAATAAAAACAATGTAAATTGTAACGAAATTGACGTATAGATATTTTAAATATAGGTTGTGTTTTGATGTATAATAAAAATACACTGTGTTTTGCATATTTTTATACTTTGAAAGGTAATAACTTTACACAAGGAAGGGTATTCTCCGGAAAAATTCGTTTTAAGATATTTTAATCCGTCAAATCATGTTCACTAACAACTATTCTTTGAAAATTGATATTCATACTTCACTCTGAATTCAATCAAAAGTTGCCTCCCTTATATGTTATATCAAAAAAGACCTGAAACTATCTGCTAAATTAATGAATCGTAAGATTATATCACAGTACAATTTTATTTCCATTCATAAAGGGTCACTCCATGTATTATTTTATTTTATGTAACAACTATACTTACTATTGGTAAACGTTCTTAGTTCTTGAAATAGTTTTTACAGTGATTGATAATAAAATATTATGATCGAAAATATACCAAGTATTCTAACATTCCTTGTGTATGTGATATTTATAAAAAATAAGATTATTGAGACTGTTTGAATTTTACTACACACATTTAAAACATAATAGGAGGTATTATTTCTGTAAATGTTAAATCATTTCACTTATATTGTATGTTAATAGATAACAAGCTATACATCCACTTGAAACTCAATTAATAACATACAACAATTACTATTACTTACGTATTAGAACTATTCAATCCATAATAAATGGTTATATCGTTCTTAATGAATCCAATTATGCATGTATTTTACTACAATTACAAAGTTACCTAATCAATCTCAATATCCACTTACAAATAGTGTTCACCCAAGTAGACAAATTACACATCAGAAGATAACTAATATAAAAATTACAAATTATTCAAGAAAAATAAAATATAACCACATGATATCTGAGGAGAATGCTATTACAATACAATTAATCCAAGGTGCATAGTATTCTGCTCACATTAACATTACAAGAATTACAAATGTTGAGAGCGCAAATATTAGTAGAATTCAGTATAGATACATCAAGTTATAAATGGTATGCTCACACGGATTAAATAGGAGATAAAACGACTGCACAATTTTTATCTCAAGTATTAAACATGTTTTATACTAGTTTATATTCCATGGTATATCATACCTATGAATATAAATTATGATTTTTTAAGGTCATTTTATATCCGACTAATTAATTTTATTTATATTAAATTTCAAATGGGATTATAAGTCAATTTTATAACAGGTATCTTAATTTTTCAACTATTATTTTTTCAGTCAACCGTACTTAATTTGAGAATATTTGTTATTCTCCATATGGTACCGCATAGACAACATTTTACTTCTTTGGTTAAACAGATTATGTTTGTCTGTTAATTTTCTTTCTCTCTTGATCGATGTAATATCTTCTCTCAACACTATTAAACTGTCTAAAACGATCTAAGATTGACCATTTTATTATTGAGCTTGAACTTTTTTCCTTTCAAATTGCAGAAATGCTCTTGCATCTTTCTTGTGAGAAAAACATTTTAGGATTGTAGAATCTAGCTTTTCACGTTATATCTAATAGCAACTTTGTAAACTTTTTTAATGTCTGACCTTTCAATATTGGATATTGTGGCTGAGTTTTTAGTGTTTTTAGTGGAGAAATTTATTGTTTACAGGATTTTTTTTCATTTCTGTAATAATTTCTGTTTTGGGCTGTACCTTATTTCTAATAATGGTCATTATGATTCTTTTCTGAGAATACTCTTCATTTCATCCATATAGCTAAGACAGCAGCAAATAATTTCAATTTCGACATTGCTATTTGACTGGTTTCCTTTTGGAAAAACTTCACCAATTTACACTACAGTGGCTTATATAACACTTCCTGTTCAGTAAAATTCAATAGTATATATATATATATATATACGCGTGTGTGTGTGTGCACGTGTATGTGTGTGTGTGTGTGTGGTTTTTATGTTACTCCCATGAAGTTGATTTTTATTTTTACACTTCGACATCCTGTGTTCAGCATAAATCCCCAAATCGAGCCGATGTTAATATTTGTTTTGCATTATCATGCTGTATACTTTTGATTAATTGTGCTTCATTAGGTAATTTTTCTACCCTTTTCTTTTTTAAAATTCACATAAATTTCAATTTTCTTTCAAAAATAATTATCAATTGCATGTATTACGATTGTAAACTCATGCAGGTGTTTGGTTTTTGTTGTGGTTTTTAGGACTCTTTAATTCCGTTAGTGACATTTGTTCAGAAATAATATCGAAAAGCCTCTTTGGCAGTGGCTTGAACCTAATATCACTACACAAATTCTTTGTTAATTTTTTTTCTGTGATAAAAGTATACACCTTATAAGCAAATGAATGAAGATAGGTTCCATACATCTTTTGGGATGAAAGCTCGCAAAATAGTATCCGAACTATTTAAATATGAGGAGCAACGGATTTATGTATGGATCAATTATGAATCGGTTTCTTCATATTTGGGCGGGGGGTATTTGCATCAGTTGAACCGTTTTAATGTAATCTATAATGGTGGAAAATAAAGTAGGAAAGATCTGGATGAAAAGAAACAACTTAGTAATGGCTAAATTATTTGCAACAACTTTTAATTATGTATACTTACATGACAAAAGCGATTTAGCGTTTCGTAGTCCTGTTACTTTTCTCTAGTAATTGGAAGCTTTTTGAAATCCTTCTGTTCGGTGTATCAATATCTGATAATGTCTCAACGTGAAGATGATAATGATTCTATCATATTAATTGATATGAGAGGGGGTTTAACTCTTTAGGTCCTGATTTTTTCTAAATTTTGAATCTTTTTGTAATCATATAATTTCATTTATAATTGGAGGCCATATAAAGGCGATTACTATTGAATGATAAATAAAAAAAATCAGGTAAACACTCACTTTTATTGAAAAATAAACAAAACACACGGATCTCAAGTTAATCAATGTGTGGTACTCAAGAGTGCCATTTGTACAAAAAGTGTTTAGAAAGAGAAGGAAGAGGTGAACAAATCAATGTATTTTTGGATGGGAGGTTGCAAATGGAAGAAAAAGATACATCGAATGAGTAAAAAAGCTGAACAAAGTTAGCAGCCATTCCCCTGACACAGCAAACTGAAAAGACAACGTTTTTGTTGTGGCACTTTCACCTAAAAGGTCCTTGAGATGGTTTCTGAAAGCAGAGAAATAAATAGGAAGATAAGTTCAATCAAATGAATGTTAATCAAAATGAATATCACTTTCTTATGAATTCAATTTTTACGGCACTTGAACAGTTGTCACTGAAACACGGCGATCGTTTTTTTTCTTTAGGACGTTGAAGAGAAATTTTCATCTGTTAATCTACTCGAAAAAAATTCCCTAAAAGAGATTGCACAATATGCGCTGTAAACTATCCCCAATGTAAACCATGGTTTTGAATTGTTACAAATTATCCCTCGCATTAAGGTTATCGCTTGTTGATATGCATTGATTCTATCAACACTATATTCATATAGGCAAAAGTATTAGCCATTTTTGATAGACTTTAGTATAAGCTGAATTCTCAATTTTGGCAATTTCGATTATCAAAAAGAAGCTCGTCTTATAATATAAAGAATATATAGTAATTTGCTGTCAACATAAGCGGGAGCACAATATAAAACATGATACATAAGAGCACCACTGTGCAACAATTTAATGTGTTGAAATTTTGGTGAGCACGGTATCAGGACACCCTTTCAGTGATAATGACGTTGACTGATCATTGGAAAACAGCTCGAGGGCAGGAATGATTTTTTTGGAAGTGATCACTAGACGGATCGCGCTTTATAATCCAACTGACAGTGGCTTTGGACATTCGTTTCCAACTGAGCGGATCGAAGAGGTTCCATCTAAGTGGATCCAGTATGATGGATGACGAGTCGAGTGACACGATCTAGATCAAAGGGCAAAGTGAAATAAATGATGCAAAATTAAGTGGTTAACCTGCATGCAAGGACACGTTCAGATATAATAGAATAAGAGCTCTTAGACATCAACGAAGAACAGCTACACTTATTTCTGCGCGTGAGTTAGATGGGTTAAGCCTTCTGAATAAATCTGTGAATATTCAAAATTCCTCGGACAGTGAACTTCGCCTAGCTATTCATAATAATGAGATGAAATTAAATGTTAGCTTGAATTTGTATTGGAATTTTCCTGGTTCAGTGTCTTTTGATTTTGGATAGCAAGTATATTTAAGATCATTTCCGTCCACTATTTACGAAATATTTTTGGCATAATAAATTTCATAGATGCGTAAGATGCATACGCTGTGCTTAAAAAAGGATGTCACTCTCTTTCTGACAACCTTTTTGTAAATTATCGTAAATCTAAAACGATTCATTACATTGATTAACGTCAAAAATGACATGGCACAAACGAATGGATAATCAAAAGAGTATACAGTATGATGCAAAACATTTCTACTTTAAATACTACTGACTCCACGTATAAATACGTCACATGACTTGAACATATAGATTCTATCTTCTTGTCCTTCAAATGACGTCTTTTATGCTTTTATGGAACACTCTCTATCATGGCTTTAGCGTTTTTCTTTGTTTTGAAAAACTAGATATAATTGAATTATCCTTCTGTGTTCTCTAATGAAAAAAGGAATCATGGAGGAATTGTTTTGCAGTTATCCTCGGATTCTCCGCCGAGAATTAATCATATCAACCTTCCTAACGAGTCTGAATCATCAATTCAGATTTGTGTCATACGTAGTTGAGGTAAGTAATATCACAATTATGTACAAAAGATTTACTGGTTTTATAAACAAATAATTGAAAAATATAAAATGTCCCATGAGATGTAGATATCTTTGATATATAAGACGTCTTGGTACGGCAGTTTCCTTCATCACTCACAGTTTTTCCAGGAATTCGGACTAAATATCAAAAGAAATATCTGCTCAGTGGATGCTGAACGTTTCGCAGTGAGTTTGATCTGCAAGTGGAAGAAGGAATGTTCTAGCCGGTAACAGCACTGAGAATATGATCGGCAAACCAAGCTCAATCTTTGACCGAGACAATTTGTGCTCTCATTGCACTGATGCATTCGTGAAAAGCACCCATCTCTTCCTCCTCGTAGGCTAGCATGGCACTTGGGCCCCATATCCCTTCACTTTGGGGAGAGATGCCTATGTCAATCACGTCCCCACCGCCATTGACGCGATAGTACAAAAAGGCATACACCCAGTACGTCAGAGTACTGCGACACAACAGTCCCTTCATTGGGCTACATAGGGACCCTGAGCATCGTTCAACTAGAAAGAAAGATTTGAGATTTGGTGATACCAGCTCACCCAAACTCTTCATAGCCTACCTTGAGATAATCTTTCGAAACCTACATGAGGAACACGGAAGAATCGGAAGATTATTCAGCAAATACCCAAATAAAACTAGCAGATGACACTGCCCCTTGGCTAAGAATCTCCATAATTTCCAAATACTGATAGATAAGCTAAATGATGTAACAAAGAAATAGGTTGGCCCCCACATGAACATCGGCAAAATAAATGCCATGTACAACAAAAATACTGAAGAAAGTTGACCATTTCATCTACCTGGGACTGTGAAAACCATCAAAGGAAAAAGAAATCAAGCAAAGAATCACTGCAGGTTAGCAAGCTTTTGGTAGAGCAAGTTCGACTTTCAAGAACCAGAACTCCCACTTATCCTAAAAAGAACGATTTACAACCAACGCATCCCCCGATAGTCATCGATGGAGCTGATACACTGAACTAAACCAAAAGATTTGCCATGAAACAGAGAACTATGCAACGGGCATATGAGAAAAATAATGCTCAACCTCACATTTAGATATCATAAGACAATACAATACAACAGAGAAATGACAAGTGCCAGAGATTTCACTGAAACCTCAGATAGCAATTGAGAATAAACCTGTTGTAAGACTGCTAGATAACCAATAGACGTCACATTCCATAATATGGATCCTAAACGATCATATGCAAAATTGTGGCCGACAGAAGGTAAGGCTGCATGACGAACTAAATAAATTCAGAAGATACTGGCTCTGCGACAGCCATGATCTGGTGAATCTTTTTGAAGGTCTATGTCTAATGATGAATGCTAAAAGGCTGCTGCTGATGATGATGACTTCTTAAATAAAGGAAAGTGGGAGAAAACAAGCGAAAGTAAAGAAGTCGCAGTCTCAATTTCCTAAGACTCCTTGAATACAAGTGGAAGATAATAATAAAAAAAAAGAGAACAGAAATTATCAGATCAAATTATCAGGAGACAATGGAATAAGAAAAAGTGATCCCCTGAGTGCAAAACTTGTTGTAAAAATAAAAGAGAAATACAAGTAAGAAACTGTTCAAAGATAAGATTCGAACAGAGGGGTAAAAAAGACTGCAAGGTGAAAATACAAACTAACTACAAAGCACAATAAGTGCGTATACCGCTGTCTTTGTCGTTCAATAAAAACTGAATGAAAATAAAATACCCAGAAAAGTGAGATAGTTTTCGATGTATAAAATTTGTGCTACCTCCCTTAAAAATTAAATCCACTATTGTTATTATGAGTTCGTTTCTAACCTCTCTCTCACTGTAGAATGATAAAAAATATCTTTCAATCAGAAACACAATCCTGGACCCATTAAGAAGAAATTATCACTTATTTTGTAGTCCATGGCCCATTCTTTCACCAAATTCCATCGAAATTCATTGGCAACTTCATGAGATATAGTATGGATGGACAAAAATGGATACATTTACTTTTTACAAATTTTGTTGGCAGAGGTAAGAAGAGAACAAACGATTACGAAAAAGTGAAAGAATTAAAAGAAACAACAGATTGATAAAGAGAAAACCACTGAGTAAAAAAGGAATTTTGAATAGAGAATCATATAGAAAAGATAAAAGGAGCTAAAGATCGGAGGGCATGTAAAGTTCAAAGGAATTAATACATAAAAATCTATATAAGAAGACGTAACGTCCATCACAATTTTTAAGATAGTTAAAAAGATCGTCTTGAAAGGGTTGGGGTGAAGATGTTCAGAGAATGCAATGGCAACACTAATGCCGAGAGAAAGGCGGAATGGTGGAGAGAGAAGTAAAATGGGATAAGCAGGGCGGGATGAGAGTGAGATGCAATGATATTCACGAAAGGATAATGGCTGAACTTGGCCGTCGAGAAAAAGTAAGGTGAAAAAGTAAAAAAAAAATGGTTTCTTTTGCATGCAACAGTGATCCTTGCAAGATACAAGTCTGGAAAGGTAAGGTGAAAAAGTAAAATGATGTGAAATTGAACTAGTTCCATGAATCTGTGAGTAGGGTATTTTGTGTCTCCGAAGTCCGCTTTTATTTTCGATACTATAATGCGTTAGATTCTTAGCAGAAAGAAAACAGTTTGAAAAACAACGGGTAATCTGCTAATATCGGTAAGATATTGAAAGACAAATACGCTTGAAAGAGTAACAAATCAGGCGTTCAGTAACGATAAACACATAGAGCCAGTGCAAAGGTTTCATGCGCCCTAGGCGAGAACTGAAATTTGCGTAAGTGTCCCATGCACCCCAAGCGAGATTTGCACCAGCTTGTTAGCACACAGAATAGGAAACTTTTGTTTCTTTTTTTTTTGTGTTGAGTGCACCCTTAGGATATTTGCGTCCTGGGAAACCGCGTAGATTTGTTTAATGGACAGATCGTCTCCATATACATAAAAAAAGCTGCTAAGGAAGGAAACGAGAGAAATAAAAGAAAACAGAGGAGAGCCAAGAGAAGAAGGTAAAGCGCCATTCTGTTAAGAGACAACTCCCATGGTCCGGGTTTCTTTTGCATGCACCAGTGATCCTTGTAAGATTCAAGTCTGGACGAGATCAGGATCTTAGTCTTGCGAGTTTTTATCACACATCTCGGGGCTGGATGCAAGTCCACCCGTGGAATAACGCCAAACTAAATACAGCTCAGAATGAACTCAATTATTGCAGAGAGAGTTGTGTCTTAATGTAATGTTTTTCACACTCTCCTTCCATACCCAGAATCCAACCTGGAACCTTTTGTGAGGAGTAGTTTGTGACAGATGTTCTGACCATTACACTATTCGGATGGACTCAAGGAATAAGAGATGAACATTGAAAGGGATTAACAAACAATGAATACGGTTAAAGGATGAAAAAAATAGTTTCAGATATTCAAAGTAAGTGGCTTACAAAGAGCCTGAAGCAGAGATGAAAAGACAAAACGGGGAAAAAGAGAATGAGAAAAAAATGTTTCCACATAGAGTATAAAAATAGACTTGATGATAACCAGGCAGAGACATGGATTCATTGGTAAAGAAATAAAGTATGTTGAGCATGAAAGATTATTGGAGCCAATGTCAATAGGGGAAATAGCAATATCAATAATAATAAATCACACATACACATTTTTATATCTCGAATATTACATTCGCTGTCAGTTCTTCTCTTTACGTAAAAAAAACAATAGTGGCGATGGAAGAATAATCATTCATGATAGTAGCCCCAAACTAAAATAATAGAATGGACTACATTAAAGCCAAAAGAGACAAAACTATAAATCATATAATGAAGGAAAATAACAAATTAGATTGGAAAGGCCCTAAAGCAGACATGCTACTTAGGAATGATAATCTATTGGGAATTGTGCAAATGACTGTGCTTCACTCACGCAAATATTTCGCATCAGCACAACACAGAATTTGTCCAAGAGAATTAAAAAAAACAACAAAAAAACATCAATTTTCAAACCTCGCATTGGTGTAGCCCGGGATATAGAATTATTGAAGCTGAAAGGGAGTGAAAGGCTGCAAAATATATGTAACTTGCAAAAAACTGACATGATTGGGAATATGAATTCGATTACTGTACCCATCATTATTGGAAGCCTTGGAATAATCCTGAGGAAACTTACTAAATTTGGAAGGATTGCACATCATATCGATGAGTCATCTAAGCGACTGCATTACTAAAATCAACTCAGAACAGTCTTTTTTGCCAAATGGGGCAGACTTACCGTCATTTGATCTCCAACGTGGATCTGAAGATATTATTAGTTTGGGAAAACAGCGAATGCGAGATAAATGAATTGGGAATGGATACTGAAAACAGACCAGGCATCTGTCAGTGAACCCTTCTAGAGCATCCTAAAGGAAATAACACGGAAAAAAGACAAATTATTTGTTATAAAAGACGGACACAACGCAGTACACTAATTCAATCAAAAGAATTCCCTTGGTCCATTCTAAAATGTAATAATTCCTTTTTAGTCCATGATCCAAGCTCCAGGGAAATTTTATTAAACTTGATTGCGAACGTTTGGAGATAATGAGTGGTTAGACACGGGACTATACAAAGATTTATGGTAAAAAAAGATATATCCCGATCGAGAAATGCTTCCTGGATCTTTTAATTGTTTCTCTCTCAAATGATAGCTCTACCTTGTCAAAATTCGATCGGAATTTATGTTTATTGAAATTGATTGAAACTTTTTCTTCTTCAGATATTTTATTGACAAACAGACGGAAAGATTGGGAGATGGAAAAATTAATAGATGGACACTACCAAATTCCTATTCGTTGGCAGACGTGAAACTGAACATACATAGTTTAAGGAGAACTCCAAGGAGAATGGCAAACTAAAAAATACCAGGAAATCTGTGGGATGTAATTCAAAAGATTTACTCATATAGACTATCCAAAAATTAGACAAATGCCTAATGGATACGAGAATTGACAAACGAATGATAAAAAGTAGGCCTGCCTTGATCCAAAAAGACACCCCGAAAGAAAAAAATGTAAGTAACAGGGAATATATTCAGCCTGCTTGTGATGAGAAAAATGCTAAAGAGTTGTGGACGAAATGCAAAACTCGCCAGGAATAGTAAATATCTCAAAAAAGAACCAACGACTTATTATTCAAAGTTCAAAATCTCCTGATCAAATAATTTGAGCACAGTTTGTGTGCCGTTTCATTCAACTCACAAATTCCCCAGTGATTTTCCCAATCTGTTTTCTGACTTCAGCTCATCTCCCTCATTTATTTTTCATGTCTCTCCGGTAATATAAAAAAAACACAATATTTATACATCAACTTCGAAAATACGATTTCCTAAAAACCTATCCAATGTACATAAAAACATACAGCATCTATAGAATAACACACTTTACGGATCAGACTGTCTTGAAAGTCTCAACAGACAGATTACTAAAATGTCCTTGAAAGCTTATGCTCTTCCTGTAATTTCAAAACTATTCAAACCATTTTAAAACCCCGTACAAGATTGCTATTTTTAACATGACTTCTCAGTTTATTCCAAAAATAGTTTCCGCCATTACAAATAAAGCTTAGCAATACCTGATTTTAAGTGTTCCTGCGGATTACAGCTTTACGGTGTTCCTCGATGTTTTTTTGTTGTTTTTTTTCCAGATTGGCTAAATTCGCCTTTGTACTTGATACCACAACTGCATGGAATCTTGCTCTGATGTGGGAAAGTTGTAAAATCGTTCACTGCTTACAATACCGAGAAAAACAAGTAGCAACTCAGACCAACATGGAGGACGACCTTTAATATAATGCTTGCACGATGTGCGTGCTTCGAAAACAAAACAAAGGATATAGCTACTCTACCATACATCAAGATATCGTAGGGGAGGTGTCAGAGATTATGAGATCCGTACTGCATTATGGCAAATTCGTAAGTTGTCCCACACATCAGAATAAAAGCCCTACACGGCCAATAACTCTCCGCACAGCATTGCATGTAGCTATTTTTTTTTTCTTTTCCTCTTGGCCAAAACAACACATACATCAACAATAATTATAATATGGACGCCTATATTATTAAAGAGCCCCCGAATGATGTAGAACGGAATAAAATAAATCAGATATAAACTTGACGGCTTCTACATCTCGACATTAGCGTCTCTTTCGATATTTCTAGAAAAATAATGAGACATTCTGAGAAATAAAGACACGACCTTCATACTTTTTATTAGGCTTCAGCAATTATATTTTCCGTATTTCTCTCCATCAATAATAATTTATAACCACACCCGAAGCATATCTCAAATTTCCAAGTCCGTTGTAACACATAAATTGCTTTCACGTTCCATAACTGTGTCCCTTAATCACAAACAGAGAACTTGATTCTCTACAGGCATAGAGAAAAATATATATATGTATATAAAGCTAGAAAAATTTGAAGGAGCCAGGAAAAATGATCGCAGTCGAAACAAAGTAAAAAGAAAAGCAAAAATAAATGACCGGGTATGCAGAATGAGACTGATGTACATAAATAAGGAGATGCATTTAAATAAACGAATGATTATAAACAAGCAGGTACAGCATTGAAAAAGCCGATGCCATAGTATGAGCTAAATCAGCAGTAGGTTGTGGCATACCAATCTGAATCTCGGCAGCAGAATGTCCGTTAAGAATATTAAAACTAATAGCTAGAACATAAGTAACACCGAGATAGAAAGTAATTGGCAGTATAAATAAATAGAATGAATAAACATAGAAGAATCGTGTGAGAGAAAAACAAGAAGCAGAAATGAATATATAGTTGAATAGATAATATTCTATAATTAATTTAAATTAGCGACTGAAAAAATGGAATAATAATGTACACCGTATCATCCGAGTCCTTTACAACTTTTAAAAAAAAAGTCAAGATTTGAAATAAGTGCATTTATTTGAACTCAAACCCCAACTTGAAGTGCTGGAAAATTTGTCACTTTAAAAAAACTGTTAACTATTAACAGACCGGGAAAGAGAGAAAAAAATGAAATAAACATAGAGAGATAGAAAAAAAAGGACAGAAAAAGACATACATCTGAGATAGACAGATAAGAAATGTAATGAAGACTCTGGATTAGAAGGATGGGGATAATGAAAGAGAAAAGTAATGCTTCAGAAAGATAAATTGAATGCAGCGAGAAGAAAAACGCATATGTTAGAGCAGGATGTCGAAGATGAGAGTAAGTGAAGAAAGAAGATTTGATATTCATATCAACAGGGCATAGAAAAAGACTGAAACGTCATCGGAGTACAAAAAGGAGAAACCAATACACAATGAAGTTCCAGAGAATAATGCACGACTTTAATGTGTATGATCCGAATAGGAAAAAGAGCAACTAGAAACGCAAAAGACATATTCTCAGATCGAGAAGAAAATAACAAAAGATAAATTGATTAAATAAAAAGAAATAAAATTAAAAGAACTTAGGGGAATGTCTACGCAAAGGAAACGTATCTAAATTAGATAAAGAGATCTTCAGATACGATAAAGGTTGGGAGTGGGAACAAAAAAATATCCGAAACAGTGAGTCATGGAATTATGGGGGAAATACTTAACAAATAAGCCTCTCTTCCTCACTCACACTAATCCCCTGGTTAAACGATAGTTGATAATATCGAAGATGTACTGATAACTTTTGAGCCGAGATGTTATTTATATGAACAGCTATATACTGCATGACCTTTTGAATAAATCGGTTAAGCATCGTAATAAATATTTATACGTCAAAACGTAGACTATTTATTTATTCGTACTTATGCTCGTGGGTCATGATAATTCCTGTTTTAATAGGATTCTCCTCTGTTTGATCCCTCAAGACAGAAAGAAAAAATGAATTCAAGAATTAAAAGAGATCGAAGAAACATCTTCATAAAAAAATAACAGTGACAATATCAACATTATTTAGATTAGCTAAAATTGTAATATTACTATTAACATCTGTCATTTGCAAAAAATATTCTCCAAAATAGCCGGTGTTAAAGAGAAAGTCATGTGTGAGGTTAATACAGGAAGAGACGTTTAAAAATGCATCATCATAGATATCGTCCATTGTTGGACATAGACCTTCCCCAGGATTCACCACACCTCGTCATCATAGGTTTTGCAGGACCAATATTTTTTTGTACCTTCTTGGCCATCTTGTATCCAGCCACACCTCGTTTCCACATTTGATCTCTAGAGATCCACGTTGTGAGTCGTGATGTCCATCGGTTGTCTGTCATTCTTGCAATATGACAAACCCATTGCCATTTGAGTTTTCTAATGGTTTCTATCAGACCTTTTACTGTTTTTTTCTCATATATACTATGCTGTCTTATGGTCATTTCAAGTGATTTTAAACATGATTCTCCTGTGTGTATGTCGCATGGTTTTCAGTTTGCAGTTCCATATTCTACCTCCAGGTGACCTATTGGGAGGATGCATTGATTGTATATACTCTTTTCAGGACTAATTGGGTTTTCAGAGTGCAACTTTTTTTCAAATTAATTAGCCTCTTACTGTAAAACTTCATTTTTTCCAACAAGGGAGACCCTCAAGACTAAAAGTGTCTTTCTTGTAATCTGGGAAATTAGAAATATCAATAATTTATATTCTCTAAATGGAAGCCACAAAGCTATTTGCAAGCGGTCAGCGCATGTGTGAGCATATTCTGGGAAGAGGTATTGTATGTGCAGAGATAGGGGGGCGTTGGAAATGGGTGCTGTGTATGTGAGCGTATATATATATATATATATATATATATATATATATATATATATATATATATATATATATATATATATTACCATACTTATGGAATCCCAAATATAAATTTCTTTCACACTTCTCTTCAAATAAGTTCTTATAAAATTCTTTAGTACAGAAAAACTTTGATAACCATTGTGTTCAACGAAAATGGGGATCTATCAACGGATAGAGACCGAAAAAACGCACCCAACAGTTTTACAGACACATCTTGTCTTCCAAACGAGAAACACGAGGCAACGAACAGGTTATAAAAGTTACAAGTTACCAGTTTGATCGGTTCCCTGAAGTTTCTCCATGGTAGGTAAAGCAAGTCATCAAATAAACGAGAAAAAGAACAGCAACTGGACCAGACGAAACCATCATCAGACTGCTCAGGAGAACTTGATAAATCCATCAACCAAAAATTAGCCATTCATTTCATCATGCCTAAAACAGTGAAATCCAGAAGATTGTATCACTGAAATCATGATGCTTTTTAATGAGTAAAGGAACCCAAACGATTTGAACAATTACCGGTCGAAACGCTTACTCAACTGCATCGACAGACCTTTTACCAAATGGATCACTGAAAAATCATCGAAATGCCACGAGAAAAGGTTGGATTCAGAAAAAACGCATCCAAACCATTGACTATCTCAATTCAATACATCAACTCAAAAAGAAAGCTGCAGAATATAAAATGCCACCTACGATCATTTGTCCACTCATTGGAAATCACGAATGCTATCTATGCTATCATACAACAATGTGTAAACGCAATACATATCAGTCTTGGAACAAACATACGGATGTAGCGATTCATTTATTAGGCTAAATCAAGACAGGACACTGAGCCCTTTCAGCTTGAGTAGGACAAAGTGATACCAGCTTGCCCAGACACTGCATAACTTGCCTCGAAATTACCCTAAAAACCTACTTTAAGGAAATAATGGAATTGGATTAGACAGTGATGTTATATAGGCTGAAGACGTTGTCTTTTTGCAGAAAACCTTCACGATATCCAAGTGATGCAGAATGAACTGAACGAAAAGAGCAAGAAATTTGGACTTCACATGAACTTCAACGAAAGAAATGTCATGTTGACGAAAAAGAACGTTTTACAATCCATGGACTCATAACGTGGACCCTCGGAGATCATATGCAAGACTGTGACTGGCACAATATAAGATTACAGGACGAACTAAACAATTTAAGACTCATGATAGAGAGGTCTGGTGTGTAATGAAAAAGATCTATATCCAGCAACGGATATTAAAAGTCTTTACAAATCAATAACTGAACTTCAGAAAACACAAGCCCCTTACACAACACAACGAGGTAAAAACAAACTGTTTGGTTATAGTGTGTAATAACTGGCAGGTTTTCCAAACAAGTATTGGTATAAATGACACCTACTCTTTGGCAGGTCCAAGCCCACTCCTGGACAGATATGCACAATATGATCCGTGCAGCTTTTCAGGTCATTTCTTTAGATAGGTTGTTGACAATCTAAAACCTAATTTGTTAAATGCTCATGAGGAAACCTTTACTGACATTATCTCAAATTAGGTTGGCCAAACCAAATCTTAAACTAAAAGATGATGATGATGATATACACAAGTTCAATTATATATATATATATATATATATATATATATATATATATATATATATATATATTTATATATATATATATATATATATATATATATATATATATATCAATTTGTATAATATGACTACATATTTTAGTAACAAAAGAGATATGGACATGTATCATTAATTGTACTGCAAACATTCAAAACATGGATGAGAGCTTACTGTACACCGTTATGCATGCATATAAATAGAGAGATCTGCGTGGGCTCCATATTTACGGTAATCACACCTTAGTCTGTCCATACCTATTCACCTGTTCTTATATCTATCAACACATGCGCATCTATACATGTGTGCGTCTAACCGACGGATAATCAGTGGTAAGATAGATTTGTATCGATATCATTTTTCATATCTTTAAGTCATTTTTTTTACGGTTCATCCAAATTGTATCGAATCAAAATGTACTCGATGTATTGTCTTCACTTCCCATACATGATTCTGACGCCAACATAACAATCCATCTTCCTGTTAGTAACGGTCAAAACTTGAGAACAATTACAACAATGACCATGTATCATCCCCCTACTTTGCAAGCCTTATTATTTGCATATTCTATCTTTTACCAATTTAACAACAGGGAAAACCACTTCCCGAAGGATGGCATGGAAATCGATAAAATCCATTTTCCATATTTTTAGCTTCTATACTGTCACCGTTGTTTCGGATATTCCTTATATATATATATATATATATATATATATATATATATATATATATATATATATATATATATATATATATATATTTGTATTTCCCATCCAAACAGAGATGGACGGTCAGTAGAACCGAATTAGGCGATATATTTAGCGGCGCATATTCCCCTAAACACCAAAGTGCTCCATCCCAGAGTTTTGCATAGCTTATAGTAGACAAATGTCCTACTTGAGAGTGATCAACCCTGAAGAAGAGGGCGTTAATTATGATTATTAATTGTGACATCCACAGCCAGCTTTTCTGTCGTATTACAACTTTTCAGTGTGGCTATAGACTATACAGTATCCCTTTCATGACCCGAAGATTTGTAATTCAACGAAACACCTGTCTGTGGATGACACAATCTTTATATATATATATATATATACATATATATGTGTGTGTGTGTGTATGTATAAAACTTTTGATACTGAATTAAACAAAACAAACTTTTTTCAAATGAATTTTGTGTCACTCAAACCATTCCATTCCCAATATCTGTCGATGCAATTTATAATGTATTTGTCAGTGTTTTTCCCATGTTTCACATTTACTTTATTATTATGGTACAATCTATGAATTATCTTTTATTGGAATTATCAGTTGTATACCGTGAAACATTTCGGGGAGTTTAAAAAGAAAGTTATATTAAAATGGCATCCCAGCAATGTTGATCATGCACCACATCCCTAACCTGCTATATAGCACATGTCTTACACGTAGTTTGTCATTTTATATTGGGTAATATGTGTATTTCATATTGATTTCATCATATGCGACATTTTTTTTTCTGGGAATAGGGTTACTTACGTAGATATCCCCTAAACGTATTTAAATATGAGGGTCCAGTAAGTAAAACAGCAGAGAGGACTCGCTGTTCATGTCTTTTCTACTGAATGTTCACCAATGTGAATATTAAATTTGTTGTGTCGGTCGTAATCTCGGACAATATACAAACTAACTTATGATATCATCTTAAACAATATTAACTACACAGAAAAGCTCTTTCGATTTGATTCTCTAACAACATATTCAATTGAAGAATTTTTTCAATCTAAGTTAATTTCTCCATGTTGTATACCATTAAGTTTCCATCAAATGTTCTTTTGATATTATTAATTATCAATTGAAGTACCCTTGTATTCATGGTTGAAACGAAACAAAACCACTTCCTAGTGGGTAATGACACCTCAATAGGCGAATTCATTTATAAACTGCTTGTGACATGGCATTCCATGTTAGATTTTCTATCCCGCCTAACTAATTATCAGTCAGACAATTTGACCAAAGCCAAATGTTTTCCCATTTCCCTGGTTCCAGTCAATACAATTGTCTTTCAAACTGACAAAGACTTGGTCCATCTCTTTCGGTCGCCTAATTTCCTTAACGTTGATACAAAAATGATTTATTTTAATACACACTATTCATTTATTCTATTTCTATAGTTTTTTGATATATTCTCTAATTTCCTTCTTATCATCTTACTATGGACAAGCTGATATGTTTCAAAGGGGTTACGATGTCTTATCAGTGCTCCATCAAATTGTCTAAAAATCTTACTAATTTCACTGCCTTGATTGACCATTCTAACAACTAAAGAAACCTTTTTCAGTACAAAATAAATAACTCTAAAAGTTGCTCTTGCGATTCTCGAATATTCTTATAATACTGTTCTCTAAGATATATAAAATGATATTACTGCTTTTTTTCTCGAAGGTATCCTCACTTCACGGCATGGCAAGCTTGTCAAATAACCAAAAAACAAACATTCCATCTTTGATTCGAATATCCAAATTTAGGAACGTTGTTTGCCTTCCTCTATGTTCACATTTTAATTCAAGATCCTTGGGGTACGTATTATACGATTTTCCAATTTTTCCTCCATCATTATAAGAATATAAGTCGTTTATAAAATGTGTACAACCTAGAAATGAACGGGTTCGTTTTATATTATTTTTAATCAGAGATGGCTTGAATATATATTCGTGTCTATGTAAACACAAATTTGCCCAGTATGGGTCCGGATCAATTCCTATGAGGACAACTATGATCTGATGAAATATTGTATTTTGTATTTGAAGTAACATTCCTCAATTAGATGACTAACAACCGCTCTAAGGGCAGAGGAAGTAAGTCACGCCATTTTTTTTTGTTTTACAACAGAATGCTCCAGATTTTTTAACCCGATATATTTACTATTTCCTCCTACAAACGACCAGTTTCATTTAATTCTTTTGTAAGATTTTTTGGAGGAATTTTCGTGTAAAGAGTACAAAATTTATAGTATCCAATTTTTGTTTGACGGTTGTATAGTTATTTACCACTCAAAATACTTTTGAATTTCCGTAGAATTTACTTTTACATTTATTAAATATCTGTATTTGATTGTATGTTAAATTAAGAAAACTTTAGAAACTGCTTTGCTTAGGGGTTTAGTATTACAAACCAAAAAGGCTACAATAAAGCAAGCAACTACTGGATTTTAAGCATTTTAGGTATCCAATACATAAATAGTAATTTATACCTTTTTTCATCTATTTTAATCCTTAACTTTTCACATAATGTTATTAAATATATCACTGTCTGTTTCACAAGTAGGTGCTTTATACGTGGCTGATGAAGTTCCTATCAGATGTACCTCAAACAATATCCTTTGAATTCAATATATTTTTACATGCAAATGCCATATCATTTGCTGTATTATTGATTGTCATACATACATACATACACACACACACACACACACATATATATATATATATATATATATATATACATATATATATATATATATATATATATATATATATATATATATATATATATATATATATATATATATATCCTCCTTTTTCAGACTTACTATTTCCAAAAGAAAATAAACAAACACACTCATCAGAGAGACTTCTCTTTAGTCATTCGTTCAGCCCTGTATCTATGCACATGCTTACTACACGATTCAACACATAAACAAAAAAAAGTTACATATTAATATTTCATTTTTTTTTCTTTCAAATGAAACCTGTTTATCCCCCCTTACAACAAACACATACACAATATGCTGTTCTTATGCAAAGAGAAATAGTATTTCTTACTCATCTGAATATACATTCCTGTTTCATGTTGTATTGTTTCAGATTAGCGCTCCAAACGAGCTATATAAATGAGTTTGTTATTGGATAGCCACTCAATCATAATGTAGATCTATGAACAGTCGTGTAAGAAAGAAAGTTCACTCCCAAAATAAACTACTGAATACAGCAATGTAAAATATTTTTGGAAACCCTGAAAGGCCAATGTTAACGGTAATGAAGAATGCTCGCAATTTCATCGAAAAGTCACATAAAAAAGCTTACAAGTTACCCGAATATTAACAAATTCATAAAAAAGATAATTGCGTATAAATGTTAACATCAAAGGACAACTTCTCATTTTTACTTGATAGGAAATAAGGGAAACTAATCATTATTGTAAGTACTCTTTTCTTGTTCAATTACCCCCAATTTCTGTTAGCCCCTAATCTGAAATGGAAAATGAGAATTCAGGCAGTAGAGGAAAATACTAAAATATTCACAGATGTACTTTACAATTGAATTCCTTTTTTCAATATTTCGATAACATGCTGTACTTAATCTGTATGTTTTCCAATGGAGATCACAGAAAATTTTTGATTGGATATTAAATAATGACTTCACAGGTTAAATAAATGTACGTCACACATTGCAAAAAATTAAAAAAATGAAAATCATGAAGAAACTACTCAGGTAATGATGTGGAGTTCCAGCGTAGGTCCCGTATATGCATTAGATAGATATTTTACTAAAGATTTTACTTTTAAAATATATAATGAATCAGGAAAAAAAGGATTATCGGCAGTTCAGTATTTATGCAATTGAGGCTAACAGAATAGGAATGCTATATGTAAAAAAGAATATGTCTTAATGGTCATTGTAGAGTAGAAATGCTTTGAAAATTGGGAAGAAACTGATTGTCCCTGGTTATGATTTGGTGCAAGATATAAGTTATTGTATATGTGACGAACTTATCATGCCGATGATCTTGCTATAGAAATAGAGCGCAAATAATTTTACTCCAGAAATACATTGTATATTCTTTTACTACCGAGATGTAGGAAAATCAGGGGAAAAGAGATAATAAAAAACCGGATTTGAGGCAAATGTTACTGTAAAACAGGATATATATATATATATATATATATATATATATATATATATATATATATATATATATATATATATATATATATATATATATATATATAAAGTGTATTGCTTAGAAATGTATTGTAGATATGAATTTTAAATGATTTCCCGAATTGCAAAGTAAATTATCTCAGCATAGATATACAGTGAATATATAGAGGACGAAAATCTTGGATATCACTAATTAAGCAAAGCACTGGTGAGGGGTAAGTTCGTTCAGTTTATTATGTAATGTTATAATGTATTAGATGTAAACTCATTGTGATTAACATTCAAAAAATTACAGTTCCATCGAACAGTTTTAGAGAATCATTATACCTTTTGCTAAGTCAGTTTTCGTGCATTCGAGTACATCCTGAAATTAGCTCTAAGACTGATTTGTATCTTCCGTTTAGAAAACATAATTTGTTCAGTTGTGCACACAAAAAAGCAGTAGTTATTTAGACAAATACTTTTTGTCTGATAAGAAAAGGTTATAATTTTGAATTTCTTTTTCTCGTAATCGTAGAATAAATCTAGAAATCGCATAAAAACTAAATAAACGACGATTGTAAACCACGAGACAGTACGCCTACATGTTGGTTTTGAGATCGCTGGCCTATCATTATGGCTTCTTGAATCTATGTAGGCGTTGATTCAGCGAGGATTTGTTTTACACCGTAATTGGAATGTCAACATTTAAAGCATCTGTCTGTCTCGTCTATCTCTTCTGTTTGCATTTGCAGCAAGAGTTGCTTCTTTGAACACCTGCAAAACATGTCTATCTTTCAAATTCCGAATACTAGAATCTCACGAAGCAGACTTGGATGAAATTCTAGTATATTTCCAATGAAAGGCACGGCACTGTTGTTATCAAAGTGAGTAAAATACACTTATGCACTTTCCGACTCGGAGGGCATCACAAATTGGGATCTGGGTATCATGCAGTCTTCTCGTTGGTCCATTTATCTCTATTTTCCTCGTTGAATACAGAATTATCATTCATATCAAAGATTGTATTTGACTATCTTTCTCCAAAAGAAAAGTTGAGCCTGAATAAATTGGTATTCACGGTATAACACGGCGGTTACAACTTCATTGATGAAAGAAAGAGAAATATATGATTTTGAAAGTCTTGTGAATTATGTTTTAATTCCCCTTATCTTTGTTTTTGTTTTTTTTTTCATTTTTGGATATTTTGCTTTTCAGGTGAGAATTGACCACAGCTGAAGGAAACAGGTTTATGGAATACGCTGCATAAGGAGGAGCTTCCCATGGTCCCTTGGTCGTTTACTGTGTTAGTCAAATGAGGACGAGAATTGACCAGCGGCAAATTCACCATTTGAAATCCTTGCTCAGAATAATTTTTTTTTCATCTTATACCTGATTCAACCGAGCCAACTGTTTCTTTCCAATCATTCAAAAAGAGCATATGTTGTTTGTGTTGGAAAAAAAAATTCAGTAGATTTTAATTTCTGAGGCCTTTCATATGTACCGATTCTTCAATTCTAATTTTTACTATATATCCCCAAATATTCTCGATTGATGCTTGCAACTGCTTCATCATTAGCCTCAGTGATTGATTGGATCGATATAAGTGCACTTTTCTTTGATTGAAAACGATGTTCAAACTCAGCCATGATTTTCATCAAGATGGAGCAATAGGCAAGTTCAGGCAAAAGTTCAAAACGTTCTTCTTGGAAGCTAGAAATTGAATATACGGCAAAAAAAGGCTTTCCCCCTGAAACTTTTGCAACAACCCAATATAGTTATCACCTATCAACTCATGATTCTCAAAGAGTTTGAACAAACATGATATAATCCTCAGGGTGGAATTCAAAAATACCTTGAATACTTCAATACTATATATATATATATATATATATATATATATATATATATATATATATATATATATATATATGTACACCCATCTCCAATGCTCCTTTGATATATATAAGAACTGCTTGGCCGACTAAGGTCTACAATTAAAGTTTCCGGAAAAAAACATGGTATTGACCAGACTCAGACGAGACATGGTTTCTGTGTCTGTATCCAATGATTACATGAAGGATGCCCAAGAAAGAAAACAAAACATGTATGAGGAAGTGGTACCTGAGTGTCCAAGAAAAGGGAAGGAAAGTTCGCTGCAAGCCTATGGAAGTCGAGGGCAGGGGCTGGTCAGTCTCTTACTCGGGTCAAAAGACTCCCAGGGATTTGTGGACTGCAGGGATGAAAAGCTATCAAAAAAAATCATGGGGTCAGCTGAGAGAGCTTCACGTTGGCTTAAGTTGGAAAGGGGGATGAGTGGCGTAATAGGCTACATTGACTCAAATCGCGGCTTGATCAACCTCGGCTTGGTCGCCTGAGTGAGGCTTTACGGTGATTTAGATCCGAAACAACTGAAAACCCCAGGTTTCAACACTGAGGATTTGTCCATGTTGCACAGAGCAGTGTACAAAACCCGCATATACACACATACACACATGCATTCATTTATATATATAAATAAATATATATATATATATATATATATATATATAATTGCCTTCTCCTTCTCTCTCTCTCTTTATATATATATATATGTATATATATATATGTATATATACATGAAGCTAATTATATATATGTATAAAGTTATATATATATATATATATATATATATATATATATATATATATATATATATATATATATTCGTTATGCCTAGAGGCCTATCATGTTTTATCTTGGCCTTTTCTTCTCGTGTGTATTGTTGACAGGTGCGTGACCGCGGTATCCACAGCGTGACGGACATCTCAAGTTATAAATCTGATTCGCAGTAATCCATGATAACTCTGATTTCCCTCGTGAGCCTGGTAGGTCGTTGCGGACAAAGAGTAGCGAATAAGCAGGGAAAGAACAAAAACCGGAACACAGGAAATGGGATTATCAAAAGCTACCTAAGACATGGCTGAACATGAGTCGAACGAGATTTGCGTGAGTCGGGATGTCACTTCGATAATATGCCAATCGTATTCACCTAGCAAAAGATTGCGGTTTGTGGCAGTGAACATGCTCGACTTATACGGCTGGATTTCTCTGTTAGGTGAGAATACTTCCGGGAACCAGAACGCTGATCACATGACCTTGTTTTTATCAGTGTCCTGATCAGAGTCATCCAACCGGAAATGACGTCAATTGTTTCGGCTGATGTTAACCGGATTTAGTAACATCCTTATTCTCAGGTTTGAAAGCGAGTGAAGAAGTGAAACCGGTCGGTATGAAAATCGTTTTGTGTATTGCGTCGCATGCAAGGAATATTAATTCGTTGCGTTTCGTTGTGGTTTTATGGTTGGTAACGGGTGTAATTCTCATGACTAAAGAAGAAAACGAAGGGCGGGAGAAGAATGAAGGAAAATGGTAATGAAAACGAGATGCAGTAGAAGACAGGCCAGGGAAGATGATACAAAACCAGTGGAAGAGGAAGTGCGTGTGGATGTTTTCGAACAAAGCAAAGCACGAATCAAGAGAGTCTTGGCCTACCAAATGCCTGATTTAACTCCGACACAAAAGGTCGGGACTCGAACTCAGAAAAAACAATGGTTGATATTTTTTTAGGTATTCTGTTAACATCATATCCCGTGTAAATTAATCACTATAGCGTGCACATGTATCATGACTAATCATCTGGAAAGTAGTCTGAAAAATAGATCTTATATCTAGAATAATCTTAATAGCAAAAGTGTGTTAGATAGAGCCTGGTGGTGTAATTATACTAATTGGAAATGTTGTGCGCCCCAAAAATATGACCAAGAACATAAAGACAAACAAAGAGAAAATAATCTATAGTCTACTTGGCTGGTTGATCGGACGGGTCATTTGGTATCTTACTTTAATTCAATAGTGGGGAAAAAAAGATTGACGGGGAATAAAATAGATTGGACAATGTATAAGTAAAACAAAATGGGGAGACCAACGGAAACAAAGAAACAGAAAAAAAGTAATAAAGCGTGTGAATAGGAACAGAGGATTAAATCATAAATAATAAGGCGTAGAATAAAAAAAGATATCAGGTAATAACAAAAATAATTATGATCAATACTTGGGCTGTGTGAGTCAATAGACGATGGTTAACGTAATATATAATCTGATATGAGAATATACATAGATGAAAGGAATAAAGAAAAATGTTCTGGTCACTCACTCAATAGAAACCATCAAATGACTTACGTCTTTTGACAGCATGTATGGTGATGGATGGTCAATTAAAAGTATTTCCTAAAGGAACCGATCGATTAATAAGTTATGTCCTTCGTTTTTTGACTTGGTCGAAATAAACACAACGATCAAAATCGGAAATGGGAATCTGGTGAGAGTAGACCACTACATCAACTTAAGATAACGATTCTCCATGAAATTCTCTGAAAAAGAACCACCTGAGGATGGGAATCCCTCGGCAGAGCAAGCTCGACCATTATTTCCAAAATGGAAATGCATCCTCACAATAGTCACCTGTGGAGCTGAAACATGGAACCTAACTAAAAGATTGACCTTCACAATGAGAGAAATGCAACATGCACGTGAAAGAATCATGCTCAACATATCATCGAGAGACCAGGAAACAGCACTGTATAGGAGGGAAAAAACAGGTGTCCGAGACATCATACAATCCAATAGAAAACACACATGAAAATGGGCTGGTTATGTTGCAAGAATGACGGACAAGAGCCGGATATCACGACTCAAAAAATGGGCCTCAGGTGATCAAATGCAAACCAGGGCCGACAAAATATATGACAGCGTGACGAACTTGATAAGTTTAGGAAGTATTGGCTCAGCAACACCAACGATAGAGATGGGTAGCGAATCCTTTGGAAGGTCTATGTACTACGATAGACGATAAAGGACTGATCATGATATGAGCAGGTATACGAGAATGTGTGTGTATGTGTTTGTATGTGTGTATGTGTGTGTAAGAGAGAGAGAGAAAGAGGGAGAATCTTTTAAAACATATCAGAGTTATTTTTGGTTGATTTCTTTTTCTTTTGTGGATTCCATGGGGATTCTTTGACTTAAGAAAATGTAGAGGGTTGTTTTCTCCAACTCATATAAACTAAAACGTTATAAAGCACTCTTGCCTTTACTTTTTATTTCATTATTCTTGTGTGCAAGGATTCTCAAAAATGGACAACGCTTGTTAATCAAGAGATTTTTGACAACGTCTCCAATTCAATACAATCATTATTTGTTGTTTTTTTTCTCTTTGTTGCAGAACTGTCAAAAATAGTATATTTTTTCAGTGTTGGTTTGGCTGACAATGTATGCATCATGCTTGCAGGTTGCAACAATGGAGCTATGGGGTTGAAATGACAAAATTTACTATTTACCATGTCTATTTTCTTTAAAATGTTTTTTGGATGGAAAAAGGGACAAACTTAAATCAATAGACCGGCAAACTAAGAAACTTTAGACGAAGTCCAAATAGTTTAAACGGTATAAACATGCAATGAAGATATTGTAAGAGGCGCTTGTTGCGGTGCAATAAACAATGAAAAGGTATTAATGAAAATGAGGAAAAGAAGGGGGTAAGAAAAATGTCTTAAATTGAAATCAAAAGAAA
The DNA here is from genome assembly GCA_963457665.1 of Thysanoteuthis rhombus. NCBI lineage: Eukaryota > Metazoa > Mollusca > Cephalopoda > Oegopsida > Thysanoteuthidae > Thysanoteuthis > Thysanoteuthis major. The sequence continues at coordinate 29,847,294 of OY735199.1, read as the reverse complement.
ATAGAAAATGTATCAAACGAAAGATAATGGACATGGCTACGCAAAAGACACCTGGAAAGAGGAAAATAATCCGTAATCAGTGTAGCCTAAAACATCTGCACCAGGAAAAACAAAGGCGAAGATGAATAAATCTCTGGAAAAAAGCAAAAATGGCCACTGTGGGGGAAGAAATGAAACAATTGACCGCATATTGATCGAATTTAGCAAACTAACCCGAAAGGTGTGCATGAATAGACACGATAGAATAACGACAGTCATTCACAAAAATTCAGCCATATAGAAGAATGATAGCACAAATTAGAAACAGGAAAATCGAAGTTTCAAATTACTCTGGTACTTCGACATCAAAATACGCACCCTATCCAAGCAAACAGATTAATTCAAGTAATTATGCACAAAGAGGAAAGACCAAAGAAGTTGGAGAATCATGAACCTGGATGTATCTGAGGACAACAAAGTGAATACGAAAACTGGAAATGTACCAGCATTTCCAAAGAAAGGTGTGGAACATCAAGGGCAAAAAAAAACTTCAAATCCAGAATGAGTTCAATGCCAACAAGACTAATACAAAACGACCAATGCAAAAGCGTTAGTGGGCCCACGCAGAGAGGGCAAATTTTACATATACACATGCATCTCACACACATTCTACCCATACATATACGCACGTACATTATTCCCACAGATCATTCCCTCTCGATCATTCCATGATATGAAATGTTGCTATTTGTTGTGGTTGATATTACTTTTTGAAGGTTTCTATTGCAACTTACGTAATACATACGTGCAAACACGTGTCAAATATAAATGCACATACGTATATGAACATAAACAAGTACACATATACATGCCACGTATATACAAAAATATACACATGCATGCATACATTACACATACACAAAATCAAATCCTCAAATCAAAGGTGAAAGGGATTTGTATAACCCTCACTACCTATGATTGAACCAGCTTATACATATATGCAGATATACAATGCATTCAAGCAACACACACAAATGTATACATTCAAATACACGCAACACAAGCTCTCAAGTACACGCATGCACATATATATACGAACACGATCTGCATCCATGCTTAAGCTCACTAGCATACACGTTGTTAGAGTGTGAGAGATGATGAGGAGTGTTAAAATGAATGTATCAATTTTATTCTTGAAATTTTGATTTCATTTCTAAATGACATTTTTGTTGGAGATATTTTTTGCGTCGGTATATGTTAACTATACCCAACATACTTGGTCTTCAAAGATATGTTACTCACTGATATGAATGTATGCGGTTGTAACATATTAACCCTTTTTAGACGCCAGGGGTTCGATAAAAACATCTCAAGTAGAATTATTGAAAAGATGAAACGTTGTCGCTTGGAGCCTCTGCTGATAGATAACCAGACGAAGCCTCTTAATTAAAAAGATATTTAGAGACAGAAAGCAAAAAGGGGTTGGAAAAATAGGAATGATGTTTATGGATTCTAACGGTGAAAGTAACAGAGGTAAATAGTAATTTCAGTGACGTGATAAACGAAAGAAAGCAGGAGGAAAATAGAAGAGAAAAAGATAGATGATCATTTAGTTATGATATCAGGTTGAAGAAGAACAGAGGACCAAAGGATAAAGTGGAGTAAAAGGGTAGCGGTCACGAGCCCCTGGTAGGAGTTCGGAATAACTGATTAATCCCCCCTCTCCCTTTCTCCCTCTGAAATGAAGTTCCATTCTATTTTATAGGAAGACTATTGATGTTATTTCAGTGGCCGATGTAAAAAAATGTTTTTTGATTTTGAATCTCAACTTGAGTCTTGTGTCTTTTGTTTCCTTCCCTTCGAGCACACACACACATGCACATACATTCCACATAGGCATATACCAACGCCATCAACAACATGCCATATATGCACTTTATAGTCATACACACAAACAACATGAATGCACACTGCATTCTAACATTCTGCATACTCTTTTATATACTTGCTATGCAACAGTACGTACACACACCTGACACATTCTCTCATACATACACTCAAGCACATATGGAATATATACATACACAGTCAACACATATACACAAATCAAATGCTATTTGCTTACATATACACATATACACATAAACATATATTCTGCGTAGACAAATGCCACATACGCTTATATATATACATCAACAGACACAAGCAGACAACATGTACACACATAACCACATATACACATGCCACAAACATCCGTATACATGCAGGTCGGTCCATGCATGCCAGTGGCGTTTATTTTTTATTGTAAATGTATGTGATACGTGGATGTGTATGCTTGTAGTTTGTGTATGTGAATATGTGTGCGCATGTGGCATGTGTGTATATGGTGTATGCGTGTAACTATGTAGCATGTTTATTCACGTGTGCATGAGAGTATATAATATATGTGTATGGGACATGTTTGCATGTTTGTGCATACATGTGTATATGTGGCACGTGTATATGTGTTATGTGCGTGATTTTGTTCGTATGTAGTATATATGGGGCATGTGTGTGCATGTAGAGTATCGTAGGTGATTTTGTATTTGAATGTGTGTAACATGATTGAATACCTGGTATTTGTGTGAGCAGAGACCTTTATATATATATATATATATATATATATATATATATATATATATATATATATATATATACTGATTTATTCATTCATTCATTCATTGGGTTTTGGTGTGAGCATAAGTAGTACGGTTAAAGTAATTCTTATTCAATTTTGATTATATCAATCATTTTCTCATCTATATGTATGGTTGTACCTATGTGGATGTGTTTATATGGCATGTGTATATATATGTAGTTGCCTGTGTACTGTGTGTGTCGAGTGTAAGGCCTGGTCATTCGAATGTGTGTTTATGCGTGTGAAACGTGTTTGCATATGTGCCACGTATCTATGTGTGTACATTTTTATATGTGTGCAAGTATAAATATTAGTACATTTGTATTTCGTATCTGTATATATATTGTATGTTTATTCGTATGTGTATTTATCTATGTTTTTGCGTATGTGCAATAAATGTATCGGTATACGTATGTCTCATGTGGGAATGTGCGTGTATGTATGGCTTGTAATAGCGTGTATGTGTATGTGAGTCATCTTATGTACATGTGGATACATATGTATATATATGTAATGTTTATACATGAGCTGGCAATATACATGTATGTGTTCGTGCATGTGTACATGTGCCAACGTGGTATATATGTATGTTGTGTGTAAATATGTATTGGACGTTATTGCATTGGTCATTTTTTCATTGGCTTTTATGCATCAGACATTTGCTTTTTTTACCTAGTAACATAAGACAATTTTGCGTTGGTCGGCTTGCATTGGACTCTTTCTCTCTGGTCTTTCATAATGTTGGACGTTTCTAACATCAATTTATAAAGGATAAAAAATGTCAAACATTGTTTTCTATGATCACTAAGGTGCCCTCACTCTTATTGTTTACGTGTTGAGATTGGCTGTGTGTGAAGGTGCACATACCTACCTACTCATATTCCAATACACATTCCTTTCACGTACTCACACATGCACACATATAAAATGTGTTTGTATGTGGCATATGTGTATTTGCCGTGCATGTATATAAAGTTTATGTAGTATTTGATTGACTTGTATCAGTGTTTGGGTCGAGTGTATCTGCATGTATATGCATGGCATGTGTGAATGCGTGTGTATTTAGGTGTGTGTGTGGAAATTGGAATTCTAATACGTAGTATGTATCTATTTGGCTTGCGTATATACAATACGTGGGTATGTTTATACGTATGTGTATATGCCTGTGTATTTGTGCATATGTCATATATATATGATTATTTTGAACCTTTATGCTATAGACACAATTGTGCACGTATACATATGTCACATATGCATACACGTATCAAAATTGACATGCAAAAGCTATACATACACACACATACCACATATCTATATGCAACATATGTACAGCTATACACATATGGCACTGCACATACGTACTCACACGCCAATGAGCGTACCAAAACTGAAAAAAACACCTAACATGCCATAAATATACTAAATGCACATATGTATGCATGCATACGACATGCAAATATGCCTGATACATACTCTCATACTCATGTGGTACATATGCAAACAGATAGACGTATACACATACGTATAAACATACCAGCTTAGCACCATTTTACATACGCAAACAAATACATATATACTGTATTGTATAGTTAAGCACCCATGTCACACACACACGTCATATACGCATATAAATATATGTGTGTGTGTGTGTGTGTGTGATACACACGCTCCACATACAAAAAAGTACCAAAAATATACTAAGCACACTATATACGCTCAAAATAATGGCAGGTCACATACACACATACCATAAACAAATTCATCCGATACAAAAATATGTGTGAAAAAACGTACGAAGACCTGGGAATTGAGATCATAAAGATGTGACAAGCTAACACTGGAGCAAATTCTGCTGTCATATGAGCCCGTAGGGCCATAAAAAATTGTTGACAAATATCTAGGAAGGATACCAGGGAACTCAAACATCTATGGGACACAGAAAATTGTCCTCATAAGCACAGTCCATATCCTTCGCAATGCACTGTCTACGAAAATATTTTGTCAGTCATACATCTATGTACTGTTTCTTGTGTAGCCTCCTGTATTGTCCCATTATATATATATATATATATATATATATATATATATATATATATATATTGTGTGTGTGTGTGTGTATTTTGAAGAACTAACTGCCAATGCCTACTATCATAACATTGTTGCTTGCTCTAAGCTTATAGTTGAAACATGGTCTACAATGTATACTACTAGACATCAGTTTGAGGGCTTCCCAGTAATTACACAATGGAGGTAAGGCAAGCCATCAAACAAGAATTCAACAACTATAGACCCATAAGCCTACTCAAATGCATGTACAAATTTTTCACAAGAATCATCACCAACCAGATCACTAAAACGAAGACCAACCAGGGGAACAAGCTAGATCTAAAAGAAGTTACTCAATCATAGACAATCTCCATTCAATAAATGATCTGAAAGAAAAAGCAGCAGAATAAAAAATACAACTTGTAGCATTTACATACTTCAAGAAAGTATTAGACACTTTAGAGTTACCGAGGGTAATGAAAGCATTATATACAAGGTATAGACCCTGAATACGTCAATGTGAGAATCATGCTCAACCTTACATGGAGAGATCAAAAGACAGCACAATACATAAGGGAGAAAACAGGAGCCCGAGACATCATAGAATCTATCAAGACAGACCATGTTGCAAGAATGGCAGACAACTGATGGACATCACGACTCACAACTTAGAGATCACTTGCGAAATTGAAGCCGACAAATACATGATAGAGTGATGAACTCGACAAATTCAGAAAATAATGGCTCCACGACACTCATGATAGAGAATCGTAGCATTTTCTGGGGAAAGTCTATATCAGAAGACGGTCAATAAAATACTGATGATGATGATGGTGATGATGGATAAAAAAAGATATCCCCACCGAAGAAAAACTTACACACCAAATGGTAACGGAGGTATGAACCACTGCACTGGTGAGGGAGGGATGAAATGTGGGCTTAATACCTGAGGAGACTTACTGTCGCTCTACCTTCAGCGATGACCATCGGGCAACGGTATTTCTGTGGACTATGAGAGTGTGGAGAGGCAGGCTGGAGACTTAAGGAGACTTGCTGTCACTCAACCTCCAGTGCATTAGCAACGATTATACACTAGGATCTGAGTAAACGAATGGGATTCAACCATACGGAAAAGGGGTACCAGCACAAAGCAGAGGCAGCCCTGGAAGATGGAAACCACAAATTATTTTGGGACATGAACATTCGAACCGACCACCAAAAAGACTGGACTTGGTAATCATAGACAAAAAGAGGCAAACCTGCCAAATAATAGACGCAGCCGTACCTGCAGACCATACAGTAAAGAGGAAGGAGAAAAATACCAAGACTTAGCGAGAGAACTGAAGAAGATGTGGAATATGAATGTCAGGGTAGCGCCAGTCTAGGTAGGCGCATTAGAAACTGGGGAAAAGACACTGAGGGCGAGACTTGAGGAGATCGGGATAAAAAGAAGGATTGAGACAATACAGACCACAGCACTGCTAGGAGCTGCACGGATACTGAAGAAAGTGCTAGAAATATAAAGACTGTATCATTAATTGTTAGTAGAAGCCTGATAGAGGAAGGGAAATGAAAGCAGAAATGTTAACCACAGCACTGAAATGATCGGCAAAGGACAGATGAGATGTTGGCTTAAGACCTATTGTCACTCAGCCTTCAGCAATGACCAGTTGGCAACCGTTGTGAAACTGAAAACAGCAGTATTACTGTGGTCTACGAGAATGAGGAGAGGAGGGCTGGAGACTTGTGGAGACTTGCAGTCACTCAATCTCCGGTGGTAACCAACAGGCAACCGGTGTGAGATTGTAAATAATAATAATAATAATAATAATAATAATAATAATAATAATAATAATAATAATAATAATAATAAAAGATATAGCAGACCAGAAATCATGGACGTGGTTACGAAAGGGGAACCTTAAGAGAGAAACAGAATCGCTCACCATGGCAGCCCAAAACAAAAGCATAAGGACAAACTACATAAAAGCAAAAATCGACAGAACTCAGACAAACAGCAAATGCCGCATGTGCGGTGAAAGAGATGAGACAGTAAACCACATAACTAGTGAATGTAGTCAGCTCGCCCAGAAGGAGTATAAGCACAGACACGATAGAGTAGCAACGATGATACACTGGGAACTAAGTAAACAAATGGGATTCAACCATGGGGAAAAGTGGTATCAGCACAAGCCAGAGGCAGTTTTGGAGAATGACAACCACAAACTACTGTGGGACTTTGACATCCAAACTGACCACCTCATCCAGGCAAGAAGGCCGGACTTAGTAATAGTAGACAAAAAAAGGAAGGCCTGCCAAATAGTAGACGTTGCTGTTCCTGCAGACCATAGAGTAAAAAAGAAGGAGGGTGAAAAAAGGGAAAAATACCAGGACTTAGCAAGGGAGTTAAGGAAAATGTGGAACATGAAAACCAGGGTAGTACCGGTCATAGTGGGAGCACTAGGAACTGTCCCCAAAATGCTTAGGGAGAGACTGGAGGAGATCGGGATTAGGGGGAGGATAGAGACCGTACAGACCACAGCGCTACTTGGAACTGCACGGATACTGAGGAAGGTGCTAGAGATATAAGTACTGCAACGAATAGTAGCTCTGTCATGATATGCGAAAGAGGGAGGAGACGTTAGCTGAGGACCTGAGGAGACTTATTGTCACTCAGCCTTCAGCGATAACCACTGGGCAACCGGTGTGAAACTGTAAATCGCAGAATTACTGCGACCTATGAGTACTAGGAGAGGAGGGCTGGAGACTTGAGGAGACTTGCTGACACTCAAACTCCAGCGGTTACCGCCAGGCAACTGGTGTGAGATTCCTAATAATAATAATAATAATAATAATAATAATAATAATAATAATAATAATAATAATAATAATAATCTAAAAAAATGGACACGACCGATGAGAACTATGATCCACTCAGACCTGTGTAAACGATTTTAGTTCGACAATACAATAATAATAAGGAGAAGAAGAATGTGTGTGGGAGGAAAATGATTGCCATGCGAGTCGATTCACATAGAACCTCTTTTTAGTTGTCTCCTCAATCTCTGACGTCACAGGGAGAAGTTTGGAGAAGGTGGAAGTCAGCGATGATTTTTACGGGAACGTTTTCTAAACGTAGCGGCCATCTTAAATTTTGAAGACGTCAATAAAGAAATAGTCGAAACAAACAAGTTCATAATAGACAAATGTATGAACTCTTAATATCCAAGCCATAGCAATGATGAATGGTTCAGACAAAACTGAATAGTAAAGAATATACTTATTAAACACAAGCATTCTACTGCCAGAATAATTACTAAGTGATTATTTATAAGGAATGAAAATAGAGTTATGAAAGAGAGATGATTATCCTGCATATCTATTCATCATATAATTTACTCGATGGTGGAATCTGAAAGTAATATCCATCAATATTATTGAAGACCAAATCAGGCTAATAATGAATAATGAATGGTAGTGTTTACGTAGTTTTCATATATTTTGAATATGTTGACTTTGTGACCTTTAAATCATTACTAGTTGGAGAGGCACATGTTTTTGCGTGGAAGCTTTTTTTCCTGTAACGAAGAAGAGTAAAAGTACCGAATAACAACGTTTCAATCGAGTTGGCTCCCTGATGCCAAGGTGTTATCAGAAGGCGGAGAATTAGCAAAGATATAAGATCGAAAGATGTAGTTTTCGGGGCAAATAGCCACTTTAAATATTTGCCAAAAGCTAGTTCATCAGCAAACACCCGTGGGTTCACAAGGTAAGAAAACAACACCTAATATATCTACCGGAAGCAGCAGAATGAGAAAATATAAAATAAATATGTTTGCCCCTACCAAAAAAATCTCAAGGTAAGAATACAACACTGAATATATTCACCAGAAGCGACAGGATGAGAAAATAAAAAAAATTAAAAAATGGTTGCCCTAACCAAAAAATATAGCTAAACACAATATGAGTCTCGGTAAATAAATGGGACCTGCATTATCGGTTGAATCCATGTGCAAGTCCATAAGTAACTATTGGAGAGAAAAGGTATTTGAGAAGTAACTGAATGAAGTATAACTGATCCAAAGACCAAGGTTTGAGCTGCAGTGAGCATTAATTGGCCTCAGTAACGGCTGATAAAAGAAATGATATAATCAAATATGTGGTTGGTTCGAGATTCCGTATTCAGAGATATGTATCTAACTGCATTCATTTTCGTACTGGTTTCAACTGGAATATAAAGTGTCACTACCGTTAAGCGTCGAACTCAGTTCTCGACTGATGCCATTTTCCAAGCAGAAATCGAGTGTCGATTGGAGTCAGCTTATTCCCAATGCTAAGGAGGCTCGAAGGAAGGGTAATTGATTCTCTAGACGTCAGTGATAAATGTTGATGACATGTACATAAACATCATCGATAAACTGATATCAATGTGTACCTGGGAGTTACGTCTCACTAAATATCGATGTATGTCATTACATCAACCACCAAAGGGAGACAAAATGCCCCACTATCACAACCGTCAAGGGATGGAAAAAATGTCCAATACTTGATGAAGTGCTCTATTTATAGAGCTCATTTCAAACTTCAGTATGAGTAAATTTACGAGATCACGGAAACTTCCATTGTTTATCCAAAACTATTGACAGATGGACATTTATTTCACATGTTGTAAATCTCCCTGGTTGGATATGACGCCGGCACTTAGAAAGCTATCCAACGGTACACACGTAAAGACTCGTGTTTCATCTGCCTTCAGCCCTCCCTCTTTTAGCAAAATCCCATCAAATTCGATGTAAAAGTTTTAACCTCAAACTTTGTAGTGTACAAAAGAGGCAGTTTCCTTTATCAGTATCAACAGAAACCTTTGATGGCCCGTCTCAAGACATATACCGAACAGAAGATTTGCCAGATCTTTCTATCGGAACATGTCTAAATTGTCATCCAATCTTATATTCTAACGGCAATACTTTCCAATATAAATTCTGAGGCTCCAAGTATGAGCCTTGATGTCGGTTGTCTGCCATTCTTGCACAATATCCAGTCCATTGCCATTTTAAGGGGCTATGATATAGTCTCTGACTCCAGATCTGTCCTGAGATACTGAGCTATCCATATGGTTTATTGTTGCTTTTGGGAGGACCAGAAAATTGCTCGCAAGGATTACTGTGTTTGGGGCTGTTACAAGAAAATAAAAAAAAGACAGAATGCTTTTATAAGCTTGATTGCCGCCCAGGACAAGCTTGGAGCATCATTGCACTCTGCCATGATTTTTTGCTTGTGCTAGAATCAATTTTAATTTGTTAAAAAGCTTTTTGGACAGGCACTTAGTCTCAACGATAAAAATGGTTGAGTTCCAGAACAGCTCTTCATTGCAAGGATGAATATCAATATAAAGAAAAGAAGAGAATCCAAAACGTGGAGACTTTCAGTGTATATTTCTAATTTACACTCAAAAATTATCAATTCAAATGGATGTATAGGTTGTTAAACACAAATAACACATTCACGTCATAGAAAACAATGCTGAAAGTGGAATATCCACTAAATCAATTGCATTTTGGAAAAATGTACATTCAGATATAATTCATTATTTTCACAGGATTTGTTAGTGCCAACCCAAGAAGAGGGTGCGATTCCAAATGAGATAATGATGCTGCCCAAGCTGCTCATATGTTACCGAAGCACTTGGAGTGTACATCACCACAGTGATCACTGTTCATCTTCCACTGAATATGTTTTAACGTGGAAATATGGATACGTAATGAAATCTCGGAGGGACTCTGTTAACAAAGAAACTCATCAACAGTAGAGCCAATGGCCTCCAAACATTTCGATGAATTTCTGGGGACTTTTGGATTTCAATAGAGTCCACATCACATCATCACGTGAAGAAAAGAAAAGAGGTCGAAAAGATGGAAAAATGGTGACCCTATGAACTGAATGAAATGTTCTATGACAGTTCTGCCGTCTATGCCTCAGCGTAAAGAATTTCGAAATCGTGTTGCTGCATGTCTCATATTAACTTGACATTTCCCCCCCACGGATAACCATCTTTTCAAGTATTTTGAATTCCATATCTGGAATAAAATTTTTGATAATGAAGAGGCCATAATACGTTCTTTTGTTGGATGTATGACCACTGAAGCTGGAGTATTTTGTAGAGATGTCTTATTATCATGTGAGGATCGTGGGGAAAATATCATTGATTCAAATGAGTCATACTTTGATAAAATATTAACCATCCTTATTTGCTTGTAGAATGTTCTTACTATTCAAAAAAGAGCATTGCAAATGTTGCAATGTATGATAGTTAACGTTCTACGATTTTTTCTGTAACTTGGGCGAAATACTTTCATATTTTCATTTATTTTCATAAACTTGTAAAATATTTAAATTAAATAAGAGAGGTTAAAGTAATATTTAGTTGCAGGTAATGTGAGGAAATAGTTTTATCATATTTTTTCATCTTTCTCCACTATATTCTTTTCCCTCGCAAGGTGATTCCTTTCGACTGTCGAACTAAGGAATAAAGTAGGGATAAAGGAGTAGCTTCCCATATCACAGTAAATATATTATTCGCACACGGCATTTTTCAAAACGCTAAACTTCAAAATGCTTCCTTTATTTAAGCAGAGGCATTTTGTAATATGGTGATTTTCTTCCTTTGATATAATTTCACAATAAAAAATTTCTTTCTGAAAAAAATGTACTCAACATTGAGGATAAAAATATTTACGTTGGAATTTCAACTTTCTATTCTTATTAAAACTGTTCATGGTGATAGCGGAAACATGACGTAGTTCTACTGCTAATCTTCTATTCTTTTTCAAAGATAACTAGAGATCCTCGAATTATCGATTGACTGTCATAAACAAGCGCTCATATTGAAAGACTTGTATCGCGAACCGGAATGTGGAAGAAGACAGAGGAGAAAATGATTCTCGACTTGTTGACTTTACAACTTAAGAATAGAAATGTTTTCAAATTGAAATGCAGAAAAGTTGTTGCCATCGGGTGGTCGTGCATTCGTTCTTTGCAGTTAAAAATAACTCAAATACGGATATTTCGATACAGAATGCTCAAAGTTGAACAGATCAAAAGAACAAATAGATTTCACGTAGGAAAATACAGATTAGCCCACAAATCTTCATATATTTTCAAGCAGCGTGAGTCTAAATACATAACCGTGCCGTCAATATCCAAAAATCATTAAAGATTAAATCTTGAATTTCCAGTAAGACTTCAAGTCCAGCTTCGAGGATGTTGAATCCAATGTTGTTATTTGCGAGCGGTTAGTCCATAGAAAATTTAATAAAATTCAGTATTATCATTCAGTATACGAAGGTTGCCCGGAAAGTATCCAGCAATCAATAATTAACTCAGAACTAAAGACTCATATTGTTGGCAAGCATCAGGCAAAGAAACCCAACTTTAAAGAACCAAAAAATCGTTCTAGTGCTAAAAAGAAGGGTATGCAACTAATAAATCTTGTAAACTACAGACCTAAAACATGGAACTTCAACAAAGAACGAACCTCTTACATCGAGAACTCTACAACGTGCACTTGGAGAGATTATGAGACTGAACTGTATATTAGAGGGAGAAAAACTTGAATGGTAATGGACTGGTCTTGTTGTGATAAAAAGATAAGTTCAGAAACTATTTGCCCCGTCACGCCCCCGATATAGGGGTCTGCAGAGTCCATCGATGGAGGCTAAAAGGCTGCTGATGATGGTGATAGGAGAATGGGCCTTTAAATCTCTTCAATGTGTTCCCTTTACGGCCTTCCACACTTATGCTAACACCCATATTATTTGTAGACAATTTTGTATCGGTATTGCTATCAGTTGCTTCATCCTCATTCATGTCTTTTGTCTTTTCAACAGCGATCTTAGTTTTGGGGAAAAGCACGGAATTGCTGTCAAATCAAATCAGGATTGATAAGGGGCTGACACACCTAGTTTACTTCTTCTCAGTCTGACGTGCTTATTGCTTCCCCTGTCTAATCAATCATCATTGAATTAAGTTCTATTTCATTAACGCTATTAACAACATAACAGAACCAAGAGCATCGAATCTATACTGTAATATCAAACAATATATATGAATATGAGGGATAGAGATAAGATAAGGAAATACCAGGATTGGTCCAAGGAGCTGATAAAAGGTGAAACATGAAGGTCGGGCTGGTGCTAATAATACTAGCATTTGGAACTGTGCCGAAGACCTAAAAAAAAGTGAATATGCAAATTGCAAACCCCGGAACGAATACTGATGACAGTACTGGAAGGATTATATCGGTGACCTCCGGCAATGGCCTAACCTTCTATTAAAAACGTGTGTAGGTAAAGCTGGGCGGGGGGTTATACATTATTAATCACTGCGCTGCTGTGATATGTGAAGACGACAAGAGGATACCTGGAGTCTTGAAGAGACTTGCAATCATCCTGTCTCCAGTGATTGCCACCAGACAACTTGGGTGGAATAATAATAATAATAATAGTGTCCAGAGAGCTAAAGTAGTCCTAGATAAATATGTGCAAACAAATAGTGAAGAAATCATAAAGAGCGCGAGGGATAGTGCAACAAACAAAGTAGAAAGCAATGGAACGGTACAGCAAACTAGAAAAGAAAAGTGGGAAGGGAAAAAATTGTACGGCGAGTTTAAAAGACAGATAAAAGATATAGCAGACGAGAAATCATGGACGTGGTTACGAAAGGGAAACCTTAAGAGAGAAACAGAATCGCTCATCATGGCAGCCCAAAACAAAAGCATAAGGACAAACTACATAAAAGCTAAAATCGACAGAACACAGGCAAACAGCAAATGCCGCATGTGCGGTGAAAGAGATGAGACAGTAAACCACATAACTAGTGAATGTAGTCAACTCGCCCAGAAGGAGTATAAGCATAGACACGATAGAGTAGCAACGATGATACACTGGGAACTAAGTAAACAAATGGGATTCAACCATGGGGAAAAGTGGTATCAGCACAAGCCAGAGGCAGTTTTGGAGAATGACAACCACAAACTACTGTGGGACTTTGACATCCAAACTGACCACCTCATCCAGGCAAGAAGGCCGGACTTAGTAATAGTAGACAAAAAAAAGAAGGCCTGCCAAATAGTAGACGTGGCTGTGCCTGCAGACCATAGAGTAAAAAAGAAAGAGGCTGAAAAAAGGGAAAAATACCAGGACCTAGCAAGGGAGTTAAAGAAAATGTGGAACATGAAAACCAGGGTAGTACCAGTCATAGTGGGAGCACTAGGAACTGTCCCCAGAACGCTGAGGGAGAGACTGGAGGAGATCGGGATTAGGGGGAGGATAGAGACCGTACAGACCACAGCACTACTGGGAACTGCACGGGTACTGAGGAAGGTGCTAGAGATATAAGTACTGCAACGAATTGTAGCTCTGTCATGATATGCGAAAGAGGGAGGAGACGTTAGCTGAAGACCTGAGGAGACTTATTGTCACTCAGCCCTCAGCGATAACCACTGGGCAACCGGTGTGAAACTGTAAATCGCAGAATTACTGTGACCTATGAGTACTAGGAGAGGAGGGCTGGAGACTTGAGGAGACTTGCTGTCACTCAAACTCCAGCGGTTACCACCAGGCAACTGGTGTGAGATTCCAAATAATAATAATAATAATAATAATAACAATAACAAAAACAACTATAATAATAATAATAATAATAATAATAATAATAATAATAATAATAATAATAATAATAATATGATGGCTGAAATCTTTCATATCTGCTGAAATACATTCTCATCTGCCGCCAAAAATTTTACAAAACATCTTTTCAACATTATGAATGCTCTGCATGAATCACCTGCGTGGTTAAGCAATGGCACCATTTACATTCTACCCAAAAGCTGTGAGATAAATGACCAAGAAGCTACAGACCCATCACCTGCCTTACAACCACCTATAAACTAATTACGTCAATTCTATCGAATAGAATGCAACCCCGCCTTAAAAACAACAATATCTTCCCCAAAGAACAAACAGTTTGTGAAAGAAGGTGTTATGGGTCCAGAGGCTGACTTTAAATCAATAAAAAGATACTCGAGAGTTATTGCACCAAACACTGTAATCTAAGTACAGCCTGGATAAATTACCAAAATGTGTTTGATAGAGTACCACATTTTTGGATATTAAGAATCTTAGAAGTATTTAAAATCGCACAAGCTATGATTGATTTCTTCAAAAAATAGCATGGCACTATGGAGCAACAAATTCCTCCTTAACCATAATAGAGTTACCTCTGAATCCAGGAATATGGCAATTAACTGTGGAATTTTCCAAGGAGAATGTCTTCCTCATCTTATCTGCTAAGCCTTCTTCCCTATTTCAGGTGAACTCAACAAGACTACGTATTGATATGCAACTGCTAACAAGATATACAATCGCTCACAACTGCCATCTATTCATGGATGATCTTTAACTCAATGAAATGGATGCCTCTGAGCTAAGTGGGCTGTTACAAACTCTTAAGAGGTTTAGTGGCGATTTTGGAATAAAATTTGGCCTCGATAGGCGCGATAAAGCAACTTTCAGGCGGGAAAAAGTTTCAACAATAAAATATATCCTCCTGGACTCAACCATTCAAGAGCTTGAATGGGAACATGCTCAGGAATTAATGAGGGCTATCGAATCCTACATGCATCTATGAAGGAAAATGGGTATTACAGAGGGGTCCCTCAAACCTGTCTCAAATGTAAGAACTGCATCCAACCCATCAAGACTTTTGCAAAACCAATGGTACAGTGCAGCTTTAACATCAATCATAAACTGGAACATAATTGACACATGCAGAATGGGCGCTAAAACTAGGAAACTCCTCACCAAGTGCAGAATGCACCATCCAAAACAGACGCACCTATATCGACTCTTCCTCACCTGGACATGCGATGGTAGAGGTATGATTCAGTGAAAAGTGACACACAAAATTTTAATCATTTGCCTCCATGCTTGTGAGGGGAATGATTCCAAGAGAAATGAACCCCCATTTACCAAGCCCTTACACAAGCTGCAACAAAGGTTACAAAACATGTAAAATATATATTCAATTAACAAGGAATATCAATGTTAAAAGAATACTGCCAATACTCATTTCCCACGGATGCTGATATGGATTATACTATAACCAATGCATTGCTATGAAGGTCAAAGTTAAAAGCCAAAACAGAATGTTTCATCCTTGTTGCTCAATTCCAGAGCCTCCTTTCCAGGAACTGATTTGCACATATCATCAAAAATGGTGCTAATCCCAACAGCAGATTCTATGACAGGGCAGCGGAGACTATCAACCACATCATATTTAGATGCTCTGTTCTAGCACTAAATGAATACAAACTTAGACACGATAGAATGGGCCAGTACATCCACTGGATTTTATGTAAGAACTTTTGCACACTACACATTGTACATTGGTATGAGCACCATCCAGAACCAGTAACTTAAACACGATGTTTGGTAATATCATTGGGTTTCTCAGCACACACGGATCAAACCATCCAATCCAAATGCCAAGACCTAATTGATATTGAAAATTCCACCATACAAAAACATATCTGTAAAAGAGTTCAAATAATTGTCTTTGCTCAAGATCTTGAAATTGAAAATGATGAATATTCGGCGACATATGACTGAAACGATCCCTGTTGTTTTGGGAGCCCATTGGGGTCATGAAAAAGTAGATTATTCTCCTCAAATCTTTGTTCATTCATTGAACTCGAAGTCTTATACTGGAGCAAAACCTCCAATACTTGTTTTTCTATCTACACAGTGCTTAAATATCCGGTTACATATTTTATACTGAACATTGTAGATCAATCCTTGCTCGTCAGCTCTCCAGTTTAATAAGTCTCTCAACAATTTAGTCAAAGTATGTTTTCCACTAAGCACCTAAGATATTTCTACTCAACATTTCAGGAATTATAGTACTCGGTATTATGATAGATCCATTCAAAACTTTTCTATGGATGAATAGTATATTTTATTTTATTTTTCTAACGCTACAGAATGGCCCTCGGATATGAAGCCATAGTTAAAGGAGAGGGTGTTAAAACTTTGGAATACATCCCATATGTAGACTCCACTGGAAAACCAACTTATTTTTAGCCGAGCTAAGCTAAATATTGAATCCGTCGCACAAGTGTAAGCAATAATATTTATTTTGTTTCCATCATTCTTGCGAAGGTAAGAACTACATTATTCCTATTATCGTAAGAAATAGCTTTGGTAAGTAGATACAAAAACTAGGGAAAATATGACAATTTACAAAGCGATACATTCAAGAACTGATATTGACATACAGCACATCCCAAGAAAAAAAGAAATAAAGGACTGTTAGCTATTGAGAATTTAGCAACCTTAAAAAAACATCAATAGCATGATATGCCAAGACCTATCAGTGGAAATGTTAATGGAATAAAGTTCTGTCGGATACGATATGCCAAAAGCTCAAAAGAAGTAAGTGCAAACAGACGGAGAGGCCTGGTGTAGAAATGAAACCGTATATGTGGAGTGGACGGAAAGGGCCAGCGAAATTGATCCACAGACACCTCAGTGATTTACCACTGTATGTTTCGAAACGTTAACAGGAGCAGAAGATACTGCAGCACAGGATCAGGCATTGAATACCTATTGACATGCACATCATATCCTTAAAAAAAAATTGTGAACCAAGTGTATAGTCTTCAATGAATATCTTGAAATAGTGAAACACAGTATCTGGCTGAATCAAATCAAGCAAAGTTGCAGGTATCGAAAGAACAGAAAATTAGAGAGAAAAAAATACCTGGAACTGCAAAGAGAACGATAAGTTCAAATGACTTGAAACCCTCATAAGAAGAAACATTACAACTAGAAGGTCAGATAGTGTCATTGATAATAAAGAAAAACATCAGATTATATTGATCGATGTCGTGCACAGCACACGGGACTGTACAAAATCGATTAAGATCGTACCAATTGTTTTTGGAGCATTAGATGTAGAAACTATAAATATAAAGAAAACATGTGCTGAAAGTGAACTCCGAGGACATTTGCATCAAACGAAAACGATTCTTCAGAAGACATCAAATAAAAACAATTAAAAAAATCTTCAACTTCTTAGATCTTGTCAATATGAGGATCAAGATGAAAGGCATCAAACACAACATTGATGCAATGATTACCTGAAATAATAATAATAATAACAATAATAATAATAATAATAATAATAATAATAATTATTATTATTATTATTATTATTATTATTTGGAATCTCACACCAGTTGCCTGGTGGTAACCGCTGGAGTTTGAGAGACAGCAAGTCTCCTCAAGTCTCCAGCCCTTCTCTCCTAGTTCTCATAGGCCACAGTAATACTGCAGTTTACAGTTTCACACTGGTTGCCCAGTGGTCATTGCTGAAAGCTGGGTGACAATATGTCTCCTTGGGTCTTCAGCAAAGATCTCTTCTCTTTTTCGCCTATCATGCCAGTGCTGCGGTGTACCCTTTCCACTTCCATTTCCCTTCCTCTGTTGGGTCACTCATAACAATTAACGTTGCAGTCCTCATATTTCTAGCACTTTCCTCAGTATCCGCGCAGTTCCTAGCAGTGCTGTGGACTGTACAGTTTCAATTCTTCCCCTTATCCCGTCTGTTCTTATACTCCTTCTGGGTGAGTAGACTATATTCACTAGTTATGTAGTTTTACGGTCTCATCTCTTTCGCTGCACAGGCGGCACTTGCTGTTTGTCTCTGTTTAGTTGATTTTTGTTCTTATATAGTTTGTCCTGATGCTTTTGTTTTGAGCTGCCATGATGAGCGATTCTGTTTCTCTCTCCAGGTTTCCTTTTCGTAACCTTGCCAATGATATCTCGTCTGCCACATCTTGTATCCGTCTTTTAAACTCTCCGTACAATTATTATTATTATTATTATTTGGAATCTCACACCAGTTGCCTGGTGGTAACCGCTGGAGTTTGAGTGACAGCAAGTCTCCTCAAGTCTCCAGCCCTCCTCTCCTAGTACTCATAGGTCACAGTAATTCTGCGATTTACAGTTTCACACCGGTTGCCCAGTGGTTATCGCTGAAGGCTGAGTGACAATAAGTCTCCTCAGGTCTTCAGCTAACGTCTCCTCTCTCTTTCGCATATCATGACAGAGCTACAATCGTTGCAGTACTTATATCTCTAGCACCTTCCTCAGTATCCGTGCAGTTCCCAGTAGTGCTGTGGTCTGTACGGTCTCTATCCTTCCCCTAATCCCGATCTCCTCCAGTCTCTCCCGCAGCGTTTTGGGGACAGTTCCTAGTGCGCCCACTATGACCAGTACTACCCTGGTTTTCATGTTCCACATTTTCCTTAACTCCCTTGCTAGGCCCTGGTATTTTTCCGTTTTTTCTCCCTCCTTCTTTTTTACTCTATGGTCTGCAGGTACAGCAACGTCTACTATTTGGCAGGCCTTCCTTTTTTTGTCTACTATTACTAAGTCCGGTCTTCTTGCCTGGATGAGGTGGTCAGTTTGGATTTCAAAGTCTCAGAGTAGTTTGTGGTTGTCATTCTCCAAAACTGCCTCTGGCTTGTGCTGATACCACTTTTCCACATGGTTGAATCCCATTTGTTTGCTTAGTTCCCAGTGTATCATCGTTGCTACTCTATCGTGTCTATGCTTATACTCCTTCTGGGCAAGTTGACTACAATCACTAGTTATGTGGTTTACTGTCTCATCTCTTTCACTGCACATGCGGCATTTGCTGTTTTTTGTTCGGTCGATTTTTGTTTTTATGCAGTTTGTCCTGATGCTTTTGTTTTGGGCTGCCATGATGAGCGATTCTGTTTCTCTCTTAAGGTTCCCCTTTCGTAACCACGTCCATGATATCTCGTCTGCTATATCTTGTATCTGTCTTTTAAACTCGCCGTACAATTTTTCCCTTCCCATCTTTCTTTTCTTGTTTGCTGTACTGTTCCATTGTTTTCTACTTTATTGCTTGTTGCACTATCTATCATGCTCTTTATGATTTCTTCACTATTTGTTTGCACATGTCTTTCTAGGACTGCTTTAGCTCTCTGGACACAATCTTCTATGCTGATGAGCCCCCTACCACCTTCTTTTCTCTTAACGTATAGTCTATCTGTATCATCCCTAGGATGTGATGCTTTATGCATCGTCATAAGTTTCCTTGTTCGCCTAACCATTGATTGGAGCTCTTCCTTTGTCCATCCTAGGGATGGTCCTGTATACCTAACTACTGACACAGCCCAGGTGTTCATTCCTTTTATTAGATTTCTGCTGTATTATTATTATTATTATTATTATTATTATTATTATTATTATTATTATTATTATTATTATTATTATTAATTTTCTAGACAAATTGGGATAGGACCTTGACAGTCTAGCACACAACGAGGGTGAGCGGATTTTGGGGCTCAGATAACCATTCCGACCGTAAATATTTCGGCAATTGTTTAACCAAATATTTATAAACACTGTACATTCTTCGTGTGACTTTCAAGTTATGTTTCAAACACATCACACCTTTTTATGCTTTTCTTATCATTCTAAATAAGTATCATGTTATTGGAACTTTGATGTGTGACGTTCGAATTTTATTTCGTTTTTCTTTGCAAAACGCACCAACATTTCCAAATTAGTTTTACATGTATGTATCGGAAGTTGTAAGTTTTATTTTGTTATACTTATTATGTGATCTTTTTTTTGAAATCCCGATAAGTCTTGTTTTTTTAATAATAATAATAATAATAATAATAATAATAATAATAATAATAATAATAATGATAATAATAATAATAATAATAATAATGATAATAATAATAATAATGATAATAATAATAATGCACGAATGGAGGCTCGCTGCTGCAAAAAGAATCGAACTCCCGACCGGCAGGAAGATAAGAGCACTGACCACACAGGACCCATACGAATTCTTTGGAGTGCTCAAATGTAACAAGATGAAACGAGGAGGAATGAACGATAAATAAAAATAAAATACCTTGGGGGGATTAGGAAAATATAAGAGATCAAACTAAACAACAGGAATCTGATAAAATGAATGGACTCATACGCTGTATCGGTTGTAAGATACGCAATACCATTCCTTGGATAGACAAAAGAAGAACTCCAATCAATGGACCGGCAAACAAGTAAGCTTATGACAATGCACAAGGCCTTACATTCCAGAAATGACACGGATAAACTGTGCATGAAGAGAAAAGAAGGCGGCAGAGGGCTTATCAGGATAGAGGACTGAGTGTAGAGAGGTAGAGCAGATCTAGAAAAGTATTTGCAAGCAAACAGTGACGACATCATGAAAAGTGCCCGAAGCAGCGCAACTAACCACAAAAAGTAGACAACAAAGGAACAGTACAGAAACAAAGAAAGAAAATGGGAATAGAAAAGAGCTTACGGAGTACACAAAAGGTAGTTAAAGGATGTAGCAGACGAGACATCATGGACATGGCTACGAAAAGGGTAACTGGAAAAAGAAACAGAATTGCTTATCATGGCCCTCAAAAACAAATGCATCAGAACAAACTACATCAAAACGAAAATCAACAGAACACACACAAACAGCAAGTGCCGCCTATGTGGTGAAAGAGATGAGACCGTCCACAACATATCTAGTGAATGTAGTCAACTAGCCAACAAGGAGTATAACAGACATGATAAACTAACAGCACTGATACACTGGGAACTGAGTAAACGAATGAGATTTAACAATACGGAAAAGTGGTACCAGCACTAACCAGATGTAGCCCAGGAGAAGTGAACCACAAATTGCTTTGGGATGTTGACATTCAAACTGACTCCCCCATCCAAGCAAGAAGACAGGACGTAGTGACCGTGGACAAGAACAGGAAACCTGATAAATAATAGATACGGCCGTAGCAGCAAACCATAGAGTAAAGAGAAAAGAGAATGAAATACTGGAAAAATACTAGGATCTGACAAGAGAACTAAGGAAGGTGTGACACATGAAAGTCAGGGTAGTACAAGAAATAAAAGTGCACTCGGAACCGTACCATAGACATTGAAAGTGAGATAGGAATAACTAGGGATAAAAGGATTGATTGAGACTATCACAGCACTGCTAGGAACTGTACGAATACTGAGAAAAGTGCTAGGAATATAAGATATACGACCCCAGCTGTTAGCAGTGGCTTTACAGAGAAGGAAAGGGAAAACATCTAAATGGTGCAGGAGATTTGAACCACTAACCACAAAATGAATGCATCAATGCAAACTGTAGGGGGAACAGTGTTGCACTAGGAACTAAGCAAACAGCTGGGATTTAAGCAAGCAGATTTGTGGTAATCAGCCTTGGAAAATAGAAGCCACAGGTTGCTAAAGGGACATCCAAACTAATCATCCGATCCCAGTGAGAAGACTACACCTGGTAGTCGTGGGCAAGCAAGAAGAACCTTTCAAATATAATCCGAGTAAATACGAAAGACAGGGGACCTGGAAAAAAAACAAGATGGTGTGGGACATTAAAATCAGGATTGAACTAATGATAGTAGGTGCTCTCGGAAGCATACCTAAGACACAGAAAACTGGATTGGAGGAAGGATTGAAACTATGACTAGCACAGTAATGAGGTATTCGTGTGTACAGAACAGACTGCAGGAAATATGAGATCTACAATCCCCAATGTTAGTAATGGCCTGAAAACCAGTAAAAACGTATTGTGGAGAGGTGCAAACCACAGCGCTGATGTGATATATGGGGAAGATATAAAAGGTGGGTTGAACCTCCTGCGATAACCACCAGGAAACTTGTGTTAAACTTCAAACCACATTCTGATGCAGACTGTGAGAGTGTGAAGAGGAAGGCTGGAGACTCGAGGAGTTGCAGTCATTCAGTCTGTAGCAGTGATTACCAGACAACTGATTTGAAAAAGCAAATACTGAATAACGATGATTTCTTCCAGTGCTTGGAAAGGATTCTCTGCAACTGAAGTAAAATCGACCCTTGTGTGTACTCAAACTGATCAGTGTATTTGTGTGTATGTGTGTGTGTATGTATGTGTGTGTATGTGTGTGTGTGTGCTTTAAAAAACTCAATTAGTCTTTTCGTCTCTTATTACTGCAATAGTTTCACGTCTCAATTAAAGATACATAGTGATACATTGAAAAATTAATTATATAGCTCCCCGAGTAATATGTGGAACAATATATTCTTCATATATAACCCCTTACAACACTGTTCACGCCCATGTCATACCCTATCACGATGGAAGATTCTGGGCTGGCGGGGCTCTGTGGTTATTCTGATTGGAATTGGTTTTGACCAACACACCAATGTTTGGGGTGACCTTACAGCATCACTAATGAACCAATCAGGGAATTGTGCAAAAATAATCTAACCACAAATATTAGGCAAGGCTACAATATTCCTGCCGCATTACCGTCACATGTTCCCTTGTGGACTACAATTCAAGCTTGTATTCCGTTGGTGACCTGCAAGGTCACCAAAACATCCGTTAGCAGGCTAGAATCCAAACATGCCCTTAATATATAGAAAAAACACAGTAATGGGATCGAGTAACCGTCTACTTGAACAAATCAATCAAATTCTGTGAATAAACTGGCTTCCTGAGCTGGACAGGAGCAGAAAATCAACAAAGATATATGAAATGAACGTCACTCCTCCTCAGAGGAGTATCGAGTTATAGCAAAAACAAAACAAGAGACGAAGTATGAACAAATCTACAGAAAAGCTCTGAATTAAAATCATCGCTTGATACACAGAAAAACTACACTATAAAACAAAGTAAGTTTCACCAACGTTTGAGTAGAGGAAAATCAAAACATATAACTAAATGCCCAAGACAATAGGCACTTATGGAACAACATTTAGGATAGAGGCACAAGAGTTCTCCAAGAACGTTGGATACTATTCCTCGACATAGAAACGAATCCAACCACTGTAAAGACAACCTCCACAGATAATGGTGTAAGGAATTCCACACAAAAATTTACAAATTGATCTTCCATCCTCAAATATGCCAAGATGGAAGCCAAAATGGATGACCAGAGGGCACTGAAAAATAGTATGAGGTGAGCAACTATAAACCAATCATGTGCCTACCGATAGCAGAGAGAATATATATATATATATTTATAGTATCTGATGTATGATGGGTTTATTTCATAAAATGCTCGATACATTCAATTCTAAACATTAAGTTGATTTAATGTAAGGATTTGCAACACAGCCACCTTCATCTTTCTGTCCTGTTTGCACTCTTTCAGGTGAATGGTCCAGTATATTTTAAATTCTTTTTTGAGATATTCTTTGAGGGTTGGGAGGGCGTCTATTATTTTTTGCGATAGGAGATTCCTTTTATTCTATTTATATAATATTTATAAATGTTTTACTTCAGTGATTGTGCATTGTTTGCTGTATTTTTTGGATTGATATGGATGTATATTTGTTGAGGCTTATACACTACAAACCATGGGGTATGTCATGGGTGTTTTCATTATCAGGTGGCGTTTAGTCTATCAGTATTTCTGTGGCATGTTTCCTCTCTGTCTGTATTTTATTCTCACTCGAATTTGATTTGGCCTGTTTCCTTATATCCAAGATAATTTTGTTAGTTAGGTTGTGAATAACATATCTATGTTGGTTGTTTTTAGTATATCTATACGTGGGTTATTGAGTTATGCTTGTTTATAGAAAGTTCGAGCAGTACGGGCATTTTATGTCTATTTCATTTTTTCCGGTTTTATAATTCTGTCTTATGATTTTTGTTCTGTTGGCAAAAATAAAGATTTTGAATTTCTTTTTTAAGCATCGGTGGTATGAGGTTTTGATATTTATGCATGTGCACGTTTGTTTTAATATCTTCCATTTTGGTGTAGGTTTGAGATTGCAATCACTCAGTTTCCGATAATATGTCGTCAGTGATGTACTTTTTGTTAAATATTTTTCATCCGTAAAAGAAGATATATGGTTTGCTAATCTAAGTTTGAAGTGTGTTTTCAATATTCTTGAATAATATTTCACTTCTAAACCTTTTTGGGGGGTCAATATTTTAGTATGGTGCTCAATATTTGTTTTGTTGAGCGTATTTTTTTTCGTTCGTACGGTTGCGATCTGGTTTATTTATGCTTTTCCGATAATATTAATTCTGATTACTGTATTGTTATGTTCTGTAATGAGTTTATTAGAATTTCCCGTATTAAATTTAAACCCTACAAACCAACAGTATACATATTGATCTGAATCTGTCTTAGAGGATGAAAAGCGAAATTCCTCATGACATCGAAATTCAAATGGATCACCCATTCTACAACAGTAGATAAGATCTAGTGATTGTAAATAACCAGGGAAGGACATGTTAAATAGTGAATTCTGCTGTCTGGATAGACCGTACGGTAGAAACAAAATCTTGGTAAGTATTTTGATCTTTAGAGGGAGCACTATAAGCAGTAGAACATTTCGGTGGAATTAGTGTCAATTGTGGTTAGAACCCTTGGAACGATATACCGCTGCCTAAAAAAAAATTGGGAGGATGGGCTACCCGGAGAAGAATTGAGACCATCTAGAAGGCTTCACGACTTAAGTCAGCCAAAATACTTAGAATCAAGGCGTGTTGAGAAAACTTGATCCCCAGGGGAGGCTACCAGTCACCAAAGTGAAATTTCACATAAAATTAATATCAATATGGTACCTAAGATACGAAAACTGATTTCGGTTCTTATCAAATTTCGAAACAACTGATTTTAGCCACTATTATCTGACAGAGAATGCTATACAATGATATATATACATATATATATATATATATATATATATATATATATATATATATATATATATATATAGATAGATAGATAGATAGATAGATAGATAGATAGATAGAGAGAGAGAGAGAGAGGGAGGGAGTGAGGGAGAGATACATAGATGAATCGTTAGTTGTGTCAGAAATATATTGTAGATACTTGGATTACTTATACATATATATGTGTGTGTGTGTGTGTGTGTGTGTTTTGAACACGATGGCGGCATATAGATATGAATAGGTAGGTGTAAGTATGTGTAATGATAATATGTACATTTCATATGCATATTCTCTTGCAAATATTCACATTTGTTGGCAGTGCTAGCGACATTTAACCAGAGGCAGTCGTTATTGTAATCAGCTTTCAACTAATATCATTTTTGGCAAGGTCCACATTTAAATAACATGAGCCCATCTTCGTAAGTGGAGCACTCTTTTGCTCTTCTTCACCCAACGACCGTACATTAGACTGAACTAATAAACAAATGACCATTGGAAGCTGAAGGAGAATTTTTGATTATTTTTCGCTGCCAAAATGGATCCATTATTGTCTCTCGCCAGGCCCCCAAATCGCCGTCAAGTATTCATAAGCGATGTAGTAAGAGTTACTTATGATGTTCTATGCATTATGCATGCTAATATTAATTATGTATACAATAAACATCACGGCAGTCTAACTACATTGTGGTTATCATAAAAGTCATCCTGCTGCAACTAAGAATTCTTGTATTGCAGGGTGATGCAAATTATGTGCATTAATGAAATCTCCTCCTGTTAACAGGTAGGAAATTCACTCTAGGAAAGTTATGTATCGATTCCTTCATCCTCTGACAAAGAAGTAAATGAATTGGTCTGGTTCGTCACTCAGAAAAAATTGTCAAGTGACCACCGTCTTTTGATTGCATGTTGGGAATGATCAACTAAATGATTGAAAAAAAAAGGATATCAATGAAATAGCTATTTTTCTCATCTTTTATTTGGGCATGGATCACTTACTAAATTAAATCTGAATAAAAAAACCGAAAACAAACAAGAAAGTCGTTTTTTCTAAGTAAGCTTAGCTTCGCCTCTCCCGCGCTTCTCTGGTGGCCCGTACTTTCCAAAAAGCCTCGAAAGTGAAGCAGACCGGTTCTATATGTTGCCATGGTTAGCTGCAGCTTCTGCTTTTGTTGGCAGTGTCTCTGTTTATTTCCTCTCGTCTGCAATGGTATACTCTTCGCGAGCTTTCTGGCTTGTGAACAATCGTTTATTGCCGTCTTCTTTTCCCTCTACTCAATCTCTTTCAAGGATTCTGATCACATCCATTCCTTGTGGCTGTACCTCTTCTTGTATAGCATTTCCTGGTATGTTGATGTCATTGGTTCTTTCATATTTTTTAGCTTTTCATCAATGTTTTTTTCTATTGTGGTTGTTCTGGTAAGAGTCAAACGAATTCTTCTAGCTTAGCCGTTTCTCAAGTGAGACGCTTCCTTGTAATTGTACTTCGTCTTGTAAAGCACTTCCTGGTATGTTGATACCACTGGCTCTTTTATATTCTGTAGCTATTTTGTCAATATCCTTTTCCTCTAGCTGTTGTTTTGCTGAGAGTGAATTCAATTCTTCTAGCGGAGCCGTTTCTTAAGTGAGCCGTTTCCTGGGTGAAGAGTCTTGGTCAACATCAAGGCCATTCGGTGGTTGCTGAGTCTGCATTGTTATTTGATGTCAGCAGCAACTCTTTTGCAGTTGACCTGGTATGTATGTAAATCGTCTAGATTGAATCACTGATCCGTAGCATATCGAGTCTATAGCCTCTCACTTCGGCTACAACCAGTGTTATTTTGCCAGTTCAACACATGGTTCCGACTTTCCATCTTCCGGTAGTGGTGGTCACCCTGAAAGAGGTGATGCTTGTCGGCTTGTTACCTTCCAGGTTCATCATATTTTAACAAGTCATTGTCATGATACACTCGTCAAAGTCCCTGAGTTGCGCTTTTTGCAAGTAGTTCTATTTACGGTTAGGTGTTGCTGGTATCTCGCCAAACCTTTCTCTTTTTCCAACAGGGCTTGGAATAAAAATGCTCCATATTCTTCCTGAATATTCTATTTATTCAAATATCATAGATATTTTATTGAATATAATGCGCATATAGTAATTTTATGTTTGTTTTGAATTTATTTTGAATCTATATTTTCTTGTTGGTTTTAATTTCAATATTTCTCTATAAATTTAAAGAAATAAATAGTTTGTAATGTGATCCTATGTATGACTATGCATTCATGTGAGCATATGTAATTGCACTCATGCGCAAGTATGTTTGTGAGAGAGAGAGACGTGGAGAGAGATGGAGATAGACAGGCAGATAGACAGAGAGGAATGAGAGAGGAAAGAAACACAGAAATCCGACATAGCTGATAGACACCACTGAAATGAATATTTGTGGTTGATACAAAAATTTCAAGCATTTTTCTCGAAATCTTTTATTTACATGATTCCATATTATCATTATTCAGTCACCAATTATTTCCCAGGCTTTTTGAGACTTTGCAACATAACTCAGCTAAATTGCATATTCTTCAAGAATGAGCAACGTTCTCAGTTTTGATTCATAGACCTCGCCTAGGTACGTTTCAATGTATTGTAATCGTGAGAAGAAGTGTTCGATGAAGCTAAACAAGTGATGGTCTGAAGGTGGAAAATCTTAAGAATACGCCACAGCTCCATAATTGTTTACTGAAAGTAGCCGGTCAATTTTCTTACTGAGTAAAAAATCCTTTTTTCTGTTTCTTGGTGTGACATTCAAAATGGGTAATAGGCCCCAGCGTAGAGTCGTAATACTTTGTTTACGTTCAAACAATTTGTAAAGGGTTTTTTGAATCCCACCAAAAGAAATAAGTCTGATCATGGAGATAAATAGAATCAGTATAAACCTCAGATTTTTGTGGGAAAAAGTGAGATACTCACAGACTTCCACATCCAGCCCGATCAGTCAACGTAAGCAAGACCAGATTCGATAGATGTATACAACTGAAAAGAATCTGTCAAATCCTCGACGTGGTTTTGCCTGCGTACAACATGATGATAACAAATGGAAGTAAAAAGTTATGATAAAAGCTGACTTGGGATTTGACAAGACTGTGGAACATAAAAGTTTATAAAATATCCTGAATAGCTGACACATTACGATTGCGCAGAGTCACGAATTGCTGACTTTGAATTTAGTTCGAGAATTGACACTGTTCGGTCTCTGGTGTTGTTGTGGTCAGCGAAGATGCTGATACATAAAGTTTTGGGGAAAATCGCTGACTGACGCTTATCTTTCTGTGAAGAGTTCGAGATATCTGGTCCGAACAGGTAAATGGTGGATGTAGTAGGGCTTGCATGGAAAGAATACAAAGGTAGGTGTAACTGAATAGGAATGGTGATGACCACCAGATTTCTGTCAACTTGGTGCAATCCACGGCACTCTTGTGGACTGTAGGAAAACTAGGAGGAGGACTAAGAACGAGAAGATTGATGTCACAGCCACCAACAATAACCACCAAACATTTGACGCGAACGTGCAGATGCATTGATGATAATGATGATGATGATGATGATAATAATAATAATAATAATAATAATAATAATAATAATAATAATAATAATAATAATAATGATAATAATAATAACAGCAACAACAATAATAATAATACAGAACATATATATGAACATACAAAAACAGAGTGAGATAAGTTGAATCTTTCAAAAAAGCTTGAAATTTGGATACTTGAATAATCAAACATAAGTAACCTCGTAGAATAACTTATCGCCTTTTATAGCCGATCCTTTTGTAAATGATCCATCAATTTTGACAGGCATTTGGTGGTAATAATAATAATAAGCCCTGTGATGATTTTCGAAGGTTCAAAAGATATTTTACTTTAGGCTTTAAGTGACTATTCTTGATATTTTGATGATTTTCGAAGGTTCAAAAGATATTTTACTTTAGGCTTTAAGTGACTATTCTTGATATTTTGATGATTTTCGAAGGTTCAAAAGATATTTTACTTTAGGCTTTAAGTGACTATTCTTGATATTTTGATGATTTTTGAAGGTTCAAAAGATATGTTACTTTAGGCTTTAAGAATGATTATTCTTGACATATTGATATTTCTACTTCTGAGATGGTTTTCCTTGCGATTCCGATAAGTTTTCACCTGGATGAATTGCCCACTGCCAGATTCTGCCTAATGAAAAAGACAAAAAAAAAAAAAAAAAGTTGAGAGAGTGGTCTGTTGTTTCTTGGAGCTGCACGTGGGTAAGTGGAATTAAATTTATAATTTATAATTTAAAATTAATAACTCTCCACCCCCCCCCGAGATAAGAGGTGTCTTATGGGAAAGTAATGCCTAGCTACCCCTCCCCCGAGTATGAATGAATGGAGTCTGTCCACCACTGACCGTTAGGACCCCTCAGTAGATATAAGCTAGCAGGGGGAAATCCACCGTGGGGGAAGAACACAGATTGCGAGACTTATACTAAGTCAAGACTTAGAAGATTTAAGGGAGACGTATGATCCCCAAGGTTGTTAATTTCACGCAGACGAAGCTTAGTGCTAATTTTTAGGCCTGAATTTAGGAGGGGATGGTCATACCACCAAATAGATATATCTGTGCAGCAGAATGGCCTATCCACGTAAGGTCGTACCATGGGTTGTAAGAACTGGTGGAACTCTGAGAATGCCACTGAACTCATTGCCCTCAACGAACCCACCAAGGTCTGGTGCTACCTTAAAAGAACCAAAAAGAGCTGGTGGGGCTCTTCGGTTATTTCTGAACCACATCGGTCTTAACCAACCCACCAAGGTCTGGCGCTACCTCAAAGAACCAAAAAACCCCTATCATGACAGTACAACCAAACCATTTTACCGCAAAAAACGGGGCACAAATTCAAGATTTGTGTGTCGTAACCGGCAGGTGTTCCCTTGTTAGCCACCAGGAGGGACCCGGTCGTCATCCTGTGACTGCTGGCCAAAACTCCGGCTCGTGTACCCTTAATGGCCTTCAGGAGGGACACAGTCGTCACATAGCTACTGTTGGCCAAGACTCATATACCTCTAACGACACCCAGGGAAGGCGCGGTCCTCTCGGAGTGACTGCTATAAAAAACAATAGAAAGAGATGGACAAGGGAGGAGAATAGGCTAGTTATGTATTGTTACTTTAAAAGCAAGCCTTCAGTGCGATCTTATAGGGAGCGTATGCTCCAAATATGGAGGGAAAAATCTGATGTGGAAGTATCGAACCAACGCCTTGCTGACCAAGTAAAGCAAATTCAAAAGAAGAAATGGCTGTCTGAGACTGAACTACTAGAGATTCGCATTAATGTAGAGAGAGGTTCAGGTGACACATCTGAAGAATGCCCCCCCAGCACAATTAGTACCAATAACAAAACTAGAATAACTCCCCATGAGACCCCCACAGTAAGCTATGTATCAGAGGGTGACGACGAGGCACCAACGGAAGAAGAGAACACCAAAATACAAGCTTTGAAAGAGATCATGCGAGGAGAGAAAACAACACTCCCCTCCCTAAGAGACAAAGACAGAAAGAAAGTCGGAGAAGTGACCGAGCAGGTCAACTGCCTCTTACAGCACATAGAAACAAACACCCTCCTAGAACTTAACAACCTAATTTACGCAGGGGCGAAAATGGTAGCACAAAGCTTTACAACACAAGATAGGAGCCCGAGCAATAATAGGGAAGGGAAACCCAACTGGGAGAGAAGGTTACAAAGGCAGATCTCCCAACTACAGAGAGATGAAGTACTGCTTAGAAATACACCACACACAGACAGACCACGAGTAAGACTTTATAACAAATACAAGGTAACGCAAAAAGGCATCGCCACTGTAGTCGAAGAGTTACACCAGAAAAGACTAGCCAAAGAGGCAAGACTAAAAAGATACAGACTAAGAACGGCCCAATACACACAAAACCGCACATTCCAAAACAATGAGAAAAAGTTTTATCGAGATTTAAATGGGGAAAGAAGGCAGGACATGAAACCAGATGCCACAGAGGCCAAGAACTATTGGGAAAGCATATGGGGGCACCCAAAAAGACATAACGTAACACCGCAATGGTTAGGAAACATGAGAAAAGAACTAGGAGATATAGACAAGGGAGAACCAATAGTACTGAATGAAACCACATTGAAACATACTCTTAGGAAAGTAGCCAACTGGAAAGCACCGGGTCCCGACGGGATCCATGGGTATTGGTTCAAAAAATTTACCACGTTACACGGCAGACTCACTCACCTACTCCAAAATTGTCTGAATGAAGGCAAAGCACCAGAATGGATGACTAAAGGCAGAACCACCCTCATCCAAAAAGACCCGGGAAAGGGGAACATAGCAAGCAACTATAGACCAATCACTTGCCTACCACTTATGTGGAAAATCCTGACCGGGCAAATAGCAGAGAGAATATACATGTCAATGGATAGAAGGGGGCTACTACCAGAAGAACAGAAAGGATGTAGGATAGGAACCAAAGGGGCAAACGATTTACTCTACATAGACCAGATGATCTTAAAAGAAGTAAGGAAAAGGAGAAAGAATATCGCAATGGGATGGATAGATTACAGAAAGGCATACGATATGATCCCACATAGCTGGATACTCGAATGCCTTAGAATGTTCAAAATTAGCGAACCGGTGGTTAAATTCATTGGTAATTCAATGGAAGACTGGAAAGTAGATTTGACAGCTGCAGGGGACAAACTAGCCGAGGTAGGGATAAAAAGGGGGATCTTCCAAGGGGACTCGTTGTCCCCACTGTTATTTGTTCTAACAATGATACCGCTTAACAGAATCCTGAAAAACAGCAAAGGATACCACTTCTCTAAAACAAAAGGAAAGGTCAACCACTTAATGTACATGGACGATATTAAATTGTTCGCAAAAAACAGGGGAGAGCTTGAGACTCTGTTCAACGAAGTAAGGGAATATAGTGAGGACATAGGAATGGAGTTTGGGATAGAAAAATGCGCAATAATGGTGATGCATAAAGGAAGGCTTTCAATGACTGAGGGAATTGAACTTCCGGACAACAACAAGATTAGGGCATTGACTGCACAAGACCGATACAAGTACCTAGGTGTCCTTGAATGTGACACGATAAAACGGGAAGAGATGAAGGAGAAAATTAAGAGGGAATACCTTAGAAGGATAAGGAAAATATTAGAAACCAAATTAAATAGCAGAAATCTAATAAAAGGAATGAACACCTGGGCTGTGTCAGTAGTTAGGTATACAGGACCATTCTTAGGATGGACAAAGGAAGAGCTCCAATCAATGGATAGGCGAACAAGGAAACTTATGACGATGCATAAAGCATTACACCCTAGGGATGATACAGATAGACTATACGTTAAGAGAAAAGAAGGTGGTAGGGGGCTCATCAGCATAGAAGATTGTGTCCAGAGAGCTAGAGTAGTCCTAGATAAATATGTGCAAACAAATAGTGAAGAAATCATAAAGAGCGCGAGGGATAGTGCAACAAACAAAGTAGAAAGCAATGGAACGGTACAGCAAACTAGAAAAGAAAAGTGGGAAGGGAAAAAATTGTACGGCGAGTTTAAAAGACAGATAAAAGATATAGCAGACGAGAAATCATGGACGTGGTTACGAAAGGGAAACCTTAAGAGAGAAACAGAATCGCTCATCATGGCAGCCCAAAACAAAAGCATAAGGACAAACTACATAAAAGCTAAAATCGACAGAACACAGGCAAACAGCAAATGCCGCATGTGCGGTGAAAGAGATGAGACAGTAAACCACATAACTAGTGAATGTAGTCAACTCGCCCAGAAGGAGTATAAGCATAGACACGATAGAGTAGCAACGATGATACACTGGGAACTAAGTAAACAAATGGGATTCAACCATGGGGAAAAGTGGTATCAGCACAAGCCAGAGGCAGTTTTGGAGAATGACAACCACAAACTACTGTGGGACTTTGACATCCAAACTGACCACCTCATCCAGGCAAGAAGGCCGGACTTAGTAATAGTAGACAAAAAAAAGAAGGCCTGCCAAATAGTAGACGTGGCTGTGCCAGCAGACCATAGAGTAAAAAAGAAGGAGGGTGAAAAAAGGGAAAAATACCAGGACCTAGCAAGGGAGTTAAAGAAAATGTGGAACATGAAAACTAGGGTAGTACCAGTCATAGTGGGAGCACTAGGAACTGTCCCCAGAACGCTGAGGGAGAGACTGGAGGAGATCGGGATTAGGGGGAGGATAGAGACCGTACAGACCACAGCACTACTGGGAACTGCACGGGTACTGAGGAAGGTGCTAGAGATATAAGTACTGCAACGAATTGTAACTCTGTCATGATATGCGAAAGAGGGAGGAGACGGTAGCTGAAGACCTGAGGAGACTTATTGTCACTCAGCCCTCAGCGATAACCACTGGGCAACCGGTGTGAAACTGTAAATCGCAGAATTACTGCGACCTGCTAGTACTAGGAGAGGAGGGCTGGAGACTTGAGGAGACTTGCTGTCACTCAAACTCCAGCGGTTACCACCAGGCAACTGGTGTGAGATTCCTAATAATAATAATAATAATAATAATAATAATAATAATAATAATAAAAATGGAATAGAAAAGTAGTGAAAAGCTATTATCCTTCTTTTCCAAAAGAATGGAATATGAAGGTAAGGCCCTTTCACTTAATAATGGCAGCTCTTGGAGATATCCTGCAAAACGATTCGGAAATTCACTGGAGAATTGAAACTTCATGATTATAATTGGCAAGGATCCTGATGATAATGTTTTGATTTTTTTTCTTGTGTGTGTGTGTGTGTGTGTGTGTGTGTGTGTGTGTGTGTGTGTGTGTGTGTGTGTGTGTGTTTGTTTGTTTGTTTTGTTTTTGTTTTTTTTCTGGTGAGTATTACGAGATACAATAACGCAACAATAAACTAAAAAAAGAAACGAACACATTCATCGTAATAGATAACTGCAGTGGAAATTGTAAATCATATTTCATGCCTGAACAATGTATTCATGATATGCAAAAGTATCGTGTGATATTCAGACAAACCTTCAAAAAATGTGGATTCTGTATTCAAAATAATGGTAAATGTTTTCATTCATCCAAAGCAATTTCAAAAGGAACAAAAACCTCTTGTGTTTTCCTATTGGCCTTTAAAGATCCGAGGAATATGAATATGTAAAATTTTGCTCTTAGCGATGAATCTTAATGAGAAATCAGAAGATAAATAAAATGCAAACAAAATTTTTGCCACTTTTCCATAGTATAGCGGGGATATGCGTGTGTGTGTGTTAGTGAGTATGCTCTTATCTCAGTGGTTAACGCGTTGGATTACTGCCACTAATTTCAATGCAGGAAATCATAATAACTATTAAAAACTGAAATAAAACAACTATATCTATAGACTAGCGTAAAAACAAGGACCTCGATGAACAAATGCTTATGTGAAAAAAAAATAGTTTATTCT
Source organism: Thysanoteuthis rhombus (assembly GCA_963457665.1). Classification (NCBI taxonomy): domain Eukaryota; kingdom Metazoa; phylum Mollusca; class Cephalopoda; order Oegopsida; family Thysanoteuthidae; genus Thysanoteuthis; species Thysanoteuthis major. Next base: position 29,812,292 of record OY735199.1, on the reverse strand, counting down.
GTTTGGGCCATGAAGACAAAACCATTTAATCGAATGGAAATATAATTTAGATTGTCCGGCTTTGAGGAAAGTCTAAACATTAAAACGTGAAAGAGGAAGAGAATTAGTAATAGCAATTTTGACAGCTGAAACAATAGAGTAGCGAACTGTTTCCATTTCCATTAATGATTTTCTCAGAGACAGTTGTTTGGCATTCCAGGAGTTCTGATTTGGTAAATAAGATTACAAATACGAAATCTTGATTTGCCAGTTCCGGCATCCCACAGAATGTTCGCAATGGAAGGCAGCAAACGTACTACCAATGGGAATTACATTCTGTTCCTGCGTCAGTTGCATGGAATGTTTCTCACAAACTGATTAACACTGTAATCACTTAAACTGCTGCAATGTATTTGCTCGGGATTTTTATGGCTCGAATAGAAGGGAGAGAAAAGTTCGTTGGTTTGGGTTTTTTGTTTGTTTTTTTACGGAAACAGAGGAAGAAACGAGTATAGTTGAGAGAAAGCATGAAAACAAGGACGATGCAAAGTAACAGTAAAAGGAGAGTAAGAATGAGAAAAAAAAGGGAAGATAGTAGTAAAAAAAAAATAGACTGAAGAGAAAACCATTGAACTGGAATGTAGCGCGAACGATGAAGAAACAAAAAATATACGAAGTGAAATATCGACGATTTTGATTATAATGGGGGAACTGTGCTGACTGAAAATAAGAGCCGTCCCCAAATTTATTAGAGTACTACAAATGATACCAAATACCCTCTCTGGGAGATTGGAAGAATTAAATATACGAAGGAGAAGAGACAAATTATGCATCGTTTCGATAAGCGAGGATCTTGGGCTTAAGATAAGAGACTTGCTGTCACTAAAATGCCATTGATAACTACTAGGTACAAGTAATATCAAGGACAATAATACATATCTACATGATGGTGGCAGTGGTACCAGTAACAATAGTAATAAATGACATGCATAACGTCCACGTCAAGTCAGCAACTATCAAAATGCAATTTATGATACTTTTCTCTTATGGATACGACTCCATTGTTATGGACGGGGAAACAAACATGGAAATTTACATCGTCCATTTCGTATAAAGATAATCATTATCATTCATTTTCACACCAGTTGCCTGGTGGTCAGCGCTGGAGGCTGAGTGACAGCAAGTCTGCTCAGACAGCAATTCGTCCCCTCCATGCTCTCACAGTCCACAACAGAGCTGTGGTCTACATTTTCACATCGGTTGCCCAATAGTTCTCGCTGAAGGCTGAGTGACAGTAAGTCCCCTCATGTCTTTAGCCCTCATGTCATGTATTCTCCACATATCACAGAAGTGATGTGGTTAGTACCTCCACCACCATTATTGTGTCTGCTTTTTCCCCATCCTTTAGGCGACTGCTAATAGCTGGAGTCGTACATCTCTAGCACTTTCCTCAGTATTTGTGCAGTCCTTGTCAGTGCTGAGGTCAGCACAAACTCAGTTATTTTTTTTTTTTTTATGATCTTACTCCAATCTCGCTTTCATTGTCTTTGGAACGGTTCTGAATGCACCTATTATTACTATCACTACTCTGATTTTCATGTTTCACACCTTCTTCAGTTCTCTTGCCAGATCCTGGTATATTTCCAGTTTTTCACTCTTTCACCTATTCATTCAGGTCGGCATGCAAGAAAGAAATTGACTGTGACGCCCATGATGGAAGAGTCTGGCAAATCCAATGGAAGGTTTATATGCAACGACGAACGATAAAAGAATGACGACGACGACAACGATGATGATGATGATGATGATAAAATTTTCAACTGCACACAAGCTGTTATGTGTGATCAGACATGATGTCTTGAACGATCCTATGGTGTAATTTCCATTGTCACGTCATAAAAGTAAATTATCCAAACAGAGCACCCAATTTAAGATCAAACAGACAAGAAGAGCATAATGTATCATACATGATCGTCATATTGATAATATAAGTTATTTGGATGTTGATAGTTATAGTTTAATTACTATTAATTCACCAGGTTTCCCGACATCCCCATCAGAAGTCCAGTTTACACAAAACTTTCTGTATTCAAATGTATTTCTCAGCATTCTCCATTGTTCTCTGAAAAAGTATAATCTAAATAAAGAATTTCCGCTTCAGTATTATAGACGGAGATCTAGCCTCTCCAGGGCTCGAAAATATTAGACACAATCCTCGCTGATATATAGGTACTTCATGGTTTCTAAATATTTCACGGTAAGCTTCAGTATTTTGTTTCTATTTGATTTATCTCTCAGTGAATTTCATTCTGCTGTCCTTTGTTCCGTCTGTTATTTGGTATGTTTTATTACCGTATCGAAAATAGTTGCGTCCACTCATTTTTTTATTTATTGTTGATATAAATCGAACTGCCAGGAACAGACGCTTCTATAACCACTAGTACTACTACCATTGGTGTAGAGGCAAAAGCCTCATTCAAGTTGTTCGTAACTTCTCCGAAGTTTATTCAACATAAACTTTATTTCATACATTTACGCTTCGAATGAATAAGATGTTTCTTTCATTTTGACCACGCACATTAAAATACATTATAACAATATAAACACATTCACCCATCACGTTTGGAAGATTTTAAGCTTTTCTACAAAATAACTCGCTCAAAATTGACACTTACAAAGGCCAATATAAAACAAATATTGTTCTTATTTGTTGACTGAATTAATTTTTGTTTTTATTAAGAGATTCCCTTTCCTTTCATTGGTATGGCTGCTTTTTTCATTTTATACTGAGGAGCATATCCCTCTGTATTCCGAAAAAACGCAGCTTTTGTTTAAAGCGAAAAATATGATCAGCCATACTTAGTAAGATACCATCTTGTGGCGAATTTGTGGATAGTCCTATAAGTATGGACGCGTACCGACTCACAGAAACAAGTTAATGAAAGAAATCGAACCACCCTTTAATTCTTCTATTATTCAAGGCGCATATCAGTTTTTGTATCTATATTACCTGGGTCGTGCTTGCCTCACAGAACACCTAAGAATATCTTTGCATATTGAGCGACATGACTTTTCTGTTTCCGTCTTTGTAACAATGGACCCTACCACTTGAAAGTAACGGGTTTGTGGATGGAAATATTTACTAACTGCGTATCTAAAGGGGAAATGAATTTTTAGTTCAATTTATGGCGAAAGAATCGTGTGGATAATGAAAGATATTCGTGATTTTTTCACAAATATTAAATAAAACAGAGGTGGCTCATTTGTCAAGCAGACCGCGAAACTGCAGGGTAGGGCGAGCTCTTGCAAATTAAATTTTCTGTTAGAATCTGGAAAACAAAAAAAAGGAAAAAGAAAAGAGGGAGCAATTTCTATTTTTTTAAAATTTTTCTCAGATAATTTTGGTGTTAAGTATTTATTATATTTTCAATAATAGTAACATATTCACACAATCATCATAACTAAAGTAAAATATAGCAGAATAATCTGAATGAATTAACACTTTTCAAAATTTTATGTACATATCTCGAGTAATGCTTTCTCAATGTTTTTCTGGCAACTTTATTCAATATCATGTTTATCATTTCAAAAATGGTGATTCGATCTATTCTTATGTAATTCATCATGCTGTTTGTCCAAGGGTTATCTATAATTTTTCATGGATGATATAATTGAAATAATTGACAGTTCCAGTATTTTCTATGAATATAAACGATATTTATCTGATTTGGTTATTGCTATTTCCATGTAACCACTTCAACATGAATATCCCGAACTTTTATTGATTCGTTTGAGTTTTCTAGCAGGCTTTCTGAAAGATGAAACCATAATTTAGTCTTCTTTTTCTTATGATTATTCAGAACATTAGTTTTCAATGGGAAAACATTATAAGAGAAATATATTTCATCCAACGGCCCTTATTCTCTCTAATATATATATATATATATATATATATATATATATATATATATATATATATATATATATATATATATGTATATATATATATATATATATATATATATATATATATATATATATATATATATATATATATAAACAAACACATCAAAACCTTTTCATTCATTTTCCAATATATGTTAAGGTAATTTACGTTATTTTACTCAGTGTTTTACACATATTTTTTATCATGGTAGAATGTGTATTTTTGTCTTGTTTGAATCATCAGTTGTTTACCATTTAATTTTTTAGGGTTATAAAAAACAATTACAATGGCCTGGCACTCCAGCAGTGTTGATTGAACACCACTTCCCTTTTACGTATGATTTCGATGTATGTCTTACATGCAGCTTGTTATTTCATACAGGGAATCATTATAAGATATTGTACATGGATGTCATTCTAAACTAGAAATCTTTTAATTTTTTTGAACTGGGGCTTACTTACGTAGGTCAACCAAAAACGTATTTAACGATGGGGAATAAGTAAGTATAACAATGATTGTGACTTGTTGTTCATGTCACCAGTGAGTCTAAACACATGTGAACATGAAATTTGTCATTTCGGTCCCAATCATGCAAACCAATGTATAATATCATCTATAACAATACTAATTAATTTGTTTCACTAAACTTGAAATTACTTTTCCATATCGTATACCATTTTTCTGGCATCTCATTGTTTTTTTTTTAATTATGGAATAAATTATCGTTATATACATGGTTGTAATAAAAACCAAACGACTTTTTAGCCAGTAATAACGCAGTAATGGACTATTCAATTAATATACTTAGACAATGTGTTACTTTGCATGCAACATTTGATATTCCAACCCGCTTAACTGTCTATCATTCAGACAAGTGGAACATAGCCGAATACTTTTCCATTTTCCTGGTTTATTGACTTTTCACAATGACAAAGACAATTTCTTCTGGTTACTAATTCCCTATTAATCAAACAAATGTATTTGATTTTATATACATTATTCATTCATTCTATAGCCATGCACACGTTGACATATTCTTTCATTTTTGTTATTATTCCATTGTGGTCAGGCTATCAAATTTGAAATGGATCAGGATGTCTAGTCGTGGCTTTATCAAATTACCTAAAAGTCTCACTAATCCCACTAACTTGATTGATCATTTTCAATTCTAAATAAACTATTATCAGTAGAAAAAAATAATAAATTTCAGTGTAGCTCTAGCTATTCGTGGGTAATCTCATAATAGTTCCCTGAAATATAATTGGGACTACTAATTCTTCCAGATGGCATACGTACGATATAGAACAGAATTGAGTACCGTGTATCAAATAACTTGTAAACAAACATTCCATCCTCGATTTTAATATCCATATCTAGCAACGTGGCTTGCATTCTGTAATATTCACTCATTAGTTCTACATAATCATAGTATATACATATATATATATATATATATATATATATATATATATATATATATATATATATATATATATGTGTGTGTGTGTGTGTGTGTGTGTGTGTGTGTGTGTAGTGAGAGAGAGAGAGAGAGGGAGAGAGTAGAATGTGGATTCGCTACACAAACTAGCTCATGTTTCTGCCCTTTTCTGGCCTCATCATGATTAGGGCAGAAACATGAGCAAGTTTTTGTAGCGAATCTACATTCTACTATTTCCATTCCAGCTCTACTCTAACGCAACTTAACTTCTAGAGTAAAAAGTTGTATGTATCGAGCGCTCTGTGAAATTAATCCATTACATTTCTGGAGTAGCTTTATATTATTGATATATTTTTCTATTATGTTTTACTGCTAGCCTGATTTGTACTACATATATATATATATATATATATATATATATATATATATATATATATATATATATCACTATACTATTCCGTAATTCTCTTTCGTCATTAGGAAAAACATAAGTCGTCAATAAAATGGTCACTAGATGGAAATGAACATGCTTGATCAAGATTAGTTCTAATTTCAGACCATGTGCAAATATATCCATGTCTATGTAAAATTCAAATATGCATAGTAAGGTGCAGAATCGATTTCAATGATACTTATGTACTGGTGAAATAATTTATCGTCTTATTTAAAGCAGCGTTCCCTGATAAGATGACTAACAATTGCCTCAAGTGTAGAATGCGTAGAGCAAGACTGTTGTACCAGAAAGTTTGTAAACACAATATATTCACTGTATCTTCCTGTTTATGCAAAGTCTATGCTTTTATTCAATCCTTCAATAAGATTTTCAGGGGGATTTTCTATGTAAAGTGTATTTTATTCATGGGTTGAAATTTATTTAGCACCTTTACGGGTATCAATGATATCCAATTTTACTCATCGGGTATATAATTATCTAACACCCGGAAGACATTTAAATTACTGTAGAATGTACATTTTATGTGGAATTCCTTTATTTGATTGTATATCAAATTAAAAGCTCTGGAAACAGCTTTGCTAAGAGGTTTACTGCTATAAAACCTAGAAGCTACAAGAAAGAAAGCATCTATTGGGTTTTATGCATCTTAAGTATTCAATAAATAATTGGTAACATTAGTATCTTTATATCTTCCCATCTGATGTAAATAACATGATATTACCAGGTTAAGCAGATGCTCAATAAGTGGATGATGGTATTCTTATTGAACCCACTTCAGACACTACCCTTTGAATATAGTATATATAAATGCTACAAATGTACTAATTCTGGCAGTATATATATATATATATGTGTGTGTGTGTGTGTGTGTGACTGTGTCTGCGTCTGTGTTAGCAGGAGTTAGAGATAACGGGCTCGAATCGTTTCTCTCATTATTTTGTGAACTATTTCCGAATGTTTCCTTATCAGGGTTCCCATATCGCCGAGAATATGTAAATCATTAGCTTGGAGAGATTATGTCCAACAACCTATATAACAATAGAGACATTCAGTGGAAAGGGGACACACATGTAGAAGCATATGTAAATATTTAGGCACACAACCACGGAATAGAGAGATCAATTTAATCTCAGATTCTTCCCTGCCTCAGATGGTAGAGCAGAGCTGCCTTCAAACTGCTTCCAGGTGGACGCGTAGTGTAGATCCAAAACGATATCCCTTTTTCTTAATCAATCTACATGCTCAGTTATCTGATTTTAAACTATTTAATAGTAATGTCAGGTGAAATATAGTTCATAATAATATTTTTCTACTATTATCAGATTCTCCCAAACGTAAACTATTCAACGTGATGTCTTCCATACACACATACGCACACATGTATGTGTGTCTGTGTGCGTGTGTTCACAGTGGACCCCATTAAAACCAGCTCCTTTATGTATCAGATAATATGTACATATGCTTTCTGAGTGATTGATATATTGCAGTTAAGATTGAATCTCTTTTGACGTGCATGTTCTTTATATGGAGTAATATTTCAGTGGGCCTAATAGGCAGTCAATATAATCAGGTGAGTATATATATATATATATATATATATATATATATATATATATATATATATATATATATATATGTGTGTGTGTGTGTGTGTGTGTGTGTGTGTGTGTGTGTGCGCGCGTGTATATGTGTGTGTGCATGTGTATGTTCCTCAACATAGATATGCATGGATTCGTTTTGATTGTTACAATCTGTTTTATTTTTGTTTTTATTTTTTTTATGTTCATGCTCTCAAGCTTTTGATGTACGTGACAGTAAGAATAATTTCAGGGATGCAAAACTAATTCTCCAGGAGATAGATGATTACTTTAACTAGAAAAATACCTAACAGGTATTGGTAACATTATATCGATTGAATCCAAGTTTTTTTTTCTAAATATTCTACGTTTGAGGCATCAATTTTGAATTGCTTATAAGTGTTTCTTCAATTATTTTCGATTTTAGCAAAAATACGAAAGAATTGTGGCATTCACTTCATTCTGGGCGATGGAAATAATATACTTAATAGGAATCATCAATTTCAAGTATTAAGGCATAAATCATGCAGGTGTGGTCAGCCTGGCCGCTTTCCATTGATATAACTTTGGAACAATTATACTCTTGACTTCTTGATGATATAGATTATCACGTTTTTTTTTTCTCTTCATTATTTATTTTTATTATTTATTATGGAATTAGTATTTTTTTCATCTTGTGAATATATTTTCCTGCATTTTTTGCTGTTTACGAATTCATTTTTCGGAAAAGAAAATGTACCTAATGGCTAGAATTTCGTTGAACGTGAATAAAAAAAATAGTTGAGAAAACTGCACGACTTCCATGGATTAGTTTCGTTACGATGCAGCAGAAAAGAATGTTCTTACAGGAGGGCTTTTAATTGAAATATGCTAAAACTGAACTGAAACCACTACAACAATAATGTCCACAGTTAGTACATCAATCAAACCCTCAACTTCTCTGGCTGATAGCAATACAACTTCAACCTCCCAGTGTCCACTTTCAGTCTGATATTATACTTTATTTAGAGAAAATTTAACAGAAGAGATATATTTCTTTTTTGACTACTCTGACAAATGAAAAATTCCCACGTGATCGATGACAATACGGCAAGAATTTTGAGAAACACGAGTGAAAAAGTTAATTAGAGAATGAGGACTTTGGGCTGATCAAACGAAATATTTACGATCTTTTATGGCTTTTTCTCTTCATACCATAATGCCAGAAAGGATAAAAACAACTCAAGAACTTGTCTATGTTACTATCCGAAATTGAATCTTTGTAACTGTGAACCATGTTGGATGTTACCTGGTATAAGTTTTTATGCTTGGACCAACAATATCAACGACTGGCAAGATCTTGATAAAAACAAATCAATACCCAGGTGTCATCAGATTTATAACAAGTTGTATACTTTAAAAGTTGGAATTCAATTGATGAGAGTCTAAAGTTCCATGAGAAGCACATTTCCAGAAGCAGATACTTCATGGCAAGTTAAATGTGTCCATCATCTTGACCTATTGATATTCATTGAGCTAGTTAGGGGTTGGGACATACAGACAGGAAATGTTTTGTAATTGATAGGACTTTTGACTCAGTATTATCAAATGCTTTGAAAAACCATTGATAAAAATGAAGTACTAAATACTCAAGTCACGAGTCATTCTACATAGAATGAGTCAATAAATCTTTTATCATCGAATTTAAAAAGTTTTGTACTAGATTAGATGAAAAAAGACCTGTTTCTTCTATTGTACTCGACATCACTCCGGATATTGTTGAAGTAGACAAATTAAGCATTGTCTTTAGGTTTGTGAAACTTATTTTTGACATAAATTACTCTACAATTAATTTTTTTTTATAATTTCATCCTGTTCGTGACCATATTACATCTCGACTGGAAGTAACCATTATAAATCTTTAGAAAAAATACGGGAGAAGGGTGTTAAAAAAGAGTCAGTTAGAGTTATAGGATGACGCAGGCATAAAGGCAGGTGTTTATATCGGTGTATAAGCGAAGCTTCTGCAGATCGAAGAGTAGGAAAAATGCATAATCTTAATTGTGTACTGAATGACGCAGAGACACATTTTTCAACATAAGTGTCAAGAGGTGGGAATCGTTACCTCAAAAAGATATGCATCACTGACTCTGAAACGGTTATGCCTGATCTAATGGTCTCCAAGGATAGGAGCTTTAAAAAACCTTGAGCTTAAATATAGTAAAAAGATGAAGTCCTTGCAGAAATTAATTTCGAAATTGAGTAATATACATAAGACAGATGAAGAGAGGGAATTGCAAGTAAAGTTTAGTTTCATAATAACGCTTGTTATGTTTTCCGATACATCTTTATGTATTACATCTCGAGGTACTACCTCCAGACTAAGTCAATCGACATGCAAGATTCTGGGGCTACAATGATTTTCAGTGGATATCATCTCTTCAGATCGACGACAGCTTCAGTCATTCGGAATGAAAACTAATTTCCAAGAGAATAGGATTCATCGGGTAAAAAACACTCATGAACTAATTGAAGACGGAATAGTTGAGAAGTGCTCAATTCTGAAGTTGTGAATAGTGTTTACATTACAAATCATCGGAACTTCTAAGGGATGACGGCAGCAATGGTGTGAAGATTCCATTCCAACAAAAAAAGGCCAATTTTTGAATGGAAATTGTGGATGAGTTTTTTGAAGAGCATAAAGTACCAAGCCAAATCAATAGTGAAATTTCGACCTTTTCTGCCAGGTAAGTATATGACTTATATCTTGTTTGAAATATCGCCCGTCACGACTGCAACAATTGAGAGAACATTTTCAAAATTAGTTTGATAAGAAACACAAAAGTTCAATGTCAAAAGAGCAACTGCAAAGACTTTCTACGCTAAGCAAAGGAAAAGCATACAACTTGCAAAATTGACGCCAACCAACTAATTGATTCCATCGTTGCTACGGTGTTCGGAAAAAAAAATTCAAAGTGAAAAAAAGAATATTGAAAATACTTTATTCCGAGAAATATCACACAACTTTACTCAGTAGATTTCAAAAATATTTATTTCAAAAATATTTATTTGAAAACTGATTATTGTATTTTTTTGAATGCACTCAAAAGAATACGTCTGAATGAAACAAGAATTTTTATAGAAAATTGAATTCAAAAGCAAACTAAAATTTCCAGGCCGAAAATAACAGTTTCTCCAATATACTGAAAATGAAGTTGGTTCATTCGACAGCCTTAGTTAAGTTTGATATCTATCAATGATTTGGCCGAAAAAATTACCTTTGTCATTCCTAGTTATAGTAGCATGAAGGGGACTAAAAAAACCGAGATATCTACATTCTAAGGACGGAATTGAGAGAGAAAATAAGGTGTAAGTTAAATAATGAATGGGAATTCATCACCATGAAGGGAGAAAAATAGGGAGGAAGGTTGAAAAGCATAGTAAGGGGTAGTACAAATGTACAAATTGAACCGTAGTGGAAGACTATGAATGAGAAATTGAGAATAAATTTAAAAATATCATAAAAGCATACACACGCACACACACCTATATTTAATGTGTCATCCACAGATAGATGTATTCAATTCCATTATCCCATCAAGTAACGGGAGGTAGAATTGAAACTTTCACTTCAGACCCGTAGGCCAATAACCTACCTCTGGACTACGAAACTGGGCAGTCAGTAAGGCTGAATTTGAGCGATATATCTAATTACACAGAAATCCCCCATCCACCAATGCTCTATTCCTATGCAAAAGCATTGAATATATGTATATATATATACATATATATATATATATATATATATATATATATATATATATATATATATATATATATATATATATATATATATATATGTGTGGGGGGGTGTTTGTGTGTGGGTGTGTTTGTGTGTGTGTGTGTATGTGTATGTTTGTGTGTGTATGTACATATATATATATATATATATATATATATATATATATATATATATATATATATGTATATATATATATATATATATATATATATATATATATATATATATATATATATATATATATATATATGTATATATATGTATATATATATATTACTGTCATGAATACGGTTACGAGTTTAAACTACATATTCCCATTTTAGATTTTTGAGACTGGGCACCTAATTGTAAATTCAAACTGCTCAAACCAAACTAAAGATCAGTAAGATGTTCGGGGATTGTACAATGGAAAGATTCACTGAACATCCGACTATCAAAGATGTACAACGCCTGGGACGTCCTCAGACATCTCCATGGCAAATTAATAATTCCATCCCCACAGAATATTTTGTAATGAATCTCCCCACTAATTTTTGAATATTTAAGATATTCAGACATTCTTCTATTAACGTTTGTAGGGTAACATTATCTGCTTGTGCGAGTTTTTCTTTTCTTTCTATGAACTTCTTTTAGAGTGTTTTTTATTTGCTAATTTATGAATTGTAGATAAGACGTTTTGAGGGCTCCTTTTAAACATTCTATGAGTTTCTTAGGTAGAAATCCTTGTTTTACTAGCGGGTAGCATATTTCTTCTGCAAGTTGCCCTATCAGAATTTTCTACTCATAATAGGCCGGAACTGTAAGGCTATAATTACTTGCAATTATTCCGTTCCGAACGGCGTCTTTATGGATCAGTGTGTTCTTTCCCTTTGGCATTTACTGGGAATTATTGTATATATACATATATATATATATATATATATATATATATATATATATATATATATATATATATATATATATATATATATATAATTATTGAACTAGTCTTCCGTATATTAAGGCAAATCTTTTGAACCAGAGCACATGAATTTAATCGTGGCCAGGCGCCTTCAAGCCTGCAATTTTCCTTAGAGCTCTCCATAATGTAAATATGTTGATTTCTATCTTATGTTTAATTCTGATTCCATGTCACCACCATACTTCTCTATTGTCTTTCTCCTTGAATCCAAATAACTTGATCTAAAAATGATCGTTGCATTTGGATCTGGATGTTTGGATTCTGCCATCGTTTCGTTATTTGAAAATAAGATCTCCACCAGTCCCGATAAAAATGGAACGGCACTGATAACTTATCAAGTGTAAAAGCTGATGTGAGTCACATGGATATTTGGGATACCCAGTCCACTAAATCAGCATTGCTGGTATCTCCCAAGGGCAAGCAGAAGTGGATACGTTTGGCATCATCCTGACTGACATAAATGACGTAAAAGTTAGCATCTAGCCGCCTTAAGGGGGCCCCGCTCCCTGGTATGGAATCAGACTCTTCCTCAAGACTGGTTGCCTTTGCAAGGCTGAGGCACCCAAGTTGCCTTGCCATTGCACACAAAGCTGTGGGGAGGAGAGATTGAATCAAATCTTTTCCACGGGCATTGTTGTCGGCTGAATGTAAACAGTCTCAGCTGGAGTTTGAACACGGATCTTCAAATTCATTCTGCTTTGTTAAATGGTACACAATTAGCATCTCAATTTTTTCCTTATTTACATGTCGGGAATATATACATTTTATCAGAAATATGTTTTGTTGAATTTTTCTTCGGTATTTCTCCAACCCAGTTTCTTTAATTAAAATATGTTGATTGATTTTTTTCTATAACAGTGGCTGTTTTGTTACCAGTACTTCATATCTTTATTCATTCTCATCATCCTTTCTTGTTTAGCTTGTATATTTCACATACAGGAATTTAATACAAAATTTATATTCATCCCATCATAGCATTATAAATGTGCATGAGATGAAGTCAAAGTGTTTAGGTTGTTTTTTTTTAATGTAAAATCGTGAGCAAAGATTTTTTTCAATAATATTTAGCAATCATAAAATGGACAAAGAATTATCTTCAAAAGAAATGCGCTGATTAGTTAGTTCGTATAAAGTATGAAAATGAATCAACTGCATGAAATGCACACTGGTGTTGAGTTCTGAATTGTGGAGAAAGAGACCGAGTACAAATGATGCGGGAGAGGGTAGTGCTTTATTCAGAAGAATACTTTGCAACCAGCCGCATAGCTGGACCTCGGAAAAAGACAGTATATTCTCACGATTAAGGAAATGTTTTAGTACGCAAAGGTGAAATAAATTAGTGTTCTGAGGGGAAATATATTAATGTCCTAACAGAAATTATATTAATGTACTAAGGAGAAATATATCAGTGTTTTCGATATATATTGACGTACCAAGAGAAAATATATCAGTGTACTGAAGGGGAATATATTAGTGTTCTAAAGGGAAATATAGTGTTCTAAGGGCAAATATATCTGTGTACTAAGCGTTACTATATGATAACAAACAATCTATCACATTTATTTCTCTTTATCAGTCCTCGAGAAATACTGGTCACCAGAAAAGAAATCTCGTTTTATATATTTGTTCGGCTTGCTATGATTAGAACTCAATAAATTCCATTATAAAAGCATGCGTATCCTCATCCGTTGTAATTCAAGAAAATATTCAAAAAATCACCTGGTATTCGAAATGTACAGTTTTCTGTGAATCAGTACCGTGCAAACACCACTGATTTAACATCTTATAGACTATTTAGTACATGGAAAGAAAAGTTGAGTACTATATTTGGTTGCTCATTAGAACCCTCTTTATTTCTGGTGGAGAAAACTAGATTTATTCCACTGATTATAGTTCTTTCTAAACTCCTGTCCAAGTTCTTGCTGATGTGAGGCTGGACGACGATGGTTAACTTTACATTTTGGACTATTTTTTTCTTTAATCATTGGAAAAAGGGTCTCATTCATGGTAATTGATATCAAGTCATTACATAACATTTTAGTGGTTATTTCATCTTAATTGGTTCAGCAGTTACCTAATCGATTAACAAGGTTCCGAACGTGCAAAGATGGCTGACTGCAAATTTGAAATGTCCAATGACTTATAAATAAAAATGTGGATATAAGTACAAACGTCGATCTGAATGATGGAAAATGTTCATGAATCCAGAAATCTGTGTCAGCAAGTTCATATAAAGATGTATACATTCGAAAAACATCAGAGAACATCCCTAAAAAGAACAAAAAATCCATTTACAATTCTTTTTTAACCACAAAAGGTAATGAAAATCATTGATGAAGCCCAGTGCAAACTATTTCGCCCACATTATGAACGAAGTTCAGTCGTTTTCATTTGGCACAACGGGTTAATTGCCGATAAATATTCATTTCAGCACCATTTCCATTAGTCTTTGAAAATCTGTGTAACGAGAATGCTTCTAAGCGTTTAAGAATATGACAAAAGCTTTTAGTTCTCTTAAATATCGATTGATAGAGAGAGACAAAGTGGGTTGAGGGAACCAGTCACTGCTTATGTCGTAGTTTATGGGTTACATTCCTGTAGTTTTCTTTTCCCAATAAAGACTTTTGATGAGGTTTAATTATATCTAAAAAGGTAACATACCTCATCAGTTTCAAAATCGTTTAAGGCGATCCATAATTCATTTCAGTTTATTAAGTAGCTTTTATACACTGATACATTCAGTTTTTTTGTATATTCACCGATAACGTTTCGGCTGTCTTTGTATATTTCTGTTATATATTTCTACGTTATAATTTCTAAAGATGTCCCAAGTGCTTCACATTAGATGTGTTCCAAAGAGCTCATTGCATTTCATTTCATTTCCTCACACGATCAGCTACGCTAGATTTTAGAATGATTTTATAAATGTTTTCCGGTTTATGTTATTTGTTTTTCTTTCAGTTATTCGTTGTCTCCTTTACTGTGGTGCTAAAATACATTGAAGTCACTTCCAAGATTGAATTAATAATTGCAAAACGTTTTAAAAAGATTTTCTCTTTGAACTGTGTGCTCATCTACAGAGAAACATAATCAAGAACTGCCAATTTAGATGTCAAATACTTCTATCCCAAATACTGGGGGGATTTAACTTCTTTCAAAGATGGTTCCAATACCTTACATTATTCTGAAGTGAATGTCCAATGAAGAAAAACGTAATCAAATACACTTAAATGGTTTTAGTAAGAGCGTATTGCGCGCATTACCATTTTACCATTTTGCAAGGCAAGAACAATCAATGGTTATCAAGATTGAATAGTTCTATAGGAAAGGCCTTTCTTAATATAAAGGATACAGGTCAATGTATTAGCAATTCCTGAAATTGCATGAATGTCATCAAATACTTTATGTAAAATCCTTCTTGCAAACATCGTATATTAACAATAATCATTAAAAAACCAAAAAGAAAAAGGAGGCGTTGACCATATCAGTGAAAACAGTAATACTTCATCAATTAATCTCTTGAATAAGATAAATATGTAAGATTGTGTTCAAGTTCAAAAGATCAAAAAGTGCGACTTGAGTTGGTCGCTATTCATCTGAATCAACACGAAAGGTGAATCTAAATACATTTTTTTTCAAAATTTACCTTATGACAAAGTTTAAGGTAATCATGTGGTACGGGATTCCACTGAATTATTGTCTCCGCAGAACTTTAAGTTCTTATTTTAATGTTCAAAATATTTGACAGTTACACTAATGAAAATTCCATTCATCTCATTCGGCTAAATATAGGTCGACTATATTCGACGAAGAATTTGATTTTTTTTTTTTTTGTTCACTTCCTTCCGCCTCTGATATTGAAATAGCAACCCAGCCAACTGTTTCGCTTTTTATGAGTTTGAAAGATATGCATGTATTAAATCAGGTCTGCTTATCCATTTAATGGTTATAAAATTTTGCAATGAATTTTAAAGACACGTTGTGGAAAGATAAGCTAAGGGCTAAGGAATATTTGATTAAACTCCGGGATAAATCTAGTTAGCCCTCTCAAGTTCAAAACTTGCACCGTTATCTACCATGTATCTCATATCTCTATGAAATGATTTTCAGCAAGTTTTTATTAACTATGGTGTAGGCACCAGAGGCATGCACTCTTTGAATGCTTTCTAGCTTTGCAAAGTGATTTTTTTCTGCGATCGAATCACTCTACATTTGCAAACGCATGCAGTAGAATTTCATACATCATTGCTATTAGCATTTTCTTCCACCCTGGAGCTATACATGCGTGTGCCTTTTAAGAGGTTGTACTACAGTGAACCGATCCATTTCGATAAAAGCTTTTGGATATTATACGATCGTCCGCTGAAAATTTTGGATGGCTAATAATGACGTTGTTCAATGGCTGGTAATTATATTGTAGTCGCACAACTAATTGGAAGTTGTCCAACAGGAGCCGGTCGGGTTGTTTGAATTGATCAAACATGTTCAAAGCGCTGAAATCACTCAGTGAATCATGATAGAAATCGAGCGTGATAAATGGTGTATGTAGAAAGAAAGAAAGAAAGAGGGAAAGAAAGAGAGAGAGAAAGAGAGGAAGACCTGATGAATTAATGAATGAGGAATAAGGAGGATGGCGATAAATCGTTGAATTGGAGTTGGATCTTAGCCACACCGATGTGACTGTGAGGGAAGCAGAGAAGCGATGTGGGGACTGAGAATAAAGACATATCTTTTCATATCTGTTGCTTTCTAGGGGTTTGTCGGCAGAGGAATTAGTGAATTAGCGAGCCAGTGTGAATCATCATTCAACTCTCAATCTGATCAGTTGATTAAACAAGTTTCAGAGGATATTGAAATCTTCATGTCAAGTACTTTGATGAGAAAGATTTAATCTACAGTTCGAATCATGAAACCTATACAGAAGTCTGATTACGGTAAATACTATAATGAACAAATTTGTCTACTTGAGTTAATAACAATTCATCAGTTTTTACTTGACTCGTTTCTTCATATTAAACTTATTGTTCTCTCTTATATTCTTGCTGATTCAGTTTCGTATTCATAGGTTAGAGAACATAGAATTGTTATTGAGTTCTCTAGAATTGATTTATTGACATAGTTTTCTTGAACATGGGTGACTTGAGAAAGAAAACCAAGAAGGTTGCCTTTTTCTCCCATTTGATTATTTGATAGGTGTATATCTGTTATTTGCTCTTCGCCATAAAAGCATATTCTTTCATGAAAATAACTTCAAATAAGGTTTCGGTGCTACTCTATAAAGCGATTGCATTATTATTTTTTTTCAATTGTCAGCACCTTTAGCACAAACAGTTTATTCTGTGAAGCCTGTGAACGGAAAAAAAACGAAACAATTTGGATTCTCCAAAGACTAAAAGCCATCACTAGAAAGCATACATTAGTAATTGGAGTGTTTGGTGGGCAGCATTAAGAGGAGGCGTGAAATCAAGAAATCCGGGAATTCAAAAAAAGAATGTCATTTTGTACTTAATGGATGAAGTTACAAAAACGGTAATTAATAAAAGTCGAAAAGCTTACTTCAAAGGAGATTATCAGTGAATTCAATCTTCACTTGTTCTGCACTATTCTAATTTCTTTCCTGGGTAGCGTAAGTTTAGGAAGAATAATCGCAAAACTGTTCTTCATGAGACACGATATAGAAAAATAAAAGTTCCCTGGGAACAGACATGAAGGAGAATAGAAGTATCCGTTTGTTTATTGTTTTGTTTTTTTTTGTGTTTTTTTTTTCAACTATTACTATAAACTATTCATCGAGAATCTATTATTGTACCGGCCTAAATTGTGCGTAAAAACTTGAAACCAAGGATTAACTCTTCCACTCAATCGATTATTTTGGCTACAAGTATAGGGAAACTAGCTTTCAGAGAAAACAAATCGGAAACATGAAAAATGAAGAAAAAATCCACAAGACAATAGAAATTGTGTGAAATACAATATAATAAATGCATACACAAGACATTATATCAAATGCATATTCAAATCAACAAAACAAATATACACAGCAATATAATGGGTATTCAAGAATCATTGCGTAATCAAAGGAATAAAGTACATTGGAAAGGGAATGTAATACAGTAAAATGAGTTTAAGACACAATGAAACAAATAAATTGTATGAGAACACCAGCGCCATTAACTACCTGTAACCAAAGTGAGGCCAAGTATTTGAGAAAAAAGGGCTAAAGCAGTAGTTGTTGATAATGACTATTGCTTAGAATGTCTGTCAACCAGTTTTTGTCAGACAGGTAGGGGGGGAGTCAAAGGGTTCTGCAGTATAATCGTAATCAAGCAAAGGAATAGATACATATAGCCATTTAATTATTTTGGGATAAATAGATAGTTTCATTTTTTTTTACCTTTCAATATATGGCGCTTAATAGCTGTCTTCAGCAGCCTTTAACTACAATGTCAAATTACGTCCTAACTGAATTTCAAACATATTTGTTCTCTTCTCTCAATTCCATACAGATAATTTTATTTAGCCGTTTATAGACTTGGATTTATCTCTAATTGATAGTTATTTTCTTTCAATTTATACAGAATTAAACAAATTACTCAGGAACTGACTGGGCTTCAAATGGCTCTGCTGCATGATCCCCAGCTTTTGCTGTGTTATGTTACGAAATCCTCAAACATACAGGAATTGGAACATTATAACATAGGTTGTCATTATTCCCCATAAAACATTACTATGAATCAAGGAGAAACGTACCACTCTATATGTTACTGTGATCCCTTTAGTGCAAGGGATAGGGCTTTCCCCTTTGAATCCAGTAACTAACCTTGTTGTATTGATAGAGCCGACAATATATAAATGAATGATAGCGTTTCCGTGTTTTTGATCGTCCTGTAAACATAAATTTCATGAGTTCGGGGAACTGCACTCTCGCCTGCCATAACTGCAAATTGCATTCAGGATGGAAATCATTCAATTGATTTCAAGTAAACCATAAGTAACGTTGCTTATACTGAATCGATTATGTTCCATCTCCAAGTTACACGGAAATATTATTGGACTCGAGTTGTGATTTAGTCCTTGGTAGATTTCCATACGGAAATTAGCTTGGTTTAGGGAATACCCTACATGGCATAAGAAGATGTCTGCCGGTCAAATATACTCGACAGCCATGTTGCAAATAATGGGATTATCTTATCTGTAATCAAATTATTGTGCCTGGCAATCTTCCCCTGGATCCATAGTTTATTGGTTTATGAGTAATGACAAGTTGGGTTATTAGATCAAATAGTTACGGAATTTCTATATGCCAGATTTTACCTGAATGTTTAATTCATAGGTTAGCTAATTTTCTAACTAGAATCCAGATAACATCCTCTTCTTCACTATTCAACTGTGACTCCCTCTTCAATCTCACACTCTCCTCACACACAAATACGTACACACGTACAAACACACTCACAAATTGTACATATAAAGCGATAAAAGAAATGTAAAGATATTTATAGGTGCGCTGGAGCTTTTGTGTGTGTTTATAAATCCATTTAAGCGTTAGACATGGTTAATCTTGTGACGTCTCAAGTAATTTAGTCAATTATTGAAGGATTCAGCTCCAACCTGTATTAAAAGTTAACACTATATTAATTATAATTCTTGAAATTTGTACATTCAATTTCATGTAGTTGTTGGTGTGTGCTATCTGTATGTATATTTTCCAATAAATGTGTGTGTGTGTATATATATATATATATATATATATATTTATATATATATATATATATATATATATATATATATACACACACACACACATATATATGTATATATATATGTATATTTATATATATATGTATATATATTTGTATATATATATGTATATATGTATGTATATATGTATTTATATATGTATATAAATATGTATATAAATGTATATATATATATATGTGTATATGTATATATGTATATATATATATGTATTTACATATATGTATATATATATGTGTGTGTGTGAATGTGTGTGTAGGTGGACAGAATTATCAATTTTTCATTTGAAATCTTGGTATAGAATCAACTCGATTCTTTCTGAGTTTTTAGTATTCTTAGAAATGATATCATCAGTCCGTTTGCATGCAGCTTGAGATAAAAATCGATACAAAGGACTTGATTTTCAAATGGTTGAAAACTCAGTAGAAGTGACATGAACAGCATCACGTCTATTTTCATAATCACTAACTCTTATATTTGAATGCATTTAGAGGGTAATGTACATGAGTAAGCCCTGTGATATCTTACATGAAACTACAAAGTACATGTAAGGCGTAGCCTATATATCAAAATAGCTGAAAGTGGGATGATGTTTGATCAGCACTGCTGGGATGCCATGTTACATAATTAGTTTGAATTTAAAATCCCCGAAACATTTATTTAGTAAACAAGTGATGGTCCAAACTAGTGAAGATTTACATATAGCACTCTGTTAACAATGTAGGTATGAAACATGAAGAAACATGGAAGAAAATCACATAAACTACGATAACAAACATTGGGAAATTTAAGATAAGTGTATCAAGTGTTCTAAGTTGTAAAGCTTTCCACCATATATGCATAGATACACACACGTAGCTTGCTTTGGTTGCTTAACAAATCAAAGCTGCGTCGGTGGGAGCCATTTCTGGAGGGGTGTCTCCTAATTTCGCCACGTAAAGCACCGACCTTGTGTCACATTTTGTTGTGGTGGGACTGTAAATGAATATACAGTAAATGAATAGACCATGAGGCAGGATCGAAACCTTCGTTTCAGACCCACAGGATGGTATCCTACCTCTGCTTTGGACGGTCATGAACGTTGAATTTAAGCGATATATTTATTTATATGTATATTCCCAATCCACCAGAGTGCTCTATTCCTACATTGGAAAAGTATTGCATAAGCTTATAATGAACAAGTTACCGTACTTAAAGAGTGCTCAACCCTGAATAGGGGAGCGTTATATATATATATATTTATATATGTATATGTGTGTGTGTGTGTGTGTGTGTGTGTGCGTGCTTGGTATATAGAAGACAATGCTACAGACAACATTTTGGAAAATCTGGTCTCCACAATTTTTTCTATATTACCATTACGTCTTATAACCTATGAGGTCGCAAAAGACAGATCAGTAACCATGGGACCATAAACCAAACTGAGAAAAAGCAGACACAACACAGAGGGAGAGCTCAGGGTTTGCCGACAAGATGTGACAGAGGTTAACTCACTCGCAGACGTAGATGGAGTTGGGGAGGGTCTGGCTGATGATAATGAGGTGTACTATTATTCTCTTTGTATTTAAAATCCTTGCGTCCCAAATTAAGAAATAATCAAGCAATGAATAAATTTCGTCAGACCGCCTCTAACCACATGGAAATAAAGTCAGCAAAACTCTGATTTCCGATTCAAGCTTTTTCTTAGTTGATGGTTATTCAGTCTCTCATCGTTAAAGCCCTGTGTATAATCTACTCATGCAACCAGATAACTTTCTGAACCTTTTTTCCAACATTGGATCAATAACCTTTAGTAGTCAAGGCATCATTTTAGCAAAATACTTTCGCCTTTGACTGAGTTATATAAATGGCACTGACACACTGAACATTATTGCTAGAGCAGTAGAATCTTCGTTTCCTAGCTGTCAGTCTGATAGTGGGCAAGTTAGTCTAGAACGATACCAGAATCTAAGTGGGCTCAATCCTCATCGGGTGGCTCGCACACGTATTCCTGCGCCAGATTAAACTAAATGTATAAAATACCAATGTAGGAAGGGAATTATTTTTGTCTTTAATTATCCATAGGAATCATGTTGACAGAATGTTTGTGTTCCATATCGGTGAGGATGTTTGGGAAATTGAAATGGAATTTCGACATTTTTTTTTTCATTCTGGAACATTTCAATTAGTTCAAGATCATTCGCTAAATTTGGCACGTTGGGCAAGCAACAATCCGATTAAATCCACAGTATCATCCGGAATAACCAAAAATTATAATCAGTCCTATATATTCAAAACAGATTTTATGGATTCTTTACTGATTTTTCATCCGACATAAGAGGAACAATTTCGGGTAGGCAGAATATTCTTATATATATATATATATATATATATATATATATATATATATATATATATATATATATATATATACGTGTGTGTGTGTGTTAGGGACTCATTAATTCATTCATGAATCATTTAATTAGTATGCTGTACATGTTTTGGGAAGGGTTCCTATCTTCAATGACATGTGAATATCTTTCAGGGTTTAAAAAGTTGGGTTTTTGTGGGAAACAGATTTAGCATCAGATAGTTTGCTTTGTATACAAAAATGGAATTAAAATAGAGAATTCATTGGATGTTATGGTAATGAGTCCACACTATTTTATATAAATGAAGGAATCTTTTTTGTCGGATGTTTTGTTGGAAGAAGTAGCAGCAGTTATGGTTGATGTATTAATTGATCTAGGCAGGAATTCTTGAGGATCGGTTGTCATGAATATTGATTAGCAAGGTTATCATTCAGTGTTGGGCTATTAGGGTACTCGATGAGGTGTAGTTATGGCTATCTTTAGTAGCAATCAAGGTGGTGGGATATAGGTTAGAGGGGTCCTTGTTACGTATGATCGAGGATCAGTTGGAAAATGCATGTTCTGTATTCTCAATGGTCATGGTAGATGTTCTGAAAAGTCAGATGGCATTGAGTAGTGCAAGTGAAATCGACCATACATGGGTTCCTATACATAGGTGAGGGTCTGAGTGCATATGTGTGAAGTTCCCAATATTCGAATTACATGAAATCTATGGATCATAAAAAGGTATAGATCGGGTTAGATAAGATTGTAAAATCAACTATACTTGGATGAGGGTGCAGATTGCATACTTTGAGCTGATGTAGGGAATAAGGGTATATGTATATTTGGGTATTTGCGCTTGGGTAAAGGGCAGTGTTAGCAAAAAAGAGTAATCAAGCGTGAGAGGAATTATGATGATCAAGATCAGTGCTGTTATGGTTGTTAACTTTCGTGTTTAGTCTGATAGAAGTAGTTAAGTCGAGATGCTTAATTTTTCCTTTTTTTTTTAATGATGGTGAATCTAGCATCTGAGCCAAAAGTGCTGCTAGGGTCACGGAAGTGTTGTTTTGGATGATAATGATGATGATCATCATCAGTCTTTAATCATCTGTCGTTGAACATAAACCTTCCCCGGGATCTCAAAATTTTCTCTATCATTGGCGTCGTGGTGCCAATATTTGCTAAACCTATCTAGTTCATCAGTCCATATTGTATTCTGCCAGCCTTGATGTTCATTGGTTGTCTACTATTCTTACAAAATGTCCGGCCCATTGCCATTTAAGTCTTCTGGTAGATTCTATGATGTCTTGAGCTCCTGTCGTCTTTCAGATAATTCTGTACCTATAGCTACTGAGTTCATTTTTGAACCGATGTTCAGACTTGCTCATATATTGCGATTTGCCTTTATCATATTTGAAGAGGTAGATGATTATTCTTCTTCTGCAATTACAATCACTGTAAATGTAGATAAAGCTTGCTGGGGGTAGAATTAGGGGAGGTAACGATGTGCTTAAGATGGTTGCAGCATATACTATATATATATTCAAGGTTTGAAGAATTTAATAGTTTTAAGGATGATATCAAGTATAACTTTGTTATTTATCATAATGTTACTAATAAACGTGTTTTATATGTTTGGGGGCCTGCGGTAGGCAATAAGGCATTGTTTTGAGTGTTAGCATATTCCATCTACAATCATTTATGAGAGAGGTGGAAGTGTGTTGTAGAAAGAGGTTAGGAATGATATGTGGTCTGGTTTGTTTTTGTTTGTTTTTTTTTGTTTTTCTCAGAGAAGGTGGGAGCTCCTTTTCTCGATATTGTAGTAGCTTTTATTTGGGGTTATTTGTATATTGGATATCCTTGTTAAGTGAACTGTTGTAGCGAGTTTTGGTTCTGCTTTTTTAATTCACTACCTGTAGAGCAAATACTTCTAATTCTAAGAGCTTGTAAAAATCGTATTTTTTTCGGTTGGTTGGGATGGGCTGATTTAAAGTTAAGATAGTTGTAGGTTATATGTAGGCTTAGTAGAGAGGGTGGTCGTGAGATTGTCTATATAGAGGACGTGTCTAAGAAGTCTATGTGGTCAGTGGATTTTCCTCAGTCAAATTCAATACAGTCGTGTATGGGGGATATGTATGCAGTTTGGCTTCAACCCCTGTATATATAAAAAGAATACCATCGATTCATCGAACATAGGAGATGCGATATTTGTCAATCACTGTGTACATGTAGTTTTCTTAAATCTGCTCATGTAAATGTTGGCATAAATAAGAAACTTTGACGTGGAGTATGTGTCTATTATTGGAGTTGTAACCACTGAGAATGAAAATTTGTTTTATAAGTGAGGTTATCATTTCTGTTTTGATTTCTTTAGTGGTTCTATTGTTGAGGACTTCTTTGGGGGCTACAATATCTTTTTCATGTTTGATACTAGAATATAGGGATTTGACGCCCATAGTGACATAATATGCTTTGACTTTGTTTAAGGGGTCAGTGGTGCCCCGTATGTATATTTAACTTGCGCAGTCAAAAGAGGGATGCGAGGGTCTCCCGGTAGTACGGTGGTGTGGCGGTGAGGTAAGGAAATGAAATGCTTTGGTTATTTAATTTGTAGATTTTCGATATTAGGTAGCCCTTAGATGGTTTTGTGGAAGTGGGTTCAAGTATATTTAATGTTCTCCTATCAATAGGGTTATTGCTGTGCATCTCTGTTACGAATTGGGTTATAATGATTTTGTATTTAGTAAAAGGGGGTCATTACAGAGTTCTTAGTAGAATTATGTGTTGTTGTGTTGAGTGATAGCTTATATAGGGTATTCATGAATACCCTAAATGACTATAGCTCATCTACTCCAGTGATTATCGATTGGATATTATCTACTGCTTGCGTTAATTCATAGTTCTAGATATAATTTTTAAGAATGGGAAGTAGTTCAAAGGAAATAAAGTATAAGTGAATAATGTCTTATTGGCACGTAAATAGAGTTTGATATGCTAAGTATAATGTAATTCAGTAAATCATGTAAGTTCGTAGAAATATATATCTATATCTATATCTATCTATATATATATATATATATATATATATATATATATATAATTTTCTGTTGAAAGAATTATGTATCTTACTATGCAAACTGAAATTCACTCACTTATTCTAGCATTTACAGAGAGATTTTATGTGAATTTATGTTGAAAGGATTTTCATTTGCTTACCATAAAACGGCTATGTTCATAGACAAGTATCATCATCGTGGTTTAGATTCATTACTGACCGATTACTGAAATTGAAAGGTATTTGTCGACTGAGCGTAGATTATGATCTCACAAACCGAAGTGTATTCGTCAATCAGAAATATGCGAGAGAGAAAAAAGAAGTTAGATGCTGCAAACTTCAAATTCTTTTAATAAATGATCTTAGTTTCAATAGCAAAACGTTATGTTCGAACACGATTGTTTATTCAAATCCAGCATTTAATGACCGACAAGTCCAACCAAACCATCCAAATATAAGGTGTATGCTATATTAGCAAAAATGATAGAGCAAACTTGATCAAGGTATTCAATTGACTTAATTATTTGGCAAAAATGACAAACTGAATCATATCATCACGTATAGATTTTATTTTGATACACAAAATATGCAATACGCTCATAGAAAATAAAGCATACATCTCCTACAGACGTCTCATTACGGTCTTAGAAAAAAAAATATATATATATTGTTACAGTTGGCAGAGCTGATAAATAGATTACAGCTACATAACGTCTTACACTGCAATGGAAGAGGGAACGATTGATATCGCGTCATTGCACATATAATGCGGCACATGTGTACACACATACACCACACATCTGCCACA